>CM060845.1:13882500-14607500 GCA_030762175.1 Metallyticus violacea | reverse complement strand
TATTTACATCTTGAATTGTGAATTCAGTTGTTAGAGTTATTAAATAGTTATTTTGAAAGGAAGAGTTCAGTTATGTTAGCGGTAGTTATGCTGTTAAAAAGCAAAGACAAAACATAAAAGAACCAGTTTAACAACCAGGTATTAAAAATATAATAAGTGGTGGCCTATTACATTTTATGAAAATTCTTTTACCATCTCTTCAAACTAAACTTTGTATAATGAAACAATTTGCAGGCAGTCAGTGAAGAGCAAGATGAGCGGTTCCACCAAGATATTTGTGAAATGGAAAGGAGATACCAGGAGGAATGCAATATGTCAATGCTTGCAGATCAGTTGGATGCTCTGTAAGAATTCTATGGAAATACATGAAAACATTCAAGAGATGAACATTTAAACCAAATTAACATGCTTTCATTGAATGAATATATTTATTATTATTTCCACACATTACAATTACAATTTTTCCTTGATCCTTGAGTGTTTGCTAATTCAGGATCCTATAAAACTTAACACCCCAGTTGTGTACAGGGATCCTATACATATATTATCAAGTGAACTTTACAAATACTTCCGTAAAGATGATAATCTTCTCTGATTGTTACTTTATTACCTTCTTCCTTTGCCTTGATCACTTTCCTCCACTACTTTTCTCTTACTTTCCCTATGCATTGATTCAAAAATTCTTTTCTGCTAATCCCAAAAATCTTTAATGCCAGAATTTCTGCCTGCAAATTATTCCACTTCTTATTTCATATTTCTTCTCTCCATCCTTTGGTTGCTGTACATTCTAATATACAGTGCAAGTTGTCTAACTTACCACACAGTGGCACAATTCTTTGTGAGCTTTTATTCCAGCTAACATCATTGCTCCTGCTCTTCCCCATGCCATACCCTCTCTACCCTTCTGTCACAAACCTCAATAAATTTTCCTTGTCCCACTCTTTCTTAAAGCTTCAATTCAATTCAATTCAATTTATTAATCCTCTAAAATCAATGCTGTAGATAGTACTTTGATACAGGATACGTCAATTGTTCAATTTATACAATTTAGATATACTAAACCAAGTTTATTTACAATATATAATAGATTGAATATGACTACAAGAAAGAACGATAATGTGATACAAGCTAGTTAACACACACTTACGTATATGGATATTTATCAAATTTCAGATATTCCTTTACTGTATAAAAGCAGTGCTCCTGCAACAAAGCCTTTGTTCTACACTTAAATACCTTATAGTTTTCTATATTTTTAATGACATTGGGAAGGGAATTATATATCATTATATTGGCTTGAAATACTCCATTTTTACACATTGTAGTTCTGGTAGAAGTTATGTGAATGCCATTATTTCTAGTATAATGTGTATGAGTATTTCTGTTATCTTGGAAAGTAAATCTATTCTTTTTTACAAATAAGACTGTCTCTAATATGTAAGTACATGCCAATGTACTTACTCCTATAATATATCAGAGTACACATATCTCTTAGATTACCAAATATTTCCTGTTTCTCTATATCATCAATCCTTGCATTAACTTTATTTCATGCACCTTACCCACTCGGGAGCTGTAAACTAACTAACTCTACCAAACCAATTCCTCTTACAATTTCCTTTAATCTACCTACCGAACTTCCTACCCATTTACCTTTTTCTTGTGCTTCAAAGCAGTCTTTGAGAATAACAAGCTTTTATTGAAGTGTTGAATATACTAAAATGTGGAATGTGAAATTGGATAGTGTAAACTCTTCATTTCAATTGTAACTTTTATGCAATTCCTGAGCTATGTATGTTTTGTACATTTCTCAAAGAAAAAAAGATTTCTTGATTTAAAAATTCTGATGTTGTGGAGAAAAATGAAAGTAAAATGTTAAAATCAGTAGTACTGAATTACTTAAAATTATATTTCCAAAGCAAAAAAGTTCTCAAAAAGTTTCAATTTGTAGACCTGTGTAAAAAAAAAATGGTAAATCAAGAACTATGAAAATGAGGTACATACTATATCTGACATGAAAATAAATACAAATATTTCTTTTGATAATTGAAAACCTCAAAAAATTAACAATACCAATGTAGTCTCACCAACATTTCAAGTATTCTCATTATTTCCAACAAACCAATATGAAATAATTAATCATTAAAATTGTAAAGTGAAGAGGTTTCTCTGTTGCACTTCTCTTGAAGCTATTAACAGTGAGGTAGTAAGATAATGTTAATATAGATTTGGTTTGGTAACATACTTCACTTTACTTGATTTTTTAACTGGACGTTTCGGGTTTCACTCCTATCATCAGCAGAAGATCAATTGATTAAAAAAAAAAATTAAACATACTTGCAAACCTTTGGAACCAATGACACAGGACAAAATTTATATAATCAAAAATAAAAATCACACCATAAATTTTGAGGCACCATCATTTCAAATATTCCATAAATTTCTCTGACTGCTTATGAGTATACTTGTACTCTTGTTGATGGGAGGAAATGTTACTGAAACATGTTCAATTAAAAAAAACAATTATATCAACATTGAAGTTTCCCTTGATAGGTTGATGTCACATGCACGAGTTTAAAAATCATTGTACACTTTATTGGTAAATCACCATGTTATTTATATAGTTATAATGTTCACTGATATATTTTCTGAAAGTTTAAATTGTTATTTCTCTTTTCCAGGCCAGAATAAAATGTTTCCAGATTCATCTCACTTTTACCGTTTTGAAAAATGTCACATATAAGAAAATATATCATTAAAACAACATGGTGGGTGAGATCGCTAACAAAAATTGTGAGGTCTGGGGCTGAATTCCAGCCAAGATTGTTTCCCAGTTTTTCCTTAGTCCTCATATAGCAAAAGCCAGGGAGGTACCCAAATTGTTCTGGAACAATTCCCCAAAAAATTCCTTTCCCAATTTATTATTTCAGTTCATGTTTCATCAGTATCCACTGCCTGTATAAAAACAGATATTAAATATTAATAAAAGAGGTCTTGAAAGATACAGAATTATATGAGAACATTTTGAATTTAGGACAAATAAATTTATTGAAAATGCAGAATATAATTTAACTGTAAAGTTATTGATCAGTTTATTAATTAAATTACAAAATCAACTTAATTAAGCGAAAATGCTAATAGTGAAGTATAATGAGCAGTATTAAAGTTCTCTTCTTTTTCTGCTTTTTATTAATCATCACGTCCTCTTATATGACATCCTGAACTATTTGCAGATGACACAGCCAATTACTTTGACACTTTCAAACCTAAAACAAAGACATTTTCCTAAAAATATGAAATATGTGAAAGGTTAATGACCAGCAAATAAATATTTATTTGCGACAAAACTAATAAATTTAATTTAATTCTTGTCTAAATTGTCCTTCGATGAAGATATCAATAAAAACTCCTAGATATACAATATTAACAATATATTAAATTAGAAAAATCATATTACAAAAATAAAAGGCAAATTAAGTTTGGATAATGTGCAATCAGGTCTGTGCAAGCAGTCCTAATATCAGTACTTTCACTCAGTAAAGGCTTGAAATAACAATAATACAGTAAAGTAGTATTCAAGTTACAAAAAAGAACAATTAATTACAACAGCTGCCAAATCTTGAGAAACATCTAGGTCCCTTTTTAAAAACTTCAAATGGCCTTTCAGTACACATTTTCATTAGTAAACTTCTTCCTATCTAACAATGTACATATCAGTACATGGTATAAATACTTGTCAAAATGATTTTCATACACCATTATCAAACCTATCAAATGGGATTATACAATATGGCAGTAAAAGTTTCCAAGGACATAAAAATACAAACTAAAAACACCAAATTATTTAGAAAAAATGTAAAAGGTACTTAATCTAAATGCATTATTTTATTACTGAAGGGTAATTGTTTGAATCTCACACAAGTCAAAAACTATTATCAAGAGGGATTTTTGGCTGTTGCAAACAATAGCCAGAATATTCATATAGAATGTACTTTCAGTTCAATTTAGTTTAGTTTCATCCTTGGATCACACTGCCACAGGTGGCTGAGGTCGTTAAGGACTCGTGAGTGGGAGGTCTGGGGTTCGAATCCCGCTGGGACTCCCTGACTGAGGTTTTTTCCAGGTTTTCCTCAGTCCTCATAAATGGCAAATGGCGGGAAGGTATCCAAAACTTAGGCCTGGAACATTTCTTTCCTTAAAAAAAAATCCTTTCCCAATATATCATTTCATCTCATGTATCATCAGTGTCCACCGCCTGTGGTGCTTCAATAGTAAAAACGGGCATTAAACACTATTAAAAAAAATCCTTGGATCACAATAGTGATATTGGACACATCCAATTAATAAAATTATAAATTACATTAATATTTACCTAATTTATATGCTCAGATTCAACCAAATTCGCATTACACATATATAAACGATGAGTCAACCAGATTAAATTTTACACATAGATATTAGTAAACAATAAACAAAAATATAAAATAAATAGTATAAAAATATTAATGTATTAATTAGTACACATCTATTAAACCAGAATTCTTCTATGATATAACAACATTAATTTGAAATTATTTCAGTTTTTGAATAAAAAAAGTCTTGCATTCTATTTCTTTTATATAAATATATTGAAGAATTCTGTCCTGTAGCAGTTGGTTTACTCTTGTATAGTTGTAACCTATATGTATTGATATGGAGGGCTTCAGTGTTAATGTTATTAGTAGGAACATACTATTTAACAAATAATTTGCTATCTTATTTTTTAAATATATGATATACAAAGAATAATTGTTACATTGTTTTCTGTTCTGTAGATTTCCCTACAAAAATCAGTTTGAGTTTACCAATATATCCAACTGTTCCTTTTTGCAGTGTGAACATTCTATTTGAATATATATATATATTTTGCACAGTGGTCCAAAACAATTATACCATGTGAAATGTGAGGATATAGTATTTTAGTATCATTCAATTTAGATATTCTTTCCCAGAAACATCCCTGAAGTAACTAAAATTGTTAATTGGAACATTGACCAGCGAAGCTAATCATATATTCAGATCATTGTGTGATTGAGTTGAACTAACACTCATTTGCTGCACTTACTTATTTAAATATGTAGGACAGATTTCACGCACTATTTGTTCACATTATCAGCTCATTGTTGACTGGAGGATAAATTCTTATGCTGTGGGGATGTGTAATCTACTCTAGTGGAGGTGTGATGAACTTGAAGTTTATGTTTTCATCACTGGAAGTGTCAAAGTTCGTTAAACTGTCCAGATTTTCAAAGAGACATCCTCTCCATCTTCAATGAACACGATGACTATCATCAAGTAAGTTAAAGATGGAGAGAATGTCTCTTTGAAACTGGTTCCACCATATTTAAAAGTAAGTGAAGCATTAGAATGTGTTAAACAACAGATTAGATAGAATTTACATCATAAAGTATTAAATGTATTTACGAAGCTGTTGACAATGGAGTGGTTTATATATAAACAATGTAATAAAATTTTGTTCATACTAACTCCATTCATTTACATAGGTCCAGTTTTTATGTAAGTGAATGGAGTTAGTGTGAACAAAATTTTATTACATTGTTTATATCATAAAGTATGTTCTAATTTTGCATGCATGTAGATTGTTAGCTTTGATATGCTGAATAATATGTTAATTATTAATATGAGTAGAATCATATAGTACTTTGGCATTTTCACTTGCATTTAATACTGATATGTCATCTGCATAGATTATAAGTTTACCATCAGTGACATTTTGGAATATCATTTAGGTATATAATGAGCAGGAATGGACCTACTACTAGTCCCCGAAGTACACTATATTTTATTTTTAAACTGTGTCAGCAGTAATATTTTTCTATTATATTAATATGAGTTAATATAACTTGTTGAGATTTGTTGATGAGATAAGATTTTATAAGATCAAGTTATTACTTCCCATCCCATACTAATATACCTGCAAATAGTAATCTACGCTCAAAATGCTCAAAGGCTTTGGATAAATCCAAAAATATGCAGTTGCCAGCAGTACGTTTAGTAATGGCTTTATCAAACACCAAGTTTTTCTCCCATAACTTCAAGTCTAAAAACTATCCAAGTGTTTTCTAATGCCAAATTACTTGCTGCCCAGGGATTGGAGTTCCACACACTGGTAGCAGAGGGTAGTAGCATAGTCTATTTAAAATGCATGCACTGAGAATCAGCATACTACATTATGCTGATGATGAGTAACAGTGGAATGAGCGGCAGAGGAAACTAGAGAACTGGAGAAAACCTTCCCAGGCATCGCTTCATCTGCCACCAATCCCATTTACAGACATTGGGATTTAACCCAGGATGCCTTGGAGGGAGGCAAACGGTCTGGCCACTCAACCATGGTTCTGCCCATTCTGTAATTTGGCTACACTTGGAAAATTCTCTATGTTTATACCTTTATGTTATCCATTGGTTGTACTCATCTTAATGAAGATTGAACATGGTGCACATACACATTTATACTTAAAAACTACAAGAATAATTTAATTGTGAATGGAAGGATATTTTGAAAATACTTTTTATTGTTCATTTAACATCAATACACTTTGACCTATCTTCATACTAGAACAAAACCTCAATTTTCTTAACAATTTTTTATACTTCCAACAACTGGAACAACAAAATTTAACTAAATCAAGTGAATTATCTCACAAGGTAACACATTACACTTCAGTTTCTTGATTTTTGCAATAGAAGACACACGGCAACGTGAACTGTTGTGATGGAGGAAAAAAGAATTGCCTTTATCAAAAATAATACTTTTTTAGTAGTAGTCTTATCTGCAACACAGAAAACTTATCTTCCACCTGATTTTTCTTTTATGAATATGCTCCAAAAATTCAGTTTCAGTGTGGATTAATACTTTGCTTTTGGTGTACAATTTTAGATGCAACTAAACTAACACACAAAGTCAGCAGAATTCTTTTTAAAATTGTTGAAACAGTCATGAAAAATGTAACAAATGTAGCAACTAATTTACAGTTAACTTTCTTGTTCTCAATTCTCAAAGTCTTTGTGATTTCAGAAACCTTCACCTAAAGCATATTATGAACAATTTCTGGAGATTCAAAATAGCTGTGTCCAAATGTAGTCCATTTGTGCCATTGTTAATAACAGAGATGAATTATTTTTCATAGCTATTTATATTATTGATACACCTTTCTTCACCAAATATTTGATGACTTCACAGTAAATTTTTAAAAATCAAAAGTAGACATCAGTAACAATAAATTATTTCATAGAGGTGCATGATACTTAAAACACTCTGAGAAATGTCAATGCTATTTACGTTTCATTCCAAAAATGAGCAGTAGCCTTCTTGGATTATCAGCCAGGTACTAACTCAGCCAGGAAGTTTATGCTGCATAAAACTGCTTGCAAATATTCTCTTAAGAAGTTCAAAATATAGTACAAGAATTTTTCTTCCTGTAAGTACAAATGCTAACCAAGAATTAATTAATTTCATTCCACAGAGGTTGAAGCATGAGTGGCTCCATTGTCTAAAATCAGCACTTATTGCAATTCATTACAAAGTTTCCAAATAAAAAACAGTTTTCCTTCAATATGTTTTTGATTCTTAAAAGCTTCTTTCCATATCACACAAGGGATTGTTGGTATATATATTGAATATGAATGAATATTTATTTCAATATTTTATTACAAAAAGCTTAACAAATGATTTTTACATTTCTCCAACTGAGACTGACTCACTTTTACTTCAGGCCCTGACATGTCATGTTTCCTCCGTCCTTTGACACGAGTTGAAATTGAAATTTATTGAAAATATCCCAATATATTGCATTCAAATACACATACTTTGTCAACCCATTACAAAATGAGATCTAAAATACAAATACTAATACTAATCTTACTAATTAGATATTTTA
This sequence comes from Metallyticus violacea, assembly GCA_030762175.1. Taxonomy (NCBI): domain Eukaryota; kingdom Metazoa; phylum Arthropoda; class Insecta; order Mantodea; family Metallyticidae; genus Metallyticus; species Metallyticus violacea. The sequence goes on along the minus strand of CM060845.1, from coordinate 14,599,560 downwards.
TTTCTAGAGTTGCTTGCATTCTGATCCCAATACTCACAGCTCCAGGTTGTTAGTGTATTGGTGACCATCATATTGCTATATTATTGTATCCTTGTTTATGTTTATCTGACTTATTGTACTTCTAAGATTACATCTGCCTCTATCTTCCTCGAAATCTTTTTATCCTTTTCTCTCTAACTTTGCCTAAATAGTTCCCTATTATATTCTTCTCTTCTTTTACAGTTAAAATCTTTATAATTAATATTTCCCCATTTAAATTCTTCCATTTTTGCTGCCAAGCCTGATAACTTTGTTTCCTTACAGTACAATAGACAATGAAAATTCATATTGGTTTCTCCACACACTGGACATTTTTCTACCTCTTGATCATATCCTAATCCTTTTAAATTCTTAACTCCGGTTTTAGCCAATACAAACCCTCCCAACCCACCTTATCATATTGTTCTATATATTTTTCCCTACTCCATACTATTTTTATTTCCCTATAAAGTCTCAATGAACCCTTTTCTCCCATACTACCAAATATTTCTTGTCATTCAATATCTTCCAATCTTAGGTTTATTTCTTATCCAAATCCTCTGTTTTGATATTCCCTATTTATCCATAAGTTTTCCCTTACATCTGTTGTAGAATTTCCTGCACTTTGAGATACCATGATCCTTTCCATTTACTTTCTCTTAGATACTAAGGCATTCTTTAATAATATCACTCTCTTCCAATGTAGTAATTCTATATATGTATTTCATAATTCTTGTAATCATTTTTATTTTGGTGGAATGCTGCCTAATTCTAGCTGTGCTACATCATTTGGGGATGCTGTCAGTAAATCTAAAATCAGTTTATAAAAACTTCTATTTATTTTATCAGCATCTTTCCACGCATCCTCTATACCCCATATTTCTGCTCTATATAACATGTTTGCTTCTACTGTGGTTGTGTAAATTATTTCCAGCCAATTTACTCTCATCTCTGGAATTTTTGTTAAACATGCTCTTATAACACTCGTAGGTGCTTTTCGATTTGAGTTAGTAACCTATTTTGCCTACTTTTCTCTCCTCACTTTCCTACTTCTCCCTTACTCCAATTATATTCCTACTTCTTTCCCACCCTCTGACTATCAACATTTTTATTTGCTACAATATTGTTTTCCATTTTATTCCATTTTGGATCCCACATACCCTCTTTCCAAATACTTGTTTACTTGCAATTATCTCCAGTTTAATTTCAAACAATTTCATTATTAAAGGGAAATGACTATTGCCAATTACTTCTTTTAATACTTTAAAATTAATAAGGTGTTCTCACTCATTCCTTCACTATACAATATGTAGCCTTGAAACTTTGCCCTTGAAACTTTACATTTACAAACGTAAATTCACTTTCCAAACCACTCCACTATACACTAACAAATTGGAGCTTATATAAATGTGGTTAACTGTTCTAGAAAGAGAGAGATAAGCATTTGTTTATGTTTTCTGAACATATTGATTTATTATACTTTGTCTTTGTACATGTTTTTAATATATTTGTAAATATTTAATAAATACTTTGATGTACTCTATATCTTTGTAAAGATAGCATAGATGAATAAATTGAATTGAAAACTCTGTTGGTGTGATGGTGGATTTTCCTTCAAAAATCTCTTGAATATCCATAATTTTTTACAAATTATATTAGTCACTTTTTCATTACTTTTTTCCAGAAGTGGAACTCAAACTAGATTTTATATGACTGAAAACAACTGCTATTGACACATGTAAGAGAGTGGCTGCAATTTCCAGTGATGTGACTACTGACAATTGGCTGAGGATGCAGATGATGGTCTGTGAAACCTGTTCTAGATATAAACAATTGAAGCCACAAGAGCTTTTAGTTCCACTCAGTCATACAATAATTTAATAAAAAGTTACTACATCTTAAAACCAAACTGGTGCACATGTGTTCATGCTTTGCGACAACATGGTCTGATTCACAGAGTGTATTAATGCAATTGGTTTCTGAATGAACATGAAATTAGCTGAAATTTAATTGATAAGCTTAGACAAGTGTGATAAAATATTCTTGCATTATAGAGATTGTATACCAGCAGATAGAGGGTACTTTCAATGTCTAAGGTAAGGTTCAAATTTTGTTGGTGCTTTCAATGCAGTAGGGAACATTTTAACAGTTGATGCTTATACTCTCATTCAGGAGTTAGACACTGCAATATGGCCATTTTTAATATATATACACACACAACCCAAGAAGAATGGTTAAGATATTTTTCAGATCTGTTTGCATGTCAAAGCTCTATAAAAGGGTGGATAATTCCAGAGATAGAAAATTACTATGTAGAGATGCTAAATAGGGATATAACAGAGAGAGAAGTAGAGAAACAGATTAAAAGAATAAAAAGAAACAGAGCACCAGAATAGATGGTATACCAGGGGAATTCCTTAAAGAATGGAGTAGAGATAAGAATCGACTCGAGGTACTAACACTGATGTTTAATGCAATAAAAGCTAAGGGGTACACACCGGAAAGTTGAGAAAAGCAATTATACAACCAATATACAAAGGTAAAGGGGACTTGGATAAACCTAGTAACTATAGGGGTTGTTGTCCAATGTGGGAAAAATCTATACAGGAATATTGGCTGATAGGTTGCAGGAATGGGCAGAAGAATATAACATTCTTTCGAAATTTCAAATGGGCTTTAGGAAAGGAAGGCGGACGATTGATAACATATTTGTTATAAAAACTATAGTGGACAAATATTTAAAAGATAAAAAAAGTAAAATTTATATGCCTTTTATTGACTTAGAATCTATAGCTAACTACTGCTAAACTTGCTTACTGAAAACCAGCAGCTAAGAATTTTAAAAAAAGAGAGGAAAAAAAATAAACATATATATTTCAACAGTTTCTAATGGTATAAAATTTAATAATACTTTCTATGATAGTTTACAGTTTAAAAAAATTTTTCATAAACTATGAACCGTAATGCTGTTAATACACAGTCTATTCAAGTTGTTCATTGTTATCCATTTTATCTTGGAATCCAGACCATCTCACTTCGGACATTGAAGTAAGATCATGTTCACTTCAATATATCTGTTATTCTGGCTAGTTGTTTTGTGTTTGGTTTTCTGCTGCAACAGCTCTACTGTGACCGTTACTCTTATGGGGTTCTAGCCTGCTAGGTCTTATTATTCTCTTTTATGCTTGAATTCCGGTGATGTACCATTTTATTATTCTGTTTAGGTTTTCTTGATCTTCTAGTTTCTGTTGTTGAATGTTATATATGTTTTATCTATAATACCTACGGTAAATGTCATAGTCTTTCAGATCACAATAGTTCATTCTCCTGTTGTGGTATTCTGCTTCTTTCTCTAGGTGTCGCTGTTCCTTGCTGTCTGTACTCCTCCATGGCTGCACATTGGACCTTTATACCTGTATCACAAATTATGGAATCCTTGTATTCATAAACCTTCTCTTTCTATTAGTTGTTGAACCTAGTCTTTCATTCTTGTTGCTTTGAATGATCAGTGAATGATATATGTATTGATTACACTTGCATAAACAATGCAGAATAATAGAGCTATTGGACACCTTTGAATGCCGTCTTAAGCAGTATTTGGTGCACTTTTCTTCTGATGCATTTATGCCAACTTTTTGGTTGTTATTATAAGACCTTGTTAGTTTCTTCATTTTAAGCTCACCAGTGATGCATTGTTGAAATGAGAATTATGTCTTCCTTTTTCATGGGTACCTAAGAAACCAATATAACATTTCTCATAAAGGCATATAGACTACTCTTAATTTTCCATTTATTGTAGTGGAATCTCTCTTTTCTGTTCTTCAATTATCAGTCCATTTTTCAACAATACATCTGCAAGCTTCGTAGAGGTTACCAATTACTAATAGTTACATTTCTATTGATGCTAAAATGGGTTTAGAGTCTTATTCCAGCCTGCATTGGAATGGAAAGCTATTTTCATTTTCTGACAGTCCTAATCCTAGATTTTCTTTACAGTATAATTATATATTGTAAATGTAATACCAGAGCCTTAATTTGGATGCATGGTCAGCTTAATGGAGATTTGCCTGCCCTGTTTCTAACTGGTTCTGTTCCCCCTTCCATTTTCCTGTCTCTCCATGTGCCAGCTAATCAGTTTACACAAAGCCTTTGTGCTGTGCAGAAGTTGAACATTGCAAGACCATGTGTTTCAGTGTTATAGTGTGTTAGTGCTGTATAATGCCAATGAGACAGTATACTTTAGCACAGAGAATCTTCATGTAAGATTCCTATGTGACAACAAGCTCTTGTAGATAAATGAGATGGCAATTTATAGACAGATTCCCTGCTGTTCAAAACAGTTTGTAATCTTGTGAATAGATTAGGGAAATGGTTCTTGATAAGAAATTGAAAGTAAAACATTTTGTTCTTAAGAGGAAAAACTGGATAACATTGGAGAAATGTTAGAACAAGTACAATGAAATCTCTGGGAAAGCTTAACAGGAATCAGGAATTTTCTAAACCTTGGCTTGGAATGCCACTAAACTTTAAAAATTAAAACCCTAAAAATAACTGTAGTTCAGGAATTACAACCACGCGATAATGTGAGTAGAGTTAATTCTGCAATTGGATGCTGGATAATGTTTGCTCTACTGACCTGCATTTAATTTTTTTTATGGACAAAGCGTGCTTTAATTTACATGGCCATGTAGCGACACAAAACATTAGATAATGGAGTGCAGAAAAAAACTATCTTTTACCGTAGGTATTGTATGACCAAAAAATTGGTATCTAGTGTACTGTGAATACCTACAGAAATCTATGTGCTTGGATTTAAGGAGCTATGAATATCCAACTTTGCCAGTAAACAGCATGCTTCCTGGTGCCAAGCAAATTCCTGTTCCCATGTCCAAATAAGGGCTCTGTATGTCATCAACCAAACATTGAAGTTTTAATCTGGTTTACAAAACTGCAATGTCCCCTGAATACTACCAACATTTCATCTATGTTAGCCATAGCACCAAGTGAATGCCAAAATGGCAGCTGCAAAATCGAATACTTTTTAATTTGCTGTTGTCAAGATTGTCAAATTGCAGACAATTAAGAAGCACTGCAGAAGCACTGTGACATAGTTACTCTAACTATATCTTATCTGTTCCCTCTGCAGAAAAGATAGAACAACGATGTTCTTTGCAGGTTTGAAAATTGCACTGTAAATGGGACTAAGGGAGCTTTTCAGTTTAATGAAAGTACAAGGTGTGAACTCAACTCTGCCATGATAACAATTGCAATTTTTTTTTGTTTCTTCCAGCATATTTTTACTTCATAATTCCATATGTAACACAGGAGTTTTCTCTTTATTATGTTTCCGAACTCTGGTATTTTTTGTAAACTCAGCTGCAAACCACTTGAATCTATTTTTATCAAAAAAATATTAGTACTCTACAATATCAGATGCAATGCTTTGGCTGTGCTCAATGCCATCAACTGACACACATGAATCAGTATCACACTTACTTTGGATATATTCTTAATCCTTTTTATCAGAAAATTCAATGTCTGACACGTCACTTTGTAATTTAGGCAAACATTTTGTAGTTTCTGTTAGAAGTTCAGATACAATTGTAATGTCTGTAGTACTGCAATATATAAAGATAAGTAGATAATGCCACCTTTCACTTACACTTGAGAAACAAACTGAAATTGATGAAGGTGCTGAAAGAGAGATAGCTTCAAATTAAACATTAATGGAGTATAATTAGTAGAAGGAATGTTGTGGTCTGAGAGACCTGACAATTATGGTTAAGGGTTAAATGACAAAGGATAATTTCAAACTTAATGAAGAAGAGAAAACTACAGTAATGCAAGAACAAAGCATAGTGAAAGTACTGACTTATCATCGGGATTTTAACATCGTAGTATTAATAAGATTTATATTGACACTGAGATGTCACAAAATTGTTATGTGAAAAGCATTTAACATCTTTAGTGGGCAAATTGCAGAATGGCTAATTAAATCAGACAGTCTAATAATCAGTTAGAAGAATTAAAAAATGAGCATCAAGACCATTAAAGGGGCCTTGGAAAGCCCATTTTTACCAATGTTAAATGAGTTAAGTATATATTCTTAATGTGGTAAAACTATTAGGGGTAAAACATTGAGATTTCGATAGCTTACTTAGACATATTTTATCTATGTACTGAAGCAGAATTAACAGAATTAAAGCATTAGAACAGGAATTGCATTTTTTTATTTGGAGCCTATTTTTTGTCAAAAATTATACAAAAACTTTCATAATTTCTAGGTTATGAAATGTTTCTTAATAATTCTGCTTTAGTAGCTTCACTGTTGTGTCTAGAAACAATACTGATAATTTCAAGGCAATTAATGCAGCAGTTCTTTCTCTACAAATACATACATGTAGAAACATGTAGTTCTGAGAAAAATGCAAACAAAGAAAATTGTTAAAAATCACTAATAGCTCCATCCTGGAACCTATGCAAGCCTGCATCATAGAGTCAAGTTTAAGTCAGAATAACCAACAGCAAAAGGAAAATTTCCTCTACCAAATTGAAAAATTAGAACCTTCTAGCTCTATCAGTTCTAAAACTATACAATTTTGAAATGAATGATGGCAACATCAGGAGTATTTTTCATCTATAAAAGTGGTTGCTTCTGTAATGTGTTTGGATGATTGCTTTAATGGTGAGCAATACTTTCTCACCATTAAAGAAAAGAACCCAAAAACTAAAATCTCATGGATTTTAGAATTAACCCTTTTTTCTTCTTTTAAGTATAAAATTTTCAAATTCCAATAACTGATGAAAGATAAATATTTGTAGCTATGTGTGCTTGTGCTTATTATACACAGGAAATTAAAATAAGCCTCAAAGTATATGTTACAATATTGGCCTGGGCCAGATAGGTGGAGGCCCCCTGGTAGTTTGTATTTGTACTTTTTGCTCTTAACATATCAATAAATTTCAATTTCATATTACAATGCAAATTATAGTAGTAACTAGCTAACAAAAGAAATATAAAATACTGTAAATGTTAACTGGAACTTTTATAGTGAAGATAATCGTAAAATTAAGACTATTAATTACATTACTTTAAGTGGAGCAATAGCAGTGTGCAGTTCTACTCGACCATAGAACTTGTATTTAATTATGTATAATGAATGAATGAATGTTGTTTAACGCCCATTTTTGCTACAGAAGCACCACAGGTGATGAACAGTGATGATACACCAGGTGAAATGATATATTGGGAAAGGATTTATTTTTTTTTAAGGAAGGAATCGTTCCAGGCCTAAGTTTAGGGTACCTCCCCGGCATTTGCCAGTTATGAGGACTGAGGAAAACCTGGAAAAAACCTCAGTCAGGGAGGATGGTCCTGGCAGTATTAAAACCCAGACCTCCCACTCACGCCATAACGACCTCGGCCAACCGTGGCGGAATTATGTATAACAAAAAAGTATTATCCCTACATAATATTACTCTCTCTCTCTCTGTCTGTCTGCCTGCCTATATACTAGCTTCGCTCACAAAAATAGTATAAAGGCACTATTAAATGTTTTGTTAATATGTGAGAAATGGAATGCCCTTTAGACTATAAAGTTTTTATATGACACCACAAATAAAAAGCAAACTAAAAGATTATCTGTATAGATGATTGCCATGCACCTTAAAGTTTACACTATCCATTCCATCACAATTATATTCAGATCCTTATATCTTGAAGTTCTGTGCCAGGGTTAATTTGAATAAGATCAGAGAGCAACCCCATCTGTTAACAGTTTTGGACATTTAATGCTTAACAAATATTTTTTGGTTAACATAATATAGAAATTAAATCTCAAAGATAAAAAAGCTAACATATAAATAGTTAAATAAATAATACACTTAAATCTATATTAAAATGAATTGATTTAAAAAGTAGAGAAAATTTATACAAAATCAAACTCTTACAATATGATAAATAGTGCTCTTGTTACCATAGCCTAGATGATGGAAAGTTCCTTTTTACTTTGTTAAAAATGTTCACCTTATATTATCAACTTATGAACAGTTTCGCTGAACAGGTTAATAAGAATGTGCTCTATAGAAATTTGGACAAAAAGTCTTTTTTGTGTGTCTGTATTTTGTTCTTTCCTTTTTCTCTCTTAGTTTTTGCTCTCTTGCTGCTGAAGCATAAATGTGCGTATATAAGGAATTAAAATTACGTTCTTTTAGCTGTTTAAAACCTACAAAACTTTAAAAATATGATTACTTGGTTCATAGTTCAGGTATATATATTTATGTAAGTTAGGGAGAAAATATTATTTCTTTATTCACAATAATTGAAGCAGTAGCTGGAAGAGCAGCCTATAGGACTATGAGTTCCTTCTTTCAGAGAATGCAGAAATGATGGTGGTTGGATGGTTTCTAATGGCTGACATTGAAGGTTTGTTTCTGTCTTCTGGCATCCCCATACAGTTAAAATACCAATATTAATTACATTTGGGATACAACACAGTGAAACACTCATTTAACAGCTGAGGATGTGGACAAAGGTCCACAAAACATGTCCTAAGTAAATTTCCAGTAAGTGAAGTAAAAAAGTGTATTTAAATAGTTCAACTCAGAAGAGATTATTATAGTCCATAATGTTATTTAGTTATTTGCATTTCAGTACATTATCCTTGTTCTTAACTGTGTCTGTACATTGTCTATTACACAGTGTTTCCTTTGGTAGATTTTTATTTTCTGCATGTGGACTGCTAGGCAGTAGTGGTCAGTATTTAGTCAAAAGATATTATTTTCTTGGTTTGTTTTATTGTTCTGCCAATTTGTTGTTTGTGAACTATCTTTCAGGAATTGTTTTTTAGTTTTTTTTAATTAAATTCATTGTTGAATGTATGTTCATGTTCATGTATGTTTTGGTTCCTTTTTTGGTTAGGAAATCTGTTTCATTTCTGATTAAACTGACATTTGAGGGCACCCATATTTAAAGTAGATAGTGCTGTTTAATTTGGTCAGCATTTTGATTGTCATATTTCATTAATTGTTGAGGGGGGGGGGCATTTATTGGATGCTATTGCCTATACTGTTGGTGTAGAATCTGAGAGGATTACTACCTTGATAAATGCTCGTGATCTGTAAATCATTTGATATAGATGACAATTTTATTTATGTAGAGGAGAGGAACAAATTACATCAACAGCATCCTCAAGCTGTACATGTCCCCTGGGTGGTGCAAAGTAGTAGCCAAAACATGCACAACAGGCATGACGGCAAATTCAAAAATGGTTCTTCTAAGAACCAAACGCTTGAACATTCTACAAAGGAATATAAGAAAAACTTGAATGCAGAAATTAAATATCCATACTTTAATCTATACATTTACAAATTTTCATCATTTGATTTTAATGCACTAAACTGGTAGATCAATTCTAAGGTACAATGAACATTCTTTAATTTCATTCAGGTACTTGTCTGTTATATGTGCATTTTGTACGATACTACATCCATTTTTTCTTAAATGCACATTAAGTCTAGTTGTCAGAATATTTTAGATTGGTCAGGAATTGAAAGAGAAAGATTATTAGAAAGGAAAATTAGAAGAAGAATGTAGCTAAATCATGCAGATATATGTACTGTTTACAGTACTATAGTTAGAATAGTTCCTTTACGTTTCTCAAGGTAAATAACACTGTGTTGATTTTGTAATCAGATCGTAGTATAATATTTTATATATTAATACAGTAGATGTTATTCATTTTCTTCATATATTTATACAATTTATTTGCTTGTGAGGGAAATTATAATTTTAACCTAAATTCAATATTAACTCAATGTGAAATCAAACACAGTGAAACATGTACTAATACTCTCTAAGAGTCGGAATATTAGAACACTCTTTCTGGTTTCTCTTAAATGAGATTTTACTCAGAACATATGTTTCGTCGACATTTTTTTCCACATCATCAGCTGTTCACAACTAATGGATAATTTGCAGCAGTTGGGTAGGTAGGAATCTGGGTGGACTCTTGTGGTCTTGTAATGAACTTAAATGAAGTGTTGTCTGCTTCTGGGATATCAAAATTCATAAGTTTACACTCATGTTTTTTTTATATAAATCCTTTCCCATATATTTGGTTCTTTTGGTTGTTGAACAGTTTTTAATAATAAAAATGTGATTTTTATTATTAAAATAAAAATGTGATTTACACAAAGGCTGACAAAGGCAATAAAATCGTCATTTTAGATAAAGAAGACTACAAACAAAGAATGCTAGATCTGTTAAATAGTGACGAATTTATACAAATAAAAACAGACCCTTTGAAAAAATGCAAAAAATGGAAAATAGTAACCTGATTCCAAAAACAGATCGGTACAAAATTAAAGTAACAACCCATCTTTAGCTAATATATATGGCCTTCCTAAGATCCACAAACCTGGGAGAGGTATGAGGCCAATTATTAATAACATAAACACTCCGAACTACCGTTTAGAAAGTTGGTTATCATTGCAGTTTCATTCACTACCAAAATTTGATAGCTTAAGTTTGAAAAACTCCATGGATCTCATCAATAAAATTAAAGATATAAAATTATCACCGAACGACACACTTGTTTCTTTTGATATCAAAGGCCTATTTCCCAGCATACCATACAATAAATTATTGGTCTATTTAAGAAAATGGTTGCTGTCAGCCAACCTAACAGAAGAACACATCAAAGAATACATTGAATTTAGTAAGTTGCGCATAAATCAAGCATTTTTTTATATATGAGGAAAAATTTTTTAAACAAAAAGTAGGACTTGTAATGGGCAGTTCATCATCACCTTTCCTAGCTGATTTATTCATGAGCTATTATGAGATGCACATTACTAAGGCTTTTCCCCACGTTTCTAAGGTTCGGCACAGATATGTAAATGATGTATTTGCCTTTATAAACAAAAAGTACATGGAAGAGGCACTAAAACTTTTAAACTTCAAGAATCTTCTATTAAGTTTACCGTCGAAACAGAAGCAGACAATATGTTACCATTTTTAGATCTGAAGATAATAAAATGTAAGAATAAACTTGAATTTGGCATCTATAGAAAGAACACACATACAGACAATTATATCAAAGCTCATGGTTTCAATCCAAGATCACACAAGGAAGCAGCATTCAAAAGCATGATAAACAGATTAATAAATATACCACTGAACAAAGAACACAAGAATGAATATCTACATATAATAGAAGCAGCTAAATCTAATGGGTTCAACAAACAGATGATTAACCAAAAAATCAAAAGATTCCAAAAACAAAAAAGAATTAAACAAACAACTATGAGTGATTCAACAAAGGAAACTTTTTTTAAAAAGTTCGCTTACCATCCATCAGCTAATAAAAAATTTCAAAAAAAATTTTTTAAGCAGTGCAATATTATTTTAGCACCTCAAAATAGATACAGTGTAAAAAATTTATTGAAATTAAACAAAACTGATTCCAGGCCCAAAGAGGAAAAATGTGGTATTTACCAAATTAATTGTAAGGATTGTGAAAAGATATACCTAGGAAAAACAAAGAGAAATACAGGCATTAGGTTAAAGAAACATTGTAGAAGCATCCGTTACAAACAAATAGATAAATCAACTGTGGCAGCACATTTCTAGAATGAAAACCATGAAATATAAAAAAAGGCATCAAGTTATTAAAAACTGTTCAACAATCAATAGAACTAAATATATGGGAAAGGATTTATATAAAAAAACATGAGCGTAACCTTATGAATTTTGATATTTCAGAAGCAGACAACACTTTATTTAAGTTCATCACAAGACCACAAGAGTCCACCTAGATTCCTACCTACCCAACTTTTACGAATGATCCATTAGTCGTGAATAGCTGATGATGTGGAAAAAATTTCGACGAAACATATGTCCTGAGTAAAATCTCATTTAAGTGCAATCAAAAAGTGTGTTCTAATATTCCGACTCTCAGAGATTATTTAACCTAAATGTCTAACACATCATGTAGGTTTATAACACCATGAAGCTTAACAAATCATCAGGGCAACAATGCTATTTTATGAAGCCAATTCCTTTATTTGTTAATGTATGCTATTGAGTACTGAAAAAATTCATATTTTATTGTATAGATGCCATCAGTTCATGAGAAGAACCTATATGCATGGCCCAAAGAGGTGCTTGCAGTTGCAGCCAAAGATGTCAGAGAAGAATGTATATCAGTAAATGCTGCAGCAAAGGAATACAAAATACCTAACAGAATTTATAAAAAGGTAAAGGAGAGTTATGCATTAGAATCATTAAACTGGCTAACGTTGGTAATCCACTAACATCAAGAGTCTTAAGCAGTGTTTACACATTTTATGAAGAGAACAAAGTGAAACACAATTTCAATAAAGAAAAAACTTGGTCTTGGCTGGCTTAAATCATTTCTATCCTAGAATCAAAAATTGCAAAACACACAAGTTAAACAAAATCATCTAGGCACAGCAGTTCAGCTAAGTTGTGCACCGTCAACAATTATTTTAAAAAACTTTAATAGATCATGGTACAGCTTGATGTTATGAACAAGCCACAATGTATGCAGCTATTTAATGAACTGTGAACCAACTTTCAGCATTTTTTCACTTAGTATGTGCATAAGTGTTTCCCGCTGTTGACTGAAACAAGGTCACACTAGCTTCTGGCTGTCAGTGTGGATCTGATAGAGATTGAGCTCAGTTCAGTTATTACTAGTGTTGTGTGTTTTGTTCTGAATTTAATAGTAAAGTGAATTATAGTTCAGTATATGTTTTCCACTGTACAGGCATTTATTTATAATTCATATTTGTTAACTCAGATTGTCAAGTTCAAATACAATTTGAAGAGAGATTCCTGAGTATAAAAGAATCAGATAGTACAATAGTTCATAATCTTTATAATAAATTTCAGACCATGGGTAGTGTTTAGTCCAAGAAACCTAACATATGGTGTAGAGTTCTAATGGAAGAAATAATAGATGACATAGGTAATAATTTGGAGAACAACCCCCCAAAATTATTTAGACATCTTTCACAGAATACAGGCATTTCTTATGTTCTTTGCAAAAGGCTACTAAATTGCTGAAGTTTAAACCATATAAAATAACTGTGGCATATATGAATCTGAGTCTGCCAGTTCCACCCCCCTTTTTAGAGAATTAACCAACACTTTGCCACATCTCATATTAGCAAATGTTTCAATGATAACTATTGAAAATGTGTTTTAGAATGACGGGGATATTATAAGGATTGGTGACCTCTTTGGCCCACCAACCTAAACACTTATGACTTATTTCTGGAATAAATAAAAATACAGCATGCAAGACAAACCCACATTCCCTGGAAGAAATCAAACTAAATATCTGCAAGGAAATATCCAACATTACAGCAAGTGAACTACATCATGTGATGGATAGTTTTTTTAAGAGGTGCCAAAAATGGACACTAGGTGGTCTGCTTCAGCAACTCCTTTCATAAAGTTGATAAGTAAAAACTTTTTAAAATAGTTAATAGTTCTAAAGTTCTGTCAGTGCCACTCATACCCACAAATGGAAGTTAGCACCACTCTCACTTATAGGCAAAACACTGTAAGTTAGTTCATTGGGTCCTTCTGTATTTAAAATGTTGATGGGAAAGGATGCAGGTTCTGCCTCATAAAACACCTTATATGTATACACAAAAGGGCTTGAAAAATATGCAGGAGCATGATGAAAGTTTTACTATTGCTGTATATGGAATCATTCTCAGTCATACCATTTAACCAATGATATTATTCAAAGACTGTAGAATAAATCCAGAATGGATGGGCATTGGCCTACTTGGCATATTACTGCAATGACTTCTGTAGGCAACATGATGTTTAAGTATGTCCGATTGCTTTTAGAGAGCTATTAGCAGCAAGAAAATAGTATATTTGAATAAAGGGGTTTCTACACAGGATTTTTGTAATGGTTTTATAAATTTACATATGGCATTACATCTATACAGTGCTATCATTAATACCCACAAGCATTGGAAACAATGCCAAAATGTTAACAAATTTCATAATTGCTTTTACATTTGAATGCATGACAAATCACTTTTTTGTAGGTTTAAGAAATACGTTCAGCTATTTGACTGTGAATTTATATTTGAACAAACCTGTATGACTTTGTAAAATGTTAAACCTTAACATGGCATTATTCCCTTAAGGCACCTTATCCAGTGCCACAGTTACTATTAACATAGACCAGAGTCGCACTAAATCATTACCATAATTTATGCAGGCTTTACAGAATAGACATTAATTTATGTTTTGTCAGAGCTAGCTCCCCTGATGAGCACTAACGAGAATTCATCCTGCTTTGGCAGGAGGCTTTTGCACTTATAGGATACCATTGGATTATTCCTAAACTTTACTGTTGAGGCAAAAATTCATAATTTAAACTAATAATACATGAGAATTCTATTGTTGTAGTTGCATGTTTCCAATGCAGATAGAGATTTTTTCCCAAACTAGTCTAATAATGTGTGATAAGTGACACCATGACTGAATAGTTATGAGTCCAGGCAGTCATAAGCAGGATATGTGTGGACAAAGAGGTGATTGGGGAGATTTTCTCTAGGTACTCTGGTTTCATCATCATTTCATTTTCATTACTGCAAGGAAAAAAAAAAAGCTACTGTAGTATTTCTCCCCAGAAAGACTTAAATATGGCTGAGGATGCTTAATGTGTAGTAAGGACCTGCCCTTGTACAGAACACTGTTAATGAATGCATGCCAGAGAACAAAAGGAAGGAACAAAATTTTATATGTAGCATGTTATTGCTTAGTAATGCAAAATAAAAGGGTAAGAAACTGTTTTATGAGTTGTACAGAAGAAATTTTATTTTATTTTCAAAGCCCCTATTACACATATTACACACTAAATTTATTTACACACCAGTTTTGTACAATTTATCGAAGGATAATATTACATTTTTAAATGTCAAAAACTGATCAAGGAAATTATTTTATTTTTTCTTACTTACTGGCATGTACTTGATACACTGGCTCAAAAAAATGTGTTGCAAAATTTCTGTCCATGAAAAAGTTAATTAAAAAGTGTAAAAAATTAACAAAAAAAAAAGCTATATAATGGGAGCCCCTACCATGGTGCTATGGGTTAATTTCTGTGGAAAAGACATTAAGATCAATGCCAAGAAGTGTGCACGGTCCTGAAGAAAATTGTGAAACCGTATGTTCCAGCAGGATAGTGCTACAGCTAATAAAGATGGAAAACTGTAACAGTGGCTTAGAGTTAACGTACTTGAATTTCACTAGACACATAAATGGCCATTTTGGATTATGGCTAGGATTTTGGAGGTCAAGACCCACTTTTTAGACACCATCTACATACGTGTGTCTATAACATATAAGTGACAAAGTGCTCTGAGGGACAAACTGCAAAATGCTCCTCTTTTCTAAATCTATAACATAATAGTAAGTAAAATACAAGAGGTGGATGAAAAGTAATGAATGGAAACAAAGAGAGATGTTCGAATGAAGCAAAGAAAGCATGAAAATGCAGTTTATTGGCTGCAAGAGCATACATTTACTTCTCAACATAATCACCTGATATATTTCATTTCTTTCAATAATGAAAAAGGTTTCTCATCCTTCATTTTATCATTCATGGAAAATAAATGTCTTTAAGACCCTTCTTTAAATTCAAGACATAAAAATTGCAAGAAATAGATGATTATATAGAGTGCTGAAGATTTAAATTTCAACTTCACAATAATATCGTAAGTATTGTGCAATATGTATGACCATGCATTATTATGCAGCAAGTTCAAATATACATAAATCTTCCAAGTATTTTCCTCTTTATGTATTGCACCAATTCACAGTTATCCCAGCTTCCAGTTAATTTGTCATGTTTTGCATTCCAGAACACTGTCAAGATGATTTCCTTTGAGCAAAGGTTTGCATTCTGAATTTTTTGGATTGTGGCAAATCAAACTGTCAGTATTATATACTCTGCTTTTTTTCTTCTGGTTCATTATAATGCACCCACTTAGTAACGATGAAAAAAAAAAAAATCACTTTCTTCATGTTAATGTTTCAGAGGTTGTTTGTTACATTCTTTGTTGTTTTTCTTCCATGAGTTCATTCAGCACACCTACAAACAGGATTTACAATAATCCAATTGTTTCATAAAGAAGTCCACGTTCTTTCAGTATACCCTATTGGGTGACAATACATTATTGGGTAATGTGACAATCATTTTGAATCAATTTGTTTCATGCTTCTCATCAGTCACAGAAATTGTTTAACCTTTGCTAGACTCATCTTTAATATTCACCTGTGACAGTGTCAGTCAGTCATGCATTTTATTTCAAACTCCTGCTGGTTGTCACTACAACAGTACTAGAGGAGGCTGTTTGTACAGTCCTTCTCTTAAAGTCATGGACTTCCTGCTGCACCTGGCTCTCAATATTGACTTCAACCCAGTTATGAGGGAGATAACTACAGTCTGGCCTCCATGATGAGTGGCTTAACTGTATGCTAAATGGAGTCTTCTCATTGACTTTATACAGATGTGAAGTAAATGGTTTGCCTATTCAAAATTCTAACTCGTTTTGGAATCAGAATTTTTCCTCACTTCTATTTAAGAGCATTTATTCTTTAATTCAGAGAAACCTGCTCTGTAACCTTTGTCCAATATGCATTATGTATGAATTCTTTAGCTTTGAGTGGGAAGATAAGTTTTATTTTGGTGCATTTGTTGTGTAGTGGCCACTGTTTAAGAGAAGAATAATTCAATTTTTCTTTATTTAGTAGTTTCTGGCATTTGTTGTAGATTTTAACTATTTTTACAAGATATGCTTTACAGCTTTCTGGATTACATGCATTAATACATTGCATTACAATGAAATATAATTCTTAATGCACACTGTCACTTACATGCATTAAGCTAGGCCTCTAGGATTATAGGACACCTTCAAGTGAATTGGTTCTGGTGGTGTAGTGGTAACCATACTTGCCTTCTAAACCCAAGATTGTGGGTTCGATCCCTGCCAAGACTGACAGATTTTTTTCAGGCGTAAAAATCCTAAGTATGGCTTCCTTTGGAAGGGAAGTAAAGCCGTGGGTCCTGTGTTGTACATTTATAGCATGATAAAGAACCTCAACTGAAAAAAGAGGCCTCTGAGCAAAACTGCTGGTTATTTCACGCCCTGATTTGAATGAGATGCTGATGACTTGAGATGTTAAAGAACATACAAAAATAAACCAAATAAAAAAAAAAAAAACTTCAAGTGCTGCTATCATGTGCTGTTACTCACATTGTCTCTAATGCGGCAGTAACTAGGGAAGAGGTGCAGCTGAAGGAGGTTGGGATACATTTTATCCTAATGCAACACCTAATAGGAGATATAGGTATTTGCTGCTTAGCTGTTTGTGTGTGCTTTTCTCTCCTAGGAACCCTACCTTCCTCTCAAATCTTTGAGATCTTCCCTCCTTCTCTTACACTTGGTAGTATCATGCTTTCCTACTCTTTTTTAATTGCTGTATTTGTCGGCACATAGGAATCAGCTCTTATCTTTAATATAGATAATAGCTTATGAACTCAAGGCTTGTCCTTCTCAAGGTTATTTTCTGGTTTGGTGGAAATTCTGTTTTTCCACCAAATTGTTCTTTGAAATTTTGTAGCCTGACCTATCTTCTATGATGACAGCAGTGACCTGAGTAAATAATCATTTATTGTATGTATAATTTTCTTTACATTTATCTTTTCATTGTTTTGCAATAAAGTTTTCATTATAATTATGTGTAGACTTTCAGCACGGTTCATTGTTGTTATGCTCCAAATTGGACTGTTTTCTTAATGAAATCCTCCTCCATGGTTTGGTTATGTGGGAAAGATTTGTAAGAGAATTTTGTACTTCAAATATTCATTGTTAAGATGGTGATTATCTTGAATTGCTTACATCATTTGTAATGCATGTAAAATTAAATTAGTGCTTCATTCACTTGTGATTTAAATTAACAATATATTATTCAAGGGCATATTTTGTAATAATGAATATTTGATTTATATATACACAATTTATTTTTAAATGAACATTAGTAATGTTCCATTAAATTGTTATAAATTTTGTAACTTAAGTTCTATTACATATTAAATATTATATTTTGCACATGAATTTGTCTGCCATACTTCTTTATATTTAAAATCACCCATATAAGAACTACCCACAGCCTAAATATAGGATTCCTTTACCAGTTCCTTCCCCATTAAGCTGTTTGCCCCCAAAAGGGCAACCTATTCAGAGTACCTCAGTCAACAGTTTCATTGCTATAAATGGCTTGTATATAACAATGAATGTTATTAAGATTCACTTTTTTGGCAATTAAAAATTCAATTGCCGTGTATTGTTTTCAACTTAATAACATAGTAGCATGACACTGACAAAGAACTACCGAACAGAATTCAAAGAATCTTGGCAGGCTTGTAATGCAAGAATGAAGCCATAAGGGCAGCATGTAGTCTATATAATGTTTTGTTCCAGTGCATTACTTTTCAGCCATCCTTCATAATTCCAAGTCACTACCACAAATTAGTTTATATCTGCACTCATCTTACAGACATAGCCTATAGCTGATTTTATACAGCATTTTAATTATTTTGAGCACAAGATAACATTTAAGAGTAGATGAGATCGATTGCAGAATTTCCTACCTATAATGTGTCAGTTCTTAGAACATTCCTGATCCTGAAGCATTTCAGATGTATTTAATTAGGAAAGGTCAATCTTTAATGGATTTTAATTTTATTATCAAACAAATAACAAGAATGTAGTCCATTCAAACATATAACTGATAATTTGTGAGCATTTCTTTGTCATTCTATTTTATGAAAACAATCTTGAATAATAACATTTGTTTAGGACAGACCCGGTCAGTACACTTTTTTTTTTTTATTAGAAAGCCAAAGTTCTAGTAATTCTCCTACGTGAGAGACAAACACTTATTTCAATTATAATTAAGAAGCTAAAGACCATGAAATGGTAATATATCCTATTAGAAATTATTAAATGTTGTATAAGTAAATGGAGTTAGTATGAAAATATTTAATAAATTATACTACCACTGTTTTCTGATGATCAAGTAATAACTTCTGTTCTGAAAGGATACACCAGATATGAACCAACCAATACAAATGTCTACAGCTGAATGTTTATTCTCTTGCAGGAAATTAAGTTTGCAACAAAATAAGATTTGCCAATCATTATTTACAAAAAATATGGATAGGAATGCATTACAAATTTATTCTAATCACAATAAGAAGCAAAAAAAAAACTAAATATACATAGCATGATCCTTATAGACACTTGTATGTACATATTTGTCTCCTTGAAAAAATGATAAAACGCTGTCACTGAAAATAACTGACTTACCTCCTTATGGACTAATTCCTATGTTCTATATCTAAACAAATTAATTTTTATTGTGCATTTTAAAGCTTAATATGTCTATATGCAGACACATTAATTATATATTTAATAAGGAGTCTTTCTATCATAATTTTTTTGAATTATTTTTCTGTGAATTAGTATGTGCTGATGCAGACATTGCTGCTGAAGCTGCTTGCTCACTGGTGATCTGTTCATGGACTGCAGAGCACTTACTGGCACCATTTTGGAGTTTATCGTGTTCAGGCAAACTTTCCTCTTTCTTTTTAGAAGCTCCTTTCTCAAGTGCCTTTTCAATTTGTTCCTCTAATTCAATCACTTCCTCTTTGGTCATCAACTCAATAATTTCATCAATTTGCTTCTTATCTAGTTTAACATTTTCTTTCCCAACTAGTTCAATTACCTGCAAAATAAGATGAGCATTAATTGCTAAAAAAATCTGTTGCTATTTACAATTGTATTCCCTGGAAGCAGCACCATACACCTAATGCGACTCATCCCTATCACAGTATAGCTGATGAAATGAGAAATGTGATCATTGCATGGTTGACAGCTCGGAACACTCAACCATACTCTTATGTGATAAAGGTTGCATGGGGCTTATATACTGATGTTTCGTGTCAGTTAAGAAAAGCATTTTGAAGTTTTATTTCTTACTGTTGTTTAATCAATTATGTTTTCTAAGCATTTTTAACAGTTAATTTAAACATTTTGTACTAAAATTATGTTTCTGTAAGGCAAAGTGTACATGTGGTTAAGTAATTGGAATCAAGTTCATAACCATACCTGAACCATGAATTTGGCTTACCATTCTGGTGCCTTAACCAATAATCTATGACAGCTATTTAATAATTCTCAGAATGATCCACAGATTGCACCAGGAGTTCCAAACACTTTACCTTGTCAAAACCTGACATCTTCTGCAATAATGCTTTGCTTGTGAAGGTCCATACTAGTTACTGTTCTTTGTTGCAGTACAAAGGTATCAGAATTGGAAAATAGCAAATTTTCAACTACAGCAATTCGTAGAGATTTGACAAATGCTCTGGGGGACTTTGCCATCATTTCAACTGTCTTCAAGCAAACCATTGAGTTTAAACCAACCTTGAAAGCTTAGAAAATGACCTACATAGTGGTCAGCTAAAATCTTCCATCATATTAGAAATTGTTGAAAAAGTGCATAATATGAGAGCCACCACAAAAGTTTTGAGACAAATTGTGAGCGGATAGACTCACTGCAACTGTTGCATCTTTTCAAAGAGCTCTCCACCATACTCTATACATTTTCCCATCCTCAAAAACCACTTATCAAAGCACCTTTATCACTCATTTTCCTGAAGGGTGAAAAGTTCATTTTCATATGCAGCCACAGCCTCTTCAGGACTGAAAAATTGCTTTCCTTACATGCAATTTTTTACCACAGGAAGATAAAATAATTGCAAGGAGTCAGGTCCAGACTATAGGGAGGATGAGTCATGAATCTGACCTCTGTGGATTCCAGGAACTGGATGGTGATGTAAGCTGTGTGAATGAAGGCATTATGGTGAAGGATTCCCCATAGTCTCCTCAGTCCTGTCCTTGGATGGCATTCTTGGAGTTTGTCGAAATCTTTTGGCAGGCAGACTGTGGTGTACCATTGAGCAGAGCTGTTCCTTGCTCCTCCAGAGGAATCGTGGTCACCCTTTTCTTTCGAAAACTTTGACCCTTCTTCACTTTCATTGCAAGGATCCTGATCTGGAAAGATCCAAACTGCTAACTGTCATTTGGTCTTTAGGTCAAATTGGTAAATCCATGTTTCATCACCCATGATGGCATCAGAAACATGCCGTGAGCTCCCTGTCGAATCTCTGCAGCATTTCTTCTCATCATTCGATGTGGTACACTTTGTGCATCCGTCAAATTGTGGGACATCCAAATGAAGGAAACCTTCCTGACATATAGATAATCATGCAGGATTTTTGATACTCCTGGTGATTCAATCTAGAAGGCTGACTTGATGTCCTTAAATGTTAGGTGATTGTTTACTCGTACCATTTTTTCCATTGTGACAAAGTTTTCCTCAGTCACTGTTGGACACCCACTTCTCTCCTCATCTTGCAATGACGTTGGTTCCTTTTAAATTCCACAAACCTATGGAAAACTGTTACCTTTGATGGAGCAAAGTCCCCAAAATCCTGCAAGCACTCAAGGCTTTGGGACTCATTTAAACCACTCTTGAAATCATAAAGAATCATAGCATGAAAATGCTCTTTCCAGCTCCATCGTACAACTGGCTGCCTGTGCATGGAAGGGCTCATTTACTCTCATATTCTGGAATGCTAGAGTGTGGAGAATTGTTATCTGGTACCGTTTTACTCATAAGCTTTGGGGTTACCATATGCCAGATTCCATTTAAGTGGGTCAAAATTCACTTTTCCTCATTTCAGAACTTTTGTAGTGACCCTAATACCATACTATGAATTGCCAACTAAAGGTGTCAGAAACTGCTAAAGTTACAAGTATTTCATGAGTGCCTGGGTATTGATACCCGCTAATAAATTATCAGAATGCAAATCTTTGAGCAAATTTGGCAAGTTTTTGGGAGAGATCTAACTGGTTTTATTCACTGATTCCTGCCTAGTTATGAAACATGGCTGCACCATTTGATATCAGAAACAAAACAATGGAAGCATCATAATTCTCTACAACTAAAGAAAGTCAAATTTCAAAATCGACCAGAAAGATTACAGCATCAGTTTTCTGGGATCCTAAACTGATTTCTTCCTAACCTAAAAATCAATTTAATTTAACTATACTGATTTTCAGATCCTTGCTGTTACCCTCTCTTCTAAGGACAATATTTCTTTCAAATAAAATTATGTATTCAAAGTGACTGTGTTTGCAGTAAATACAAGAGCTGTTCTAATAGTTCTTGGTCTGAATCAGAGATATTGTGAAGATGGCCAAATTACTATGGTAGTTTAAGTATCATCCTTTAGATGGTATGCTATAAAGCTTCAGATGCATAAGTGTAGTCAGTTGTTGATGATCGTGAAACAAATAGTGTTAACATTTTCCATAAAACTGAAATAGGAACTGTGGTTCAGTATTCATGGGTTTAACCCCAGTAGAAATACAAAAGGAGTTAGATTTCACATTAAAGGATTCTTCCCCTTGGTTTTAGATGGTTAAAATGTAGGCTACTGAATTTAAGTATAGTCATACATCCATATAAGATGATGAGCGCTCAGGGCATCCCAAAACTGTATTGACCAGCAAAATTGTGACAAAAATTCATGCCATACTCAATTATTGCTGATTGAAGGTGCATGAATTGGCTGACATTGCAAAGATCTGAATAGGCCATGTCTACTACATTTTACAAGAAATTTTGGGTATGAGAAAACTTTCCGCTTGATGGGTGCCTCATTTGTTAACAAGGGGCCAAAAATGCAATCAAATTAACATTTTGCAAGAATGTTAAGACTTGTTTAAATGCAATTCCAGATAGTTTCATGGATTCATCATTATGCTGACTAGGGTTTTCTGGGATTATCATGATGTGGTGCTCATAGACTACCTCCAGAAGGCAGAGTCATCACCAGGGAGTATTATGCTTCACTATTGGGCCATCTGAAGGAGGCTAATTAGGCTAAATGTGCACACCTTGTCCATCCTGGTGGTGTAGTGGTAACCATACTTGCTCCCTAAACCCAAGATCATGGGTTCCACCAATGGATTTTTTTGGGAATCAAAATCCTAAGTATGGCTTCCTTTGAAAGGGAAGTAAAACCGTGGGTCCCTTGTTGTACATTTACGGCACAATAAAGAACTGCAAGCCTTAAAAAAAGAGGCCTCTAAGCCAAATTTGTCGGCTGTTTCATGCCCTGATTTGAATGGGATGCTGATGACCTGAGATGTTAAAGAATGTCCGAAAATAAATAAAAATCGTCTACACCTTGCAAAAAAGAAAGTTCTCTTTCATTCTTTCATTCTCATTCATTATGATTATGTGCCTTCATACACATTGTTGCTGCAAAGTTGCATGACTTTTGCTTCCAAGAGCTTCCACATCTGCCATTTCTGATGGATTTGGCTTCCAAGGATTAATAATGGCTGGATACACGAAGATTCACATCAAATAATGAGGTTAAGCTGAGACAGAAGCTTATTTTTCACAGTTGAATAAATCCTATTCTACTGAGGATATTAAAATTTTGGAAAATAATTGAACTAATTATGTTGATTTACTAGGTGACTGTGATAAGAGTGTTCTTCGCAATAAGCCTTAATAAATATCATAACCATTTTACAAGAACACCAAACATTTATCACCACATAAATATAAACACTGCACCAAAGAAAGGTATACCGTTAATTTAGATAAAATTTTACATTACATACTACCAGAAAAAGCTACAAGCAAGGCCTTTTCAAAGAGAGATAGAGTGTTTTAACAGAAAACAATATGTTAGAATTGGAAATTATTTGTTTTTTTTTTTTTTTTTTTTTTTTTTTTGAGTAGTGTTTAACGCCCGTTTTCACTACTGAGGCACCACAGGCGGTGGACACTGGTGATACATGAGATGAAATGATAAATTGGGAAAGGATATTTTTTTTTTTTTTTTTAAAGGAAGGAAGCGTTCCAGGCCTAAGTTTAGGTACCTCCCCGGCATTTGCCAGTTATGAAGACTGAGGAAAACCTGGAAAAAACCCCAGTCAGGGAGGACGGTCCTGGCGGGATTCGAACCGCAGACCTCCCGCTCACGAGTCCGTGCCTTAACGACCTCGGCCACCCGTGGCGGTGGAAATTATTTGTGATCAATGTTTGAATCTTATTACGAGCTTTACTTAGTTGTTATTGCCGTTATCATAATTTTTTATAATTTATTTATTTACGAATGCTCTTTAACATCTCAGGTCATCAGCGTTCCATTCAATTTAGGCGTGAAACGGCCGAAAAATTTTGCTCAGAGGCCTATTCTTTCAGGCATGAGGTTCTTTTTCGTGCCATAAATGTACGACACTAGACCCACAGCTTTACTTCCCCTCCAAAGGAAGCCATACTTAGGATTTTTACGCCCGAAAAAATCCATCGGTCCTGGCCGGGTGCGAACCCGCGATCTTGGGTTTAGAAGGCAAGTATGGTTACCACTACACCACCAGGACCGACGTTATCATGTTATAATTTTAGCAAACAAAGTAAACAAAATCAAATTTAATTAAAATGTAAATTGGAACTTGCATAGTGAAGGCAATCATATATTTGATATTATTGTACGATTTAGTTAAACTACACACTCTTAATGCTTCACTTATTTGTCATAATACAAGAGGCATTCAATAAGTAATGCAACACATTTTTTTTTCTTGGCCAATTTTGGTTGACAAAAATTGAAATTTTGTGTAGGACATCTTTAAATATTCCCGCTTCACCTCATGCAGTTTCATTAATTTCTGACAAGTGGCAGCGCTATAACTAGCCTTCAAAATGGCATCTGTAAAGGAGGTGCGTCCCAAACAGAGAGCAGTTATTGAGTCTCTTTTGGCAGAAAATCAGAACATTACAGGTATTCATTGGCGCTTGCAGAATGTTTATGGAGACCTGGTAGTGGACAAAAGCACGGTGAGTCATTGGGCGAGACGTGTGTCATCAACACAACAAGGTTGAGCAAACCTGTCTGATCTCCCTCCTACTGGCCAGCCTCACACAGCTGTGAGTCCTGCAGTGTTGGAATGTGCAGACTCTTATTCAAGGTGATCGACAGATCACAATCAAACACCTTGCTGCTCAATTTGGCGTTTCTGTTGATAGTGCTGACACACTTATCCACCACCAGTTGGGGTATTCACAGGTTTGTTCTCACTGGGTTCCTCGACACCTAACTGACGATGATAAAGATCACAAAAGGACCATCTGTGCAGAATTTATTGCTCATTAATAGGCTGAGGGTGACAATTTTTTGTCAAAATTTGTCACAGGCAATGAAACATGGGTTCATCACTTCAAACCCGAAACAAAACGGCAATCCATGGAGTGGCACTACACCAACTCTCCTTCAAAGAAAAAGTTCAAAGCCGTACCCTCAGCTGATCTTAAAGTCATGGCTACAATTTTTTGGGACTCTGAAGGGGTTATTCTGTTCTATGTCCTCCCTCATGGTGAAGTGATCAACTCTGAAGTGTATTGTGCTACTCTAGGGAAATTGAAGAAACGACTTCAGCATGTTCATAGCCACAAAAATGCAAATGAACTTCTCATTCTGCATGATAACGCAAGGCCTCACACATGTCTGGGCACCCGAGAGGAGCTCACAAAACTTCAGTGGACTCTTCTTCCTCATCCACCCTATTGCCCAGATCTCGCACCTTCCGATTTCCACCTATTTGGCTCAATGAAGGATGTACTCCGCGGGAAGCACTACATGGATGATATGGAAGTTGTTGATGCAGCAGGTTGTTGACTCTGACATAGACCAGTAGAGTGGTACCATGCAGGCATATAGGCCCTCCCATCAAAGGTGGCGTAAGGCTGTAGCATTGAACGGAGATTATGTTGAAAAATAGAGTTTTGTAGTCAAAACATTGGGGAATAACATGCTATATTTGAATCCTGAATAAAACCAACCTGCTTTAAGAAGAAAAATGTGTTGCATTACTTATTGAACGCCCCTTGTATATAGAACCGATTTCAAGAACATTTTGTACTCACCATCAGTGAGGCTAAAACTCAACTGTCAAACAGTGTGTAGTTCAACTAAATCATAAAATAATATCAATTATAAAATCAAATTTAATTTACAATTCTACCTTAAAGTTTTTTCAGGCTGTTTCCGTATTATTTACACACAAAATTCATTCTCATCTCAATCTCATAATGAGAGTAACACATTCTGTTTTGGACACTTATTCATTATCCTTTATACATGAGAATTATTTAAATGTCCCAATACATAGTTCAGCTGACTAGATGTTAAACCTTGATGCTTGCACTTGCAACGCTCAAGCACTTCGTCATTTTAAAACTTAGATACCACATATTAAAAAACAGAATTTGGTACTGACCCCTCTTCACAGGTGCTGGAAATGTCACCAATTTTCCCTGGCACACAATCCGCACATTCTTAGAAAATTAACCTAACTTCATTTCAAATGATTGTTATAAATTTCTCTAGTGTGCAAGGATTAGTTAAATACACTCTATTTTTCAAAGTCCCCCAAAGATAAAAATCACAAACCATAATATCTGGGGATAAGGAGGCCATAACCAGGGCCAATAATTCTGAAACCAATATTTGGCACAATTCTGTTATGACTGAATTTGCAGTTTTTAGTTGGGATTTTTTTTTTCTTAGTCAGTAACAGAACCTGTTTCATTCAACTTCTTTAGTAATTTACACATGGAAATTGTTCTTTCAACTAGCCATATACAGAACATTAGTTTGAAATAAAGATTCAGTTGAAACATTTGGATCACAGTCAAAGAAATGGATTTTCAGTTTTCTATGCTGCTGCTCTAACCAACTGAACTACCACATTTTTCTCCAAGCACAGAACTCAAACCTTTCTCATCAGATTCTATGAAGACTTTCCTAAGGTGTCTCTATAATGAGAAATTTTCTTAAGAGAGAGCTCATAATGCTATGAGTGCTTATAACCTGAATCTCTTTAAGGAATAAATCTCTCCAGGGTATTAAGAATCAAATGATTGAAGTTCGTCGTCCCGTGCTCAGAGGGGGACACAGTAGTTTAGTTGGTTCCAGTGTCAGCATAGAAGGCTGAAGATCTGTGATTCAAATCCCAATTGTAATTTGAATTTTTAAAATCTGATTCTTTATTTCTTTCTGTACTAACTTTGATGTTTTCTGTGTTGGAACTGGGCTATTAGGAAATTTATACCTAATTACCAGTCTTGTTCTGCCACACGATTTTCTATACATTATATACCTTGAAGATCTGGGACGATGAATATTTCACAATACTTAATGAAATCTCACTCTTGACTGCACAACAAAACCTCTCAACTCTGTCAAAATTCCAATTTCAACTGCTTGCAAAAGGGAATAGTACTGTTTGTGTTGCAAGGGGAACTTTAGTAATTGGAGGGAGGTAGTTTTACTGGTTGGCTGATCTATGTTACAGGATCTATAAATTGCTCTCACTATTATATGTGAGCTAACCAACCTTAAAAAATTTGTAACTAAGATATTATCTTATGAAGATCCATGCTGGATACACTGACTGTGAAAACGGAATTGTTTAACACTCTTCATGCTTCACTAACCTTAAAAATATCCGGAACCGGTTTCAAAGATATATTATCTCCATCCTCGGCCATGGATGGAGATAACATATCTTTGAAAACTGGTTCCGGATATTTTTAAGGTTAGTGAAGCATGAAGAGTGTTAGATGACAGATTTAATTCATATGAGCTTCGTGTTAGTTCATATGAATTTTTTAAAGTTTTTACAATTTTTAAAAAATTTTAATTAATAATACTGTGTACTTGCAAATGATCACTCTCTCTGTTCTATGCTCTGTTTGCAGTATGATGGAGATATTTGCTATATGTCACCACAGATTATGGCATACTTACATTATAAATCAAATTATAATAATTGCAAAGCTATTGAATGGCATAGAAACTGACTTACTTTAAGCACATCATCAAGTCTGATAGCACCATCTTTGTCAATATCCATTTTTGACAGAATTTCTGATATTCTGTCCACGAGGGAGTCATCTGGCACCTTCTGTATTTGCTTAATAGCATTCTTTAGTTCCTCAATACTAACCAGCTCCTCACTGAAAGTTAAATATATAAAATAATTTATATAGAATCATCATGCAAGTAATTACTTAAAGTTTCTTAAAGCTTCTAGTCTCATACTGTCTGTAAATATGAATAATTATTAAAATTCCACAAACCAAAGTAAGAGTCCCACAAGTCTCAGTTATTTAATGTTTACATCAATGACCTACCTCACATATCCAACACACAAAAGATGTCAAATGGAATGTTTGCAGATGATATTCTGTGGAAACATTAGTAAATATCAACTATTGGAGGACAGAATGAACCAAGTCTTAGACACATTAAATAAATGGTTTAAAGAGAACAAAATGGAGGTGAACATCAAAACAGCATACCAGTTCTTCACATTTTAAACTTCAAATTCTGAACAAAGAATTAGCCAGAATTGAACAGTTCAGGTGACCCTGATAACAAACTTAACTGGAAACACCATATAAATTCCACTGCCATTAAAGTTGATCAAAATTTAAACCTATTGAAATGCTTTGCAGGAGCAACAAGAGAAAATAATGGCCAATACCACCACTGCAAACATAAAGAAACTAGAAATTATTCAAAATAATACTCTTATGTGTAATCACTGAAGCAGTGAAAGCAACACTACTATGGCACTGTAACTTCATACAGTAACTTAATATTTACCAATAATACAGGGTAGCAATGTTTGAGCACTTTACATGATGAAGGGTAATTTTGAATGACATTTTCATGCTCTGGTAAAATGAAATCTGTTTTCATCAAACACCACAGTTTTTATGTAATTTTTAAGTTCACCATATTTAAATTTTGCACATAATCTCATACTTCAATCAATATAATCAATCATAAAGTGATTGAACATGATCGATTGTGAAACAACCAGTTCTTCTCGAGTTGCCTAGTATAATGATAGGTGCTCATAGGAGGAAGCTATGGTTTTTGAAGAAGTCAACTCAAATATCTTATATTGTATAAAATATAGTGAACTTTTGTAACAGTGGTGTCAAATATTAACATTTAAAAAAAATTGAGTTGATTGTAACATACACACCACTAAATTTAATAAAATGGAAGATTAGTTTCGGGAGCCATCCCTCCTATTGCCAGTTCCTGAGTCAACCAGGAACTGACGATAGGAGCGATGGCTCCCGAAACTAATCTTCCATTTTATTGAATTTAGTAGTGTGTATGTTACAATCTCAACTCAATTTTTTTTAAAAAAAATCAAATATCTTACCCTAAATTTAATATGTATAAAATAAAATAGTGAACATAATCCTAAGAAGAATAATTAAGCTTATCTTCCCTAATTCCTCATTCCTACAAGATTGCTACTGTTAATTACTGATTAAAAATATTTAACTGCTCACTGGTTAATATCTTTCTGTCAATTCAATGTTCACTTTTAATTTCCAGAGACTTGGCAGTTATAAACACAGACAAACTAATACCTTTCACTTAACCTGACTGAGAGCAGAACCATACCCTTCAGAAGGCAGAGCATCGTGGAGTCATCTAGCACATCAAAACAAAAAGCTACCCATACCATCTAAACCAGACTATTTATATGATTTTCTTGCCTGACTTCCTTTGTTCTGCAAGCTTGCAGAATTATGTTAAGTCAAGCAGCTAAGTGGCATGTCATTTCCTTATATATATATATATTTTTTTTTAAATGGTGTTTAATGTCCATTTACTACTGAGGCACCACAGGCAGTGAATACTTGTGATACATGAAATGAAATGATATATTGGGAAAGGATTTTTTAAGGAAGGAAATGTTCTAGGCCTAAGTTTAGGGTACTTCCTGGCATTTGCATTTATGAGAACTGAGGAAAAACCGGTAAAACCTCAGTTAGGGAGGACGGTCCTGGTGGGATTCAAACCCCAGACCTCCTGCTCATGAGTCACTTTAAGGACCTCGGCCATTTGTGGCGGTCCCCTCCTTATATCTTGGAATTTTCCAGAGGATGTTACACGTGCAGCTAAACTTAATGCTTATACAGTTCTAGAAATGAATAAAGTATGATCTTCTGAGTTTAGAATAACTGAGTCGACTTTGTAACACTTAACATCATTAATAGTTTTTAAAAGAGGAAAACTAAGTTTCTGGAGCTAATTGCTCCCATCTTCATTCCAGTTCGACTGCCGGCCTTGTTCTCCATGGTGATTTGGTTTGTCTCTGGTGGCGGTTGGATGAACTTCTGTATTAAGACGTCACTGGGTGGGATTTCAAAGTTGAAAACCATAAATTTGTTCTTCCAGATATAAATGTTTTCCCAGACGGCGAGTTCTGTTTTCCCTGTAATGTTTTTAAGTAGTTTGGGATTCCTGTTTATATTATGTTTTTCATTCCAAAAATGCCAAGCTACTGCTGATTTTTCTTCTTGTCTTTGTTTTATGTTCCTGATGTGTTCTTTTGCTCGTGTTTTTATTTTTCTTTTGGTCTTTCTTTCACAATCAATACATTCCATCTGATATATTCCTGATTTGTTCTCTTGAAGAATGTCCTTTTTTAGTTTAGAATTTAGTATATTTTTTATGGAGTAACTGTTTTTTGGAGCTAAAATAATGTTTTGTGTCTTGAAAATCTTTTGGAATTTGTAGAAGGTTGATGGATGGTATGTGAATTTTTGGTACATTCTATTTTCTTCCTTGTTAGGAATAGAGTACTGATGTCTTTGATTCTTTTTTTGTTCCTAGCTCTGTTTATTTTCTTCACTTCTTGTTTGAAACCATTTTCTATAGCTACATTTATCATATTGCTCAGTTCTAAATCATATTCTTCTCTGTTCATGGGGACATTTACCAACCTGTGAGCAAGACTATTTAGTACTGCATGTTTACGAGGAACTGGGTTGTAACTATTATATTTAATGTAGCTATTAGTGTGAGTAGGTTTTCTATATATGCCAAATGTTAAGTGGTTTCTTAACTTAATTATTTTAAGATCCAAGAAGGGTAGTTGTCCATTGCATTCTCTTTCCATAATGAATTTTAATGATTTTTCTTGTAGATTGAGTAACTTCAGTGCATCTTCTAAGTGTTTTTATGGAACTATTGCAAAGATGTCATCAACATAGCGATACAATGCTTTGAACACGAAGAGTTTCTCCTGATTTACCTGTCACGTAGCAACACTAACATAATGTATGTGGGTCACATCTGTTTACAGAACATCATATTACATATTACTGTTGTTTTTGGTCCAACTTGAAATATATTAAATAGATATCTACTGTGAAAACGTGTATGCATTTTTTTGGCACCCTAGGTATAGAGATCTGAAATCAGTGTGGAGTAGAGAAGATTACATCGATCAATCAGATAAAGCAGAAAGATATGGTTTTGCATAGATTATAACGGAGGTTATGAAGTTGAAAGGGTTAAGAGTAAGGGATTTATTAAAATGCCCACTCTGTAGTGAAAGTATAATTGGCATATATTGTTAGAATATGAAGAAACTAAAATTCTTATAGAGAAACTAGAATGAACAAGTAGTCCAATTTGCTAAGAGAAATCAATATCAAAAAAATGATGAGCATAAAATCAAGAAAGAATATAAAGGAAATAGAAAATTATTTAAGTAAAGTAAGTCAGGAAAATTAGTAAGCAAGATAATGATGGTTGGTTGCTAGTGGTCATTGGGGATGCTGATATTTATCATTTTTTCCCTAGCTTCCCAATAAAGATCTTCTAAATTATTTTTCATTTCTTTGTTGCACTCAAATTGGCTAAACATTCTTGGTTTTGGATAGCATTCACATCCTTAAACAATGGACAGTGGCTGTCCTTGATTAATTTTATCATGAAGAGATGTTCTGACAGGCAATCATGTTCAACATTTAAACAGAATTGTGCAAATGCAATTTTTCTTAGTTTCAATAAAAATGTTTGAAGTCTTTAGATATTCATATGGTTTTCCATTAAGCTTATGTTAGATATTTTGTTGATCTTTTTCAGTTATTAATCTTTTTGAGTTTCAATTTAGAACAAAGTTCTAGTTCAAAAGATGGTTTTAATTTTATGGTGGCTCCTTTTTTTGCTAATGTGTCAACAATCTCATTGCTCTTTAACCCCACATTACTTAGGATCCATTGTAAAACTATTTCTGTGTTTCTGCTCTGGATTGTATGTTTTCTTTATTTCATTTATAGTGAATGTTGGTGGCTAATTGGAATTCATTATACTTCGTAGTACTGCTTTGAGTCACTTATGATGACAATTCTTTTATTCATGTTAGATCCATACAATAATTTTTTAAAGCTGCTCTAATGGTCATTATTTTATTATCAAAATTGTTAGCATACTGTCCCAAATGTGTGCGTTGAGAGAATTCATCACAAGATAATGATGAAAGTAAGAAAGATTATTAAATAGTAGATTTAAAGGGGAAATAAAACCCAACAGCTAGATAACTACTATGTTGGAGACTATTAGGGCCTCCATGAGAACTCAGCAACTTAAAGTAGTGATTTGTGAATTGATTTTTTTTTATTTGTTTATTATGGACGCTCTTTAACATCACAGGTCACCAGCGTCCCATTCTATTCAGGGCATAAAATGGCTGACAAATTTTGCTCAGAAGCCTCTTCTTTCAGGCTTGAGGTTCTTTAGTGCCATAAATGTATGACATGGGACTCACGGCTTTACTTCCCTTCCGAAGCCATACTTACGATTTTTATGCCCAAAAAAATCCATCAATCCTAGCCGAGTTTGAACCCGCGATCTTGAGTTTAGGAAGCAAGTATGGTTACCACTACACCAGCAGGCCTGACTGTGAATTGACTGGTAAGGAGAAGTATTATGAAGGGTTTTTAAGCATTTTGGTTAATATTAAGTATTGTTAAATTGTTAGATTTTGTTTTGTTTTGTTTTTCTAGAGGTAAATTAGTAATTTAGAAACGATGGAATTATACTTATATGAAATAAATATTGCTACTACCATAACTACTACTCCTAGTCAGTAACTCATGAAAAAGTCAAATTTGGAAACATGCCTTTAATGTAATATAATTAGAAGTTAGCAATTATCAGTTGTAATTATTTTTTTTATATAGAGTAACACTACATATATATATAGTGTTGATTAGCATTTGAACCTACTCCCTTAGAACCGGGAACTAAGTTTCAAAATGAATAATAGTATTTGGTTATTTGTAAAATAATGGAAATATGTGCATTTTAATTAAAATGTTGTTTATGCTTTTTTGAAATAAATTCATTCATATACATAACTATTTATAGAAATAGAAATCAAACAAGCTGCAATTTCTTATAATGCTAAGCTAAAGGCTTTAGTATGGGTATGGCAATTTACAGCTTTCTCCACCTTAAAACCCAAATACTTCAAATGAAAAGTAGCCAGATGTTCTGCAACAATCACAAATCTCATCCAAATAGTACTAATCAGCAAAACACTTAGCCCATTAATTGCATAAATGTAACATTAAAAGATAAAATCAATAAACAAAAAACAACCACAGAATTGCTCAAACAAACAGCCCAAGCTGCATTAGCAGAACGATATTTACCAAATGAATGGCTTGAATTTACACAGATGACTCACTTATATCCATTCATTTCGTTTATTTATGGACGCTCTTTAACATCTCAGGTCATCAGCGTCCCATTCAATTCAGGGCGTGAAACGGCTGACAAATTTTGCTCAGAGGCCTCTCTTTCAGGCTTGAGGTTCTTTTTCGTGCCGTAAATGTACGACACAGGATCCACGGCTTTACTTCCCTTCAGAAGGAAGCCATACTTAGGATTTTTAAGCCCCCAAAAAATCCATTGATCCTGGCCAGGTTTGAACCCACGATCTTGGGTTTAGGAGGCAAGTATGGTTATCACTACACCACCAGGACTGACACACTAATATCTAAATATCTAATGAAAGAATAGGTGCCAGAGTGTATTCAACACTATTTTCTCACTATGTTGCAGTCAATGAAAACAAGACAAACTGCAGTAGAGAAATGAAAGCCATCTACATTTCACTACAACAAATTATTTACATATCACAAACATTTAACAAGGTAGTGATCCTTTCAGATTCTATAACAGCACTAAAGGAAATAGCATCCAATAAATGTCCCCTCTCCTAAACAATCAATATGACAAATAATCAAAATGCTCACAAATTACACACAACAATCCACTTAAAATGGGTACCCTTCAAATGTTGGTCTAACTGGAGATTCTCTAATCAAAAAAGGAACTAAAGAACAATTACATACAAGATAGTCACAAACAATGGAAAAACATACTAGACTCCTGGCAGAACAATCAAAACAAATGAAGAAAATATTAACAATTTTTCAATCAAATACCAGTCACAACTGCCTCATAGTCCATGTGCACATGGTAAAAATCTGCAAATGTAAAAACTGTTTATTATGGAATCACAATTATAATCAAGCACCACCTACTGAAATGTGAAAACTAAAAATTTTTTTATTTGTTTATTTACAGATGCTCTTTAACATCTCAGGTCATCAGCATGCCATTCTATTCGGGGCGTGAAATGGCCAACAAATTTTGCTCAGAGGCCTCTTCTTGCAGGCTTGAGGTTCTTTTTCGTGCTGTAAATATATGACACAGGATCCACGGTTTTACTTCCATTCCTAAAGAAGCCATACTTATGATTTTTACGCCCCAAAAAAATCCATTAACCTTGACCGGGTTTGAACCCTTGATCTTTAGAAGGCAAGTGCGGTTACATTAAGCCACCAGGGCCGACTATGAAAACTGGATGATGATGATGATGATGATGATGATGAATAACGTAACTGAACTGTATTCAGATGCCAGAAGACAAGTGAAGCAAATCTTCAGATCAGTTATTAGAAACCAACCAATATCTTTAATTATTTATTTTTTATTTTGTACTTTCTTGATTACATTCATGATTACAATATATAGAATGAGTTGGAACCCCTGAGACAAATTTTAGGGAAATATACTTTACAATGAGGAATATTTTTTGTTAAACCACCTATCACAGATGCATGGTTTATAAGTTATGCACTCCTGTTTGTTCATGCTTATGTGAACTATAAATATTGTACTTATGAAGCTGTTGACAACGGAGTGGAAATATAACCTAAACTTAGGTATTCATTTTTTACACTAAACTCCACTCACTTACACAAAAGTAAGATTTTCCCGAAATACATCTTACTTTTGTGTAAGTGAGTGAGCAACTGAAGATGGGAGAGATTCCCCCGAAACATGTCTTACTTTTGTGTAAGTGAGAGGAGTTTAGTGTAAACAATGAATACCTAAGTTTAGGTTATGTGTACTAGTTTCAATCATTGAATTATAAAAAAATATGTATGGAACTAATACGGTGAAGCTCATTAAATGATAAAATCATTAAATATGTCGTCTACACACTCTTAATGGTTCACTTACTTTTTGAAGTATGGAACCGGTTTCGAAGACACATCATCTTTCATCCTCGGCCAACTGGCGAGTTCCATGCTTCAAAAAGTAAATAAAGCATTAAGAGTATGTAGACGACATATTTAATGATTTTATCACCAGTTTCAACGTTAAACTCCACTGACTGGTGAACGGGAGATCTGGGGTTCAATTCCCACCAGGACCATCCTCCTTTACTGAGTTTTTTTCAGGTTTTCTTCAGTCCTCATAAATGGCAAATGCCAGGGAGGTACCCTAACTTAGGCCTGGAATGTTTCCTTCCTTTTAAAAAAAATCCTTTCCCATTTTATCATTTCATCTCATATATCATCAGTGTCTACCGCCTATGATGTCTTAATAGTTAAAATTATGTTAAACACTAGTAAAAAAAAAAGTTAAACGACATGATGCTGCCACCCTTACTGTGTACTTCTGTAAGTAGCTGGTGTGTGTGCAGTGAATGCAATCATCCACTGATGAGAATGGGCATCTATGGTTTCCATAAGTTGAAATATACTATGGGATGGCTAGATGAAATAATCACCATAAACTTAATAACTCTAGATTTTTTCTTTGGGGTCATGTACAGAGTATTCTGTACATGACTTCCATTTTACACAAGACATAAACTAAATGGGTTAATATTTGCTGCTTTTAATCAAATGCCTGAAATATTTGCAAGAGCTCAGCAAGCACTGCTACAATAGTGTAATGAATTTATCATGTTCAGGGCAGAAACTTTGAACACCTTCTGTAGTCTGTCAGAAGGGTACTTGCAGAGTAAATGAATAATAATACTTTTAATTGTTAAATATTCCAAACAACCGTTTTTCCTTCAATGATATATGCCTTCTAAATGATACACCAGATAACAGATATCATTTTACAAAATATGTTCCTCATTGTGAGATCTCTCCTCCAAATTTGTATCAGAGGTCCTGACTCACCTTGAATTGCAGATATGTTTTCATGTTCAATTTCAACATGCTCTGAATAAATTTCATTA
Source organism: Metallyticus violacea (assembly GCA_030762175.1). Taxonomy (NCBI): domain Eukaryota; kingdom Metazoa; phylum Arthropoda; class Insecta; order Mantodea; family Metallyticidae; genus Metallyticus; species Metallyticus violacea. Next base: position 14,562,894 of record CM060845.1, on the reverse strand, counting down.
ACTAGAGTAAAAATTTTTATTAGCATACAGAATAATTTACAGATATAATAAAAACAAGAACAAGAGTCAAAAGAACAGCAAACCCTAAATCAAATAATAGCTGTAACACACATTATAAAATGTTGCCCATACATAAAAGTTTCTGTACATCAATGAGATATATCAAAATGTTAAGGAACTTTAAATTAATGACCATATCAAACATAAGTGCAGTGTCTGAAATATTAACCAAATTAACCTAATACTAGCATTTTGAAGTAAACTTACTTAAAAATGCAAAATGAAACCTTCTATGTCAGTCAAGGTTGTTACTCAGGTAAACACTGATAGTTATTCAAATAATGAATATGCGGATAGGTTGTTACTCTATTGAGAAGCAAGGAGTAGTGCAATAGAAGCAAGATACTTATATCAAAAAAGATAAAATCATCATTATATAAGGTATACATTAAATTTTGAAGCTATTTACAGTGAAGATATGTATTAATTTATCTGCATTGTATAAATTAATACACATTATAATATATAAACAATGTATACAGTTTTTTTCACACTAACTCCATTCACTTACATAAATTTGGCCATTTGACCAAATTTATGTAAGTGAATGGAGTTAGTGTGAAAAAAACTGTATACATTGTTTATATATATACCACTCCATTGTCAACAGCTTCGTAAGTACACTTATTTGAGTTACATAGACATACAAGTCTTTAGACCAAATTTATGTAAGTGAATGGAGTTAGTGTGAAAAAAACTGTATACATTGTTTATATATATATACCACTCCATTGTCAACAGCTTCGTAAGTACACTTATTTGACACATTATAATAGTTTATACATAAATGTGATAATTATATGATCACAATTAATACTTGTGTTGATCTCTTTGGCTCATGTGAGAAAGAATAAACCCTGAATAAATAACAAAAAATCCTAGAACACTAGGTTTGAACCACCCAACTTCAAATCTACTGATTTAGTTTTGAACTGCTAGTCCAAGTGACCACAAGCAGCTTTTCTATGGCATTCCACACATTTCTGTATCATCCCACTTTCAAATCTATGCGAAAATATAATTTGAAGCTTTTTGCAATCTCTTTGCATTCGTGCAACATTAAATCATAGTGTTGTCTAGTCACAGAAACAAATAAATGTATTATAAAAAATACAACTGCAGAAGAAAATATTGTTTGACCAAAGAGAATGTTTTCACATGAGATTGTAACATGCAGGTAGCATAGATTTTTTTTTAAATAGTGTTTAACGCCCGTTTTTACTACTGAGCCACCACAGGTGGTGGATACTGATGATGCATGAGATGAAATGATATATTGGGAAAGGATTTTTTAAGGAGGGCACATTTGAGGCCTAAGTTTAGGGTACCTCCCTGGCATTTTCCATTTATGAGGACTGAGGAAAACCTGGAAAAAACCTGTCAGGGGGGACGATCCTGGAGGGATTTGAACCCCAGACCTTCCGCTCACGAGTCTGTGCCTTAACGATCTCGGCCACCCATGGCTGTGGCATAGATATGAATGTCTATAGGCAGATGACTCAGCCTGCAAAAGAAGACAGGAAAGTAAAGAATGAAGAAAATATAAAAAGAAGAAAAGGAAAAAGAAATAAAATGCAGAAAGAATGCTTTAAAAAATGATTGAAGGAAAGAAAGGAAATTAGGGAAAGAAATGAAGAAAGGAAAAAAGAAAGAGGAAAGGAAAGATTTGCTTATCTGTCAGACCATCTCTTCAGGATGAAATTAATTAAGGACAGCTACTGCCCATTGTACAGGATGTGAATACTATCCTAAACAAAGAACATTTACTGAAATGCAGCCAGCTTGATGGCAGCAAATAAATAAAAATAATTTGGAAGCTCTTTATTGGGAACCTAGGGGAAAAATGATGAATATCAGTATTCCCAATAGCCACTAGCAACAAACCAATCAGAAAGAAAAGAAAGAAAAAACATAAGGATAGAGGGGAAAGAAACAAAGAAGAGAAGAAAGTAAAGTCCTTGAACCAAAAAATTTTTGCCTGAGAAGAAGCAAGGTATTGTAAGCACTTAACACTATGAAAAATTATTTAATTCACTTTTAAGAGTACAAAGTCAGTATTCTCTCTGTAGCAACCATATGGTGTACAAAGGTTTTTCTAACTCCATCAGTTTACTCAGAAGGGATGGAGTATCCCCGTTGTATTCTACTTCAGTAGGTGAACTTTCACTATCATTAAGACTCAAACTTTTGTAGTGATTTTATTGCAAAAGATATGACCTATGAAATGAAATACCTTTTTTGTTGTGTTTCCTTTTCTGCTAAACTATCTTTTGCTTCTAAATCTTTCTTAAGCTTTGTCTCTTCTTGTTCAAGTTCCTCCAAAACAGCATCCATTTTGCGTATCATGCTATTGACCTTCTTGAACAAACGCTGTGCTGCTTTTGATTCTCGTATCTCAGGCACTTTGCTGTCTGCATGTTTCATAACTCTCTGTACCTTCTGGAGATCATGCACATCCTACAAAATTGCCATCACATGAGATAGGAAAACCAACATTATAAGCTTATATAAAAAGTTCCTTTATTTCACTGCACAATTAAGAAAAATTACTTTCACTATATTAATTTTAAAGTTAAATTCTATTTACATTTTCAGATATGCTGTATTTTTTTGCTAATAAGATGCCTTTTTCTACTTGATTTACTTATAATGTAGAGAGAGTCCAATAAGCAAATATTTAATAAAAAGGATATTATGGAAATAGAAACATCGCATAAATTTTATTTTAAAATAGGTTTAAATTCAATACTATGAATGTCACACAAAAAATAATGACTAACAAACCTGCAACAGCAGAAAAATGTTGTTTGGTAAGTGATACCATCTTTGAGACATTCTTGGGTGACCTAACAAATCAGCACTTCACGTGACCACAACGACTACTCAAAAAATTCCTGATAGTGACATTTTGCTTTGTCAGGTGCTGTTAAAGAGGAAATTTCCACTACAGATATTTTCCCAGAGACTTCAGCATGCACATTAAAAATGTATGCACGCTGCTAGCAATGTTAGAAGTATTTTTTTAATGGTGTTTAACGCCCGTTTTTACTACTGGGGCACCACAGGCAGTACTGTTAGGTGAAACATTTTAGAGATAGGAGCATGAGCATCCAAAACAACCTTAAAGTGGTCACCTTTGAACAGCCTCAGCTGAATGCATCAAGGTGACAGTTGATGATATTATCAAAGAACTGCAGGTGAATGTGGACAAAATAGCAAAAACACTTGAAATACAGCACTATGCAGTTAAAAAAAATTAAAGTTTTGAAGTTTTCTTGGTACTCATTGCTTCAACAGATATCAGACATACATATATATTGTAGAAAGTAGGCTTTCATGCCTGGTGTCAATTATGTAAAATGAGTCTTCCAAGCTGTAAAGCCATGGTCCAATGCAAGCAATTCTTTTCCTTCATCTTCTCCTCATTTTTCCATGACAGTGGTGGACATCTTCAGTGGTGTGCTTGATGTAATCTTCTTGGAGTGGCTCACTCAATCAGGAAATAGTGGTGATATATACAGGATGAGGCATTTATAGTGTGGCAGTCATTTTACTCCAAAACGAAGAGGAAATTAAAAAAATGCTTCAGACAATGTTTGAAGTGTTCTTAGGAGGACATAAAATAGCAACCTTAACTCTTCCTTGAAATTCTCAGTCATTTCAAGGTCAAATGAATTTTTTTTTTCAAATGGAATGGTGTATTTTTTCCCCCAGGAATGGAAAGAGCATTCAATTTTCAGTATAAAAGTTGTAGTATCAGCTAGGGATGATAGATGATGAGATATTAAACAAATAAGACAGCAAATGTTTTTCCCTCACTTTCACTTTACTACATCAATTTATGTACAGTACAGTTATAACCATAACTGAAATAATGTCATGTTCACATTACAAACAATTTCAATTCAGTAAATGCTCGAAAGTATGACCATTAACTTTGATGCATTTCCAAAAACGTGCTTCAAAAGATCAATGAACACATCTCAATATTTTTCACTGATTCTTGCACAGACATTCCTAATTAGTGCTAGAAAGTATGACCATTAACTTCAATGCATTTCCAAAAACATGCTTCAAAAGATTGATGAACACATCTCAATATTTCTTCGCTGATTCTTGCACAGACATTCCTAATTAGTTGATGTAGTTTATTGGGTATAGTTAGTACTTCTTCATAAACTTTATCTTTAATGTATCTCCATAAGAAAAAGCAGGATGCTGCTAAAGGTTAATAATGTATGTAAACATACAGTTATTATTGTAAATTGAGGATATATACTGTTGTAACAAATTGAAAAGTTTATTCTGGAATAAATTAAATTAAAAAATAATAGGCAATGGAGATTCCAGTCAGATTAAGCTCCAGCTCACAAGGCAAGGTTTACCCAGACTTGACTTTGAGAGAAACATTAGATATATTAGTGCTCAAATTGGCATTCTAGCAGTTCTGAACCCTGGCCTACAAACTGTAGTTCAATGCTTGAGGGTATGTTTTGGAAGAAAAAGCACCTGAAACAATTCTTGAAGTCAGCAGTTACAGACTTCCCAAAATGAGGTAGTATGTGCTGCTATAGATGAGTGGCTACAAAGACTTTGGTCCTGTGTGAGGGCAAAAAGGGAGATCATTTATAGAATTGATTGGTGGTAAACATTTGGAATATATGAAACAACAAATTATCAAAAGTAGATGAAAAAATATTAAAATATGTTGTAGTTACTCAACTAAAATCTAGTAAACAGTATTTACTATAAGATTACATATAAATATATGGGATAAATATTCAATGAAAAAAGGTTTTTAAAACTAAAAAAGTCTAGAATATTAAGCAATTGAGTTCAATTTGCAACGTTACATTTCACTCAATAGTTTGTACTGAAACACTGACCTATATTGCACTTTTTATATAATTTTATATTTTTTATTATTTTATAGTAGGTATAACTATTAAACCAGTGAGTGTATGAAAATACATTCCATAGCAATGCAAAAAAGAAATGAATTGGGCATTCATCCCAAAAATTTCAAAATAAGATACATATATAATAATATTAATATATTACATGTTATTTAGATGTGCTTTTCAAAATCACATTTATTCCATATTTCGAAAAAAAAAAAAATGCCTTTATAAAGCAGAAATATCTTACTAGCTGATAAATAAAAATAATAGGAAATAATTTCAAATTATTACTAACACTTCAGCTGTTGAAGGAGTGTGATACATACCTCTTGATACTCTGCCATCTCTTCTTTTAATTCATCTAATTCCTTCTCCACTATCACTTTCTTATCTTTGCTGAGAGTATCCAATGCATTCTCCAGAGTTTCGAAATCTGTTGTTGTTAAAGCCTAAAAAAGAGACAATTTATGAAAAAGTTCAAAGCAATTTTCATGACACAAGGGTCACTAAATAATTAGTTATATATAGTAAACTTTTGTAACAGTGATGTTTAATACCAAAAATTTAAAACGATTGAGTCCAATTTGTAGCACTTACATCACTAATATTTTAAAAAAGGAAAACTAAGTTTCTGGAGCTAATCGCTCCCATTTTCAGTTCCAGATCGACTGCCGGCCTTGTTCTTCGTAGTGGTTTGGTTTGCTCTGGTGGTGGTTGGATGAACTTCTGTATAAAGATGTCATTTGGTGGGATTTCAAAGTTGAAAACGTGATTTTTATTCTTCCAGATATAAATGTTTTCCCAGACTGTAAGTTCTGTTTTCTCTGTAATATTTTTAAATAGTGGGATTCCTGTTAATATTATGTTGTTCCTTCCAAAAATGCCAAGCTACTGCTGATTTTTCTTCCTGCCTTTGATTTATGCTCCTGATGTGTTCCTTTGCTCCTGTTTGTATGTTTCTTTTAGTCTTTCCAATATAAATTTTTCACAGTTGTTAAAATTCATCTGATATATTCCTGATTTGTTCTCTTGTGGAATATCCTCTTTTAGTTTAGAATTCAGTATATTTTTAGTGGAGTAACTGTTTTTTGGAGCTAAAATAATGTTATGTTTTTTGAAAATCTTTTGGAATTTATAGATAGCAGATGGATGGTATGTGAATTTTTTGTACATTCTATTTTCTTCTTTGTTAGGAATAAGTGTACTGATGTCTTTAATTCTCTTTTTGTTCCTTGCTCTGTTCACTTTCTTATATATCACTTCTTGTTTGAAACCATTTTCTTTAGCTATATTTATTATATGGCTCCTCAGTTCTTGATCATACTCTTCTTTATACTACATTAATGTGTTAACAACTGAACACATTAATGTAGTATATATTACCACTCCATTGTCTACAGCTTCGTAAGTACAATTTTTACTTAATTATACTCTTCTTCGTTCATAGGGACATTTACCAACCTGTGCACAAGGTTATTTAGTACTGCAATGTATGGGGAACTGGGTTCTAACTATTATATTTAAGAAAGAAAATCATTTAACATTTGGCATATTTTGGCATAACCTTATCACACTAATAGCTATATTAAATATAATAGTTATAACCCAGTTACCCACAAACATGCAGTAATAAATAATCTTGCTCACAGGTTAGTGAATGTCCCCATGAAAAAGAAGAGTATGATCAAGAACTGAGCAATATAATAAATATAGCTATAGAAAACAATTTCAAACAAGAAGTGGTATATAAGAAAGTAAGCAGAACAAGTAATAAAAACAGTTAAATTCCAAAAGATTTCCAAAAAACATAACATTATTTTAGCTCCAAAAAACAGTTACTCCATTAAAAATATACTGGATTCTAAACTAATAGAGGATATTCCACAAGAGAACAAATCAGGAATATATCAAATGAATTTTAACAATTGTGAAAAAATTTATATTGGAAAGACTAAAAGAAACATAAAAACAGGAGCAAAGGAACACATCAGGAGCATAAATCAAAGGTAGGAAGAAAAATCAGCAGTAGCTTGGGATTTTTGGAAAGAACATAATATTAACAGGAATCCCACTACTTAAAAATATTACAGGAAAAACAGAACTTACAGTCTGGGAAGAACAATCTGGAAGAACAAAAATCATGTTTTCAACTTTGAAATCTGGAAATGAAGATGGGGGCGATTAGCTCCAGAAATTTAAGTTTTCCTTTTTTAAAATATTAATGATGTAAGTGTTACAATTTGACTCATTTTAAAGTCTTATCACTAGATAAGTTTTGAGACACAACATTCTGGTGACAAGTAACTGATATACCAATTAAAAGTTTCCTTCTTGCAGTCATAACAGTTACAGAAGTTTTGAATAGTAGGCTTTTGACATCTGATGTTCCAAACCACTAAATGGCATTAAAGACTATTTAAAGAAAAAAAAACTGTAAGTATAAAATGGATTTTGAGAGGAAAACAGTTTGTATAACTATTTATTATGGATTTAATTGAAATCAAGAGTAACTGACACAGGCTCTGGAGAGGTTTCTGTTACATAAACCGCAGTTTTCTGAAGGTTTGCTGTATTTAAGAGAGAAGTATTTGGTTTATATTCTAACTTAGGTATTCATTTTTTACACTAAACTCCATTTGGTTTGGGTTTATTTCATAATTTTGGCTCCAATAATGATGTGCCACTGCCGATTTTTCCATCTATTTAAATTTGATGTTTCTAAAATGTTCTTTCTTTCGGATTGTCAGATTCCTTGGATATTCAAAACCTGGCATAGATACATAGATAATATATTTGCTATAGGACCAAAGAAACACTTAGGTGATATTCCCTCAAACTACTCAACTTACAAGACAAATCTATTAACTCCATTTGGTTTATTTACATACACTCTTTAACATTTCAGATCATCAGCATCCCATTCAATTTAGGACATGAAACAGTCCATAAATTTTGCTCATTGGCCTCTTCTTTCAGTCTTGAGGTTCTTTTATATCCCGTAATTCTATGACAAGAAACCAAGATTTTACTTCCCTTCCAAAGAAAACCATACTTAGAACTTTTATGCCTGAAAAAATTCATCAACCCTATATTGAACCCATGATCTTGAGTCTATGAAACAAGAATGGTTACCACTAGACCACCAGGACTGACATTTAAGAGAGGGGTAATGATGGTTACCTCTACACCACCAGGACTGACATTTAAGAGAGAGGTAACATCTCTTACAAATGAGAAAAGTGGCACAAATTGGCGGTGAGTGAAAAAGAAATTTAAATTGCATGCAGCCTGTAGTCCCAAATTAGCAATACGTTTTCTTAAATCTCAACAAGGAGAGACAAAGAGCACAAGATGTAACAAGCCTATAAGGAAGCAAGAAGACAAATAGTGTAATTGCCTATACCTGGGAATCATCATTACCTTTAAATATAACATATAATTTCGTGTCGGAACCAATACAGTGAAGCAACTATCATGTTCTTAATTATGTAGTGAGTTTCGCATAATTCAACAGTAAGTGCAGCATAAGATTATCAAATCGACTTGCTACATAATTAAGATCATCATCACTTTTTCCTAAAGAAGTGCTTATAAACACACACTTTCCATATCAAAAAAGCTTCTATGATCTAATGGCTGTTTTCAGGCTTGATTTCGTTGTGTGGAGAGTACTTTGAAAAATGCAAAAATGTGACAATTTATTGCTGTTCATTGTTGTATCTCAAAAATCAGTCTAAGTCACATTCTTATTTTTTATGAGGCATAGGTTTATGTATGTTTCATGTGAAATCAAGCTGGCATTTGCCTTCAAGACTAAGTAAAAGCACAACAACAATAATAAAAAGGGGGGACTAATTGGGTTGACCAATTCCTGGCATCAATTCCAGGACTTCCCAAATGTGAATTTCAAAAATTACTCAATAAAAATATTTACCAGTAGGTATACCTCACAAGATCTTATGTTTATAAGGAATGTTTTAAAATCACATATTTATACTTGAGACATTTTCCAGCTCCACAGCAACTGATTTATAATAAACAAAGTTCATTCTTACGAATGCAATATGTAATGTTTTGGAGAATCTTTCATGAGCTTTTTAGTCTAATCATGAATTTAAAAAAGAATCAAAGCTGCTGAAAGAGGTTCAGAAGTCAATAGAACTGACAGTCTGAGAAAATGTATGTATCTTCTTTTGATCTGGGTTCAATTTTGTTTAGATTCAGCAATTTTTATTCAAATTTAATGACCTTAAGATGTGGCTTGGAACCTTGCTTGTGTTTTTTAATTTCTTGTAATATGCTTAATTCCTTAATGAGTTTTTTCTGAAAAAAATTTTATCTATAAAATATTCAAACAGTACAACATCACTTTGGCACCCATAAATAGATACAATGTTGGCAAATTGCTGAATCTAAACAAAATTGAACCCAGATGAAAAGAAGATAGTTCAGGCATATAGGATCATTTGTAAGGATTGTGAAAAGGTATATATAGGCAAGACCAAAAGAAGCTTGGGTATTAGATTGAAAGAGCATTGGAGAAATGTCTGATACAAGCAAATAAAAAAATTGGCAGTAGCAGCACATTTTTGGAATGAAAATCATGAAATAGAAAAGGATAGAATACTGCTAAGAGCAGTTTAGCACCCAAAGGAACTTAGTATATGGGAAAAGATTTATGTAAAAAAATATGAACATAGACTCATGAATTTTGATATACCAGAAGCAGACAACATATTATACAGGTTCATCAGCAGACCGCCAGAGCGCACGCAGTCAAGTACACATCCCACTTGAAGTGATTCGTTAGTCATCAAATGGCTGACAATATGAGCAATTGACTCACAAAACTAGTCCAAACTTACTTTTTAAAAAAAGTTTTATTGTGAAACGTCAAGAGAGTTTTAATGTGTTAACATGGTTTTAGTAGTTTTACTTTTAATCTAATTAAGATTTATGATGGTTTCACAGTGTGGATTCCTAAATTAATTTTTAATAGAATAAACTCATGAATTTCAACATTCTGGAAGCATACAACAATTGTACAAGTTCATCAACAGCCACTAGATTCATCACAATTGCCTTCCTTTCCAACCTAATATGATCCACCATGAACCAGCCTTTTAACAATTGACAATGTGAGCGAAGGTCTCACAAAACATGTCCTGAATTTTTTAATTTTGAGAGTGAAACGTTAGGAGTGTTTTATCATTTTATCAATATTTTAACTGATATTACTCAAGAATGCTTCCTTAGTCATTGAAAGTGAAGCTGCAGAAATGTTTTTAGCATTTTAAAATATTTTATCTACTGGAAATTTGTAAAAGTTCACAAAAAGAGGACTGCAAGTTCAGAGTTTACAGTGAATGCAATATGCATAACTGTCAGAAACAAAAATTACCCCAAAATGAAAAACAAATCAAAATGGGCATTTTCTGACTCAAAATCTGGCAAATGTCCAGCTATTGAAAATGAGTTATCAGAATATGGAAGGTTGCCCCAGTTAACTTCGGACAATTTTGAATCATTTCCCCATTTGTTCCAGTGGGTCATGCTTATGTGTGCTTCTGCTGGTGCAGTCTGATGCAAATCATCATCATCATCATCATCATCATCATCATCATCATCATCATCATCATCATCATCATCATCATCATTTCTACTGGGCTGAAATATTTAGAACACTCTTTATGATTTCACTTACATGAGATTTACTCAGAATATGTTTCATGGAACAGTTGCTACATTGACTACTGGATAATTCATAAAAGTTGGGTAGGTAGATAGATAGGTAGGTATCTGGGTTGACTCCGGTGGTCTTGTGATAAACTTGAATAAAGAGCTGTCTGCTTCCGGGATGTCAAATTTCATAAGGTTTTGCTCAATTTTTTTCATATAAATCCTTTCCCATATGTTAGTTCTTTTGGTTGTTGAACATAGGAGAAACGTCTGTTACAAACAAATAGATAAATCAGCTGTGGCAGCACATTTTTGGAATGCAAACCACAAAATAAAAAAAGATTAAGTTATTAAAAACTGTTCAACAACCAAAAGAATTAAACATATAGGGAAGGTATCCTACATAAATGTATTTTTGAATAATCAAAATGGCGGTGTGTGGTGTCGTAACGCGAAATATGGCTCTAAATTTATACAAAAATCGTGGCAATTCAATGAGTGAGGCGAGAAAGAAGAATGGTGAACAAAGTAGAAGCGGTGTGGAAACTGGAGGAAATAAAGATAGTCTTGAAATAAATACAGAAATGGAAGAAAGGAGAGAAACACGATTGGTAGCTGGTAGGACGCACGAGGCGGAAGTGATAGCATCCCTTCCGATGATAATCGGGATGTTAAACAAAGATTTAAAAAGCGCTCAAACAGAAATTCAATCATTAAAGACAGAAAACAAAGATTTAAAGACCAAATTAAGACCACAGAGAATGCATGTTTTGCCAATGCAGTGAAAGGAAAATCTGAGAGAAGAAAACATACAACATCCATGCGAGGTGAACAAGGTGTAAATTTGGCCATTCCAATACATAACAGAGGTATTGCAGGGTGAGGTAAATGAAAACACGTTTAATTGTGAAAATTCCTGTACCTCAGAAAGACACAAAAAAGTAATGGTGATTGGTGATTCCATGCTCAAGTTCTTCGGAAATCTGTGCCGAGAGGTTATGATGTGCACTGCATGCCGGGAATAAAATTAAACAAGTTTAACACAGGTTAGAGAAAATAAACGTTAAGCAATGTAAGCCAAAAGTGGTGGTGATCCACAAAGGAACGAATGATATAAATTGAGGAATAATGGCTGAAGAAATTATGGGGGACACAATTTGGCAGACACTATTACAAAGGCAGTACCGGATGTGAAAATTGTTATAAGTGGTGTGCAAAGAAGGTATGACGTGAGTGAGAGAAAGAGTGCAAGAATAAACAGTGAATTAAACTGGCTCTGTAATGTGAGAAAGTGGGTGATGATGGATGGAAACTTTTGGCTGCACAATAATGATTTTGGAAGGGATGGTGTGCACCTCAACCGCAGAGGATCACACAAATTTGGCAGATTGCTGTGTCAAGTTATTCAATCACAGTTAAAGGGAAACTATCTACAGTCAAAGTGGATGGAGAAGGCAATGAACAAAATATAGAATCAAAGGTATGTAATAGTGGAAAGGAAACAAGAGTTAACAAATTATGCGTACTATATCAAAATGTACAGAGTATAACAAATAAAATAAACCAACTAGATGTTTTATTAAATGTAGATTTGTTACATGGCATAACTGAACATTGGTTAAAGATAGAGCAGTTAATAGTTACTAACCTGAAACAGTTTAGGCTAGAAGATTCCTTTTGTAGGAAAGCCTATAAACATGGGGGGTCGTGTATATATGTTAGATCAGATATAAACACTAGAAATATAGACCTGTTTAAGGATCTCAAGGAAGATAGGAACTTTGAGTTATCGTTGATAGAGATTAGTGGTCAGAATGTAGTTATCATGTGCATTTATAGGGCACCAAATACTAAACTCCATGAATTTTTAACTAAATTAGATGCAGTTCTATTCTGCGTAACTAGAAAATATAAGAATATTATAATTTGTGGAGATTGGAAAGTAGATTTTTTGGAGGAGGATAATAAGGTAAACAAAATAAAAGATTTGCTCTCTGTATACAATTTAGTTAATATGGTAACAGTACCAACAAGAATAACTGATACAAAAAATCATTATTGGATGTAATGATCAACAACAAATCTAAAGATCAAAAACAATCATTAGTTAAGGATATGGCCCTGTCTGATCATTGTGGACAAATATTAGAAGTCAATGTATTAGTACCTACACAAACAGGGAAAACAGGAACATGTATGAAAAGAACGTTCAATCCAGAAAGCATAAATTTATTTAACTTCTTATTAAAACAGGAAACATGGTAGAAGATCCTTCAGGAAAGCAATATAAATGTAAAATTTAACACCTTCCTAAACATATTTCTCTACTGGTTTAACATTGCCTTCCCACAAAAACATATATATATAAATAGTCAAACTCAAAATGGTGGATAACAAAAGGAATAAAAATTTCAAGTAATAAACTGAAGCTGCTGTGTCGACTAAAGAAACAGGGTTATATAAATAGTGATTTTAAGAGTTATGTACAAAAATATAAAAGTATCTATCGCAAAGTAATTCTGGAAGCAAAAAGACAAGAAAATGAAAGAATCATATTAAATGCAAATAATAAAACAAAGGCACTGTGGAAAATAACAAACCAGGAAACTGGAAAATGAAAGAATCATATTAAATGCAAATAATAAAACAAAGGCACTGTGGAAAATAATAAACCAGGAAACTGGGAAGAATAACTCTAAACAGTGTGTAACAGAACTAATTAATCATGGTAACAAAATTAGAAGTCCTCAGCAGCAGAGTCTTTCAATACATATTTCTCAGAAATAGCAGACAAACTTCTTAGTTCAAATCACTCCCAACATTTTCACTGTAAAACCATAACAGAGATAAAAAATAGTAATAATTCTATTTTTATAAATAGCATTACGGAAAGTGAAATACAAAAAGTAGTCAACGAAATGAAAGGCAAATATTCATCTGGTATAGATGAAATACCAGACTATGTGATTAAACAATGTATAGAACAGGTGAAAGTCCCTTTGGTTAACATATATAACTCTTCGCTTGACTCAGGAATTTTCCCTGATAAGCTTAAAATCGCAAAAATTATTCCGATACACAAGAAAGGAGAAAAAACAAAGAAAGAAAACTATAGACCAACAAGTGTACTGTCAGTGTTTTCAAAAATTTTTGAAAAATTAGTGTACAATAGATTAATAATTTTTTGGGAAAAATATAACATCATTTCTGATGTTCAATTTGGTTTCAGAAAAAACCAGTCTATAGAAACAGCCATAGCCAAATTACTGAATCAAATTCAGCATGCAGTGGACAAAAATATACCGACAATAGGAATTTTTTTAGACCTTACTAAAGCATATGATGTATTAGATCACAAAATCCTAATATCTAAGTTGTACAAATATGCAATTAGAGGAAACATGAATAGGTGGATTGAATCCTATCTGACCAATAGGAAGCAAGTTGTGGATCTACAATATGAAAAACAATTGAGAATAAGTAATTATTGATCAAATACAAAAGAAATTATGATAGGTGTTCCTCAAGGTTCAGTACTAGGGCCTCTGTTGTTTTTAATGTATATAAATGACTTGCCTAGTAATATTCAAAATGCCGATATGGTTCTTTTTGCTGATGATACAAACATTCTTATAAAGGAGATAATGATACTGCATTGCAAAATAAAGTAGACACGATCATGAATACCCTCAATAACTGGATTAAAAAAAATGAACTAATCATAAACAATTAAAAAACTTTTGCAATGACATTTCATAGATGGCAACGTTAAAACAGTATTAAACCTCAAATTATATATGATGGAAATGTTATTCAGTACAAGGGAGAAACAAAATTCTTAGGTGTACATGTGAATGAAAACCTTAAATGGGATACTCACACTCATCATTTAGCGACTAAACTTAGTTCTGTTTGTTATATGCTTAAAAATCTAAAAAGGCCACTGAATTTATTAGGATTGAAAAATGTATATTTTGCTTATTTTCATAGTTGATTAAAATATGAAATAAAATTTTGGGGAGAAAAATGTGAGAGAGTATTTAAAATCCAGAAGAGAGCAATAAGAATTATAAGTGGAGTAGATAGTATGACATCCTGTAGACCCTATTTTAAGAAACATAATATACTACCATTAGCCTGCCTCTTTATAATAGAGGTCGTAAACCATATTAAGAGATATCAGGGAGAATTATGTACAAATATAAATATTCATTCTCACTAACTACCAATAAATATTAAAGAAATAATCAATATAAAACAATTTAATAAAGAAGTCAAAGCCTTTCTGCTACAACATACCTTTTATTCAGTAAGTGAATATATGAACTTTAAATAAGGCATATTGTAAATCTAGTATAATTACTAAACTTGTATATTGTTTATACTCTGGACGAAGCCCATCTCACGTAAATAGCAACTGTACTCTAGGATATGTCCCAGATCATGTAAAATGATCAAAAGGATGAATAAATAAAATAAATTCAACCTGTTCACATTAACTCCATTTACTTACATAGCACTAGGACATGCTTTGGAAGCTAATTGCTTTCATCATCAGCTGTTGATCAACTATTCGAAATGGTGGCTGGATCCCAAGGTGCTTTTGTGGCAGTCTCCGGTAGCAAATAACTTCCAGAACAAGTCATAGTATTATGCAAGTAAATGGAGTTAAGTGTGAACAGGTTGAATACATTAATGTATCATATATTATCACTCCATTGTATACAGCTTCATAAGTACAATTTATTCACTTAATATGGGAAAGGACTTTTATTAATGGGTGTTTCACTGTGTTAAATTCCAAATTGAATCAATATTGAAATTACTGTAATATTTGCCTTAAAACTCCTGCTACGTTCCAGAGGTACATTGTTGGGCTTTCCGATGCTGGCTACAGCTTTTGATCGTAGAAAGGTGTAAAGAAAAAGGTCTTATCAAAAGTAAGTCATGTGTAGGCCATATAACACAGCTGCACAAAAATGGATTACTATCTGAGGCCTAAACCTTGGAAGGGAGGGAAAAAAAAAACACCCAACAATAACCAAATGCACAAAACATAAAAAAAATAAAAACCCTGCAACCAAAGTGCTAGTAGCCACGGTGAGAGCAGCAGTGACAGGAAAACCCTCCAACATAAAGAAGCATTACCAGCCGCATTCAAAAATCTAAAGGGACCTTTATAGGATAATCCACCTACATTTGGGTCTATAACACTGGCATAAAGCAGGCAAGCACATCTTGAAAGAACAGCATATCAGAGAACTTTCACCAATTCATGAACATTGTATGAACACCACCTGGCTGGTGAAAAGTGACAATCGGAGCTTTCCTTAGATGGAGCATGAATTTATCTACATTATACAAACTCCATGCTTTTTACTACCATCAAATGCGCCAGAAGGATGCTCCATCTTCATCTAGGAAAGCAAGGAAAATTTTTCTAAGGGGTTCATGGTGGTTGCAAGTTATTGCACTTGGGAGAAACTTATCATTGAGTTGCCAAAAATGTAATAATGCAGGCTACTATCAAAGTAATCTCATGGACCTAATTTTTGATAAAGATATTCCTTGGTTTTATGGTGAGGATACCCCAAATTTTTGGATCCACATGGTTAAGGCATCCAGTCATACTGGCAGATCATTCCTTATCTACTACTGTCGGAAAGCTGAAGAAAAGGGTGTCAGCATGATACCTTTTAAAAGGATCCCTGTGAAGTTACAAGATGCCTGAACAATTGATTTTTGCAGATTTCATCTGCTGAAACAGGGCCTTGTTTCTCGATGTTTTACCATGAATGAGGGTCTCTGGAAAGACTGCCAGGAGAAGTGGGGTAATATCCCCTTTCCTGTTCTATGGCACAGCCTTTTACCATAGAAATTGCATTACAGAGTCATAGTTCAAGCCTGTGGACAAAAACTGAACACAATTCGTAATGGAGAAAAGGAATCTCATGAAAAAATGTAAGTAAAAATGTCAGCTTCAGCTTAACTCGGACAATCCTCCATATATAAATAAATAATTGCTTCATTCCTACATTACATACTTTGTGTCCTTAGCATTATTGCTGACTAGGTCTCTATTTATATACTGCTGCTATTGTTCAGTTGGTCCTGATCGTGTAGTGATAACCATACTTGCCTCCTAAACCCAAGATTGCGGGTTCAATCCTGGCCAGGGTTGAGGGATTTTTTTCTGTTGTAAAAATCCTAAGTATGGCTTCCTTCAGACATGAAGTAAAGTCATCGGTTCCATGTCATAGATTTATGGCATGTAAAAGAACCTCAAGCCTGAAAGAAGAGACCTTTGAGCAAAATTTATTGGCCATTTCACACCCTAAATTGAATGACCTGATGATCTGAGATGTTAAAGAATATCCATAAATAAAACAAATTAACAACAAAACTATTAAATAACTACAAAATTGGATTTTCCCAAATCTAGATTATTCCTTCTCCACTTTATCCTAGGGTACTGATCAACAAAATTCTGATCATTATGTTTTCCCTAGCTGAAGAGAATAAAAGCCAAAACAAAGATAACACAAAAATAAATAAAGTAGTTTTTGAAAGTGTGATGACAAGAGCAGAGAAGAAATAATCTGGAATGGAAATTCAGCAAAATCCAATTTTGTAGTTACGTGATACATCTCCACAGATGGTATTCACTTTGTCTCTTGACTTTTGTCTTTTGACTAAACTTTTTGCAAACAAGCTATTGTTCTATATGTAATGACTGGATACTTCAAAGTGGCTGTGCTATTTGATTGTTCAGCATTATTCAATTATTTTTTAAATTCAAAATCAGCTTAGTATATGCTGTAGAATGTCTGATGTCAGTGTGAAAGCTACAATTTTTTAATAATCTTTCTTGCATAAAACTGAGTTTTTATTACTAAAAATTGTATATATTTTATGTGAGTAAATATGACAATAGTCCAGTAGAATTTTTCCTATTTGATACCTACCTCTTTACTAGCAACAGTGTCAGGCTTACTCTCTTGTGCTGCTGAAGCAGCTTCCAGAATAACTGCTCTGTCCACTCCTTCAGATATAACTTGTGCAGGGTCAATCAATATTTCTTTATCCTGTAAACCATAAGTCATGTTAAACTACACCTACATATTAACAGCTTGTTTACTAATTTTTGCAAAATTATATTCTCACTTATTCCAGTTTTTCCATGCACGCACACACACCACTGTCTGTCTCTCTCTACCTAAAATGCTAATGATATTATGAAGAAACTTAAACACTTATGAGAATCAGAAAAAGTGCATGTGAAGTACAAGTGTTTTCTCGAATATATTTAAAATCAAAGTTGATGGCAAAAAATTTTTTCATTGGCTTAAGAGAAGTGTCTTGTAAAACTCTGATGCAAATAACCTCCCTACAATTCCCCTGAGGAATTCATTCAAAAGAGTAATGTCACTTAGATTTGCACATTTTGGGTTTGATTAATAGTTTTGCCAAAAACAAGAACATTTTATCTGCAATTGAAGTTCTACTTCCAAAAAATGCCAACGGAAAACAGTAGTAGATACAGTGAAATCTACCCATTTTGGAACATGAATATTCCAAAATTTGATTCATTTTGGAAAGTTTTAAATATAGTAATGAAAACCATACATCTTATATGTCATTTTTACTGAATAAAACAGACATTGTCAAACACGGAAACAGAAATAGTGTGCCACTGCTTATAACATAAAAAACATTCTTGAACACACTCTTTGAAGTAAACTACATTTTGAAACAACTGGTAGTTTCAGGGAAATAATATATATGGCTCACTGTCACAAAAGTTGGGTTTCTTTGCAACAGTCTGCAAGGGTCCATTTGGTTTCTGGTCAGTATGGTTTATTCCCTATTGACTATTTGGAAAAGCACTTACAGTGAATTTCTGTAATCATCTTGTTGCAAGTGGCTAAGCAGAGCACAGAATTATGATTTTTGTGATCAACAATCCGCATAAAAAGGTGGCACTACCATTAAATGATAAGATGAAAGTTATTGAACTAAAGGAAAAGGAGAAATGGAATATAATGGAAATAATATCGAAGTTTAAATGTAGAAAAATGCAAGTGTATGACACTGAAAAATAAAGATCACGCCATAAATGGCTTCCGGGCAATAATAGTTACATAAAAAAAAAAATAACAGAAAACAGAGGACATGAAGCTATAAACAAACTGCATGGGAATGATTTGTTTGTGCTGTTTGAAGAATGTGCCTATTTCTAGAACTATTCTGCATGCCCAAAATCTTGAACAAGCTAGATTGCTAGAAAGCTTTAGAAATAGACACAAAATTAGAGATGCCAAATGGAATCATATAATTTATTAATTATAATTTATGATTTTATTATGATTTATTATAATTTATCAATCATATAATTGATAAATCATAGTACGATTTCAATTACAGACCCAAAACTATTTGGAATCAGATGTGTGGGGAAGCGAACAATGTTAACAGATCTCTTGTTTTGAAGTGTTAGGAAAAACAGCAAACATTAACTAGAAATGTGATCTCAAGTAAACATTAAATTAGATTTCAATCAAGTGATGTTTATAATGGGGACAAGAGGATTCATTTTTAGGACACTTCCTATAAAATCATTCTTTGTGCGGAGAAAAATGTGTAAGTGACAAAATACCAAAAAAATATCTCAATGTCTTTCTTTGTTTTTAAGACATTACTGATGATAAATCTACTGTAACTAGATCTGTCTGCTTTTTGGAATATCTGTCAAAAAGGTATTAAAAAGCAGACGGTAATTACTGGTTTCTTTAAAAAATAAAGGTATGTGCATTATATATATAAAAACTGAAACTGTTGCATTATATTTGACAAACCTAATCTGGTGGTGCACTATCTATAAATTGTTGTATACTACATGACACTCCATATCTTGTGGTGCAAATTGTTACATAATATATGACACACCTAATCTGAGTATTTCTTTCATTTAGTTGACTTTACCAAGAAGACGACAACCTCATTTATTTTGAAACAGTGCAGTTATTAATGTCATGTATTTAGCAAAAAATCCAATGCTGCACATAAAAATAGTATAATTTTATCAAAGAACCCTATTAAAGTAAATTTTTATCTCTCTCCAGAAAAGTGTTAAATGGAGTTTTACTGTAACTGTATTACTTTGTTTTAATTCAATGTGTTTATATGTAGCAAAGATAGAATGTATGTGTATCCATATAACCATTTTTCCTTAATTCACAAAGACAGTAATCAGAGCTAGAACCCCCTCCCAAAAAATAGATTGAGGCTATGGCCCTGGTTACCATCATGAGTTGTTTTCTTTGACAATACTTTGTGAAGTGTTAACCACTTACAGATGCTTCAAACTGTTGTTGGGAAGCCTGATAGAACTGATGTGCAAAGTAACATGCCATTACAATTTTCAGGTTGTAAATGCACAGCAATGGACTTTTTCTTCTGGATTCTGGTAAAACAGACTGTGTTAAACAAAAAAATAATGTATGCTTTCATTGTAGTGCCAGTATACTGAAGATGTTTTCAATGAAATCTATGTAAATAAAGAACTTTGCGAGTGTTAATGCTGAAAGA
The DNA here is from genome assembly GCA_030762175.1 of Metallyticus violacea. NCBI lineage: Eukaryota > Metazoa > Arthropoda > Insecta > Mantodea > Metallyticidae > Metallyticus > Metallyticus violacea. The sequence goes on along the minus strand of CM060845.1, from coordinate 14,542,666 downwards.
GGATATTCAGATGACTGAAACAGTACACAGATATACAGCAGAAATATTTTTTCCACAGTGCTTACAGTGCCAGTCTACTTACAACTCAATATGGCTTGATGTTGCTGGATTTTGTCATTACAAAGAAATACTTACAGACCTAATAAGAAAATGGCTAAAATTGATAGTTACAAACCAAAAATATAGAAGACAAATTTATGCACATGACAAATTTTTTTGTATTCAACCACACAACTTATCAACAAGTGTCAGGACTGATCAAGGGAACCTTCTTCATTTCTGACAGACCTAATCATTAGTACAGATATGAAGATGATATATTTGCAATAATTCCAAACAAATATTCATCAGATGCTTTAAACCTCATCAATTTACAAGAGAAAACCATAAAATTCACATAAAAATGGAAGAAAATGGCTAACTTAAAATCTGTAAAATCTCAATTTTTATACATATTTACATAAAAGGCACACACATGCATGCACATAAATTACTAATAAAGACAACAACTATAACCCAATTCCACATAAATATACCATTTTCAAACTACACAAACTAATGTCCCACTTACAAAAACAGAAAAAAAAAAAAAAATAATAAATAATTAAATATTGTAACTTCATAATATGACAAATTACTGTTACGAAATCACTCAAATTTCACTAATTTTGTTCACTTACTTGGACAAGTTTCAAAGGTGATTGCCTCCATCTTCAGCTTGGTTCCACTGGCCGCTTCCCAGTGTGGTATTAAGATGTCACTCTGTGACTTTAATGAAAGCAATAGTTATACACAAAAGAAGGGTCTAGCAATGAGAAACCCACTTTCGCCATTCTTGGTGGATATGTACATGAATTTTTTGGAAATAAAATTAGTTGAGGCTTTTCCACATATATATAAATGTTGGTACTGTTATGTAGATGATGTCTTTGCAATAGTAAATGAAAAATGGAAAGAGGATGCAATAAAACTACTCAATCTACAGGACAGCACTGTTAAATTCACTATAGAATTAGAAAACAACAAGGTTCTTCCTTTCTTGCATATAAAAATTATAAAAAATGACAATACACTGGAATTTATAATATATAGAAAAGATACCCACACAGATAATTATATAAAAAATAACAGCCACAATACAAAACAACATAAACTAGCCATAATCAACAGTCTCACATCAGATTAACAAACTTGACAATAAGCAAGACAGAATAAAAATTGGAGTACCAAAAAATCATAGATATAGCACAGAAAAATGGCTACACAATAGATTTTGTCAACAAGAAAATTGAGAAATTCAGAAAGAAAAAACAAATAAAAAAGGCTACAAAGGAGATCATATATATATAAAAAATTCCCATTCCATCCATGGGCACACCAAAAATTCCAGAAGATTTTTATAGAGGCAAACATCATTTTAGCTCAAGTAAATAAATTCAGTTTAAAAAACCACTTAAACACCAACACAAAAGACAAAATTCCACCAGGAAAGCAATCAGGCATTTATGAAACCAGTTGCAAAGACTGACATGAAATACATATGCAAAACAAAAAGAAATATTACCATACGTTAAAGGAACACATGAGAAATGTTAAACATAAACACACAGAAAAATCAGCAGTGGCAGACCATTTTTGGCCAAAAAGAGAGAGAGAGAGTTCAAAAAGGAACCAAAACTATTAAAAGTTCTTCAAAAACCCATAGAATTAACAGTATGGGAAAATATATATAAACAAAAACAAAGAATTTTTGGTTAACTTTGATCTCCCAAACAACAGTTACCTCATCAATAAGTTCGTTAAAGCCACAAAGTCACATCTTAATACCACACCGGGAAGCAGCCAGTGAGACCAAGCTGAAGATGGAGGCAATTGCCTTTGAAACACGTCCAAGTAAGTGAACAAAATCAGTGAAATTTTAGTGACTTTGTAACAATAATGTCATATTATATTTCACTATGAAAATCCCTGATACAAAAAACTACTTGTAAATTCATGCCAAAACGTCTTTAGAGAAAATAAGTTAACTGTGATCTGGCTATGTATATAGACTAATCCTATTAACTGTAAATGGTAATAAGCATACTAAAGTAATAACTAATACCACACCTATGACATATGGGGAAAAGCTTATCTATATCCAGTCATCTTAAACAAAAAAGCACCAGAATGTGATTCACTTATCAAAGATGTGATTTTATACAACAAACTACCAGAGACTCTAAAATTGTAAAAGGGAGAAATTTAAGAGAAATCTAAAAGGATTCTTGATTGAGAAATGCCTACACAGGATGGATGAATTGTACATAACTGTATATAAAATGTGTATTTCTGCTTTAATTCTTGTAACTGTACTACAATGTTTTAAGAATAAATGATTGTATATTGAATCTGTTAAACTTTGGTATTCTTATATTATACTTCAAAAATATATTATCAATTATTTTGACGAATGTTTTAATAATGATGATTATTGTTTAAGGGGCGCACAACATCTAAGGTCATTAGCGCCCAAACACACTAAAAACTGCGCCAGAACTAAAAATAAATAGTTGACACAAATAATACCTTAGGGTAAATAACAGTAGCACATTGTGCAACAAAATAAAAACCCATAACAAATAACAAATGGGTGTAATGGTCAACAAAGGACTGGTATTAAAAACCCGCAATAGCGAAAAACAACAGTCCTATAATGGTCTAAAAAGGGCCAATAAAACCCAATAACCATCAACACTAGAACATATAAAAACTGGTAGTAAAACACATCAGCAAAAGCTGAAAATAACCCAGAATTGTAAAAGTCTAAACTGGTAACAATAAAACCCCAAAACAATAACAAGGGTTATATATAACAACTCAATAAAAGACTGGTACTAAAAACGATGCATCAAATGCTGAAAAAACAACAGTCTTAAAAGAGTCAAAAAATGCCGTCAATGGTAAAAGATAAAATCTCACACCTTGCTCCAAAAACCACAAATACGGATAAAACGGAGCACACGCTCAAGAGCAACCACATCATCTGCAAGTAACTCCTCAATAGAGGAGGGCAAACCTAGGCTATTTCTAAAAGCTGTCAGATGAAGACAATCAATTAAAATGTGACGCACTGTAAAGGGGTGGTCACAGTGCGGGCAAACTGGAGCGGGTTGACCATTAAAAAGGTGAGAGTGACTAAAACGGCAATGTCCAATTCTAAGACGAGCTAAAATTACTTCTTCGCGACGAACAGCGCGAGAAGAAGTCGACCAGTTAAAAGGGGCGGATTTACATTCACGGAGCTTATTATTTCGGAGTAATTCCCACTCCTCGCGCCAGCGCGAAAAAATGGCTCTACGTAATGAATGTATAAAATCCCCGAAATAAAAACGCTGCTCGTACTCAGCAGGGTCTAAAAGAGCGGATTTTGCTGCAACATCTGCGGCCTCATTACCTGGGAGTCCGACGTGTCCAGGCACCCATAGCAGTGTTACCCTGACGCCAGCGTCGTAAAGGTTAAAACTGCATTCTGGACCATCTGCACAAGAGGGTGAGTGTTGTACAGACTTCTAAAACTTAAAATTGCACTCAAAGAGTCGGAACATATAACACTTTTCCCTAGCCCCTGATCATAAATGAATAAAACCGCCCGAAAGATAGCATAAAGCTCCGCCATAAAAATAGATGTTGCAACGTCAAGACCATACGTAAAACTTGCCCCATTAAAAACAAAAGCACATCCTACACCTGTGTCACATTTAGAGCCGTCAGTATAGATAAAATTCCAGCCATTAAAAGAGGATTTGATCTCGCTAAAAGAACAACGAATAATATGTGCTGCGGTCGAAGATTTCGGACAGGACGTAAGCCCGAGATGAACGGGGGCCTCTGCTAAAATCCAGGGGGGAGAAGAAGTTTCTCCGGCTAAGAAAAAAGCAGGTAACTCAATGTCCAACGTTCGTAAAATCTCCCGAAAGCGAAAACCAGCAGGCTTAGGAGTAAAAGACCGAGCAGCATAAAAACGATCAAAAGACACATTAAAAAACGGCCCATTCGTGGGATGACGAGGTTGCGTAGCTAAGCGACAACCGTAAGCAGCTAGTAAAACATCCCTACGATAAAACAACGGAGGTTCTCCAGACTCCGCACATAAACTCAACACAGGACTGGTGGGGAATGCCCCAATGGCGACACGGATACCCCGGTGATGAATCGGGTTCAGGCGGCGCAGAACAGAAGGCCGCGCAGAGCCATAAACGACACTGCCATAATCCAATTTGGACCGGATAAGAGAGCGATAAAAACGTAAAAGAACAGTCCGGTCAGCTCCCCAAGATGTGCCACTTAAAACACGTAAAATACAAAGAGAACGTTCACACTTGCCTCTGAGTTGCGCTATATGCGATGACCAGCATAATTTCCTGTCAAACACCAAGCCAAGGAACCGAACTTCGTCTGCGAAGGAGAGTGCGTCTGGGCCAAGATGGAGCGAAGGTGGAAGATACTCCTTGTGGCGCCAGAAGTCCATGCAGACGGTCTTCTCTGCGGAGAAACGGAACCCGTGAGAGACACTCCAAGCGTGAAGGCGGTCGAGACAGCATTGGAGGCGGCGTTCCAAGAGACAGGTTCTCCGAGAGGAAAGATAGATGGCAAAATCGTCTACAAATAACGACGATTGTATTCCTGGCGGTAAACACTGGGTGATAGAGTTAATAGCAATGGCAAACAGTGTGCAACTTAGTACCGAGCCCTGAGGTACGCCGTTCTCTTGAATAAAATTCGACGATAAAACTGATCCCACGCGAACATTAAAAACCCGGTCTTTCATAAATTCCTGAATAAAAACAGACATACGCCCACGTATGTTCCAATCGTGAAGCGTTCGGAGGATACCGCCTCTCCAGCAAGTATCGTACGCTTTCTCCAGATCGAAAAATACAGCAACCGTTTGGCACTTGCGCACAAAACCGTCCATTACATGGGTAGTTAAAGACACCAGATGGTCGACTGAGGAACGATGACGCCGGAAACCACACTGGGCGTTCGTTAATAATTGCCTCGACTCCAACCACCACATGAGCCGTCCGTTAATCATTCGTTCCAACACCTTGCAAACGCAGCTGGTGAGGGAAATCGGACGGTAACTGGAAGGAAGATGTGGGTCCTTTCCAGGCTTAGGTATGGGAATGACGGTGGCCAATCGCCAAGCGCAGGGAAATGTGCCGTTACACCAAATAAAATTAAAAGTTCGTAATAAAAATGCTTTGCCTTCTGCTTGTAAATGCTGCAACATGGCAACATGAATGTCATCTGGCCCCGGTGCGCAATGTCGAGAGGTATAAGGGCATGCTCCAGTTCCCTGGCGGTAAAAGGAACGTTGTAGCTCTCCTGATGGTCGGAGGCAAATGAGAAACCTTTCCTCTCAACCTGCTCCCTTAATGCGCGAAATGTAGCCGGGTAATTGGCGGAACTAGAAACATCAGCGAAGGTTCGCCCTAAAACATTGGCGACGTTAATCGGAGTAGTGAGCACTCGATTTAAAACCCTAAGACCGGGTATAGGTGTAAACCTTGGTTTGCCAGCAACGCGGCGTAGCCGTTCCCAAACTACGGATGAAGGCGTTGTTCGGTTAAAAGAAGAGGTAAAAGAAATCCAAGAAGCCTTTTTGCTATCCTTAATGACTCGGCGGCATTTGGCGCGAAGTTGTTTGTAGCAAATCATATTTGCTGATGTAGGGTGGCGACGAAAAGCTCGGAGAGCACCTCGGCGTGCACGCAATGCATCCCGGCATTCATCAGTCCAACAGGGAACCGGCAAGCATCTGGGGTGACAAGACGACCGGGGAATAGCCTTATCTGCGGCCGCCATGATGACCGTACGGAGGTGCTCGATCGCGATGTCGATAGATGGAAATTCACACCCTGAAAATTCGGCCAAAGATCGATAGAGAGTCCAATTCGCCTTATCAATGAGCCATTTTGGCGTGCGCTGTGAATGTGCGTTCGGAGAGAGTACATGGATCTGACACGGAAAGTGGTCACTGGAATATAAATCAGAGATGACGTTCCAGGTGAAATTTACAGCAAGTGAGGCAGAACAAATGGATAAGTCCAAGTGCGAAAAGCTATGAGTGCTGTCAGAGAGAAAAGTAGGTTGACCAGTGTTGAGAAGTATAAGATTGTGATTTAGCAAAAAGTCAGCTAAGAGGTTACCTCTTGCACACTCCGTGGTGGAACCCCATAGGGGATGGTGTGCATTGAAATCCCTCAAAAGAAGAACAGGGGGTGGTAGCTGAGACAAAAGATCGTCCAGGTCAACTGTGGTGATGGTGCCGGACGGAGGTAAATAAACATTGCAGACTGAAAAACTAAGGCCAGAAAAGTGAACTGTAGCTGCAGCAGCTTGTAAAGGAGTCTGGAGCTGTAATGAGGTGCTGTACACGTCGTTTCGAATTAAAAGTAAAACTCCGCCGTGAGCGGGAGTGCCATCTTCGGGAGGGAGATCAAATCTCACCGAAGAGTAACCGCGTAAATTAAAAGAATCACTCGGGCGAAGCTTAGTCTCTTGGAGACACACAAGCAAAGGGTCAGTAGAACGTAAAATTAACTCGAGGTCAGGTCTTCGACTACGGAGACCACGCACATTCCACGAAAGGATAGCCATTGTTAAAATTATATAAAATGAATAAAAAATTTACCACCTTACTTTTTGGACGGTCCAGGACGAATAAGACGTCCTTTCTTTAAACGCGTGGGACTCGGTGGTTTTGAAGGAGCAGGCACATCCTGCTCCATCACATCCTCAGAGGGAGGGCTCTCCCGCTGAGAAGCATCCACCGATTCCAACGCCTGGAATCGGTTGGATGTAGATATAGGCGGCGACGGCGACCGCCTAGCGGGTTTGCTCCCATCATGGGAGCGTGACCTCCGAGGAGGAGAAGGGCTCTTTTTCTGCTCTACCTGAGTTGACGACTTTAAAAAATCTGTTCGCGTAAAACTCGTCCCGAACTTAATATCAGGGGCATTAAAAACAACCGCTTTGGGCTTCATGGTAGAGCGCTTTGGAGAACTAGGAGTAGTTTGGACCCGTGTAAAAACAAGATCGCAGGTCTGCGTACTGCTATCGCACTTCTTGGGCGCTAAAGAAGCTGCTGCGCTGTAGGTGCCGGTCTTAGGCACGACAGGTTGGCGAGACTGGAATCGCTTCCGGGCTTCTGTGAAGGAGAGTTTTTCCTTCACCCGGATCTCCTGGATACAGCGCTCCTCTCGAAAACGAGGGCAATCGCGGGACGAGGCTGGATGTCCACCGCGGCAGTTGACGCAGACAGGAGCAGATGGGCATGCTCCCTCGTGACTTGCTTCACCGCAGGTTCCACAGATGGGAACGGCACTTTTACAGGATATGCGAGTGTGTCCAAAACGCTGACATTGAAAACATCGCAACGGGCTCGGGATATACGGGCGCACTTCTATCACCTCGTAGCCCGCCTTTATCCTCTGCGGCAAATCGACCCTGTCGAATGTGAGGAAAAGAGTCCGGGTCGGCTGTAATTCCCCCTCTTTCCTTGCCTGTACACGATAAACTGGGTGACCCCTTGGTCTTCCAGACAGCTCTGGATTTCCGGGTCAGACATTCCGTCTAGAACATTTGTGGTAACAACTCCTCGCGACGAATTCATGGTCTTATGTTTCTCGACACGGACGGGATATCCGTGGAGTAGCGTCGCCTTGAGCAACGAGTTGCTTTGAGACAGGCCAAGTGTCTCCACTAAAAGTGATCCGTTGCGTAGTCGGGTACAGGACTTAACGGGCCCAGCTATGGCATCAATGCCCTTCTGAATTTTAAATGGATTTACGGTCGTAAACGACTGACTCTCTTCAGTACAACTAATGACTAAGTAACGAGGGAAAGACTTCTCGATTACTTCTTTCACGTCAACTCTTTTGCGTTTAAAATGTAAAGGATTATTTTCCAGTACCATAGCGATTTATTCCTCCACCATTGCAACCGTCTCTGATGGCGGGCTGCTTCCTGGGCGCCACCCCGACTTAGGTTACTGGCTCTGGCCTGAACAAAGTAACCTGGGTCACACCTTCCTGTGGGCTGACGAAGGGACCCAATCGCCTGCAGGAAGTCTACAGCTCATGCAATGGCCCTTCCCCGGGCCTGGCCTTTACCAGGGGATATGCTCCTGTCCTACATGATAACCCTGTGCTGGGAGTTACGCCGTTACCCAGTCACATTTTACCGCGTCAAACACGGGGGCACCCATCAGACAAAGAACAGGGAAGTAGGACTAATAAAACAATAAAAGAGGCGAAATAAAAAGGAGTCAAACGCGCTGAGTGCAGACCTGAGGGAGCAGCTCGGGTGCCTCGGGGTCGCTACGCCCCATACCCAATAAATTGGGCCCCTGAGGAGGACGAATGTTTTAAACTTATACACACTTTGTTAACTATAGATTGTGACAATGTTTGAAATTATCATCATGAATATTATAACTATATTTAATACAGCAATAATCAATGGATACAACACTAACACAATAGTAAAAAAGATTAACAAATTCAAATTAGAAATGTTCATTAAAGACAAAAATATAAAGGAGAATTGCAAATATAGAAGATTTGCACATAATCCAGAATATCACTAATTTAGAAAGATCTTCATTGAGTATGGCATAAAATTAGCACCACAAAATAGATACAACATAAAAAATTTATTACATTCATATATATATAAATTAACAGTAATTATAAAAGTAGAAAAGGATAAAACACTAAGATAAAGTCACACTTGAAATCGCTATATTTCGAACTCGTTGAGTTCTTCTATGGCAAGAAGAAAAGTATATATGCTCAATAAAATGCTTGAACTGTAATATATAGGTAGATATAACACAGGAGCACTAATAGAAATTTGGAAACCAGGAAGAAAGAATATTTTAGAAATATCAACATAAAACTGGAAAAATTAGCAGTGGCAACACATTTTTGGGAACACAACCACAAAATTAAGCAAGAAGCCATTTTGTTAATATATATACACTCTTACAGAACTATTCACATGGAAACAACATTTTTCATTTTAAAAAATCTATATACATTATTGACATTCCACCTTTAGGTGAATTCAGTAAATTCCTATTCTAGCCAATAGATGTTAACAGAGAAGTGATTCAGACCCAGCCAGACCATACCAGATAGCCTTAAACTTACCAAGTAGTCAGTAAACAGCTAAGGATGGAACAAACTTTCCCAAAACATATCCTAAAATTAAAAACTTGTGAAAAGAAGTTCATGTGAACATTCAACCATTTTCAATTTTGAACATATTTTGTTATTTCCCAATAGTCCAGAATAAGAATGTCAACATGTTTATTCATCACTGTAGGTGTGGCCAGCCACAGCATGGTTTCATTTCCTGCTAAAGAAATTAAAATACTACTCTTTGTTTGTAATGCAGATCACTTAGGAATTCCATTTTGAAAGCTAACTGCATCACTGTCACCTAGAGAAAAAGATGAGACTATATAAAATAGTGTTTAAAGTTTCATAGACATTACACATATTGTAATTTTCCAAGAAAATGGTTCAGAAAAAAAATACTGCATCACCCCATTCCTCAAAAGAATTTAGCACAGTTTGCAATTAGTAACAGAAATAAGTAAACCCTAAAGCACAAGACTTTACTCACTATTTTCTCTTCTTTCATCTCTCTATGCTCTTCATCAATCTTGCGGACCTCTTCCTTGATGATCTCAATTTTGGTTTTGTTATCAATTCTTCCTTCACGCTCTCCAATTGCAGCTTTTGTTTGTGTAACCTGGAAAATATGTATAAGATAATATTTTGTGAATTATATCACTGCAAAAGTTTTAAAAACACCCATTACATTTAAGAAAAAGAACTTCCTTATAACTTTTTTTTCCTTTATGGCCTGCAATATTAATGGTTAACATCTGCTGATATATGAGAATAGGTCCATAAGTTTCCGGCCTAACCATTTTCTAAGTATGATAAAGACAAAAGCTATATTTTACTTTTCAAAATAGTTACCCTTTATTGCAATAAACTTCTCACCTCTTTTAAACAACATTTCAACCCCTCCCCCCCAAATAATCTGCAAAATGGGTATAAACAGCATCCATCTCTTCTTCGTCATACTTAAATATCCTTCCTGGAAGGTCCTCCTTGAGTTTTGAGAAGAGAAAATAGTCACTGGGAGCTACATCTGGTCTGTAGTGTGGATGGTCAATCTTCTTGAAGTCACATTTCTTCACAGCTTCCTTTGCAACAAGAGCTGTATGAACAGTGCATTGTCATGAAGAAGGTACACACCACCACTCAGCTTTCCTTGCCTTTTCTCTTTGGTGGAAGCACGTAGTCTGTGCTGTATGCCAGCATAGTACGGGCCATAATCTTCTTCATTTCTGAGTGACCTTGGCCTTTAGAGGCTGCTTGGCTATGCCACTCCATTGATTCTCTTTTGGACAAGAGACCCTAGTAGAGGACCTAGTTTTATCTCCTGTAACAATGGTTTGCAGAACTTCTCTAGTTGCTACAACAGAGCTCCAAAAATGCCTGAAAACAGACAACCGTTGCTGCTTTTGGACTGGGGAAAGAAGTCTAGGTATCCATTTTGCATTAACCTTATTCATGTTTAAATGTTCATAAATAATTCGAAGGAATGTTTTAGAAATGCCCAACCTTGCTGTTATTTGTGTAACTTTCAGCTGCCAGTCTTCCATAATTGCTCCTTTCCAGGTGTAAGCACCTCCAACGACTGACATGCATGCTCTTATCTTCAATGCTTTCTCAACCCATTTGAAAAAGTTTGGCCCATTCTTTTGTGGTAGAATATGAGGGGGATGCTTCCCCATATATACTGTCCAACTGCTGTTTAATTTCATATGGAGTAAGTCCTTCTTTTGTGAAGAACTTAATAATAGCTTGATACTCCATTCTGAAAATAGCACAATCTTCTACACATAGCCTTCTTTATGCAACTATATCTGAACAACTGAACACAGAGGAGTGGAAGTTATGGTTGCAATTATTTACTTAACAAATAAGGTATGACACCAGATAAGGGCTTTGTGAAAGCGATAATCCTTTCGGCGAAGCCAAAAACTTATTGACCTACCTTTGTACATGTAGATTCAATTCTTAATTTACAAATAATGAATTAGTCAATGCATAAGGAAAGTTTAGTTGCTAAACTGCAGAACAGATTTACTACACTGACTGACATCACTTAATTTAATTAATACAGTACTACACACTGAAAATTAGTAATTCCAACTGGCTGAAGTTGTCTTAGTAGAAAGTGTGAAGTTTCTAACAAGACAGAATATTACAATTTTTAATATTTTTGATTTATTTGAATAAGTGCAGAATAATTATACAATATATATGGCTGGCTATTGTAATTGGCCCTGTAGACAGCCACTTCAAACAAACAATTACATTATATGAGGATATTTCCATATGTTTTGTCTCCTATACATTAATTTAAAATATAGGTGAGGTATAATCTACTGTATGTCTGCAGAAAGTTTGGAATGATATACTGGATGTTGTTTAAGGGCACAAAACTGCTAAGGTCATTAGCACCCAAACACACAAAGCTTGGAATGTCCTTTGCAGAGATAAGTTGTATAAGTTGTTCTATCCCATCAGTGAAAAAATAGATAATCTTTCTTCTGCTGGTACTAGCAATGAACTGCCACTTGCATCAGTATCACAGTGTCCCTTCAATATTCTTTCAACTTCAGAAAAAAGATGATGTCACAAGGTGCAAGCTGTTCAGCTTGATGATGTGCATTTGTGGCTATTATCAGTTCTGTACTGCGAGCCTGATCCTGCACTTTTGTTGTGGCTGGATTGTCACCTTTCAGACTCCTTGCCCACCTTTCATCATTACGTACATCCACACATGCATTGCCATAAACAGGACTTATCCACAGGCTCCATAACCCTCCATCATGGGGAATTTGATAACAGCTTGTTGTTTCAACCACGTGTCCAAATATATCAAATTTTGACAATATCTTGCATATTGTTGAATAACAATACATAGATTTTCATGGCCAGTATCAATGTAAACATGCAAAGTTTCCAGGCTTTAAGTGTGTGGTCTATTGGAACTAATCTGCTTCCAGATGTTTCATCTGCATACCATAAATCATTCAATCCATAGATCCAATATTTGAGTTGATTTAACTTTGCTAACGCAGATGTCCTCAGTTGCATGAACAAAGTCTATTGGTGTACATCTTGGCAACAACTGCAACTTACTTCATTTTTATATGGTTCAGTGGGCATCTTTGTTTCTGGTTGGTAGGCGTTTGAGGAACAAATTCTGATGTGTGGAAATATGTGCTGTACTGACCTGTGGGCCAAGCTAAATGATCTAGGTTGCCTTATTACATCTCTGTTGAGACATAAACTCAGTCATTAAGTTCCCATTCTTCGTCCTGAATAACATGGCCTTGAGCAGAGTAGGTTGCCAAGTTGTATTAAATTTCAGAACCTGTTTCTTTTTATTGAAAATATAAATCTCGATTGCTTCCAGTTGAAAGTGTGCATGGTATTCAAATACTGTGGCAGATACCTACACCAGTAGACTTTGTTCTTGCCATTCAGAATGTCTGCCTCAACTGCAGACTAAATACCTGGAAGCAGTGTTAGTTCCAGTAGACCATGGCCATACAGCCTGAAAATTTTCCATGCTTGCATTTTGTTTAAATTATTACTTTGGAGGCAAAACTTTCCAAAACAAACATTTCTTCCATCATAATATAATAAAATGAATTGTGTTTACTCTTTGTCTTTTTTTGCACCCATTTTCATTTATTTTTCACTTTAGACAACTATTATTCTAGATTTCAATATCAATTAAATTTGAAATTAAACAGTGAAGCACACATTAATAATATATTCTGAGTTAAACTCCTTGAAGAGTTCTCTTGAACTCTTAACATTGTTGTTATGGTTTTAGGAATAATTGGTGTATATCTTACGTTTGTTGAAACAGTGAACAGAAGAACACATATGCAGTACAATAGGCAAATTTTCCAAACCAGTAGATGCTAACACTACACCAACAATGATTGTGAATCAGTATCAAGCAAGAAATCTAAATGATTATTTGTTTTAGATTCTGAGATGTTTCCAGTATTAACTTGCATGAATGAAAAGAGAGTTCATGTTGTTCTATTTCCAAATCAGGTAGGGATACGAAATGCAACTTTAGTTTGTGTGGATGATGATTGAATAGCACACATCTTTAATTCAGGTACAGTTCCACAATCATTTAACATCAAAATTTACAGTACAAAGTTTAATACAAGTTATTAGTACAAATTAATCATTTACTTTTTCCAGCAACTGAATTTAGTAAAAAGGAGCTTGAGTTTCAGCAAAGGTTGTGAGAGGGGTGGCTTCAGCTAAGGCAAACAATGGAACTTTTTGTAAATACTGTATGAACTTTTCCTCAGATTGTACATAAAACAGGAGATTTAGTAGTGCTGGCCTTTTCCAAATTTAAAGATAATATACAGAAGTTCAAAGATAATAGGAAAATCACCTATTACAAGTTTTTAGCAATTTAAAAGTAAGCAATAGGAAAACCGAGAATATGGTTGTAATGCTAATTAGCAAAAGAAAGAACATGAACAAAATAGACCTCTTTAAAACAAAAAGCAGAAACAATCATGTGAGGAGATGATGGAAATACCATAGAATAAAGATGATATATTCACAGCTCTGCAAATTTGAATAACCACAAAAAACAATCTACAAACTTTACCCTATGTGTATTATGCACCTCATTATTTGAACATGGATCTCAGGAAAGAGTTTGTGAGAGCTCTGATTAATTTTTCTAATTTGTTTCTTATGTAAAATAAGCATTCTGAGTTTTTATTTCTAAAAAATTGCAGAAAAAAAGTGACTATTATGCGAATAAATACAGTAAATTCAAATAACTTCATTCTATTCTGAGATGGTTTATAACAACACTGTTTAGAAATTTAATTTAAAGAATTGGTCAAAAGTAAAGTCAATGACAAATAAAAATTATTGTATGAGCATTACAGGAGAATGTAAGACTTGAGGCTTTCACGGCATATATTAAAAATTATAGCTTCTCGGGTGATCAGCCGTGTCAATTCAATAAAAGTCAAGCTTTCGGCCATTGTAGACTCCATGGCCTTTATTAGAAACTATGATAAACAGTGAAAATGTTGCTGATATACTCAGGGGGTAGTGGGTGGTGCTAGCTGGATCCTGGCCAATGAGCGAGTGACAGCCTGTGATTGGACTGCTTGGTTGCTGTAGATTATGCTACCTGGACTGGAATTTTATACATGGTCTGCCAACTGCAATGGTGTGTCATGACTATTCTGAATGATGTGCTTGATGGCTGGAGTCCAAGCAGAGCTTAGTTGATGTTCGGAGTCTCTATTGAAATTTAATGGATGCAATTTGATCTATATGGTCTCTTTAATGAGTCAAAGTATTTGCTGGTACGATCCAAAATTTTAATGTCTTTGAAATTTATTCTGTGTACACTCTCAATGCTATGTTGAGCTACCACCGATTTTTCTGGTTGAAGGAGCCTAATGTTAGGTTGATGTTCTTTGCACCCCTCTTCAATGGTCTGTCCAGTTTGGCCCACATACACTTCTCTGCATTCGCATGTGATTCTGTAGACCTCTGGAACCTTAAGTAAAAGTGGGTCTTTCACTGATCTTAGGTATTGTTGGATCTTTTTGGGCAAAATTAAAAAGGTTTTGATGTTATACCTGGACAGAATGCGAGAAATCTTATTTGTTGTGGAGCCGTAAAATGGAATGAAGACCTTGATCATCTCATTCCTAGTATTGTTGGCAGATGGTGGAGTAGATCTATTGTGCATGACCCTTCTGTAGGACTCCTTGATATCATGGTCCTTGTAACCATTTTTCCTAAGGCTACTTTGTAGAAATTGAACTTCTTCGTTTAAATGGTCTTCATACACTATTTCAAAAGCACAGTGAAACAAGGTGGAGATGACTGTCTTCTTCTGTATAGGGTGGTGAATGCTGGCAGCATCAAAGTAGCGGTTCGTATGTGTAGGCTTCCTGTGGCCTAACCTTCTGTCAGATTTCCTATATACAAGCACCTCCAAGAAGGGAAGGGAACTATTGTTTTCTATTTCCATGGTGAACCTGATGTAATTGCGCAGACCGTTGAGAGTCTGCAAGGTTTTCTTCACTATGAGGCCATATGATAAAAGCATCATCCACATATCTATAAAATGCTTTAGGTTTATGTGTAGCAGTGTCCAGTGTGGTATGTTAAAAATTTTCCATGAAACATTAGCAATAGTAGCTCACTCTGTTCATAGAACCAGCCATTGTAACTGAAATATGTAGAGGTGAGTGCATGACTGAATAGTTGCAAGATGTCCTTTGGGAAGTTTTCAGTTATGAGATTCAGGGAATCTTCCAGAGGCACTATTGTGAAGAGGGATTCCACGTCAGAGCTCACCAATCTGTCTTCAGGTTCCAGCTTCAGAGTTGAAATCACTGTGATAAACTGTTTAGAATTACTGATATGATGGTGGCAGCAGCCGACCAAAGGCTCCAGTAAAGTAGTAAGGTGCTTAGGCAGGTGATAGGTAGGTGGGCCAATCACACTCACTATATGTTGAAGGGGTACATCAGGTTTATGGATTCTGGGCAACCCATAGAGTCTGGGTGAAACTGCAGCATGTGGTATGGTGGCCCTATGTGCCTCAGCAGGTAAACTGGATTTCTTAATTAGGCTGGCAGTCTTTCTGATAATCTTGGCAGTAGGGTCCCGGTCAATTTCCTTCAAAATGGGGTCATTCAGAATTTGCTTCATTTTTTGTTCATAATTGACCATTTTCATTATAACCGTGGCATTACCCTCATCAGCTGGTAACACCATTAGGGTAGGATCTTCCTTTAGTAACCTGAGGGCTTTGAACTCGGCTGACAAAATGTTATCTTTTGGCTTCATTGCTTTAGCTATAACAAGGTTAACCTCAATGCGTACTTCTTCCGCCATGTCCCCCAGAAGGGTGCTTAGTGCCTGCTCGACTACAGGAGAAAGTGAAAGAAGTGATGGAATTTAGAGAACAAGAGAAAATGACAACATATATTTATATCTTTCATTTTAACATTTTTTGAAAAATTTGAACTTCCACATTCTTATATAAGCGCATTAGTATACAAAGATATAGAGGCTTTTCTTTAACTCAATTTTCTGCATGAGAAAGTTTGTTAGGACTGTGGGAGGTTTTATCTAAGAACTTTTCCAGAACAATTCCTCACCCTACATTTAGAATGAGATGCAGATGAACTTCTAATCAATTTACACCACTCCAAAGAGACTATGGCAGTCACTTTCTTGTTCTGCATTGTTCTTATCAAAATCCTGCAATTTTTGTATAACACATGTCTGAATTTTACTTACAATAGAGTCTGGCAGCACTGAAATGGTAGCTTTTAGTTTGTCACTAGTTGGGATAGTGTCTGGCAGCAGAAGTGCTCTTGAAAGCAACAGCAGTGATGGAGATACTTTCTTCTCTAAACTTAATTCCAGCCACTGAGCCAGTTGTTGTCGGAGGGCAGTTTCTGACATGCCATAAGCTCTCATACCACGTGCTCTGCAGGCCTGCTGCAGTTCTGCAGTGGAGAGTGATTCAATGCCTTCCTTCTGAATGACCTGTAAGGGATAAATTAAAAATATACAACTTTACTTAAATACAACTTCGTAGAACTGCCACAGTAGGGAAAATAATTAAATAACTAAAATTATTAATTGGAACATTGCACAGTGAAGCTAAACATATATTAAGATCATTGTATGATTGAGTAGAACTAACACTCTTTTGCTTCAATTACTTGTTTAAATACATAGAACCGGTTTCACAAACCTTCGTTCACATCTTCAGCTAGATATCGACTGCTGGATACTTCATTATGCTGTAGAATTGAGTATTCTGCTCTGGTGGAGTGTAATGAACTTAAAGTTTTTGTTTTTATACCGGGAGGGTCAAAGTTCATTAAATTGTCTTTGTATTTGTATATGTAGATTTTTTCCCAAGTTGCTAATTTTGTAGGTTTTGTAGGTTTTCTGTCCAGAAATGAAATACTACTGTTGATTTCTCCATTTGCTTATATTTTACGTTCCTGAAATGTTCTTTTAACTGTGTGCCTATGTTTCTCTTTGTTTTTCCAACGTAGACCTTTACACAATCTGCAAAACTTATTTTATAAATACCCATTTATTTCTCCTGTGGAATACTGTCATTAACATTGTCTATCATGAGATTTTTGACACTAAATCTGTTTATAGGGGCTAACCTGATATTAAACTCTTTAAGAATATTCTGAAACTATTTTGTAGCTCATGGATGATATGTGAATTTTTTAAAAATTAGCTTATTTATTTTTTTTTATTTTATTTTTATTTTTTTTTTTTTTTGCTGAAAGTGTTGTGGTTTCTTTAATAATTTTTTGCCTCTTGAATTTTTGTAGTTTTTTGTGTACTAGTTCTTTCTTAATACCATTTTTAACTGCTATACTTTATATTTGTTTGTATTCTTTGAAGTACTCTTCTTTGCCAATTTGTAGGTAAACTAGCTGGTGTATTCAACTGTTAATAACTGCATGTTTGTGCATCCTGGAGTTAAAACTGTCAGCTTTGATGCGATTGTCTGCATGTGTATTCTTTCTATATATTCCTATTTTCTGGTTTCCTTGAAGCTTCATTTTGATATCCAAGAATGGTAACATATTATCTGTTTCAGTTTTGTATGTGAACGATATGTATATATGCAGAAGTTTTATGGTATCATCAATAGTTTTTGATAACTATGGAAAATATATCATCTATATATCTGTACCATTTTTTAAATATAAATGGGAATGCTGAGTTGATTTGTGTTTTAAAATTACTCATGAACAAGTTAGCTAAAAATGGAGATAAGGAGCTACCCATAGTAAGTCCTGATTGTTATTTATAAAATTTACCCTTGAAAAAAATGTAGAATTGGTTTATGCAAACTTTAGTAAGTTTAATATATTCTTTTACGTGTGCATCATTAATTTCACTTGTTTTAACCAATCATTTAGATAAATTAGGAGTTTTTCTTTAGATATGTTTGGATACAGTGATTCTATGTCAACAAAGATATTAATGTGTCAGAAAGTGTAATTTTATGTCCTTAATTTTTTTTATTAATTGAATGAAGTTGTTTACACTCTTGCTTTGAAATTTAGGAAGTGTCTTGAATTTTTCAGCTAGCCATTTTGCTAAATACTATGACAGTGTATTGATATTGAAAATCACGACATACTGAATAAAGCAAAATTATTGAAATCAGTACAAGGACCTACAGAATTAGTAACTTGGGAAAAAAAATCTACATATACAAATATAAAGACAGTTTAATGAACTTTGACACTTCTGGGGATGAAAACATAAACTTTGAGTTCATCACACCTCCACCAGAGCAGAATACACATTCCCACAGCATAACAAAGTATTCAGCATTCCACATTCTAGCTGAAGATGCGAACGAAGGTTCGAGAAATTGGTTCTACATTTTTAAACAAGTGAAGCAAAAGATTGTTAGTTCAACTCATTCACACAATGATCTTAGTAAATAGTTAAATGTTTTAGCTGTGAGTTGATTACACTCTTATTTCTACACTTACCAATGTTTATTGGCAGAACAAGTTTCATTGACCCTTGTCCACATCCTTGGCTGCTAATCAACAAATGATATGAATTGCATCTTGGACAATTACAACTGACTTCTGGTGGGAGGCTACACTAATCTGTCATCAATTGAAATTTCCAAATTCATCAGCTATTTTGATTATTCCTTGATATAGGGATCTTTTCTCTTTAGCTTAATTCCAATGACTATTATGCTTTTAATTAATTTTTATTTTTTTATTTCATTATTCATTTCCCAAAAATGGCTGCCCACAGTTAATTTATCTGTTGCTTGTATCTGATATTCCTGAAATGTTCTTTTAGTCTGGCGTTTATATTTCTTTTTGTTTGCCCAACGATCTGAACAATTAATCTGATGGTAGATGCCTCATTTCTTTTCTATCAGAGTAATTGTCCTAAATATTCCTAAAAGGAATATTCGGTTTAAGCATGTGGATAAATCGGCAGTAGCAGCTCACTTTTGCACCAAAAATCATGAAATAAAACTGGGAATTAAACTGCTGAAACATCTTCACAATCCATTGGAGTACTCCACTTGGGGAAAAAATTTCATATTAAAAAATAGAGAAAACCTAATGAATTTCAAGTTTCTTCCTATGAATGAACTCGGTAACTTCCTACTTCAATCAACAGAGGCCACCACAGGAACATCTGGTTGTTTAACCACTGTTTCGAGTAATGGTGGTTCAGTGAGCAAATAAACATGGGAGATATTTTCCCGAAACACATCTTATTTTTATGTAAGTGGAGTTTAGTGTAAAAAAATGAATGGATAATGTATGCTTGCACATCACAAATGATAAATATCTCACAAAAATCATTGAGAAATGTGTCCAGATTAGTCCCTTGAATTTTTTCCTTTTTTCCAAACTGAAGAAACGCCTTCTTGGAAGGCATTTTCCATCATCAGAAGCAGCTGGTGAAGGCTGCAGAAGTAATTCTGAAGGACCTGTCCAAAAATGGTCTTTGAAGACTGGCAGAAAGGCTGAGACACATGTATTGCATTCAACAGGGAATACTTTGAAAAAGATCATAAAAATTATGAGAATGATAACAAAATATTTTTAAAAAAACTATGATCATTCTTTATTAAACAGCCATTTCATCTGCTGATATTTTGTTGTTTTGTACTCTGTTTCTGTGAGTAGAATGTATTCTGTGTACCAAGCTGTTGAACACAGCATATTTAAGTGAGATGAAATTATGCTGCTATTTTTATGTAATTTTCTGTATATCTTTCTTTTCTATAAATTCTAAAGCTGAGTTAATCTACATTTCTTATAATTTTTAAATTCAAGAATGGGAGCCATCTATTTTATTTATCCTTTTTATTTATTTATTATATTACTGCAAATATATCATCCATATACCTGTTATCATATCTTGAAAATTAATGGGAAGATGTTGGTGAGAGTGCATTTTGAAGGAACTCATGAAAACAGAGAAAAGGAGTTTTCCATTGCTAGACTAGAAACTTGGGATTATTTTTGGTTAAAACTAATGAAGCTTTGGTGTGTGTGTTACTAAGTTTTAGTACATCTTCTGTTTCTTTTGCTTGTAAATATAAGGTGGCAAACTTATTTTCTTAACAGTTGTATAAGTTTTCATTTTGGGATGCTCGGGGATAAAGTTTTTACAGAAAATGACACCATTAAGTCTTCTTGCAATGCTATCTTGAATTTTTTAACTAAATCAAACAAAATTTTATGCCAACTTTGAAAAATTTTAAACGAGTTTGTCATTTAACTTTTTCACTATTTTATATGAGGATGAATTGATATTAGGGATTGGTCTCATCTGGTATAATTTTTTATGGATTTAGGAAATGCACTCAGTTAAGACAAAATATGGGAATTAAAAATAATATTCTCAAGGACATTTTAACAAGACAATTGATATGGTATGGTCATTTAATGCAAATGAGTGAAGATTGCCAAAGATGATAAATAAATGGATTCCACTAAGAAGATGGACTTAAGGAAGGCCACAGACAATGTGGATGAATGGCATCCAAGAAGAAATGGAGAATAACACCTAAAAGAGGAACAATGGCTGAACCAAGAGCCATTTATAGTTATTAATATAATTATAAAAGTTAAAATTTTGCAATTTTGTAATTGCTGTCAGTAAATGTTGATATATTGTAAAACTGACTTAATAATAAATTAAATTTAGGTAGTAATGGACTGTATTTTTTTTAGTTATTATAGTATTTTAACTATGTTCAGTCTTTTGATTAAATTGTTGTTGCACCTGTTGAAAGAATTCTTTTATATTGAAATGGAGAATTTTTTCTAGTTGATTTTGTTTGGAAAATGAAGAAAAACACTTCCAACATTTCCCCAGGAGTTGAGCACATTATTTTTTAAGTAATTATTTTTTTTATAATATTATTAGCCATTGTCTCCAGTACTGGGATTGGTAAAGCATGGACTTGTGTTGCTGTATAGCCACAAGCTGCCATGCATGGAAAACTCATAATCTGCTTACCCTGTAGTACTTTTATTTGATCAGAGCTATTACCTATACTAATATTGAAAATAACAGAAACACAGTGTCGCCATGGCCAAGGATTAGACTACTTGACTCCCACCAAGGAGCTGGGTTCAGTCCCAGCAGCCTTAAGTGGGATTTATGGCAGATTAAGTGGCACCTGAGGGTTTTCTTTGGTTTCCCCTGCCACTCATTCCATCATTGCTCACTCACCTTATCGTGAGTGTAGTAAAGTACTCCACCATTTATTGGTGGGCACATTACAAAATGGACTACACTGCAGCCCTCTGCCATTCTTGTGCAGAACTGAAATGCCCTAGATGTGGCAAGTGAGTTGGCATTAAAATGAACAAACAAATACATACACAGTGTCTCATCAATTTCTGTGCAATTCTGAATAAGAAAAATTAGTTTCTTTTTGAGTGATATTTAGTCCAGCAGTTTTGGTGTAAGAAATATGGTCAGGCAACAGTCTATTATGTGTGAAATGGAGGGACATAAAGATGTTCATTTACTTTCCTCCAAACATAAAATAACTGACCTAAGACACAGTAAAATTTGGAAGGAAGAAAGACTAACACTCTGATAAGAGATAAAGTCCTCACGTCAGAAAGAGATGGGTGAAATAGATTTACAAGAACAAGCCACGTCCGTTTTCCTATCAGACTGTCAAGAGATTAAGAAAAATACTTTTTATATATCTGGATGTTTTCAATGCTTACATTGTTGTTTACAAACTCACAATGAGGAAAAAGAAAACCCATACTGACTTCAGAGTAAATGCTATATAACAGTTAATAGAGTCTGCAGAAATGGCCAAGTACTATGTTTCAGATTAGCCTTCCATGGATTCTTTACCTTCTTTGCGTCTGCCAAGAAAATTTTGGCTCATTTGCTCTCTCTTACTATAAAAAAGAAAAAAGTAACCAAAATATGTGTGATAGGCTACAGCAGGGGGGGGAAAAGTGAAAATGCATTCAGTATAAAAAACATAAGATTGCTTTCCATTTGCCAAATTGCTCTGAGGTGTAACATAATAAACCATCATGCTAGATGTAGTAATTAATAAATGTTCTTCCTTTTTACCATGCAAAATCTGAGTAAAAAATATTAATTTATCTTTCATGACCATTTGCATATGAACATGCTTTTCATACACTGTGGAGCTACTTAAATCGGATTCCTGTGACCTGATAAGGGTATTTAAATATGACATAAATGGGTTAAACACCTAGAGTTTGACCCTCTGCTGCTGAAAGATACTATAGACATTTCTACAGTGCAGGAAATACCTGATTCAGTATTTATATTGTATGCTACTAAATTACAAAACATTCTTCTGAGAAATCCTAGATATGAAAAAAATGAAGCAAGTTTATGCAATTATCCAGGAAGAGAAATATGAAATGAACTTACAAGGGGGCCTCACTAGTAGCATCAATGAAGTATGTTCTCTTGACATCTTGTATCATAGAAATATACACAAATGTATTGAAACAAGATAGAAAGAATTTCACTTAAGAGAACTTAAATATGTTGCTAATTGTGTACAACAGCAGTGTAAAAATGTGAACTCAAATGTACCTACATTTACATAAGTTGTAGTGTTATTTAATTTTCACTAAAATACTGGGAAAAGGTTTTAATAATTGCACATCAGTTCAGTAATCTCAAGCGTTTCGTTGGTTTTCACTATAAAACATAAATAACAACAAGAAACTATAAAAGATTAGAATAATATTGTTTCAAAAATGTGCATTAATTTAATTTTTCATGTTTACAAGAGTGTTGGTTGTACATTTCCATTAAGACTATAAAATGCTAAAATAATTTGTGTAAAACCTAAAAATGGCTATTCCGTAATAATAAAAGATTAAAATATGACGATGAAGGCAACTGCCTTTGAAACATGTCCAAGTAAGTGGAACTAAATTAGTGAAATTTGAGTGATTTCCTCAATAATAATTTGTTATATCAATTATAAAATCCTACAAATCAGGTACTTACCTATAGCCATTACAGGAGAATATTATGCTACATTTTTGGAACCTAATGAAGAAAAATCATGTAAGATTACCCTTTGTGTATCACAGAAGAAAGTCATTTTTCATTAAGACAATGCTCATTTACACAAATGTCATTGCAATGGAAAAAAATTAACCTACTGCCTGATGGCCATATAAACCCTGCAATGACTGTTTCCAGATACTCAATAAACAGATCTAGATATTTAAATGGCCCACAATTTAAATTTCTGCATTGCAGAACAAATCTTTATATTTTGCTTATTTTTTACATTTTAATGAAACATAAACTGAATTAAAGAACATTAAATGCAGTATAAGCCAGCTACAACAAGTATTATTGTATTTATTTGAGACAGAAAAAAAATGAGAGTGTATTTTACATGTCTTTGATTAGATTTGCAGAACTAAAAGAGCTTTCTACTTTTTTCTCTCAAATGCTACTATAATTCAATACTCATGTGATCAGCTCAACCCTGTTCAACATCATGAGAGAAGACATCACAAAGATCATCATGGACAGCTCAGCAACACTCATACTTTATGCAGGCGACATGGCAATAGGTTCAGAAAGCAAAGAGCTACAAAATGTGCTAAACAGACTCACCTCACGGGCCCTGGAAAATGACCTACAAATAAATCATGGAAAAACCAAATATATGATTTTCAGAAAAGGTGGTAAACTCACACCAAAGAACACATAACCCTTCAAAATAAACCAATAGAAGTAGTACCCAAATTCGAATATCTTGGAGCTACTCTCCATACAACACTGACATATTTCAACTCTCATGTGAAAGAAAGAGCAATAGCAGCAATAAAAGCAATTTACAACATCCAACAGTTCCAAAAACTCTCAATAAAAACAGCAATGATATTATTCAAAGCAGCCATAGCACCAGTAGCAAATTACGGGATCCACATAATCTGGGACAAGCTAAAAATCAATGACCTCATAACATTAGAGAAAGTCAAAGTCTGCTATGTGAAACCAATCCTGGCTATTGGGAAGACAGCACTATCAAGACTGAAATAACCAATTAACGAAAGAAACTTTCATCGTAAAGGACATCAGAATGCAGATACTCCTGCCACACACCAAGGCCTACGACAGCACATGCCAAATACTCCTAGAAAAGACCAACAATATCTGGAATGACTTCTACTCAATAGATGCCATAATGATGGATGAAACAGACAAACTACGAGCTCCGACACATAGTAACTCAATATGCAATACATTATTTCCATCACAAGTTCTGCCTAAGCAAGAGATTTCACCAGCCAAATGAAGAATTTGTATATGAATTGTACAAAAAATACTGTGAAAGGTATCATGCCCAAATCTGCAGGAAAAGACATATGTAAATAACAAAACAAACAAGAATAATGTAACCCAGTTTATTCTTACATATTTTCATTAATAATCTCGTGTTTAGCATTGCAAGTTCTAGCTTTCTGTTTGTACCTGATCCAGCACACAGCATATAATAAATATTGTAAGGGAAGAAATGTATGATGTAATGCAAAACCAGTCATATACACAAATTCCTAACATTTGTCTTGTACCAAGAGAGTAGGTTTTTATATACATACATGTGTGTAACTTTAGATGAAGTTGAATCTAAATATGATTGAGTTTGCATGAAACAGTAAGTAAATAAGTTTAGCTTGTTATGATCAGGTCAGCTATATAATTTTCAGCTGCTGAAATAGATAAATAAGCAACTTGATACTGGAATTTGCTCTTAGCACCACATGTTTGGGTTTTTTATTCAGAATATTTTTGTTTCAGCTAAATACTAATGAGGCAAGGTTCACTTGGCAAGGAACTGCAAAGTTACAAAACTGTTATTCCCAGTATGAATCATGGCTTCAACTAGTGGTGTAGGTTTAGCTTGTTTAGGAAGTTTATTGTTGCAGGTATTAGTGCAGGAACACGGTTATGGAGTTCCAAAAACCATTGCAGCACAAAAAGACACATTTTTTGGAGTACGACCTGTGGTGTACAGTCTCATACCAGCTCACAAGTGACAGAAAACCAATTTTCACCCAATTTTTAGTGCAGATTTAATAGCTGTCATAATTACTGAAAAAAATGCATATGAGTGTAAAGTGAATGAAGATCTGACCTCAAAAGGCATATAGGGACTTAAAAGTAGAATATAGAAGTGGTCAGATGAACACAGAATAAGATTTACAGGCTACTTGGCATAATTATTCTCATGGCTATTATTCAAAAACCTACATTAGACATGCACTGGTCTACAGATGACATGCTAGCAACTCCATTTTTTGGAAGGTGCATGTCAAATAACAGGTTTTTGTCTATATTCTGGTCTTTTCATTTCACCAGCACAGAAAATATAAGTGATAAATTACACAAAATTGAACCTATTTTTGATTACTTTATTTCAAAATTCAAATAAAATTACATTCTTGGTAAAAAGGTCACTGTTGATGAAAGCTTGCTGCTCTGGAAGGGTTTTTTGTTTGGAAGCAATATATCAAAACGGGCCAGATTTGGCATACAATGTTTTGATCTTTGCTAAAGTAAATCAGGGAATGTCTACAATAGCTGTATTTACACTGGCAAAGGGACTGACAACACAGGGGCTATCTAGCTCTATAGTCATGCACCTCATGAACCTTTGCTTGATCAGGGTAGGACTGTATATCTAGAGAACTGGTGCAATTCCTCTAAGTTATTTATTGTTTTATATAAAAAAAATGACAAATTACATTGGAGCAGCATTCAAATCTTATTAGACTGCCAAAGGTTCTAAAGAGTGGGGAAATGGAGGTGCGTCAGCTTCCACCTTCGACTTAATTGCTTGGCATGATAGAAAGGTAGTTACGACTTTATCTAATTCCAGTTCCAAAATTTTGATGCATGATACAGGAAAGGTAAATGCCAAAACCAAAATGACAATTTTCAAACCTGATATTATACATGAATACAATATGCATATGGGTAGTGTTGATTTAGCAGATCAGTAATTGCAGGCATATGCATCTTTACAAAAAACCGTAAAATGGTACAAAAAACTATTGTAAAATGGTACAAAAAAACTACTTTTTCACATGTTAGATATCACCATATACAATTGCTTAGTAATTTGGAGAGCTCTAAACCCATAAAAAAATGACATCTGGATTTTCACTTATCAATACTTGCAGCCTAATGGTAAGTTACCAAATTCAGAGGCCTCCTGTACACACAGGTTAGAAAGTCTAAAACCCCTGCCAACCTCAGATTGACGGAAAAGCATTTTCCTAAAAGGATACTGTCTACAGAGAAAAAAGTTGCAATCATTTTGGAAATGTGTGGTATGCCATAAAAGGGACACGTGCAAGGAAACCAACATGATTTGTGGTAACTATACAGATGTGCCCTTATGTCACTACTCATATTTCAAGGTATATCATTCAAAACACAACTTTTAAAGGTAAGGAACTATTTTATAGAATTTATTTAAGCTTATTTTTTAAAGAAAAGTTAAAATAATTATAGGTTAAAAAGCATTCAATTTGCAGCATTTGACAGACTTGTATACATGTTCATATTCGGGAAAAGATTAATTAAATGGGCAATTTGCTGCCACATTTGCCTATTCATCTAATTTGATTCCATCAGACTTACATCTATTTTCAATAAGCGTTAAGAGAGATTGAGTTGAAAATATGAACAGTTTCATATTTTCCTTTATTTATATTACATTCCAATCCAAGAATGTTTTCACCATTATTATAATTATGTTTAGATGTGAGGTTTATATTGTACAAGGGAAGATTAAATATCAACCAGAATATTCCTTTAGCAACTTACGTATTGAAAAGATTGATTTTATAACCTTCAGTGGATAGTGTTGGGGATGTCTATTTCTACCTTACAAATGTGCAGTGAATTGTTCCTTTTGTGGTAGCACAATGAGTGCACAAGAAGTACAACCATCCATTGCATAAAGCATCATCATAAATTTCTCACCAAAGATGTCAAACCTGATAAAATTTTGAGAATACTTCGAGCACATCTCTGGAAACAAATTTGTTTTTCAAATATTGAATGTTTGATAGGCACAATATTTTTTTCCGGAAGGGAAGCTGTGAAAACAAACACTAGCAATCATGGACAAGCATAAAAGCTGTAAACATTCATGCTGTTTATGATACTGTTCAAGCAAAAAGCAGTTTCGTTTCAAAAACGATTTCATAAACTGCACCAGTAGTATGAATAAGGCCATCATAAATGAACTTGACTACATGAAAGTGTCAGCCACGTAGGTTTCTCATCTGTTTACCCAGAAACAAAACTATGTTCAACTTCAAGCTTTTCAAAGGCTCATGACTTGCTACAAGGAGGGAGAGGACTTTTTATGCTATATTCTTACTTGCAATGAAACTTGGGGTCCATCACTATAACCATGAAGCAAAACAAGTGTGCAAGAAAAGGAAAGTTGCACCATAAAGACACAAAGATTGTGTTAACTAGGAATGTGCTTGCAACTGTTTTTTGGTACTCTAGAGGCATTATTTTGCTTAATTTCCTTTATGAAAGAAAAGCGGTGAATGGTACTTACTACTGCCAGTATCTAGATGACGCAAAAGCTGCCTAGAACAATAAGACAGATCGTCAACCAATCAGACACATCATTAATATAAATTTGAATAGCTTGGGATTTTCACAGTGAAATATAGTAAAAACGGAATGGAACCGTGCTGCTGATGATGATGAAAGAAATTTGCATTTGAAACATGTCCAAGTAAGTGGAACAAAACTAGTGAAATTTGAGTGACTTCTTCATAAATAATTTGTTATAAGAGACATCATTGTTGTTCATGACAATGCAAGACTTCATATTGCTGCTTTAATAAGCAATAAGCTGGAAGAAATTCAATGAACCTCTTTACAATCCAAATTTATCATCTTGCAACTGTAATTTATATGGACTGCTTAAAGAGGCATGGGGAGGATGTCAATTTGATGACAATGAGGTAGAGCAGTTCATGCACAATTGGCTCCCAACACATTTCTCTTCTTTTTTTAAGTATAGAATTAAAAAACTGCCAATTCAATAGGAAAAGTATGTTTTTAAATTAGGAGATTATGTAGAAAAGTAACTAGTTACTTTTGTACCAATAAATTTTTTACAAAATTGAAGTTTATGTTTGATTCACCCTCACATATTAAACCCCAGAGCAATATTTTGTGCAACACAACATTGAAGATAGCAAGACAACCTACAGCTCACCTTGTCATCTGCAGCTAAGTTTCGTAGTCTCATTCTTAGCTGAAACCTCAAAAAGTTGTTTGTTCCCAATGGCTGAATTTCTAGCACTCTGCACAGAGCTGTGAGCTGGGGTCTAGACAATGAGTCAAGTGTTATCTCATCTTCAAACAACTTGGAGAACTTCATAATTTCTTCTGTGCTTGCCTGTTCTCCAGATATGCGCACCTAAAATAAACAAATATATGGTAACATCCTGATTAACTAAGGAGGTGTATACAAAGTAGAAATGTATGTCTCACCTTATGAAAAAATTCTGTGAAATCTTTGGCAGCAGTGGAATAATGTCCCTTCCCTTGGACTGACATGTCATCCAAAGTCTGTTGAAGAAACTTAGCCATTTCCAATTTTACTTTTAGTGCCTGTTTCATTTTTTCTTCCTGCAAAGCAAGAACAATTTTCTGAATTAAAATACTATTGGGAACTTACAGGTGGACAGCAAACTGCAAGTATATTTATAATATACAGAAAGTCACACTTGATCCAAGAAAGTGTGATGTGAACTCTCTGTTAGTACCTATAAAGCAAAACAATATTATACAAAATAGAGCATCAGTGAATCGTAAAATTATACTTTAGTTGTGTTTAATGGCCATTACATCTTTCTAGAGCCCTTGTTCTCATTCTCAGCTGAGATTGATTGGCATTGTAGGTGAATGATTTGGAGATATCTGTGGTTTTGTGAGTTGACTTGTTGTTAATTGGTGGAATTTTGAAATTCATAGCTTCATCTTTATTTTCTAGAATAAAGCTGTTCTAATTGCTAATTCAAAAGGATTTTCACAGCCTTCAATAATTTTGTTTCTCTGAGGTTGCAGTTTGTCAAAAATGTGCCATAACTGCTAATTAATACATTTGATTATATTTAATGTTCTTAAAGTGTTCTTTTATCTAGTTTCCAAATTCCTTTTGTCCAGCATACATAACTTTGCTCATAACCCTGACATCAGATTGAGTAAATTCCTGGTTTTTTTCTGACTAGCACTGTGCATATAGTTGTATTTTTAGTACGTTTTTATGCTAAATTTATTCTGTGGGACCAAAATTATATAATAAAGTATTATTGAATTTATTGTGCACCCATTAATGGTAGGTAAATTCGTAAATGTTTTTTCTTCTTTTTTTTAATGGAAAGAAGCTGGTTTCCTTAATACTCTTTAATCTTCTTATCCACTAGTATGCAATCAAAAACAATGTTGTGAGCAGTCCTGATCATATATTGGTATATGGTTGTAATTTTTTCCAAATAAATGGAGTGTTGACCAATCTATAGGGATGTTGGTGGGGCCTGGGGTTACAACCATTGTACTTTAATAATTGTCCATATTGGGCAATTAACTGAACATAATCTTTGAAGAAGGAAAAATACCAGAAAATTGAAGAGTCGGAATTGTAACACCAGTTTATAAAGGTAAAGGTGATATTAGGAAGCCAGCAAATTATAGAGGAATTAGTTTACTTTCAATTATTCGGAAAGTTTTCACTGGAGTATTAGCAAAAACATTATAAGAACGGGCAGAGAAAGAAAAGAAAATTTCAGTATTTCAATCAGGCTTCAGGAAAGGTAAAAGAACAGTTGACAATATTTTTATAATTAGAACATTAGTCAATAAATATCTTAATAATAAAAGAGGTAGAATCTATTTGTTGTTTCTGTACTTGGAAAAAGCTTTTGACACAATTTCTAGAGAAGCACTTTGGGTTAAACTGAGAAAGAAAGGAGTAAGTCAGAATTTTATGATGGTAATTCAGAATATTTATAAGGAAAATGAATTTTGTGTTAAATATGAGAGAGGGAGAGTTACAAGAAAAATATCAAACAATGTAGGTCTAAGACAAGGATGTAAATTAAGCCCAGTTCTCTTCAATCTGTTTATTGATGATGTTTTAGAAAAAAATTAGGCAAAGGTAATGTGCATTTGCCAGCAGTAAATAATATAGAGATACCAGGTCTGTTCTTTGCAGGTGATTTGGTAACAGGTTCTTTAACAAGTGTAGGATTAAAACGATCATTAGAAACAATAGGCACATTTTATAGAGAATGGTGGCTTAAGATAAATAGAAAATTCATTATTTAGGTGTTAGATTGTCTAGTAATGGGAAATGGAGCGATCAAAAAAGGAAAGCAGTAGAAGAAAAAAAAAAAGCAGCCATGAGTGTAATCAGATCTTGTGTAAACAAAATACCAAATATGGAAGTAAAATGGTTAGAGAGAATATATGGCCCAATAGTGGAGAGCAGAATGACGTATGGAATAGGAATTTGGGGGCCAGATGAAGGATGGAAAGGGATAAATATGATAAATAGATTATTTTGTAAAACTGTTCTAAGCTTACCTAGATCTTCACCTAACCAGGCTGCTCTGATGGAACTACGAAGATTGGGCTGTAAAAGCAAGGTCATAGAGTATTGAAATATTGGTATAGAATAGGGAGACTAGAGGAGGAGAATATTATTGTAATCAGTATTTGGTAGCTCAGGGAAAAATTAAAGAAAGAGAAACTTGATTATCTAAAATCCAAAATATCCTACAAGAAGCGGGCATGAGACTAGTATGATACGAGGGAGAAAAATTGGGTAAAGGATTTTAGAAAGCGATAACAATAAGAATTGAGAATATTGAAAAACAGGAAATATGGGCAAATCTTAATACCAAAAAATCTCTGAAATTATGCACTACACTACAAAATGTGTTGGGAAGAGAAAGATATAATGAAATTTGTGATCAGGTAGGAAGGGAAGGGTTGGCATAGTTTAGAACAGGAGTAAAATATTTAAGTGGATTAAAAAATGGACACTCTAAGGGGAAATGTCCTATGTGTGCAGAACCAGATAGTACTTGGCATTGTATACTAGAATGTAAGCAAACCAACTTTTGGAGGGAACAGTTCCTATTAAGAAAATGGGAAAACCTACCAGATAAAATAAGAGGTAGAAGAATTTTAAATTTAAAATCAGATGCAAACATTAAGGAACTAGGAAAATACATAGTCAAGGTAAAACAAAAATGGTTATGGGTGTAAAATACTTAGGAAATGTGCATGCATGAGAATAATATTGTCAGATAATGAAAGTAGGATGAAATGAGTAGGGTAGGGTATGGGGCTAGTTATCTAATATTAGTTAAACAGGATCCTTATACACCAATAACCACAGTGTTAGAGTGTATAAGGCTCTTAGGAATAAGCAATTCTCAAGGATAGAAATTTGGCCGAATGGGTTTAATTAAAAAAAAAGGAAGGTTTAGTATTGTAGGAAATATGACTTAATATTGTATTCAATGTATAAATTACTTTTAATGTTGTGTTTTGTTTCTGGTTGAATCGAAGTCTGGTCCCCTGGATATTCCAGTAGGTAGCTGCTGATGAACTGGGGACTGGAGGGCTGAGCCAATCAAATTGGAATAAATTTTGATTGGATTCAGTGCCTTCTAGAATTGCCAAATGCACTGTTCCTAATTGTTATATTTAAAAATAATGTTTTTTTTTATTTGTGTCTATTTTGTATTTAAAAAAATCTGTATGTTATGCATGAGAAATATAATGGTCCACATGTGTCAGTTTCCTATACATGCCAAAAGAAATGTCATCTCTTCTGAGAATTTTCAAGTCGAGGTACGGTAGGAAACCTTTTCATTTTCCTAGGAAAACTTAATACTGTGATATTGTAAATTGATTAACTTTAATAATTCTCTACTCTTTATTAGCAGGTGAGCCCATTTAATACTCTTATGCTCCATTACCATTAAATTAACAAAAGCACAACCATCACCCAAAGAGAAACCAATATTAAAAGCTGATAATACCACAGTAGCAAGGATACAAGGCCTACTGAAAATACACAAATTAGGAAATACCATGAGACTAATTATCGATTGTGGAAATACACCATATTACCAACTATCAAAATGGCTCATTCAGAGATTTTGGACATTTCCTATGTTTGACAGCTTAAGTATAACCAATTCCACGGAACTGGTGGAAAAAATTCAAAATTTGGTTCTCCAAAAGGATGATCTCCTTTTATACTATAATGTACATTTACTCTTTCCCAGTATACCAAAATACAAATTCCAACATTCCTTGAAAAATGGTTGCAGTCTCTGAAATTAAGCAATGAAGAGATTGAGGAATACATCCAACTAACTGAATTCTGCATCAGTCAGAATTTCTTAAAGTTAAATGATGAATTTCATAAATGGGAATAATAATTAGCTATGGGAAATCCATTATCACCTTTTCTGGTTGATTTATATATGAGTAATTTATATAGTCATTACCATTCTGGTACAAATATGTTCATGATATCTTTGCAGTGGTTTATAAGAAACACTTGGATGGTGCTTTGAAATTGTTAAACCTACAAGATAGAGAAATTACATTCACTTCTGAAACAGAACAAGACAACATGGTTCCTTTCTTTGATTTAAAGATTATAAGAACAGGTAACAATTTGAAATTTGGAATATACAGTAAGGATATGCAGACTTAGCAAATAGGTAAAAGCAAGTGGCTTTAATCCTACAACACACAAACAAGCAGTCCTCAACAGCTTAGCACAAAGACTTGTTAACATACAAAAGAATGAGTTTGAATACAAGAAGAGTAATCAAACATTACAATTGGCAAAAACCAGTAGATGCAAACAAGAAATTGTACACAAAAGAAATTAAGAAATTCAAACAAGAGAAGAGGTTAAAGGTTACAACATTGACAGCAGGTAAAGAAACTATCACTCCCAGGAAATTTACTTTTCATTCTTGGGCCACCAAAACAACTCCAGAAAATACGATATATATACGATATATAGTTTGGTATTACTTTGGTATTACTTTGTACCCAGTGAACAAAGTCAACTCAGATGATGATGACAGAATCCCTAATGAGAAGAAGCCAATAATATAAAATAAACTGCTTGGAATGCAACAAAGTGTATAGTGGCAAAACAAAAAGAAGCATTGGAAGTAGGCTCAAAGTACACTGGAGAAACATCATGTACAATCAGATAGATAAATCAACAGTTGCATGTCACTTTTGGTGAGATAAACATTATATAGAGTTGAAAATAAAATTACTGAAATTCATAGATACACTTTTGGAGCTAAGAATATGGGGAAAATTTTTTATAAAAAAATATGAAGATAAGGTTATGAACTTCAAAATCCCAACAGAAGACAAATTAACTCAAAAGTTCGTAAAATGTTTATGAAACTACACCAAGTCCATTCAACCATCATGAATATGGCAGTCAAC
The DNA here is from genome assembly GCA_030762175.1 of Metallyticus violacea. Classification (NCBI taxonomy): domain Eukaryota; kingdom Metazoa; phylum Arthropoda; class Insecta; order Mantodea; family Metallyticidae; genus Metallyticus; species Metallyticus violacea. The sequence continues at coordinate 14,508,866 of CM060845.1, read as the reverse complement.
TCAGCTGCTGAAGAGGACAATGGCCTGTGAAACATGTTCTGTATGATTTAATGGTATGAGGGCCATAAGAGTATTAAAATGAACTCACCAGCTAATTAAGAAAATATTAGATGCTTCATTGTATTATTTGGACACAAAGTTAGTCTTAAATTTAATAAATCTATTTGTAAATTTCCTATTGTATATGAAGCAATTTTGGCATATGCACAGTTTAGTTAACTTGCTGAGGTGAAGTAGAGTATAGTGTTATAATTTACCAATGTCTATTTTGTACAATGCCAGCATATTGTTCATCTAAAATTCCACTAGTTCTTTTGCACCATTCAACCAATGAAATTTATGCCTCTTGTGCTCTGTCAGTTATCCATAAGTTTTTAAAGAAGATCTGCCATTTAGAAGTAAATGAAAATCATAAAATTATTATTACTCTTTGTTTGAAGATATCTGGACAAAAAAAAAAAAAAAAAATGTCGTACTGCTTATACCATACTCTCATTCAGCTATGCCATCAGAGTATACACATTACTGAAAAACTGATTGAACGTCAATGGATGCACAATCATAAGTAAGACTGGAATTAATATTCCACTGATGCAGGCTAATGAGCTTGCTCAACATGTTTATTTTTTTTTTATTTGTTTAGTCGGTCCTGGTGGTGTAGTGGTTACCATACTTGTCTCCTAAACCCAAGATCACTGGTTCGAACCCGGCCAGGACTGATGAATTTTTTTGGATGTAAAATCCTAAGTATGGCTTCCTTCGGAAGGGAAATAAAGTCATGGGTTCCGTGTAAAGAACTTCAAGCCTGAAAGGGAGGCCTCTGAGCAAAATTTGTTTCATGCCCTGAGTTGAATGGGACGCTGATGACCTGAGATGTTAAGCGTCCATAAATAAATCAAAAATAAAAAAAAAATCAATGTTTATCATACCAATGTTTCATTAGCACGTTAAGACTTTCTACTGTGTATTTATGTATTGTTAAGTATGCCAAGAGTAAGATTTACATTAGCACACAAAATATTTATTTATAATTGCTATGTAAAAAAAAAATACAAGTACTGTAGGAAAGAATTTTATAAAAGTAATATCTCTACTGAGAAATTCAATTTTCAAATTGGTGAACAAAGTTCATAACCAAGGCCATTTTATTCATATGAAGCCAAGGCCAAAAAACTGATCTTTAAAAGAGGAAAAGCTTGGTGAATTAGGCTATCAATTAGAAACTTCTTTACGAAAGTCTTTAACATATACAACTATATAAATGAAAAATAATAAAACACTATTTACAATGTAACTAAAATAACAAACTAGAAAAGCAAAAAATGATCAAACACTAAGAAAAAGTCACAGATTTGTAATTGCTATATGTCGAACTGCTAGAGTTTTGGCCATAGAAGAACTCTAGCAGTTCGACATATAACAATTAAAATCTGTGACTTTTTCTTAGTGTTTTATCCTCTTCTGCTTTTCTAGTTACTGTTATTTTTATATATTCTGCTTTTCTAGCTCTGTTATATATATAATTATTGTTAATTTAGTTACATTGTTAATAGTGTTACATTATTTTTCTTTTATATTATGTATACATGTATGTGTGTGTGTATGTATGTATGTGTATATATATATATATATATATATATATATATATATATATATAAATATCACAAATCAACAGTAATAATAAAAGTAGATAAGGATAAAACACTTAGATAAAGTCACACTTGAAATTGCTACATTTCGAACTACTGGAGTTCTTCAATGGCAAGAAGCTAGACTTGAAGACTTGAACATGAATTTCGACATTCCAGAAGTAGGCAACATTTTGTACAAGTTCATCAACAGACCACCAGATTCACCACAATTGGCTACCTTTCCAACCTAATATGATCCACCATACACCATTCGTTTAACGTGGACAATGTGAGCAAAGGTCTCACAAAACATATTCTGAATTTTATAATTTTGAGAGAGAAACGCTATGAGCATTTTATCATTGTATCAATATTTTAAATGTTTTTAACTCAGAATGCTTCCTAGTTCATTGAGAGTGAAGCCACAAAAAAGATTTTAGCATTTTAAATTATTTTATCTACTGGAGATTTTACACTCGTTTTCACTGTGTTGGTTCCTGAATATTTTAAAATTGCAGTTACTGTTGTTTGGAAGACCAAATTAACTAAATTTTCTTTGTTTTTGTTTATGAATATATTTTCCCATACCGTTAATTCTGAGTTTCTGAAGAGCTTTTTAAAGTTTTGGTTCATTTTAGGGTTTTGTGTGTATGTGTGTGTGTGAGATGTGTGCTGATTTCTCTGTATCTTTATATTTCACATTTCTCACATGTTCCTTAAACCATAATGTTTCTTTTCATTTTCATTTTTATATATCAAATTACAGTCTTCCAACCTATATCAGTAATGCCTGATTTTTTTTTTTTTTTTTTTTTTTTTTCAGGAGGTTGTTGAACCAAAATAATGTTCCAAATTTTAAATATATTCCATGGATGGAATGTTAATTTCTTATACATATTGTCTTTTGTTTTTGTTTTCTGAACTTTTTTATATTCTTAGTGACCAGATCTATTATGTAGTCATTTCTTTGTGCTGTATCTATGATTTTTCGGAACATGGACTTAGTATCTTGCTTACTGGTAGGTTTGTTAATCTGAATGTGAGACTATTGATTACAGCAAATAAACATTGTTTTGGGTTATGGCTGTTGTTTTTCATGTAATTATTGTAAAAGTATATTTTGTAATTATGCCAAATTCCAGTATATTTATTAGTTTTATATCCAGGAAAAGAAGAACATTGTTTTATATTTCTACTATGAATTTAACAGTGTTGATATAGGTCGAGTAATTTTATTGCATCCTCTTTTCATTTTTTATTCACTATTGCAAAAACAACTACATAATGGCACCAACATTTGTATATGTGTGGGAAAGCATCAATTAATTTTGTTTCTAGGAAACTCATGTATATAATTATCAGCGAGAATGGTGAGAGTGGATTCCCCACACTAGAACCATTCTTTTGTCCGTTGACATTGTCACTGAATGTTAAGTAGATCTGATTAATGCAAATTTTTGTGAGGTTTAGGCATTGTTTTATTACTTATCCAGATAGGTTTATTCAGGTTAGGCATTTCTTTACAATAACCAATGTCCCTATTACTTACCTTCCCAGGTAGGTAGGTAGGTTTATTCGGGCTAACCATTTCTTTACAATAATCAATGACCAAATAAGTGGAACAAAATTATTGAAATTTGAGTGATTTTCTCATAAACAATTGAACAATATTTCAATGTTCTCAGTTTCGATGAAAAACATACTGATATTTGGTAAAAAACAAAAAAGTGCATAAATTGATGATATTAAATTCTTCAATCAGTTTTCCAACCTAAAGAAATTGGTTGTGTCATATGATGGAAAAGCAAAGTTAAATCAACGGGTAACAATATTAAATTTTTCAAAAGTGAAGATGGCCTCTCTTCTTTTCCTTTCTTTCTTTCCTTTTTTTTTTTCTCCACAATGCCATGCCATCAATGACAGTATTAAAAAGTTTTTTTCTCTAATACAAACATGATGAATCAGGGAAAGAAATACACTTACCATCAATTCTGTGAAAGGACCTGCTTTAGTAAAATTTAATTTCAGATTTTTTTGCATGCAAAAATGTAAGACTATTTGTATGATCACAAGGAATTGTTAAAAAAAAGTATGCAGATTACAAAATGACACAAATGATCAAGGGCATTTGCAAGCGGAGGCACAGAGGGGCAGTTGCCCCCCCAATCAAGGATTTACAGTTAATAAATTTTCATTTAATAGCCAAAACATTGTAATTTTAAAAGAAAGCATTTAAGGTGAACATACTGATTAACCTATATTTTTTTTGTTATATGGATTTTAAAAATTAGTTTGTTTAATTGATTTTTAAACCTTGTAAGTTGTAATCATCTACTTCCAAAAATATGTTGCCCCTTATTCAAAAATATTCTGTGGACACTCATGCAAATAATGAAGTTGATATAGGAATGCATTTGGAAGGGTGTCAGCATTTTCAGATTTCAGAATATGGCAATCCTGGATTAGGCCATGTGTTCAAATCTCAATCTTCTCAATCATGTTAGAGGTAATATCAAACATCCAGTTTTACACATACAAGAGACATCCTGCACCTAATAATATGAATCCCTTGGAGAATGAGGGTAGTAATTTCATCTAGTGGTAGCAATGCCCAGGTCTAAAATATAGCAATATATTTAACTATTTTCTGAAATAAAAACAACTTTTATCAGGAAAAAAAAAGTCTTTTTTGTTTCCTTAACTTTGAAGAAAGCCAAACCTTTGAGAATATTTATTAAGTTTGCATGTTGACATTCATAAATCTGAAATTACTTTGTTATATTAAAATAAGCATACTTGGAAAATTTTCAAGTTTGTCAGTAACTGTTGGAATCTGCATTAGGTACAAACTGTATTCTTTTACAACACACTAAAATTACCTTTTCAGTGGCTGTTTGAAATGTTGAGGGTAGCATTCCAGGAAATAATTTAATTGCAAATGGAAGCAAGAACTCCATAAACGGCACAATAATAAATACTGAAAACGGAACAAGTCGAAACAGGTCTGATACAGTTCGCACCAACTGGAAAAGAAAGAAAGAAAGAAAGTGTTAATATCATTTTACATGCTAGTTATGCTGCTGCCACTTTAATAGAGAACTTAAAAACTTTGTTGTCCCTTTCTGTAAAAATCCATCTAACTACAAAAAAGAATTTTCTGTATCAACACTATTTCCACAGAACTTCCTTTGTGTGTGTGTGTGTGTGTGTGTGCACGCACGCACGCACGCACGCACGCACGCATGCGTGCTGCGTGTATGCAAGAGAGACAGATTACTAGAGGATACATTTCAGCATACTCCCACCTTTATAGGGGACACAAAAAAACTGGTTTCTACTACAAACACTCACTCTTGTATTCAATATATCATACTCATTCACAATGGACAACAAAACTATCATGATAAAACAAACATACCATTATAATGGAGCAGGGGAGATAAAGTGAAATGGTTAAGTTTTGGAGAAAAAAATGTTCAGATCAAGTAAGTGCAACAATCTCACAAAATTATATGTACCATTATTTGTGCCCAAAACTTTATTTCTTAATATGTATATAGAAAATAAATCTTCTTTATGCTTTAAGAATCAACAGGGAAAAATGTAACTAAAAATGTTAATTGGAACATTACACAGTGAAGCTAATCATATAATGAGATCATTGTATGATTGAGTGGAATTAACACTCTTTTGCTCCACTTATTTGTTTGAAATATGTAGAATCGGTTTCACGAACCCTTCTTCCGCATTGTCAATTCATTGTGAACTGGATGATAAACCGTTATGCTGTGGGAAAGTGTAATCTGCCCTGGTGGAGGTGTGATGAACAAAAAGTTTTTCATTCCCGCAAGTGTCGACGTTCAATAAACTATCTTTCTACATGTAAATTTTCTTCAATGTTACTAATTCTGTAGGTCCTTGCAATGATTATAATAATTTTGTTTAATTCAATAAGTCATGGTTTTCTGTCCACAAATGAGATGCCTGCTGATTTCTCCAACTGCTTGTATTTTATGTTCCTGAAATATTCTTTTAACCATATGCCTATGTTTCTCTTTGTTTTTCCAATGTAAATTTTTTTCAATTTCTGCATAACTTATTTTATAAATACCTGCTTTTTTCTCTTGTCATTAACATTGTTAATCAGAAGATTTTTAATGTTAAATCTGTTTACAGGTGCTATCCTGATATTAAAAGCTTTAAGAATATTCTGAAATTTTTTTGCAGACCAAGGATGATATGTGAATTTTTCTTTTTTTGCTGAAAGTGTTGTGGTTTCTTTAATAAGTTTTTGCCTCTTGAATTTTTGTACTTTTTTGTGTACTAGTTCTTTTTTAAAACTATTTTAATCGCTGTTCTTTCTATTTGTTTGTATTCTTTAAAATATTCTTCTTTGCTAACTTTTAGATTAACTAGCCAATGTGTTAAGCTGCTGATAACTGCATGTTTGTGCCTTATGGGGTTAAAACCATCAATTTTGATGGATTGCCTGCATGTGTATTCTTTCTATATATTTGGAATTTAGAAATGTTTACAAACAAATAGATAGAACAGCAGTTAAAAATGGTTTTAAGAAAGTACTAGTACACAAAAAAGAACAACAATTCAAGTAGCAAAAACTCATTAAAGAAACCACAACACTTTCAGCAAAAAAAGATAAGCTAATTTTTAAAAAAGTCACATATCATCCATGGCCTACAAAAAAACTTCAGAATATTCTTAAAGCTTTTAATACCTGTAAACAGATTTAATGTTAAAAATGTTAAAAAAAATATTAACAATCTCCTAATTGACAATGTTAATGACAGTATTCTAAAAGAGATAAAAGCAGGTATTTATAAAATAGATTTTGCAGAATGTGAAAAAATTTAAATCTGAAAAACAAAGAGAAACATAGGCATACAATTAAAAGGTGGCATATCATTTCTGGACAGAAAACCATTACATATTGAATAAAACAAAATTATTAAAATCAGTACAAAGACCTATGGAATTAGCAACATGAGAGAAAATCTACATTTACAAGTACAAAAGCGGTTTAATGAGCTTCAACACTTCTGGGGATGAAAACATAAACTTTAAGTTTATCACATCCCACCAGAGCAGATTACACATTCCCACAGCATAATGGTTTATCCTCCAGTCGATAATGAGCTGATGATGAGGTTCTACATATTTTAAACAAATAAGTGCAGTAAAAGAGTTTCAGTTGGACTCAAATCATACAATGATATTAATATAGGGAAAAATACAAAAATATTACTTCCAAGTAAATTACATTCTCAAGAGAAATAAATCTATATATTTCACTTTCAGCTTTCCATAGACTATAAATCAAACAAGAACAATAATAGCAACAACTATAATAGTAATAATATTATCCTCTTTATTCCTGAAAACCAGTTTACATGTTCAACAACATTCTGGTATAGGAAATGTCATAAAAAAGAAAATAGGCAAAGAAAAAGAAGCAAGTAACACAAAATGTTGATAATAGTAGTGATAGTAATAATACAATTATATGTGGAGTCAATGATAATTCCTTGTATAAACAATAGCAATGTATCTAGTTCCTAGAAGGGCAACAAATGTATTGTTCTCATGTTATGGCACAAAAAATAATCTTAACTATACAACTGCCACAAGTTAATCAGGAATACATAGAAACAATATTGCATTAGTAGAAATTTTACATGCCTTTCAAAAACAGTGATTTAGTAGTTTTTATACTGGACAGAAAGATGGTTGTGCAGCTTACAGCCTGTATGATACACACTTTTTTGGAGAAGTATGGTACTACATGTCTTCTGATGAATATTTGACTTCTGGCACACATAGCTTCGAGTACTGTTTTTCATAAGATAAACAATTTTTTTAGTGGAGGATGAACCTCTGCAGAAAATCAACCCATATTTAATCTGGAATGAGCATTTGGATAATACACACTTGGGACTGTGAGATTTTGAAGTGTACTTCATGCATAGCACTCTGTACTGAAGTTCTTAATACAAAATTTCAACATTTAATATTTGAATCAATACTCAGGCCAAGAAACAAGTCTTTGTACATAAATTAGAATTAGAAGAATCTTGTAAAATTCCTACCATCAAGCTGCTACTGTGCAACCAAATGTTTTGCTAACGTCTTACATGTTCACTAATAGTTTGCATAGTTTTAAGTAATGAGTCTTGAACAGCGGTGTAATCCTGAAAGGCTAAAAAATTCGGTAGTTAAGCCTCTGTTCAAAAAGAGAGAAAAGGAAAATGTCTGTAATTATAGACCCATAGCTACTTCATTTAAATTTTCTAAGGAGTTTGAGAAAGAAATGTACAATAAGCTTTACCATTATCTTGAAAATATTATTTTAGTAAATGATCAGTTTAATTTTAAGAAGAGAATTTCAATAGAAAATGCAATCATAAAACAAATTAATGGATTTTTAATTGCATTCCTTAAAAGGGTACATGTAGGAGAAATATTTGTGATCTAGCAAAAGCTTTTAACTAGTCAATTATGAAATTCTGATGGATGAATTCGCTTTCTATGGAATAAAAACAATATCTAAAATGGTTTATATCCTACCTTGACAAAAGAAACAAAAAATGAAAAGTAGGAATAAATTATTTCTTTAAAAATAAAAACAATGGATCAGAGTGGCAAATAATTAAACATGGAAGCCTAAAGGACCTGTTCTGGGTCAACTTTTTCTAATATATACAAATGCCCCCATATCTATCCGAGATGTAGGTAATATTGTTCTATTTCCAAATGACACAAGTATATTGATAAATGAAAATGGCTTTAATGATTGTGCCATTAAATTAAATTTAGTTCTGAATCCCTTCTGTGTATGGTTCAAAGCAAACAAACTGTCTCTAAATCTAGATAGAACAAATATTATTAAATGCATCACTCACAGACCTCCAAATCCCCTATTATGGATGGGAAATTCTAACAGTTTACCTGTAAACCACAGATATTAAATTCCTTGGTATTAGAAATGATAACCGTTTGAATTGGAAAAATCACATCCATCATTCATACCTAAACTTAACAGCGCAACACAATGCACAAGGCAATACACACATTATTAACTTTGGATTAAATTAGGATTTTAATTACAATATTAATTCAATTTGGAATCGAACACAGTGAAACACGCACTAATAATCATTAGTCGTGAACAGCTGATGATGTGGACAAAAGGTCCACAAAACATATGTCCTGAGTAAATCTCATTTAAGTGAAACCATAAAGAGTGTTCTAATATTCTAACTCAGAAGAGATTATTAGGATTTTAATATGTAGTTTATTATTCCTATTTCAACCCAATAATGAAATATGGTCTTATATTTTGCAGAAATATAAGGAAATAAGCATGTCTTCTATTACAAAAAAAAAGTCATACGAATAATCCTGATACACTTAGCAGATATTCATGCAGAAACCTCTTTAGATAATTGGAAATTTTAAATCTCCCATGCAAGTGTACATTATCCCTCATGAACTTTTATATAATAAGCAAAGAAAATTTGTAAAAAACAAAAATATTCATAACAAGAATACTAGACAAAAAAACAAATTTACATAGCTGATTTCAACACCTTCTTGTCATAAAAGAAGTTTGTTATGACTGCATTTTATTACAAAATGCTCTTCTCCCTAGCCTAATAGCCTTAATAAACTGGTATATTCTTCAAATCTACTTTTAAAAAATACTTGTGTAAAAATGCCTATTACACTGTAAAAGAATAAATGAAAGACAATACATTATACTGATTCTAAAATCCTGTAATGCTTTTATATCATTGTGTATGTAAATATGTATAAAGCAAAATTTATGCGACTATTTTCATGTTTTATCTATTTCTGTTTCTATAATTATTTAATTGAAGACAAATTCTATATTTTTAAGTGTTTATGATTATTTCACAAACTCTCAGAATGCTCTAGGAACTAAACTAAATCAATCTCTTTCTTCTTAATTAGTTGGTGATTGGTTTAATACTCTAATACTCTTATGCTACACTTACCATTGAATTATATGGAACATGTATCACAACCCATGCCCGCATCATCATCTGTGAGTAGACTGCTGCATTCATTGATGGCTGAATGGACTTGGTGTAGTTGTCTTGGATATTTAATGAACTTTTGGATTACAAAAGTTCATAATCTTATATTCATACTTTTAATAAAAATATTTTCCCATATTTCCACCTCCAAAGATCTATCTGTGAATTTCAGTAATTTGACTTGCACTTCTATCTCATGTTTATCTCTCCAAAAGTAATGTACAACTGCTGATTTATCTATATGATTATATCTGAATTTTCTCCAGTGTTCCTTTAGCCTAATTCCAATTTTTCTTTTTGTTTTGCCGACATATACTTTGTTGCATTGCGAGCAGCTTATTTTATAGATTCCTGGTTTTTTTCCATAAGGAATTCCATCATATATAACCAGAGTTGAGCAGGCAGAATTATGGGACAAAGTGATACCAAAATCCCTGATTATTTTCTGGAATTTTTTGGTGGCCCATGGATGATAAGTAAACTTTTGTGAATGGTAGTTTATTTACTTGTTGTCAATGTTGCAACCTGTTTTAACCTCTTCTCTTGTTTGAATTTCTATATTTTCTTGCCTACGATTATTACCCATTGGCTTTTGCTGCTTGTAAGAGTACTCTTGCTGTATTCAAACTCATTCATGGATATTTTAACAAGTCTAAGCTGTCAAAAACTGCATGTTTATGTGCTGTGGGATTAAAGTCACTTGCCTACATGTAATTTTCAGTCTGCATATCCTTTCTGTATATTCCGAATTTCAAATTATTGCCTGTTCTTATAATCTTTAACTCAAGGAAAGGAATCATGTTGTCTTGTTCCGTTTCAGTTATGAATTTAATTTTCCTATCTTGTAGGTTTAGCAATTTCAAAGCATCATCCTTCTGTTTCTTAGAGTGAAGCATAAGAGTATTAAATCCACTTACTAGCTAATTAAGAATATATTATTTGCTTAACTATATTGGTTCCGACACAAAATCAGTTTTAAATTTAATTCTTTTTCTTGTTTAATAGTTAATTCATTTTTATCGCTATGATGCTAGTAAAAATTAATTTTATGCCACATTTCAGCATTATCACATTAGAATATATTAGTTGCTTAACTATATTGGTTCCTACACAAAATCAGTTTTAAATTTAATTCTTTTTCTTGTTTAATAGTTAATTCATTTTTATCGCCATGGTGCTAGGATCAAAATGTAAAGCAAAAATTAGTTTTATGCCACTTTTCAGCATTATCAAATTTGTGTATTTTGGTGAGTGTTCATATTTTCTTATTAGAATATTAGAATCTAAGAACATAGATTTTTACAATTTGTGTAATTTCAAAGCCCAGAGACATATAATATTTCTAGACAGAGTGGGGATGGGACATGAAGTAACATTTTTGTTAATTGCTTCAGGTATTTTCCAGGATTTTTATTGTTTTCAACATTGAAATTTGTGGTTTTGGGGGAAAAAAAACTAAAATGCTAAAATTTAGGTTTTGTAAGATAACTTACTGCAGAAAGGAAATGTCTTATTTGGCACTTCTTCCATTTATGAAATCCAAGGATCTCTTAAAAAATTGGAAAAAGAATTTGTAAAATTATAATTAGGTCCACAGTTACTTATGACTTTAAATTTAATTCATCTCAGCTTCTGGGCTTCTCTGCAAAAGAAAATCAGCAACATAAAGTAGAACTATTTAATGCTAAGATGCAGTGAAACTCAGAAGTCAAGATGAATTATACTGAAATCTTAGGAAGATCTATGGGATACATATAATTAGATGAGAGTGGTTTTCAGTTCCAGCTTGGACAACAACACCATAGCTTAATTAGCATCAGTATAGAAGGCTAAAGATCCATCCATGATCCGTGACCTGAATTTTCAAGCCTAATCTTCCTTTCCATACTTATTATTACTACCTTGGTTTAGGTTAGGTTCGCTTCATTAATATAGGCTCGAGTAGATAAATTTATATTGTAAATTTCATTTATAATGTTTGATGAAAAATTACCAATAGATATTTTTGCTTTGGGTATTACAGGAACATATTTCAGCATTTGGTACAAGATTTCTAAGATTGCTTTATATATGAAGTAATAATTATTTAATATACATAAAGCAGTTACAGGCAATATGTTAATTTTTTTTTATTTACTATAATGACATGTAACTTCTTTACCCTGGAGGAAGTTCCTATGTTTGGATCTTTTCAAAGGCACATGCAACACTGCAGAAATGCAAGGGATTGGCATTACTGCTTCCTCATCACCTTTATGTTTTAATATTACAATCCAACCTAAAGAAAGCCAAAGAAGGTGAATGCCATGTACCCAGCAGCAGGAGGAGGCACCCTCTGACATTTCATCACTATTTCTTGTTGTATACCTCCTGGGAGGGTTATAACGTTTTCCTATGATTATTCAACAAATTCAAAACAACATAAATCTCTTATGTTTACCCTTAGAGGTTCAATTACGTTACATACCTATTTAGTCTCTTCGTCACTGCTTTTTACAGCTTTTCTCCTCTTCTATGAAAACCTACGTTATTTTAATTTAACCATCCTCACGAAGTCGTGCATTTCTACCAATTTTAATTTCCCAAAAGCACATGAAAGGTACTACAAAATGCCCAAAATTTTACTTACATTGTTAAGGCAATTAGACTAAAGCAAATACACCACAATATAGATGTCATATAACATGCATGGCTAAAATAGAATGCAACAACACACTTAACACTATACTCTATTTAACATAAGAATGTACATTACCAATCTGTGTTCTCGTCTTGTTAACGAATTTCCATTCAGGACTCTCCAAACCAATTTTCTTGACACGTTTATATCAATGAACAAGAGACGAAAACCATGATAATAATGGGTTACTTCATGTACTACTTTTCTTTTTATTCTTGTCCATAGAGGAGGTTTTTCTGCAGCATCAGCAGCAGCAACAGCAGACTTCTCTTTTAAATCTTCTTTAAGAGCCTGCACCGTTTCTTCAACCTTTGAAGAGGGTTTTAGTGGTTCTTTGTCAAATAGCCTCCTATCGAGAGAGAAGTGTCTCACAACCACAAGATAGTTCTCCGATGTGTTGACAGGTATTACTGTCGTATCTACCCTACAACACTGTCTTATACCAAAGACATTCTGCACTATCCCATAACCACTACTACTTGATGCCACCAAAGTTGAAAACGCACAAGAGGATGTAGAGCAGGGTATTTGGCGAGATATCGGAGTAGCTAAACGACGACTACATGCATATAATCTCCATCGCCGGCATGTACAGTTACCTGTCGAAGTAAAAAATTTTCAGTTGACAAGTCTAAATAAATGTACATCAAGCTCCATGCATTTTTACATTATTGCTACAAATGCCTACACTATTATCTTACCGATTAACAAACTTTTTGTTTTAAATACTACTGATTTCTGCGTATTCACAAATGCATGCATGTTTTAAAAATTTGTTATTGCCAGTATGTAAAATATATATTCATCGTGCTCATGCCTCAAGTTCAGAACCTAGCCGAGAGATAGCGTTTTGTACTGTATTAAAAACAAAGACCATTGAAAATGCTAGTCATTTGTTCCACCGAATTGAAAGGTCTGTTACATTCAGGTCAACATCTGTTACTGTAAACTGGCTCAGCAACCGGTAGAGGCGCTACAAGTCAATCCTAACTGATCTTAATCAAAATTTAGTAACTTTATTGCACCAGTTACTGCATTGTTACTAAGCTGACATTGCCTATATATTTTTTCCAGAATTTACTCTGGGAGTACTCGTTTTCTGTGAAATTAGGAGGGTTCATAGATGAATGTGTAGCTTTGTTCCAAGTTCGGTAGAATCTAAAGACATTAGTTTCATATATTTACTACAAAGTGCTGAAGATGAAGAGACAGCAGTAGGATCAAAATCAACAAGAATGTCAGAAGATGAACACGCAGCAGTATTTTCATAACCAGCAGCGGCACAAAATGAAGATGCAGTAAGGAATAAGCAGCAGCGAAAGTAACGTTGTCTTGACTTTTCTTATTTATTATTTGCAGAAACATTTGGAAACTCTTTTCTAGACGAAATGTTAAATTACCATTTGATGAAACATCATATTTAGAGTTAGTGGGTATACGCCAGAACACTTATTCAGTTTATTTTGCGGAAGTTCTCTCAATATGCTGGACAAGCAACAATAATGAATACACATGAAAACCGCGAATCATCAGCGTACGTTTGCTCGTTATCCACTGATGCAAATTACGAACAGCAAACAAAATGGGCACTAAGTGTAGCATTGACATATGATCCGGCCATTATCAACGTGTTAAGGAACACGAAAAATAAACTCTATGAAAGACTCAAAATGCAAAATAATATGTTTTCTTACACCAAGCAAAATGACGTAATAAAGTTTGGGCTTAGTAAATTAAAGCCGATTTGCGGTTCACTCTCTGCCTGGCATTCATTAGAATTAAGAAATAACACCTAAGAGGTTACAAAATGCGCTAACCAGGCCTCTCAAAACAAAGAAGATAATCACCATTGTTAACCATTGTGCTCCTGAGAGTTAACTATTGAGCTTAGGGCTTACTGGAAGGTTTGCCGCCTCTTAGGGATATCTCTACAATGAAATAACATTTGACATCTCCAGAGGGGGGCTTTAGTGGCTGTAGAGACCAGTCACCTCACGGTAGCTTATATGCAACAGCATCAGCAAGAAAGCCGAAGATCTGTGGTTGGAGTACTGGTCATGATTTCGAGTTTTTCCTTTCTGACTCCGATTCTCGTTCCCATCTTCTGAAATATGTACTTACTATAGTGACTGCTGACGTTTATATGATATTAAATAGCGATTTGAAAACTAATGTGTTCTATACCTCATTAAACACAACACATCTCTTAACCGACAAAATTGATCGAAAGCTTGGTAAATGAATAGCGACCGTAGGCTCACAATGCTTACTTTTAAACCCAAGATCGCGGGTTCAAACCTGGCCAGGATCGATGGATTTTTTTGGGCGTAAAAATCCTAAATATGGTTCCTTCGGAAGGGAAGTAAAGCCGTGGGTCCCGTGTCGTACATTTACGGCACGAAAACGAACTTCAAGCCTGAAAGAAGAGGCCTCTGAGCAAAATTTGTCAGCCGTTTCACACCCCGAATAGAATGGGACACTGATGACCTGTGATGTTAAAGATGGTCCGTAAATTAATCAAATAAAAAAACCACAACGCCTGTTTTATCTTCGTAATAGTTTGCGTCGTTTATACTGTCACCACTACCATCACTTATTAATGATCGCTTGAGTAAGTCATTCACTTAAAAATTAAGTTTGTCTGGAGAATTTATTCCTGAGTTCATTCTACCTTTAAAATGTCCCACTCTCCTTTCTTTCCACAGTTTATATATCTATCCTATTTTCATTGGTGAAACCTTTATCATACTTTTTAGGATTAAATCTATGAACTGCATAATGTGGCAAAAAATTACTTAAGCCACAGTTCAATAGGACCCACCTAGCAGTGATCGTGTTGTGATGCGTATCTTTCAGAAAATGCTTCTGCACGTATCTTTAACACATGCTGAAAACAGCAGTTGAAGCATGACTTATAAACGGGAACACAAATATTCGAGTTTATTTTAAAAAATATCGAAATTAAACTCTTTATGTTGCACAATAGCTAACACCGAAAGTCATTAGTACAGGCCAAAGAAGAAATGAACATTCAAACCGTCCATTGAAATATTTGCGGCGTGAAGGCTGTTTGAAGGGCTTTGAGTCTTGTGCATGGGTAAACTTTAATGTATTTTTCCATTGTCCAAACGTTGTCTTTAAGTTATTTAATTAGTTGCAGTCATGCACTAATGGTGATTACATAAAATGCAAATGACTGTATGAATTCATAATAATCAATTAATGTTTTTAGTAGTGTTTATCACCCGTTTTAACTATTGAGGTATCACAGGCAGCGGACATTGATGATACACGAGATGAAATGATGAACTGGAAAAGAGTTTTTTTAAGGAAGGAAGTGTTCCAGACCCAAGCTTAGGGTACCTCCCGATTATTGCCATTTATGAGCGCTGAGGGAAAATTTGGGAGGAAATAAAATAATAAAAAAGAAAGAAATAACCGTAAGGGACGACAATCCTGATGGGAATCAAATCATAGATCTCCCGCTCTCGAGTCCGCGCCTTAATGGCCTGTGCCACCCATGGATGTAGTTTTTAGTGAGCAATGTATCAGGCCAATACAAATTATTCATTATAAATAATTTATAAATAAGTCAATTTTCATATTATTATTCATATTTGAATCGAAAACAGCGAAATACCCATTAATAATCTCTTTTAAGTCCGATGTTTAAAACACTCTTTATGGGTTCATTTAAATGAGATGATGTGAATGCTAGTTCAAAGAAACAATGTCCCGAGTAAATCTCATTTGAGTGAAACCATAAAAAGCGTGCTAAACATCCGACTCAGAAGAGATTATAAATAGGTCAATATTTACTGTATCAGAAAAAAAAAAATGAAGTTATGCACATTAACCAAAGAATGTGAATAATGCTCACTATGCCATATATTGTAGTCGTTTATAATCAATAAATAAAGTAGTTTCTAATGATCAGTGTACCAAAAGTTGCAGTTGTTCATAATAATTAACGCATTATCCATAAAGGTCCACCATACCACATAAATTGTAGTTCATGTTTACTGCACCAGATAAAATTGAAGTTCATTTATGTTTGCTGGAGTAGATATCAAAGTTATAGTTCATAATAATTCATAAATGCAACTGTTGTTCATAATATTTGCTGTACCAGATATCGTAGTTGCTCATAATAACTCATGAAAGGGGTTGTTTATAGTGTATCCTATACCAGAT
Organism: Metallyticus violacea; assembly: GCA_030762175.1. NCBI lineage: Eukaryota > Metazoa > Arthropoda > Insecta > Mantodea > Metallyticidae > Metallyticus > Metallyticus violacea. The sequence goes on along the minus strand of CM060845.1, from coordinate 14,492,286 downwards.
AAATTGTAGTTGTTCGTAAAAGTTAATGAATGAGTTTGTTAATAATATTTGCTGTACCGGATAAACTGTAAGTGCTCCTAGAATGAATGAGGTTGTTCGTAATATTCACTGCATCAGATAAATTATATATTTTCATAATAACTGATATATGGATTTGTAGTTTTTCATAATAATCCACAAATAGGGTTGTTCATATTTGTTGTAATAGGTATATTTTTAGGTTGTTTAAGTTGATAAAAGAACAGATTGTTTATAATATTCATTGTACCAGATAAATTGTAGTTTTCAGTTAATATTAATGAGATTGATTTATATACGGACGCTCTTTAACATCTCAAGTCATCAGCGTAATATTAATGAGATTCATATATGCAGTATGAGATAGAATGTTCATAAATTAATGAATAAGGTTGTATGTAATGCTTGTGTATAAAGCATATCTGTAGTCGATAATAATTAATAAATGATGTTCACATGTATGGTGGAGCAGATCAAATGTAGTGATTCGCATCATTTATAAATGAGATTATTTTTCACATTTGCTGTACTAGAGAAACTGTAGTTGCTCATAACTAGTGAATGAGATTGTTCATAACATTTGGTTGTTGATTGTTGATTTAGTTTATTTACGGACGCTCTTTAACACCTCAGGTCATCAGCATCCCATTCAAATCAGGACACGAAAGGCCAACAAATTTTGCTCAGAGGCCTCTTCTTTCAGGCTTGAGGTTCTTTTTCGTGCCGTAAATGTACGACACGGGAACCACGGTTTTACTTCCCTTCCGAAGGAAGCTATACTTAGGATTTTTATATAATAAATAACATTTGGTGTAGCAGATAATGATTTTTGTAATGTTCACTATATCAGATGAACGTATTTGTTTGTAATATTTGCTGTACCAGATACATTATAGTTGCTAATAATAATAATAATAATAATAATAATAATAATAATAATAATAATAATAATAATAAGTTACTCTTGGTAATAATGTGAATCAGGAAGAATGATCCTGGAGGAATTTGAATTGCTGACCAATTCAAGAGTTTTGCCTTAGTGATCTAGCCACTAATGTTAGCATAGTGATTACTGAATATTGTCCAGTGTTCTAAGTACTAAATTTTTATAATAGTTCATAATAATGAATGAAATTTTTGATAATGTTCACTATAACAAATGAATTGCAATTTTTTTATAATAGAGGCTGCTTGTTCATTATAATCAATAAATGCAAATTCACCATTTCAGTAGAGTTATAGGAATGAAGATCTCATTTCTTTAATAAAATCAATATACAAAATGTTAAAATTTAAATTAAACTTTAATTTATGCTCAGAAACACATGGATAATAACAAAATTACAAAATATTTGCATAAAACATAGGAATTAAGCTATTTACATATACATACATATATATTTACATTTTCACTTTATATACATAGTATAAAGTAATTAATGTTTACCCACATATAACAGTCTTCTGTACATAACATAAAGCATGCTTGCTGTGCTGTACAGAATTATTATATAAAAGTGTAAATAGCTGAATTATTGAATATATATTTTTTTTCCTTAATCATTGTGTTATTCTTCTTTGGTAAATCTATTAAACTTACAGTACATAATAATTATGTATGCTATGTTCTTCTCTCTTGACATGAATAGTGAACAATATCACCATTTGGGTAGCGGGCAAAAGCACTGCAACACACCAAATCCAAATACTCAATGTTAACATGAAAATTGCACATTATTCCTAGAATAATTATAGGCCCATAGGCACAGATTTTAAGATCTATTGTAAAAGGAAAGACTCCTTAAATTCTGAATGAAAAAAAAACTTTTTCCACAAATTTCAATATGGGTTTCTGCCTATACACAGTACCGAAAAAGTAGCTTGTATTGACTTAATCAAAGTTTTTGATGCAGTAAATCATGAGCTACTGCTAAATAAATTATCTTGTTAGGAATAAGAAGTTTAAAGGTTATCTTGAAAGAACACAATATGTTGGTATAAACAATGATTTCAGTCCTATCTTGCAAGTAAAACATGGTGCTCAATAAGGCTGACCAATTTTATTTTTAATACAGTGGAATCTCGTTAGCACGCTTTTTCGGGGCCAAAAGGATGTTAAACGTATTAAACAGGAAAACGTACTCAAAGTAAACACCAAAATTTAATTCCTTATAATAATATACACCATTAACAAGAAATTAGCACAATAAAATCAAACACTGTTGAAATATGTACAAAAGGTTTTGTTGTTTTTCTATTTTGAATTCAAAATTGCCGCGTCTGTCTTTATTACCAAATTCATAATGTGTTTCACATTTAAACTGCACACGTAACGCTTCACGTCTTTGCCTGCATGACTTGTGACAATGTCGTTGATGGCTCGGTTTTGGTTCGTCGTCACTTTCTTTTCGCACCAGTAGAGGAATTTTCTCCACATTTTGTTCCTCGAGAATTTCATCCATTTTCGAGGGCTAGCGAACCGCAGCTCATCACCAGCCAGTCACATATGCCTCGAAAGTGGAAGCTGACAAAATTTCCCATTTCTTTCCCACGCGCGCACGAATGTCACGTGACGATAAGATTACTGCGATTGGCTGCTGAATACATATAGCAATAGGATTGGCCAAAAGTCAAGTAATAGTACCGCGAAAAATTGAACGCAGTATGCGGGATGTGAGAAGCCTGTTATGAGGAAAATTTAAAATACATTTAATATAACTGGGACTGAGACTACAAGTAGGAAAAAGTGCTCTCGGGAAAACGTGGTAATGAGGAACGTACAAAGAGATTCCACTGTATTTATCAATGACAGGAAATGTAAACCTATTAAAACATTTTTATTTTTTGAAGACATTCTTTCTCAATATTAAGAAAACTAAGAACACACTATTTCATAAGCCTTTAAGTTTAATAGTTAATAATGTTCCTATAAAAATTACAATTGATGAAATTGAAAGAAATTCATATCTAGGCCTTATATTAGATTCCTGCATAATGGTCAAATCACTTAGAATGTATTGTAAAAAAGATTACCGCTGTCATTCTTGTTCTGTATAGATTGAAAGATTTTGATTTGTGTAGAAGCCTTCAAAAAATGATATATTCCCATATATTATATATGATGCAACATAGAGTAATAGTACTAAAAAACTTGGCTCCTTAGAAACCCCATTTAAAAGGGAAAGAGCTATCAAAATAATATTTGAGTTTTATTTTTATAAACCCTCAATAGATGTATTTAAGGAAACAAACACCTTGCCAGTCTCTATACTCCACTTACAAAATTAATTAATATTTATTATAAGCAGAAAATGTATCCTATATACCAATTCCATTATTAGATACAAGTATGATCTATCCTACAAAATTAGGTCAGCTGATCAAATTTCCATAGAATCAGTAAATTCTACATAATTTGGGTTAAAAGGTATATTATATGGTGCTGCCCTAACCTATAGCAATCTTCCTTTGGTTATTATTAAGCTGCCTTGGATTTTGAACCAAGTGCTGCCAAAACCTATAAGAATCTATTTTTAGTTATTAAGAAGTCTTGTGTTTTGTACCAGTTCAAACAGAAATTATATAAATACCTTATTGAAATGTACTGTTACTTAAATTAACTTATTTATTTCTAGGTTTTCCACAATTCATATATCTGTTTGCTTAATTTTGTAACCCATACCAACAACTTTTATGATTCAGTTTATGTTTATGTTTATCTGTCTAATACTTTTGTAAAGAACAGTCCCTCCTTAGAGCTGCCAGCTCATTGGGACATTCTGCATAAATAAATAGGTATAAAAGTTTTTAAATCAGAAATGACAATAGACAAATACATATATTTTAGCATCACAATACACATTTTGAAGTAATAGATGCATTATTATTTGATACACAAATTAAAAACTCCCTAGTAGTATTGACTGAGCTTACGCTCTTGTAGAGTTGGGGGGAGGTCCGAAGCTACAGGGTAACCATCATGAGCGTTAGCTCAGTCAACACAGCCAACTCTACAACAGCGTAAGCTCAGTCAATAAAAACTCCCTTCTTGCATGCTACAACAAAAGCACTTAAGAATAGATATTGCTGAACAGTATGTTTAAAACCAGTACTTGTAAATAAGTTTAGGGTACCTTCCCAGCATTTGCCACTGAGGAGAATCCAGGAAAAACATTAGTCAGGGAGGACCATCCTGGTAAGAACGAACCCCACACCTCCCATTCATGAGTCCATGCCCTAACAACCTCAGTCAAGCATTTAGGTGCAACTGTTAATGCAACTAATTTTGACGATGCATTGAAAATGCTAAATTTATTGGAATTGAGAATAAAGTTTACAGTAGAGAAAGAAAATAACTCATGTCCATTATTGAACTTGAAGTTCAGAATATAAACTGATAAATGCCTCTTAAACAAAACAGAATACAATGAATATATACATTAATATTTGAGAATACAATGGCTTTATTAAAAAACTGTGGATATATAGATACAGAGACTCAAAAAGCAAGAATGCATAAAGAAAATTACTAAAATATCATTAGAGAAAGAGAATACCATCCTGGGCTTTTTCTAACTATCTAAAAGTTTTCAAAGAATTTAACATCTTTTTGGTTCCATAGAACAAATTAAGTATATCGAATCTATAATACCAAATCATATAGACAAAATTCTCCCAGAAAAGAAACCAGGCATCTACATATTCAAATTGTAATATAATATACATTGTGAAAACAAAAATATAAATGTCAAATTTAAAGAACATTTCAGAAATACCAGATACAAACAAACATGTAAATAGGCTGTGGCCAACCATAGGAAATTTATCACGAAATTTCTAGGAAATTTATCATGAGGGAAAAAGGAAAGAAAGAAAAGAAATAAAAAATTATTAAAATCAGCATACCAATCATTGAAACTTTGCTTATGAAAATGGAAAGATCTATATAAAGAAATATGAAGATACCCTGATAAATAGCACAACCCCATTAGAAGTTGGTTTAATTACAAATTTTTGTAATTTCCAGCCAGAAGTCAGCTATAAGCTTCCAAGATGCAATTTAAATCTCCTGTCAATTGACTTGGAGCCATGGATGTAGACATAAATCCATGAAACATGTTCTGCCAATTAAATTCGGAGTATAGAAATGAAGAGTATGTAATCAACTCACCAGCTAAAACATTTAATTTAATGTGTCATGTAATTTCTTGTTTCAGATCCAAGTTTAAACTTGTATGTGTTGTATTTTCTTAAAAGTTTTAGCACATGGGCAAGCTGGGCAGCATATGGTTAAATATGCAACTTTGTTACTTTAATGTAATGATCTGATGTGTGTTATGTTGCTTTAGATAATAGATCACATGGTAATTTTGTTTATACTGATTTAAATATTACTTGAGTAAATAAAATGACTTGACTGTAAACTAAAATTGTTAATTGGAACATTGCACAGTGAAGTTAATCATATAATAAGATCATTTAGCAAAATTTAACTTGACGTTTAGAATGTTGTTGCAATGAATCTTACTGAACATTGTTATCCATGTTATATTGCAGTTGCACATTGTTGTAGCTTTAATATTACAAGTGTATATTCAGTATGTATGTAGTAGTTTCTAAAGAAAGTTAAAATTAAATAAGTATACTCATTTCAAAATTGATAATAAGTTTTCACTGATGTCTGAAATTACTATAAGAAACTTACTGAAGTAAAATCATCTCAAGGGAAACACAGCAGAGGAGGAGAATATCATTCAATTAATTCATTGGATTATCACCATATTAAAAGTGACATTTTGACAAGTGGTGGTGATGAGAAACTGATAGAAAGGAGGGAACGTATGCTTTCACGGTCAGAGTCTCACATATCACTAGAGATATCTTCCAGCAAATGCCCTTTCGCTGTCTGATGCGTTGGCCATCAGTATCTCTCTATTTGTACTGTGAGTGCCCTCAGCTGATTGGTCCAGGATAGGCAGAGGTAGTGGCTGGTGGAAGGGGCCTGGCGCCTCTCCTAAGTTGTTGTAGTGAACCAATCAGAAGAGAATAACACCAGCCGTCCTACCTCTGCCCACCCTGGACCAATCAGCTGAGGGCATTTACAGTACAAATAGAGCGATATTGATGGCCAACACATCAGACACAGTGATACCTTCTACAAGGAGACTTTGTCCATGCCATTGAAGATGTCTGCCAGAGTTGTGGATAAAATGTCTGGAACTCCTAGCTCCAGCAGACCACAGCATAACAGACCAGAAGACAACCTCTAGTGATATCTAATGGAAAGAAATTCTGAAAATTTTGATTACATTACATATTTTACTTGTGCTGCTGAGTTACATAATTTATAAAGCATACTTAGACACTGGCCAAAATGCACAAGATGTATAAATAAAAAACTAAAAAGAAAATATTGTCATATAATGAGGGAAGTGATTGACACAGGTATACTTGAGTCTGTGTGGCTAATGTCAACTAAATAAAAAACAAAATGGAAAAGACTTGATAAAAGATCAATTTTAAGCAATACTACAAACTCAGGAGAGCAAGTAGAACTCATTGACATGCAAGCAGAAACAGACAGGGATTATAAATTTACGAGTCCTGTTCAATAAAGAATGATCTTAACTTTTTAACAGGCCTAATTTTTCGCACTAAAATTTAACTTTACAATATATTGTTAGCTTAATGTGTAATGTACACATGGCACACTTACTCAAATAATGAATGACCCCTTGTTGGAAACAAAGATCACTTTTTATGCTTCCAAACAATGCCAAAATTTCAGGCAGGCTTTTATAAGCGATGTTATACGGTACATTGCATAATGTGATTGCAAGTAGTATTGACATAAATCAACCTTCAATGATACATTTGTTTCTTCATGAAAGCCACAGAAGTTTGCCACTTTTTTCATTAAAACCAGAAATGTAAAGAAATATTAGATTTTCAATGAAGAAACAGAATTCATTCAGCAGCTGTTTCCTAAAATGAATGTGTATCAAAAAGAACAGCTTTGACATTCCAACCTCAAAGTGTCCAAGGAGTTTAAGGAATTACTTGATAGATTATTACCAGGTAATGTGGATTTGAATCTCGCACAAATTCTATATTTATTTTATTTTTTAATTCAATGCTTCATCCGCAACTCAGTATTGAGTTAATTTTTAAATATAAGAGGAACTATTAAAGTCTGTTGCCTTAAGGATTTTCCATGTGATCTTATAAAATAAACGTTTACATTTGGGATATGGTTTGGTCTCTTTTAAAAATGTATATAAACAAACATAACATAAAAATAAATAATAAACTTAATACCCATCCCAATACATTTTATAATCAAAAAGGTTGTCTATTCTTTTCGGCATGAAGTCTACCAGCTGGCAAAAATAATTTGGCCTTTCTGCAAGGGAATCCTACGCATCTTCAACCCTATGCCAGCCCGACAGATGTCCTGGAAGGTGGGAGATAGGAATTTCAGAGAGTCTCCTTTATTTCTGTCTGAACATTCTCAATAGAATTTAGATAAGGTGATTTAGAAGGGTGAGATGTCAGTGAGATATTCTTTTGACAATGAAACCAATACTAAACTTCCTCGACTTGTGTACGCTATGGTTATCCAGGACCTTTGAATGAATCCAGCCTCAACATGAGGTGCTTCAGTGACCAATGTGAGCACAAGTAACCACGTAACATTTATCATATCGGTGATCACATGGTCGCTACACATGCACTGGCCTATTACATGATAATGACACTACAACTTTGTCCGCAAAGATTACTCTTCACAATTCCTATGGATGATGCATATGCAAGACTGTTAGCAGCATGTTCATCATACAGGACCTCTTTATACGCAGCTAATTAGTTGATTAAACCAAACTCTCTACAGCGATTCCTTACAGTCTGAAGGGAAAGGGGCAAGCTGCCTTCAATTGAGCAGTAGATGAAAAATGTCTACTTTCTACCTCTGCTAGATGTTGTTCATCATCCTCCCAATTTGAAAGTCTTTTATGAACTGTGCTATGTTGCTTTTCTACCAGTCTTCCCTATATTGCTGAGCCCAATGCCTCCAAGTTCATTCTGGTGTGCCATGTCTATGAGGAGCCTCAGAAGGCAAAAACCCCAGATTAATCAAAATTAATACAGCGGTACATCTGTCCATCAAGCTGCCATATCAATTAAAAGAAAACATGTCAACAGCAAGCAGTTCTGAGAGTTGAAATAGTATTCCTTAGTTTGGCCAGTCGCTGAGAGGGATAATAGTGTGCCATTGCACATGGTCTGAATGGTCTGCTCTAGAGTAGAATAACAGAAATAATATGAGTTCTTGTAGCACTGAACCAAACTTAAATTTCTCATTATTTAAAATAGAAAGTACTGTTAAGTATACCCAATAAGTTTATTGCATAGCAAAACAAGCATATTTATGAATGACTACATAAAAACATTTTATTTTAATTATATGAACAAACACACGTATTTTCTTTCTTAATCAGTGGAACGATGTTACATTGAAGGAAAGATGATTTAAATATAATTTATTTTAAAATAATACCTTTATATATACTTTTGAACAAACAATATTGATCATAAAAACAAAGAGAATGAAAAAAAGCATAAAAAATATATAGTTCAAGTGTAAAAAGAAGAGATGCAGGATTCAAACTTGCATAGTTTCCAACATCAAATTCCTTTTGAGTCATCTAAGACACTTGGCCACAGCTGCAACCTACAGGCTTGCTGTAGGGAGTGCTTGTACCTTCTTATGTATTAAATATGTTCACACTAACTCACTCACTTATACAACATTAGGACATTTTTTGAGGGAAATCACTTCAATCATCAGTTGTTGACCGACTACTCGATTTGATGGCTGGGATCCCAAGGTGCTTCCATGGTGGTCTCTGATAATTTGAGTAGGAACTTGTTGAATTCATCCATGGGTGGAACATCAAAATTCATTAAGGGTTTTTTATTTTTATGATGAAATTTTTTACCCAAGTAGATAGCTCTATTGGGTTGTGAAGTTCTTTCAGCAGCTCAGCCTCTGGTTTAATTTCACGATTTTGGGTCCAAAAGTGAGCTGCCACTTCTGATTTATCAATTTGTTTAAAACGAATGTTCCTAAACTGTTCTTTTCTCTGAATTTGTTAATTTCTCTTCATTTTTTTGATGTATTTTTGGTTATAATCCGCATATTTAATTTCATAAATTCCTGGTTTCAGTCTGTTGGTTTGGTGTATTTTACTGTGGAACCTAATAAATGTTCTATATTAGGTATATCTGTTTTTTGGGGCTAACTTTATGCCATGTTTTCTTTTGAATATCCTATTTAATTTGTTGTGGTAAGTTTGATGCAATGTAAAACTTTTGACTTTGTATCTTTCCTTGATGTTCTTCAGTGTGGAAACCTCTCTTATAGATTTTTGCTTTTTAAATTTATTGATAATTTTTATTTTTGTGTCTTTATTGAAATCATTGATTATTGTTGTATTAATTATCTGTTTGTAGTTTCTGTTTCTGTGAGTGGGATGTTAATTATTGTGTGCCAAGCTGTAGAACACTGCATATTTATGTGGAGTGGGGTTATAATTATAATTTTTATTTAATTTTCTGTGTGTGTCTCTTTTCTATGAATTTCAAAGTTCAGTCTATCTTCATTTTTTATAATTTTTAAATCTAGGAATGGGAGCCACCCCTTTTTCTCCTCATTCATGGTTAATTGTCTAGATTTCTGTTATAAATTAAGGAACTTCTGAGCATCTATTGATTATATTATTGCACATTGTTGCACACATACCTGTACCATGTCTAGAAAATTAATGGGAAGGCTTTGATGGTATGTATTTCAAAGAAGCTCATGAAAAATCAGCTAGAAACAGAGAGAGGGAGTTTCCTATTGCTAGGCCAGAAACTTGTTGGTAAAATTTTGGTTAAAACTGAAGAAATTTTGCTGAATGCATATGTTAGAATTTTTAGTAATTCTTCTTACTAGTGCAGACAATCACATCAAAGGTGTTAAATTAACTCCAAAACACATAAACATGCAGTAATCAACAGCTTAACACACAGCCTCGTTCAGCTACCCATTTAAAAGAAAGGATGCTACAAAGAATACAAGCAAATAGATAGAACAACAATTAAAAATGGATTTAGCAAAGAACTAGTTTGCAAAAAAGTGCAGAAGTTCAAGGGACAGAAATTTATTAAAGAAACCACAATATTTTCAGCAGGAAAAGAAAAGATAGTTTTTAAAAAATTCACATACCATCCATGGGTTATGTGAAAATTTCAAAATATACTAAAAGATTTTAATATCACCTAATGCACCAATAAACAGACTTAATTAAATTAAAACTGAATGTAGGAATCCACACAGTTTAACTATCATAAAATCTGATTTAGACTAAAAGTAAACCTACTGAAAAGTTATGTCAACACATTAAAACTCTCTTGATGTTCCACTTTTTAAAAACTTATTTAAAAGTAAACTGGACATGTTTTGTAAGTCACTTGCTCACACTGTCAACCATTCAACGACTTATGGATCTAATCAGGTTTCCATGTTATTTATTGTGGAGTTTTTATCTTTCAATTAAAGGCAATTCAACACCCAAATGAACTCAATATATGGTAAAAAAAATATGAACACAGACTTATGAATTTTAACATACCAGAAGCAGACATGTTATATAAGTTCATCAACAGACCACCAGAGCCAGCATAGTTACTTACACCTCCCACCTGATTAGATCCATTATTCGTTGAATGGTTGACAATGTGAGAAGTGACTCGCGAAACATGTCCAGTTTGCTTTTAAATAAGTTTTTAAAAAGTGAAACATTAAGAGAGTTTTAATGTGTTGGTATGACTTTTAAGTAGTTTTACTTGTAGTCTAAACCAGATTTTATAAACAGATTTATTGTTAAAAATCTGCTGAATCATAATATTAATAACAATATTCCACTGGAGAAAAAAGAAGGTATTTACCAAATAAGTTGTGCAGAATGTGAAAAAGTCCATATTGGAAAAACAAAGAGAAACATACGCACACGTTAAAAGAACACTTCAGGAACATAAAATACAAACAAATGGAGAAATCAGCAATAGCATCTCATTTCTGGATAGAAAAACCATGACAGTAAAAAAAGCAAAATTATCAAAATCAGTATAAGAACCTACAGAATTAGCAATATGGGAGAAAATCTATATTTAAAAATATAGATACAGATTAATGTACTTCAACACTTCCAGGGATGAAAACATAAACTTTAAAGTTCATCATGCCTCCACCAGAGCAGAATATACATACCCAATGCATAACGAATTATCCAGCAGTAGAAAGATAGTTGATGATGCAGTCAATAGTCTGCGAAAAATGTACTACATTTAAACAGAAAGTGGAACCAATAAGAGTGTGTAGTTTGACTGAATCTTACAATGAACTTAATCATATCAATTACGGTTTTAGGAGTTTCAGTTATTCTGGTACAAAAATTTATAGCATGTGTCATGTTGCAAAAAGGTCAATGAGCTGGTTTTTCTGCATGACATATAGTAATTTATATTTATTCACCATAGACTATTATTTCTTGATATGGATCAAATAAAATGTGTGAATTTTCAGCAATGTATTTGATAATTTTTTTAAATTTTCATCTGAAATCCAGAATAAGGTTATCGCAATTATATAACTACCATGTAGAACATATATGCAAGAAAATAAGCACGAGATTACATCTGTTAAGGATACTCTCAAAAAATCTGTATACTACTCTATTAATAATGGCATATTATGGTATAACTTATCCTCATATACAGCATGGCATAGTACTCTGTGGTAGCAAGCTATTGGTAACCTAAATAGATTGCTAATTTGAAAAAAAAAAAAAATGTATAAGAATTATTTACAGACTTAACAAAAGAACTTTGTGTTAAAAAGTCTTTTGAGAAAATAACCAGTTAACTGTAATCTCACTATATGTATATAGACTAATCCTATTAATTCCAAATAACAATTAGCACATAGGCAGTAATAACCATAACCACACCTACGACACACAGGGAAAAGCTAATTTACATTGAATCACAGTAAACAAGAAAGCATTTGGAACGTGATCCATTTATCAAAGGTGTAATTCTCAGAGACTCTAAAAATAAAAAATGGGGAGAAATTTAAGAGAGATCTAAAGGTATTCTTGACTGAGCAATGCCTATGAATGTGGACAAATTAGAGATAATTGTAGAAAAAATGTGTAATTTTCCTTTATTGTTGTAAATATGCACTAAAATGATCTAAGAATAAGTTACTGTATATCTACTGTTTCTGTTAAAACTTTTGCTATTCTTATGATACACTTTACAACTGTATATGAATAATTTAAATCAGTGTTCTTAGATTTTGACAATGTCTGAAACTTGTGTATACGAGTCTATTGACATCAATAAATTTATTATTATTATTATTATTATTATTATTATTATTATTATTATTATTATTATTATTATTATTACTACTACTACTTTTGTTATTAATCTCCCAACTTCTACAAATGATCCATTAGTCTTGAACAGCTGATGATGTGGAAAAAAAGTCCAAGAAACATATGTCCAGAGTAAAATCTCATTTAAGTGAAACCAGAATTCTAATATTCCAACTCACAGAGATTATTAGTGCGTGTTTCACCGTGTTCGATTCCAAATTGAGCTAATATTGAAATTATTATTGTTGTTACATTAAAAACTGGTGAACCTAATTGAACTGCACACATTTTCATATTTTTTCAAGACAAAATTTATGGTATATCCTGTTTAATATATGCAGGCTCTACTATCCTGTAGATGTTTCCTTAAATATTCCACACCTAAACAATATCCATGTAAAATTATGATATTATTTTAACTATACCAGATCATCCTTTTTTTTTTTTTTTTTTGAGTAGTGTTTAACGCCCGTTTTTACTACTGAGGCACCACAGGCGGTGGACACTGGTGATACACGAGATGAAATGATAAATTGGGAAAGGATAATTTTTTTTTTTTTTTTAAGGAAGGAAGCGTTCCAGGCCTAAGTTTAGGTACCTTCCCGGCATTTGCCAGTTATGAAGACTGAGGAAAACCTGGAAAAAACCCCAGTCAGGGAGGACGGTCCTGGCGGGATTCGAACCACAGACCTCCCGCTCATGAGTCCGTGCCTTAACGACCTCGGCCACCCGTGGCGGTCAGATCATCCTTGCTGATGGTTTTCTACAGATTCTCCTCATTAACTGGTAAGTGCAGGGTGATACCATAAACAAGCCTGACATGCTTTCTTTGAACCATTCCTTTCCCAAAAGTTGTTGCTTATCTCAAAGCTTAATAAGAAATATATTATGTGAAAGGTAGAATTAAATAAAAACTGCTAGGTTTATAAAAGTACACATAAAATTTATAAAATACACATAAAATTTCAATACATTAATCTTATAGTTTTATCTCTATACTGAAATTATTAGGCTAATTCTCAAAACTGAAGGCTCCAGAGTCAGCAATTCCTAGTTTTCATCTTATGTAAACTGTTCAGAACTTTCAATAAATTGACATGGGAATGCAAAAGATCACAGTACAGCAATTAACATTTGGTTACTTACCTCTGGTTTCCAAATCTCTTCTTGCATACAGGGCACACATTAAACTCTGTCATTAGGATGCTTTGTGACTCATATCTTATTCGCATTTCTTGAATCTGCAAAGAAATATTTCATTCATTAAATATGCACCAAGCTTTCAATCAATGACAAGGATCAGAAAACTTTTCTAATAAAATTTTCCAGAACATTTTTAAATAACTATTTCAATTTTTGGTTGTTTTCCTTTCACTTTTCATTGTGGTAACACATGATTTGCAAAAGAGCACCACTCATCCTCATTATTAACAGTGCTTTTAAGACATCTCAATAGTTTTCTTTCAGCACTGATAAAATATGGTTCAAATGTGAGGAGGACTGAAAATGTGATACTCCTCAATCATGTAGAGGGCAATAAGTCTTTTACATATACACCATTTACTAGCACGCAGCAAACTTAAGAAAAGCAACAGAACAGAAAACTAAAAGCTCTACCTCTATATTGCTGCTATCAGCAGCATCTTTATTACTCATTAGCAACCAACCAAAGCCATATGAGGGTAATATTTAATTATTAGGATTCTACTAAGAAGTAAGCCTTAACTCACCATCTCTGCCTATTTCTTTTTAAAGTAGTCTACCCCAATCTCAATACAAAGTTTAATCCTTCAGAACCAATTATGGAAGCAGCCATGCCATACTTCTTTGGAGATAGCACCAACCTCCTCTTCATAGGATACAGCAGCTAATTCCAGACTCCCAAATTGAAGGCCCCCTTAGTTTCTCCTTGATAGTTGGAAATAGGAAAAAGTCACAACCAGCCAGAGGTGGACTGTACGGTGAGTGGTTCACAAATGTCACTGCCAATTGTTGCAGAAATTCCATGTTTTCAAAGAGAGTGCACAAAAGCATTGTCATAGTGAGGCAACAATCCTTGTAACCCACACTTCAATCTTCCTTCTGTTATTGTACTGAAGATTCTAGGGAGGCAAACTGTGGTGTACCAATTGTCACTAATTGTTTTTTGTCACTGATTGTTTATAGCCACTTTCTGAAAATAAATTGGCAACTATCTTTTGACTTACATTTAAGTACTGCTAACCTTTGCTGGGAAGTTGTCATTTGGGAAGACCCAGATCACTGATGGTTCATGTTTGTGAATACAGCTTCATCATGTGAAAATAATACATGTATCCAGAATTGTCACTGTTGAAATAACAAAACTATTTCCTGATACCTTTTTACTCTTACTGCCTTTTCTCTAAGGTTGTGGAGTACCCCAAACAACAAAGCTTCCTGACACAAAAATATTTGTGCAGGATTTCTGACACCTGCAGCATATGAATGTTTAGAAACTCATCTATCTCCCTGTAAAGTTATTTGCTGATTATTGTTCACTATGGCTTCTACATGAGTGATGTTTTCATCTACGATTAAGGCTCCTGGATGTCCTGCATTCTCATCTTCCAAGGCTGTATCTCCTCATCTGTACTCTGTAAACTGTTATAAACTTTTGTACATGTAGGAGGGGAATTCAAAAAGTTCTCTGTAATTTTTTCAGGCATTCTCATTAGCTCAGGTCAAACTTTGTAATTTTTTCAGGCATTCTCATTAGCTCAGGTCAAACTTACACAAAGTGCTCTGGAGTCTTTTCCATCTTAGAGCATCAGAGAATAAGCACATGACCATAAGCAGCTGCAGCTGCTTGAGTGCGATGTAGTAATTCTGCTAATCAGGACACGCTGTTTCTAAGCTGGAAACAGGAAACATATCTCTATTGTTTCTTCAAATCCAGAAAATTAAATAGCTCTTGTATAAGCAGAACAGATTTTTTTTTCAGTTTTACATACTTGGGAGATTAGAATTGCAACTTCCACCATCTTTTCCAAATGTGGGGACCCCCATTCACTTGTTTGAGATTTACAACAAATATTAGTGAACAGAATGCTACAGTGCATTATCACAAATTTCTTTTTGGAGCAAATCTATCCATAAACATTTTTAGCAAACAGAATGGAGAAGAAAGTCTTAAAGCCAAATGTTCGAGTAGTTTCAAACTTCAGATAGGGAAGAGACAGTTGAGAAGTTACATATGACATAGGACATTGGCCATGGACTTCCATTATCACAACAATGACCATGATCAGCTTGCATAAACAATCATAACACAAGAAAGTGAACTTTTGGGCCCTGGCCACTTTAATTGATAAAAAATAATGACTGATAGACATCCCTTGAGTGGATGTGAAGAACATCAGCTACCAAAGTCCATAGTAATCTCTGATGAACTATGTATTTATTCAAACCTAAAGTGCAACTTTTTGTCCACATGTAGTATTCAAAATTCTGGTACACATAAGAGTCAAGTGCAGATCTGTTCCATAGAGCACAGGAAACTGTTCAAATTTATTGTTTATTGCATCATAATGCAATGCTGCAATGTCAGCTTCATTACATTTATTGTTGGCCTATTATTACATAGAGCATTGGATAGTAGGTAGTCACAAAATGTAGAGCAAACAGAAAAGGACACCTTATAATGCTACTTTCAAGTGCAAAGTAATTCTTTATGCTGAAAAAATGGAAAGGCACGAAGCTGTAGCTGAGAGCAATGTTTGCTTATGGCGACAACAGAAATTAGCATTATTTGCAACTAAAGCTAGCAGGAAGATAATCATTGGTCCTTGCAAAGGAAGACATCCTGACAATGAATAAAACATTTTGGAATTCATATATGAAAGGAAGAAGAATGGGCAACCTGTGACTACTGACACCATAAGAAAGAACTTTTTCTTCTTTGATCTATGCCAACTGTCCTGGCAGCAGCACAAGTGATACATTTTGTCCTATGTGCTCCAAGATGTTATGATAATCCACTTACAATTCTATGTTCTGATTGTTTTATGAAGCAGACAGACTTATCTCTAAGTGATGTACAATATGCCAAAATAATTTTTTATGACTACAAGTTTCAAATTTGGGGTGTGCATTACATTCAATGGCACTTAAATTTGCATAAATACAGTATTTTATTCACAGTCATAGACTGAGGAAATTTTGAACATGCTTGGATGGAAAAGGTATAGCAATTATGGGATTTGATGATTGATTTTTTTCAGGAAGATAGAACAATCAATGCAGAATATTACTCTGAAATGCTATTAACCCAATCTAGTCATATGACAAGCTATGGTCACTGAGAATGTTCATGCCTTAAGATAGCATGACTGAGCTGACATTATGCACTGCTCCATAGATGCATGTAGTATTGTTTTGCCAGAGATTTGCTTGTATTAACATTGAAAATAGCAGAAGCATAAAGTGTCTGGAATCCCCATCTTTCATTAGTCTCTGTTAGTCATTGGTGAGAATGATTGGTTTGTTTTTCAATGATATTTAGTCTGACAGTTTATCATGGAGAGTAAGAAATATGGTAGGCCAACAACCTATGTGTGAAATGAAGGGAACAATAAAGATGTTTTTCTTTCATCCAAACACATAGCATCTGACTTAGGGCACAGGAAAGTTCCAAAGGAAGATATGACAAATACTCCTGTGAGAGATAAGAAAGCCCTTGTGTCAGAAAGTGATGGCTGGAGTTGATTTATAAAACCAAGCCAAGGCTTTGTTTTCTATCTATACACATGACTGGAAACTGATACAGAAAAATAATTTATCTATATTTTAGATATCTGAATATTCAATGCTTACATTGTTCTTCACAAACTCACAGGTATGAAATATTAAGTTTAGTTAGGTTTATTTTACTTAACAATGCTAAGAGGATATAAATTTTGCTCAGAGATCTCTTCTTTCAGGCTTGAGGTTCTTTTACATGCAATAAACTGACAATATGGGACCAATGGCTTTACTTCTTTTCTGAAGGATGGGATTTTTACACCCTACAAAATCCATCAACTCTGGCCAGTTTAAAACCCACAACCTTGGATCTACGAAGCAAGCATGCTTATCACTAGATCATGAGTACCAAAGGGTAGGAAAAAGAAAACCTATTTTGATTTCAAAGTAAATGCTGCACAATAGCTGTTCGAGTTTGTAGAAATGCCTGTGTATTCTATTCAAGGTCGACTTTCCACAGTTCTGTAGATCTTTTGTCTACAAGTCAAAAGTTGGGGTCTTTGCCAATGCATAACCCTCTTAACCCATAATGCATAACCCACTGAAAGATGTTTGAGAGGGAAAAAAAGTGAAAATACTTGGCAGAGCAAAAAATGTATGGTTGCTTTCCATTTATTAGACTGCTTTGAGATGTACCACATTAAACAATTATTTTAGAAGGATATAATTGGTAATACTTAGTGTTTTTGCTTTGCATGTAAAATTTGAGTAAAAAATCTTCATCATATTATCTTTTATGAGTATATGCATATGACCACAATTCTCCAAAGATATTTAAATATGATTTCTGTGAACTGGGTAGGGTATTTAAATATGATGCAAATAAGTTTACAAAAGTGATGATAATGGTGCAATCCAAGAGGAAGACAATGAAATCAGATGTGGAACATGCAAGACAGTCTGTCAAGCCCTCCGTGCCAAGAAAAACAATGGAAATCATCTGAAAATTTAAGTGTAACCACTACCTTACCCAACATATGGTTCTACTTTTATTTCTTTGCAAGACTTAAATGTTACATGAGTATGAGCTGAAGATGAAATCATGATAAGGAGTATTCTGAATGGATGTATGTACAAACAAGTGTGGAATTAAAATGTAAATTGCAACTTGTACAGTGAAGCCAATCATATAATTGATATTATTGTATGATTTAGTTAAATACACACTACTAATGATTCATTCATTTATCGTAATGTATAGAACCGGTGTTGAGAACATTGCTTCTCATCTTCAGCTAAAATTCAACTGTCGGATAATTCGTTGAGCTGTGGGAAAGTGTATTCTGCTCTGGTGGCAGTGTGATAAACTTGTAGTTTATGTTTTCATCCCCGGCAGTGTCATAGTTCATTCGACTGTCTTTTTATTTGTAGATGTAGATTTTCTCCCAGGTTGCTAGTTTTGTAGGTCATTGTGCTGATTTTAATAGTTTTGCTTTATTCACTATGTCATGGTTTTGTGTCCCAAAATGATATGCATTACTGATTTCTCTATTTGCTTGTTCCATGTAGTTCTCCTGAAATGTTCCTTTAACTGTGTGCCTTGTTTCTCTTTGTTTTTCCAATGTAGATTTTTGTACATTCTGCACAATTTATTTTGTAAATACCTGCTTTTTTGTCTTATGGAATACTGTCATTAACATTGTCTATCAGTAAGTTTTCAACATTAAATCTATTAACCAGTGCCAACCTGATATTAAAATCTTTAAGAATAATCTAAACTTTTTTTGCAGGCCATGGATGATATGTGAATTTTTTAAAAATTAGCTTATCTTTACTTGCTGAAAGTGTTGTGGTTTCTTTGATACGTTTTTGTATGTTAAATTTCTGCACCTTTTTGTGTAATAGTTCATTTTTAAAACAGTTTTTAACTGCTGTTTCTTCTATTTGTTTGTATTCACTAAAATATTCCTCTTTGCTAATTTGTAGGTTAACTAGCTGGTGTGCTAAACTGTTGATAACTCATTGATGATGCCTTAAAACTTTTGAATATACAAGATAGAAACATATCGTTTACATATGAAACAGAAACAGATAACATGATGCCATTCTTAGATATTAAAATAATGAAATGTCAAGGAAATATGGAATATACAGAAAGAATAAACACACAGAAAATCACATCAAAGCTGACAGTTTTAACCCCACAGTGCACAAATGTGCAGTTATTAACAGTTTAACACACTGGCTAGTTAACCTACAAATTAGCACAGAAAAATATTTTAATGAATACAAACAAATAGAAGAAACAGCGGTTAAAAACGGTTTTAAAAAAGAACTAATACACAAAGAGGTGCAGAAATTTAACAGACAAAAACATATCAAAGAAACCAAAACACTTTCAGCAAGTAAAGATAAGCTAATTTTTAAAAAATTCACGTATCATCCATGGCCTACAAAAAAAGTTTAGATTATTCTTAAAGATTTTAATATCAGGTTGGCACCGGTTAACAGATTTAATGTTAAAAACTTACTGATAGACAATGTTAATAACAGTATTCTAAAAAAGAAAAAAGCAGGTATTTACAAAATAAATTGTGCAGAATGTGAAAAAAATGTACATTGGAAAAACAAAGAGAAACAGGCGCATGGTTAAAGGAACATTTCAGGAACTACATAGAACAAGCAAATAGAGAAATCAGTACTGCATATCATTTTTGAACACAAAATCACGACATAGTGAATAAAGCAAAATTATTAAAATCAGTAAGAGGACCTACAAAACCAGCAACCTGGGAGAAAATCTACATCTACAAATAAAAAGACAGTCGAATGAACTATGACACTGCCGGGGATGAAAACATAAACTACAAGTTTATCACACTGCCACCAGAGAAGAATATACATTCTCACAGCTCAACGAATTATCCGACAGTTGAATTTTAGCTGAAGATGAGAACCAATGTTCTCAACACCGGTTCTATACATTACGATAAGTGAAGCATTGAGAGTGTGTAGTTCAACTAAATCATACAATAAGTATCAAATGTTTTCCAGGAGTGGCAAGGAGTTGGAATAAGTGCACTGCATTGAATGGGGATTGCTTTTAAGGAGAGAGAAGTCTGAATTTGTAAACTTTGACAATAAATTGCTTGAAATTATTAGCGCCAGTTTACTGAGCATCCCTAACATTACTGACAATAACAACATTCAGTTCAATATCAGTTGAACTTTAGCCTGGCTGAAGATGGGAACTAAATGTTCTCAAAACCGGTTCCATACATTTATGAAAAGTAAGTGAAGCTTTAAGAGTGTGTAGTTCAACTGAATCATACAATGATATCAATTAATATGATTGGCTTCACTGTGTAAGTTCCAATTTACATTTAAGTAATAACAACATTGCTGAATACTTATACTCTTTAGGTAAGAGAGAGAACTTAACAAAAATATCAAAGTAAAAGCATCTATTTAAACACAGAAATACTTTTTCCTGGGTTTCAAGGCAATGACTGCAAAGAAAATGGCTTAGTACGCAAGTTTTATACAGTGTTCATTTACTTTAACTGCAATTAAAAAAAAAATAAAATAAAGCAAGGAGTACTTCATAAATTCATATGAAACTATAATATCTTGTCATTCAACAACAACTTATTACTAACAAAACAACTGGTTATTGCCGCTACAGTTTGTCTATATGAGAGAGTACTGTTACATCAAATTTAATATTGTTTAATTCTGAAATAATCGCAAGCTTTCACACATTTAATACATATGGGTTTGTTGCTATTAATATGCTGTTTCACTATAATAATCTAATCCAGTAAGAGACTATTGATGAACCGAAGATAAGGGTTAGCATAGGATATTAAGTGTTAGCCAGGGAGTACTCTATTTTATTTTAATTTATTTTATTCTTAAAACTGGAATAAGAATAAATAGAGGTGACTCTTCAGATGGGCAAGAGTCTCTTCCTACCATTTCATCTCACCTTTCCCAATCTAAATACTCCAGAAAAACACCAAGACATTGGTTTGCACCGCAACTGCACATCAAGTCTTCTACAGATAACAAATGTGCAAGATAGCAAGATAGAAGTTCCCAAAGACTTCAATTTTTTACACATAAAAATGCATTAAGCAATAGTTATAGCTAAATAAACTAAAATTTTTCGGGATTACACAAAGCAGCAACCTTCAAGAGAAGTTGTGCCCTACCTTGCCCCCAGATATCTGAAATCCACCACTTTTGTGGAATCTTGCAGACTGACTTGGCATTTTATTTTCTCAAGTGTAATGTAATTAATAGATTGGTCTTGTGACACCAAAGTCTTAATTTGGTGCATTATGCATAGAAATTTAACCTTGCCACCACCATGTCACTTTTTCCCATTAAAAATCTGCATACACTGTTCTTTCTTTACCTAAATGTGCTACAATATTTTGTAAAGGGATGCATTAAAACCCTTGAATATTTATTTTCTTAGGCTGAATCAGTCCCAGGGATTGTACAAATAGGTGATAATTTGAATACAAAAATGTAAACATAAACATGCATTGATCAACAGCTTAACATACCGGCTAGTTAACCTACACATTAACAAGAAAGAATACAAACAAATAGAACGGAGAGCAATTAAAATGGATTAGCAAAGAACTAGTTTACAAAAAAGTACAGAAGCTCAAGAGAAGAAACTTATTAAAAAAACCACAACACTTTCAAAAGAAAAAGAGATGATGATTTTTAAAAAATTCACATATCATTCGTGGGCTACAGCAAAAAATTTTAAAAATATTCTGAAAGATCTTAATAACAGACTGGCACCTATAAACAGATTTAATGTTAAAATCTCCTGAATGATAATATCAATGACAGTATTCCACTGGAGAAGAAAGTAGGTATTTACCAAATACGTTGCGCAGAATCCAAAAAAGTATATATTGGAAAAACAAAGAGAAACATAGACACAGGGTTAAAAGAACACTCCAGGAACAGGAACATAAAATACATACAAATGCAGAAGTCAGCAGAAGCATCTCATTTCTGGATAAAAAACCAAGACATAATGAAAAAACCAAAATTATTAAAATCAATAGAAGGACCTACAAAGTTAGCAATATAGGAAAACATCTACATTTACAAATACAGAGACAGATTAACGAATTTAAACACTTCTAGGGATGAAAACAAACTTTAAGTTCATCATACCTCCACCTGGACAGAATATACATCCCCAAAGCACAATGAATTATCCAGCAGTTCACAGCTGAAGATGCAGACAACAATTTGTGAAACATGTACTAAATTTAAACAATTGGGGCCCATAAGAGTGAGTAGTTTGATTTAATCATACAATAATCTTAATTATACATATAACATTTTAGGAAATATTGTACTTACAAAGCTGTTGACAATGGAGCGGTAATATATCCTAAACTTAGGTATTCATTTTTTATGCTAAACTCCACTTACTTACATAAAAGTAAGACACGTTTCCAGAGAATCTCTCCCATCTTCAGTTGCTCACTGAACTGCCAATACTCGAAACGATGGTTAGACAACCAGATGTTCCTGTCATTTTACCAACAGAGGGCACCACAGGAACAACCACAGGTTGTCTAGCCATCATTTCAAGTAACAGGGTTCAGTGAGCAACTGAAGATGGGAGAGATTCTCCTGAAATGCTTCTTACTTTTATGTAAGTGGAGTTTAGTGTAAAAAATGAATACCTAAGTTTAAGAAAGATTTTAGTACTATTAAATAGCGGGAATTTTCACAGTGAAATATAGTATAATATAACAAATGAATAATAAATTGTTATAAGATTTTAGTAATTCCATTATAAGGTGATTCACAATGCCAATTACTCTAATGCTAATGCAAGAAAACATTTTACCATCTGAAGTCTGGTTTTAATGCTTATATTCAGAAATGTGTCATCTATTTGAGTGTTTGAAATTAAAAATATAACATTTTAAGGTGGTATACTTTTTTTGTAAAACTCAATCTTCTCTTTTACAGCTTTGGAAGTATACTTTAGCAACATTGCACAAGCCTGATTAGGCAATATACCACATTGAATCTGTCGTCTTAACACTCTTCATGCTTCACTAACCTTAAAATTATACGGAATCGGTTTCAAAGATATGTTATCTCCATCTTCGGCCGTGGACGACTGGTGTGAAAGGTTGTTGTTGCATAGTATCAGATGCAATGTTCCGCTCTGTGAAACTTTTATGAACTTAAAATTTATATTTTCTTCTTTCAGAATGTCAAAATTCATCAAATGATCCTTATGTTTGTAAATGTAAATCTTTTCCCAAATATCCAATTCTACTGGTCCCTGTACAGTTCTCAATAATTCAACTTTTTTCTTTATATCATGATTTTCGGTCCAAAAGTGATATGCCACCGCTGATTTTTCTATTTGTTTGTATTTTAAATTCCTCATATATTCTTTAAGACGTATCCCCACATTCCTCTTGGTTTTTCCTTTGTAGATCTTATCACATTCAGCACATGAAATCTTGTAAATTCCTGCTTCTTTCTCCTTTGGGGTATTATCTGTAGTATTGTCTTTCAAAACGTTGTTTAGACTAAATCTATTAGTGGGAGCCAATTTTATATTAACATCTTTAAATATTTTTTGAAATTTATACATCACTGTTGGGTTATATGTGAATTTTTTAAAGGACATTTTTTCTTTAACTGTTGATTATGTAGTGCAATTTTCAATTCTTTTCTTCTTCTGGAATTTTTTAATCTTATTACATATTAAGTCTTCATTAAAACCATTTAAAATGGCTATTTCTTTAATTTTTTTAAATTCCATGTTATATTCTTCTTTACTGATTGGCAAATTGATCATTCTGCATATCAGACTATTAAAAATTGCATGTTTGTGAGCCATAGGATTAAAACCATTTTCTTTGATATAATTATATATGCCAAATTTAAGGTTTTCTTTACTTTTTATAATTTTAATACCCAAAAAAGGCAGCATATTGTCTGTTTCTATTTCATGTGTGAATTTTATATCTTTATCTTGAATATTCAAAATCTTTGGTGCATCTTCAATTAACTTTTCATTAACAATGGCAAAAACATCATCAACATATCTGTACTAACACTTAAAGAGTGTGGAAAGGCTCAAGTAATGTGTGTTTCAAAATTACTCATGTAAAGATTTGCCAGAAAAGGAGATAAAGGACTGCCCATGGTCAAGCCTATTTGTTGTTTATAAAAATGTTTATCAAATGTAAAATATGACTGATTAATACAAATGTTTGTCAGATGTATGTACTCTTTTCTGTGTGTTTCATTGATTCCTATTTCTTTTAACCATTTTTGTAAAATGATTAAAAGCTTTTCTCTAGGTATAACCATTTAATCATTTTACAAAAATGGTTAAATGAAATAAATGAAATGAATAAAAGCTCATAAAAGTTTCACCAGAGCGGAATAATGCTTCTGATACTACGCAACAACAACCTTTCACACCAGTCGTCTACGGCCGAAGATGGAGATAACATATCTTTGAAACCGGTTCCGTATAATTTTAAGGTTAGTGAAGAATGAAGAGTGTTAAGACGACAGATTCAATTCACATCAGCTTCACTGTGTTAGTTCCATATGAAAACTTTTTTAAAGATTTACAATTTTCAAAAAAAATTTAATTAATATACCACATATTTCAAGATCAAACCACTTCCTATTTGCAAAACATTATAGTGACCAATATACCATTTTTTCTGAAAATATTTGCACATTATACCTGCAAATTTTCTGCATGCAGCAATCCTTTTAATACTTGAGTCTTTCTGCGCTCATTCAGTTTGTTTTGCAGACTAATTTCAAGAAAATTTTTTAATCTGCCTAGTGGAACTTTGTCTGGTAGAACACTCAATGCCTTCATGGGAGGTATTCTAATGGCATACTTCTCCAGGATAGCCAGTGCAGCCTCAAGGTCTGCAGCTGGTGGGTGTGGCACCGCTGGAGAGGGAACTCCCATTTCTAGCCACCCACTGTCTGGAGGACTGATCAACATCTTCATCAGCAGTACATACACATCATCCGATCCTGTACATCCCCTGCTGTACACCTGGAACACAACAGCAGTCATCTTTGAGCTAAACATGTTGTTGATGTGCAAAATGAAGATGAACTGAAATTAAATTTATTAACATTTATCATTATATCTAATCTTCTATTAGCTGTCCCACTTTGTTAACAGGTTTGTCATAGGATAGCTGTAAAATAAAGAAATATAATATAACAACATATGCAAATATCATTAATGCTGTTTCTAACATAGGAATGTTCACACCTGTAATATTTCATAATTATTCTTTCAAAATATATGAGGTTTTCTAACCTCTCCTGAATATCCTCCATGCTCAAACCAGCATAAGCACTACATAATATAGGGTGTTCAGAAAGTCACTGTGCAATATGCTGTTGCACAGTGACTGCAACGCCAGTCCAGCATATGTTGGAAATGTTATCCACAAGCGGATGTAGAAGCCTGAACCCACTTAATTTTATTGGAAAACACTTTCTGCAGATGTATAACATGTGTTAGCATAACCAGGGAGGAGGAACCGGCCTCTTCTGTTTAGAAGGTAACATCAAGAATATTGGTACCTTTCAATAAAAGATGGAAACCATTTGCAGTAACAGATTCACTTTTCGTGATCCGTTCTTTTAATTTTTGCATTGCTGTCACTTTATATGGGAACAATTTCAATGTTTTCCTAACTGCTTTATGCATGGTTGGAAGCCTGATATCTTTTTCTTGTGCCAACTTGCATAATAATTTTGATGGGCTCTACCGCATAAAGTCAGAAATGTCAGCAACTTCATTTTGTTTAGTTTAGATGTTCTTCCAGTTCATTCAGCATCTAAAACTGAACCTGTTTTTCAAAATTTGAAAATCTTTCAATAAGGTATTATGATATAGAGCTGTTTGTGGGAATTTTTCAACAAATGCCTCCTGCACTAAATCTGTGTATTTATCGCCTTGTCAAAAGAAATGTTCAACGAGAAAAATACATTCCTGGATTGAAAACACCACAATTTAAAACTAACTTGAACATCTAAACAATACACATATCGAGGGAGTGCTAAGTAGCAGTGAAGGAGAGAGGTTATGTTCTTGGGAGATGCAAGAAGAAGTTGAAAAGTGATATAAGTAACAATTAGAATTAACATAAAGAGTTATTAGAGCAAGAATAAGTCTGTTCAGTGGTATGAATTGGAATCTATTTAAAAAAAAAAAGTGCAGCATGGAAAGATGGGGAATATATTTACTGTGGTGTATGTAATTGGTATGCTAGTAATCATTTGAGGAGTAGAGATCAATCTTGGCCATAATGGTGATTACGGAGCAGGTGGAGAAATCCAAAACATATTGTAGGGTGTGGAAGAAAGGTTGGGGAATAAAAGGAAAAATGTTGGGAGAGAAATTAAAAATGAAATTAAAATTGAAATGCAAAATATGAAAATAAAAGTCCAAGTCATCAAAAGAAGAGTAGAAACTTTGGAAGAAAGTTATTGGAAATTTAATTTGGTAATATCAGGTGTAGAGGAAAGAAGAGGAGTATGGCCCATTCAGGAAGTGAAAGAGATTTTGGAAGGGAGATTGGAGATGGTTCTGAATGGATGGGAAATTGCTGAAGCTTTTCCAGTTGGGAAGAATAGAGGAAGAAGGATAATAGTGATTAGATTTGTAACCATGCAAATTGATGGAGTGTTGAAAAGATCTAAGAAATTAAAAGGGGCAAATTTGTTTATTAATAGAGATTTATTGGTGGAACAAAGAATCCTAAAGAAAAAGCTAGTGCAACAAATGAAAAAGGCAAGATTGGAGGGTAAGAGCATGTACATACATAATCCACTCATCAGCCAGTTGATGAGTTCGAAAAGGATCTAAGGGACATTAGCCAAAGGAATGAGGAGGAAATGATTTGGCAATTGCAATAAAAACAAAGGAAAATGGAAGGACAGCAAGTCCAAGATCGAAGCAAAGCCAGATCAACATGTCAGCAGAGTGAATGGGAGTTCACGTGCAGACGAAGAGGAGGGGAGGATGACATCACAGATGAGAATATCACCGGATAAGAGGGGTCGGGCCTCTGCCGCCCAGCTGGCGAGGGAAAGTAGGTCAAGAGCACGAGTGGAGCGAGATAGTACCAGCTGAGTCAAGGTCAAGTTCATCTAGCGTCATTCCACTCCGAGAGGGAGTTTATTGCAAATAAGAGATACAGTGGGGCATAGTGTGTCTTGTGCTGGTGGTAGGGAATATTGGGAGGTACTGCCTGTCAGTGTCAGTCAACATCCCAATAGTGAGAGAATGTTCAGGAGCAACAGCAAGTTGGATTCATTTAGGTTCCGTTCTGGTTCACAATAGGATGAGGAAGAAAGAGGGAAGGTTGTGAAACTTAGTTTTTGGAACTGTGAAGGCATACATAGAGGGATGAATGCAGGTTTTTTCAAGGAAATTTTGAATAAGGTTCATATGTTAGCGCTAGCTGAAACTTGGCTAGAGAGCAATAGGTGCATTAAGATTCAGGGTATGAATTCATTGGCAAACATGGTTTAAGGAACTATATTAAAGGTTGAGTTTCCGGAGGTTTAGATTTGCTGCTGAGGAATAATCTTGCAAGCAAAGCAAAGGAGAGGCAATCAAAAATTAGTGAGGTCATGTGGGTATTAATGTGAGAGTGGAACTTATGCAATGATATATTGTACAATCCGCTCTTAAATTCCAGATTTCACAACCCAGATCTCTTTCGACAATTAGAAATGGAATTATTAAATATAAAAACAGAATTCCTTTTAATGGAGTTTATGTTAATTGGAGATTTGAATGCAAGAATGGGAGAGTTGGAGACTAACGAATTTGTATGGGAAGATATGGGGAGAGATGAATCTAGCAAAATATGGATCAGGCATAGTAAAGACAAGATTGTGAATGAAGAGGAGCTAAAACTAATTCAGTTTTGTCAGAACAATGATTATGTAATGCAGAATGGTTGCTGGGGAGAAGATGAAACTGATGAATTTACGTTTACAAGTGCATAGGAACAGAGTGTTCTGGATTATATTGTGTAGCAGTAGTGGTTTGGGTTTGGGTAACGAACATGGTTTGTTCCCATTTTCCATTATTTAGTGGCATGGTGCAATGAAGAGTGCTTTGACAGTAGAAGAAGGGATGCGCATGGATATGATATTAAGACAATTAGCTATATGTGGGCCCCTGGAAGGGCTAATGGGTTTTATGAGATGCTGGATTCAGCAATGGCTAAGGTGTGTGTGTACGGAATTAATTTAATGATTTGCCTAGGTATAAGTAATGATGCTGTAGAACTGTGTGAGTTTATGCTTAAATGGGCAGGAAGTGATGTGAGCATAAGCAAAAGAGGGAAAAATAAAGTTTTCGATAATTGGTTTGATGAAGATTGTAGAGGAATGATATGGGAGGCAGTTACAAGATGGGAGAGAAATGATGAAATGGATAGGGGCATTATGATCCAATTGGATGAGAAATATAGGCAGCTGCTCAGTAACAAGAAGCAACAGTGAGGGATAGATAGAGCTGCAGAAATTGCGCAAAAGCTGGATTCAGATCTCCCACAAGCTTGGCAGATTATTAATCAATGTGTGAAAAGGCAGAGAAATAACATAGATATAAGCCTAAATAAATGGATTACATATTTTCAGAGTTTGTTTGTTGTGGAAACTAGGGGATGCAGAAATAAGACTTTAGAGGTTTTTAATAATAATGTGGAGGAACTGGATAGACTATTTTCACAGGAAGAAGTTAATAGTCAAGTTTGTAAATTTAAGAGAAATAAGGCAGTAAGAATCAATGGTTTACCTACAGTTTTTTAAAATTTGGCATCAAAATCCCGATAGACTAACATGTTAAACTAGGCTTTTGAATGTAATTAAAGAGAAGAAGGTGCCAGAAAGTTGGCATGGCAATTATACACACCATATACAAAGGTAAAGGTAATGAAAGTAACCGTAACAATTATGGGGGAATTGCATTACAATAAAATTTTACAGGAATTTTGGTTCAGAGAATCCAAAATTGGTCAGAAGAATATCAAAGGATATCGCCCTACCAAATTGGGTTCTGGAAAGGAATGAGAACAGTGGATAATATATTTATGATTAAAATGATGATAGATAAACATTTAGCAAAGAAAAGAGGTAGATTGTACACAATATTTATTGATTTAGAAAAAGCATATGATAGGGTGGATAGAGAAGTTCTATGGTACAAATTAAGTAAGAAGGGTTTAAGTGGGAATATGTTCAGTATATTACATGAGTTATATTATCAAAACAGATTTTGTGTTGAGTGTGGCTTTTGGGAAGTTACTAATGTTGTGGGACAGGAGAAAGGGCTTAGGCCAGGTTGCAAATTAAGCCCCATATTGTTTAATTTGTTTATTGATGATATTTTGGATAGCTTGAAGCATGTGTGTACTCACATGTCTACAATTAATATGGTAGATATTCCTGGGATACTTTATGCAAATGATTTGGTGGTATGTTCAATATCAGTAATTGGCTTAAAGTTAACTATAGGTGAGATCGACAGATATTGGGAAAAGTGGGGATTGAAGGTGAATCAGAATAAAACTAAAATCATGCTTTTTAAGCAGGGAAATAAACTGAGTAAGGATGAGAAATGGTTCATGGCAGATAAAGAAATTCAGATGGTGGGTGAATTCTCATATCTGGGCATAAAGTTCAGTAGCAATGTAGGTTGGGAAAAACAGAAAAGAACTGGCGAAGGAGAAAATGGCCATGGCAGCAAGAAGAAAATGTTTATATATTCTGGATAATATAATATGGATTTAATACTAAGAATTTTCTGTAAATTAGTTTTGGAAGTTCCCAATAATTTTGCAAATGCAGGAGCATTGATAGAGTTAGGAAAGGTATGCGTCAGAGGGTTAATGATGGAGAAAGTATTGAAATATTTATTTAGGGTTCAAGAGCTATTGGGCAGTGACATTGTGAAAATATGTCTGAAATATCAAGAAAAAATTTGGCTATAATGGCTAATATTGATTGAATAAAATTAGAGAACAGTTATTCAGAAATGGGTTAGGAGATTTTTGGGCTAAAAATTAAGAGATTTTAGAAGGGGTTGTTGGAAGGAAGTGAGATCAAGAATGGAAGATGTGGATAGACAAGTATTATTTGCCCAGATTAGGGAGAAAAGTTTATTAGCATATTATAAGGATTAAAGATGATCCAGAAAAGGAGAAGTTTATTTTAATTTTAAAGAAAAATGAAAGATAAGGGATAGCATGGTTTGGATTAGGTGTTTGGAAATTAAGGGAATGAGGGGAGATGTGATTCCAGGAATGTGTCCCATCTATGGGGAGAAGAAAGTTGAAATTCATTTCATATTATCTTCCAATGTAAAGTCACAAATGTTTGGAGAGAAAATTTAATTACTAAGAAATGGTTAATGAGAAATAAAGGAATTGTATTCAGAAAGATCTTTGAAGATCATGAGCAGATACCCAAATTAGGACACTTTTTATGGAAGGTAAAAATGAAATGGAAATGGTCAAGTTGAAAGATATGCTATTTAGAAAATTTTAAATGATAAAGTAATACCTGTATGATTGTGAAAAATGTCATTGGTCTGGCAATGGTTGGGACTGAAATTATATTAAATTTATTGAATTATTGAGCTTGGAAATTAGAAATTGCTCTAGAAAGTGAATAAATGTAGCATTATAGTTGGTATTTGAGAAATAAATGAATTAGTAATTTATTTAAGAACTTTGGAAAAAACAGAATTTTTAAAAAATTCTGTTAGAACTCAAACAGTGATATTGTTAAATGTAAATCTGATCTGTCATCTAACACACTCTTATGCTTCACTTACTTTTAAACATGTTGGGACCGGTTTCGAAAAGACATCCTCTCCATCTTCAACCAACTTGACTATTGGTAGGAGAAACTAATATCTATGAGGACCTGTGGCTCCGCCCTGGTGATGTTTATTTATAAACTGGAAATTTGTATTAAATTCTCCTGTAATGTCAAAATTCATTATATGATCCCTATGTTTATGAATGTAAATCTTCTCCCATGTGCCTAATTCTGTAGGTCCATGTGCTTCTTTAAGTAACTTTATTTCTCTTTTCATGTTGCGATTGTCTATCCAAAAATGGTATGCAACTGCTGACCTATCTATCTGTTTGTACTTAACATTCCTGAGAGATGTTCCTTTAACTGTGTTCCTATATCTCACAATGGGAAATCCTTTGTCCCTGTTTCTGGCAGATTTATTCACGAGTACATTTGAAACTCACATAATTTCAGCCTTCCCACACTATATTAAATGCTGGTACAGATATGTTGATGACAATTTTTTTTTGGTGAAATAAGAATTAGTTGAAGATGCTTTTAAGTTTTAAAATATACAAGACAGGTATATATCCTTCACACTGGAAACAGAAACAAAGGGAATGTTGCAGTTTTTAGATATAAAAATTAATAAGAATCATGGAAATTTAGAACCTGGAATTTATAGAAAGAATACTCACACAGATAACTATATAAAATTACATGGGTTCAACCCCATAGCTCACAAGTACACAATTTTTAACAGCGTAAGATGTAGACTGGTGAATTTACCAATCAGTAAAGAGGGCTACAAAAAAGAATTTAAGAAGATACAGGAGATTGCTATTATAAATGGTTTTAAGAAAAATTTAGTGAACAAAAAACTTAATAGATTCCTAAAGGAGGAATTGATCAAGAATACCACCTGACTACTGACTGAAAAAGAGATCGGCTTTTAAAAAATTCACCTACCATCCAGTACTATGAATAAATTCCAAAAAAATTTTACAGATATTCACATTAAATTGGCACCTGTTAACAGATACACTCTAAAAATGCTTTAGTGGACAACACTTTTAATACCGTTCCACAGGAAAAAAAGTCAGACATCTACAAAATAACATGTAAAGAATGTGATAAGATATATGTTTGAAAAGCTTAAAGGAACATAGGAACATCTCCGGAATGTTAATACAAACAGAAGATATGTCAGCAGTGGCATATCATTTTTAGGTAGATAATCATGAAATAAAAAGAGAAATAAAGTTACTTAAAGAAGTACATGGACCTACAGAACTGGACACATGGGAGAAGATTTACATTCATAAACATAGAGATCATCTTATGAATTTCGAAATTACAGGAAAATGTAATAGAAATTTCCAGTTTATAAAAAAAAACACCACCGGGGCGGAGCCACAGGTCCTCATAGATGTTAGTTTTTCCTACCAGTCGTAAGTTGGTTGAAGATGGATTTTATTTATTTAAGGACGCTCTTTAACATCACAGGTCATCAGCGTTTGAAGATGGAGAGGACGTCTCTTTGAAACCGGTCGCATCATATTTAAAAGTAAGTGAAGCATAAGCGTGTGTTAGACAACAGATTAGATAGAAATGAATTAGTAGTTTGTAGGGATTGTAGTTAGTTGATAAAATAAAGAGAAATATTTATTTTAGTGCCTTGGTTGAGTTTTAATCTAGTCTCCTAGAATTCCAGTAGGTTACTGCTGATGAACCCGGGTCTGGGAACTGATGCAATCAATGTGAAAATTTTGTAGTTTGTTTATCTAAAATTTAGATAAAGGTGTTAGTATAAATGTATTATTGCATCAACAATTATAATTGTGAGGGATTAAACCTAGAGACAGATGGAGGCCATGTTGTATGTAATTTGTATTTAAATTTTTTTTAGCACTTTCCCATGGAATTCCAGTAGGCTGATGAATTGAGGACTGGGGCCTGATGCAATCAGGGTCTAATTTTATACTTTATTTAATTATTTAGAATTTAGATAAAGATTGGTTTAAAATCATTAATGTATTAAAATTTCTGTAATTATGAGGTACACCTAAAATGGCCTGGACCAGATAGGTGGAAATACCCTTGTAGTTTTTCTTAGCACTTTCAATAAATTTCAAATTTCACTAGACATATCACACTAGAGGCATCTTCCAGGCTGTTATGCCATGGTCTGCTGGAGCTAGGAATTCCAGAAGTTTTGTCCACAACTCACAGTACGAATATAGTCTGATGGCCAACGCATCAGACGCAGTGATACCTTCTCCATGAAGACTTTGTCCACGCCACTGAAGATGTCTACCGCAGTTGTGGACGAAACATCTGGAACTCCTACCTCCAGCAGACCATGGCATAACAGCCCAGAAGATACCTCTAGTGATATATGTGACTCTGGCCGTGAAAGCCTACATTCCCTCACTACACATATTGCTTTCAGAAGCTTTTTTCAACTGATAATTGAACAAAACAGTTAAATGATATGAAACAATGGGACAAATTAAAAAACAATCAAGCACCTATGAAAAATCAATAATGCCTACTTGCATTCAGATTCTAAGTAGGATAAACCAAACTTTAGTTTGAACTTCCAAAGTAATCTACAT
Source organism: Metallyticus violacea (assembly GCA_030762175.1). Classification (NCBI taxonomy): domain Eukaryota; kingdom Metazoa; phylum Arthropoda; class Insecta; order Mantodea; family Metallyticidae; genus Metallyticus; species Metallyticus violacea. The sequence goes on along the minus strand of CM060845.1, from coordinate 14,458,583 downwards.
CCATAGTCTAATTGCACAGTCCCAAGATCGCGGGTTCGAACCCGGCCAGGAGCGATGGATTTTTTCAGGCGTAAAAATCCTAAGTATGGCTTCCTTCGGAAGGGAAGTAAAGCCGTGAGTCCCGTGTCGTACATTTACGGCACGAAAAAAAACCTCAAGCCTGAAAGAGAGGCCTCTGAGCAAAATTTGTCAGCTGTTTCACGCCCTGAGTTGAATGGGACGCTGATGACCTGAGATGTTAAAGAGTGTCCATAAATAAATCAATCAAAAAAAAAAAAAATAATTGCACAGTGACTTTTCGAACATCCTGTATATACTCCTGGAAGAAAAATATGGCCAATATGCATAGTAATCTTGTGCACTGACTTGAGCTATATAAGCAGATAAACATGATCAATGCAAATAATAGGACAAATAGTAAGAATAGAACAAGGAGAAGTAAGAAGAGTTTTCTAGAACCATTGTCCCTCTACTCTCACTCCAATGTGTTAGGTATAAAAGATAGATTCTGTATGAGTTATTACAGTTTGACAAATATGTATGTCAAAGCAAAAATAATAGCACTGATCAAAAAAGAATTTAGTACAGCACAAGCAGCAGAGTGCTGTGGAGTTGCAAATACAACAGCATCAAGACACTTTCCAACCTATATGCCATGAATACTTGTGATTGCGACAAAACTCTACGCCTTCTACAGAACAGCCCAAAAAGCTCCTTCCTACTGAGAAGAACATCCATAAAGTTTGTGTTAAATGAACAGCAAACTTATTATGCAGCATTTTAACACGTGCATTATGACTAGAGATGAAACATTTCCTTCATAAACAAGATATCGCATATGGTTCATGCAAGCATTGCATATGATGGCACAGGAAGGAGAGGTTAGAACCAGATTCCATACAGTCTGGTTACAGCAACCATGCCAAAAGTGAACCAGTTGATTCGTAACCAGTAGTGCAGTGTTATTAAACTGGAACATGCAAAATCGCACAAATTGAATGTGCTGGTAGAAGAACTTGGAACTGAACAATTAAATGAGTAACAATGTAGGATATAAAATGATTGAGTCGAATTTGTAACACTTACATCACTAATATTTTAAAAAAGGAAAACTAATCATGAAATAAACCCAGAGATAAACTGTTACTATTGGAGAAGATTGCCCAGAGTTTTACGGACATATTTTGATGCGGAGGATGATATAAAAGATACCATACTTGAGATTCACATTCTTTTCTTCAAAAATGCAGCAAAAACTTTGTTGAATGCACATAAATGCAGTCTCTATTATTGAAAGTTATGATGCAATGTGCCTAATGAAGAAAAAATTACAGCACAGGAAAGAAGATAAATTCTTTGGAATAGCTACAAAGAATGTCATGAAAAACTTTAACTTCAACACAAAAAATAACACTGGAGGAGAGTTTTATGACACTCTATGATGAAGTTCTCTGATATCTTAAAAAAGTCCATGATTTCTCAGATGGCAATGTGAATAATAATATGAACATGTAATGCAAAGACTTTTACAAAGTCTTAAAAATCAGACAGTAAAATTTTAAAGGTAGCCAAGCCAACTTCCAAGTATACATAGAAGAAATGAGTTTGTCTCCTTAATTGATGAACTGTGTCTGTCAATATGCTGTTAAATTGTGCTTGAATTGTAATTATTTCTAATGGTTAATAAAACTATAATTATTAATAATCATAATAGAAGTAGGTCATATTAATGAAAAATATTCACTTTTGTCTCATTTAGTTCATTTTAAGATTATATCCCTGTCTCTTATTTTGTCAAATGTCCCTTATTTTTAAGCTAGAGTCCCTTAAATAATTAGTCTAAAGGTGGCAACCCTACTGGCAGTTTATCAGCCAATAGCAATGCAAGAGGATGGTACAACCATACTACTAGTGAGGTGTTAGAGAGAATACACTAGTCAGAAATCCTATTTAGCCGAAGAAGGATGAAAAATCAACATAAAGTTACAACACTTAGCCTTCACAACAAGAAACTAAATTCAAAAAAATGGAATAAGTTTAAAAACTGCCAAATAGCACATGTAAAAACTAACCTTATCACAGTATTCTATTGCTCTGGGCACATTCTTCAAAATGCTTACATATATAGCAAGAGCATGCTCATGATGCTCTAACTTTCCCAGGACTATGGCCCTTTCTTCAAACAAACCTGAAACAAAAACAGAGAATTACTATAAGCATATTATTTTAAAATAGCAAGGACCATAAGCAATGCATTCTCATGTTTCCACCACTCCTACCTGTATGACCTCCTTGTGTTACTACTTCTCCACATACACACACACACACCATCCACACACACAAATACAGAGTGTTTCTAAATGCAGTACTCAAACTTCTAAGGATAATAGAAAAAACCAACAAGCATTTTTTTAAGTAATCAGAGTTTTGAAACTAGTATTAATTATATGATTAATGTTCAAATAAAAAAAATTGGAAAAAATGAGGATGTATTTGAGAATTAAAGGATTACAGAAACTTGGACAAATAAAAATTACAAATTTAACTAAGTCGAGAAGGATTCCACTAAAAACTTATATTGCACTCACGGTACCTGATTGTCAATGTTAGATCTAAGAAAAAACAGTTCATACCAGAGAGCAAGCAGATATTTAGGTTGAAAAAACATCCACTCACCATGAGGAAATAACAGCTGGTACATTTAAGGATTGGTTTTTAAGAGATATAATTTGGAAGAAGGAAGCATAACCATAATAGATACTGCCCCATTATCACTCAATCATTTTAAAATAAAATTCGAACACATCTAGCAAAAAATTTGAAATTATTTAATAACTATAGCAAAAAAAAAATGTAATATTTTTGGCTGCAGAAACTAAAACTGAGCTATTACAATAAGTACTACCATTAAAAAACGAATCAACAATCATGCAGAACAACACAAGATCATGACTTGAAATAAATACAAGGTGCAGAAATTTTAGAAACAATTATTGTAAAAGTACAAAATCCTGATGATAAGGACAGTGATGAATAGCATTTCAACATAGATGACTCTGATGACAATGAAATCCATGTTAACGAGCCTATAGCAGTTTCATTGGATTAAAACAAGCAATTACCTTAATTAGTGTTAAAATTTAATTACATATTTCTATTTTGAGTACAGTTTGTTGTGACATATTACCATTAAATTTATAAAATTTTCAATAATTACAGTGCAAAGACAACAAATGAGAGTCATTTATTTAGAAAACATACAGCTGTGTATGTGAATGAGCCAGGCTGATAAGTGAAGCAAAATCTGTGAAGGGTTGAATATTTGCAAATATTAGCACCCTAGTTGCTGTAAGACAAATTGCTTCCAATTTGAAAAAACTAAGTCAAGTGAATTACAAACAATGAATCCCTTGAAATGCTAATTGGAACTTGTACAGTGAAGCTAATCATATAATTAAGATTATTGTATGATTGAGTCAAACTACACTATCTTATTGACTCCACTTACTTCTTTAAATGTAATACATACGTGTTTTATGGACCCTTGTCAGCATCCTCAGCTACCTGTCAACTGCAAGATAATTCATTATGCTTTGGGAATGTGTATTTTGCTCTGGTGGAAGTGTGATGAACTAAAAGTTTGTTTTTAGTCCCCAGAAGTGTTAAAAGTTCATTAAACTGTCTATGTATTTGTAAATGTAGATTTTCCTCTATGTTGCTAACTCTGTGAGTCCTTGTATGATTTTAATAATTTTGCTTTATTCATTGTGTCATGGTTTTCTGTCCAGAAATGAGATGCTAATGCTGATTTCTCCATTTGTATTATATGTTCCTGAAGTGTTCTTTAACCGCGTGTCTATGTTTCTCTTTGTTTTCCAAATATATACTATTTTGCATTCTGCACAACTTATTTGGTAAATACCTGCTTTTTTCTTTAGTGGAATACTGTCATTCACATTGTCATTCAGGAGATTGTTAACATTAAATCTATTTATAGGTGACAACCTATATTAAAATCTTTTAGAATATTTTGACATTTTTGCCTAGCCCATGGATGATGTGTGATTTTTTTTAAAAATTATGTTCTCTTTTCTTGCTGAAAGTGTTCTGGCTAGTTAAACTACAAATTAGCAAAAAGAATATTCTAAAGAACAGCAAATAAAAATGGGTTTAAAAAGGGCTAGTTAACAAAAAATTCAAGAGGCAGGAACTTATCCATGGGTTAAAATTTTTTAAAAATTGTAAAAACTTTAAAAAAAAAATTTTCATATGGAACTAACACAGTGAAGCTCACATGAATTTAATCTGTCGTCTAACACTCTTCATGCTTCACTACCTTAAAAATTGTTCAACATTTCACAACAACCTTTCACACCAGTCGTCCAGGGCCGAAGATGGAGATAACATATCTTTGAAACCGTTCTGAATATTTTTAAGGTAGTGAAGCATGACGAGTGTTAGACGACAGATTTAATTTATCCATGGGTATGCAAAAAATTTGAAAATATTCTAAATTTCAATATTAGCTGGCACCTATAAACAGATTTAATGTTAAAAAGTTTCTGAGTGACAATATTCCACCAGAGAAAAAAAAAATCAAGTATTTACCAAATAAGTTGTGCAGAGTGCAAAAAAGAATATATTGGGAAAACAAAGGGAAACATAGGCACATAGTTAAAAGAACACTTCAGGATCATAAAATACAAACAAATGGAGAAATAAGCAGTAGCATCTTATTTCTGGACAGAAAACCATGACATAGTGAATAAAGCAAAATTATTAAAATCAGTACCAGGACCTACAGAGTTAGCAACATGGGAGAAAATCTACATTTACAAATACAGAGACATTAATGAACTTGTCACTTCTGGGGATGAAAACACACTCAAACTTCATCACACCTCCACCAGAGCAGAATATACATCCTCAAGGCATAATGAATTAACAGCAGTAGCAGGTAGCTGAGGATGCAGACTAGGGTCCGTCAAACAAGTATTACATTTTATCAAGTGGAGCCAATAAGAGTGTGTAGTTTGGCTCAATCATACAATAGTCTTGTCCCTATTTATTAAGGTAATGAAAACTAAAAAGATTCACTTTCAGTATATAGACTTTAAATTTTAAAAAATTGTAGAAGATTATAAACTTTACAAACCATCAAATGGGAAATGAACAAGAACAGTTTCTGGTGTATAGTGATTGGATGTCTCCAGAAAGTTTCTAAGTTTTGTCCTCATCCTCTGTCCTTGTTCTCGCTCAGTTGCTGTAGCTGCACTTGACAAAAGTTGCTGACTGCACTCTCTGTACTGATGTACAAGAGCATTGTGAAATATTGGATTTGAGTCCTCCCATACATGCACAACATGTTCCTGTAACAAAAACATATGCAACTATTAAAAAAAAAAAAAAAGAAAAGAAAAGAAAAAGAAAAAGAAAAAGAAAAGAAAAAAAAAAGAAAAAAAAAAAAAGCAGATTCGTCATCCCAACAAAATACAAATTCTTTACTACAAATCCTAATTTTGCTATGCATTTAGAAATTGATTTTGTGACAAAGTTACTGCATAACAGTCTTGTCACCTGCCAAGAAAAATCATGTTACATGATTGGAATTTCATCACACATTTTTTTCTTTCTTTCATTATTTATTAATTGTATATATTAATTAATTTGTACTCACTATCATAGTAGATGCTTGCAGTGCCTGTTCTCTGCTGTGAGTCATGCCTGAGATCCTTTGAAAAGATTTTCAGATTTTTGCTGCAATTAATGTTCTCAAATATTGTAAACTGCTTTCCAAATATTTTGTTTCAGCACTTCCACAGGTTTTATTTCAGGTAAAATGTAGGGCAAACCTTAATAACCTTGCCCCATTCTACCAAGTTCGAAGTTATTTTAACTATGTGCTGATGTTTCACTTTGATTTTCAAATATATACTTTTTTGTATTCTGCACAACTTATTTGACTATCCTGAAGAATATTTGGTAAATGCTTGTTTATTTCTCCGATAACATATTTGAGCTAAACACATTGTTAATGCAATATTAATGACAAAACATTACGAATTATACAGCTGTCGACTGTTGGCTGATGATGCAGACAATTGACTGTGAAATGTATACTAAATTTAAACAAGTAAGTAGAACCAATAATAGTGTGTAGTTCAACTCAATCACACAATGATCTTAATAACACCTAGAAGGTTTGATATTGAAACCAAGTTTTAAAGATGAATGGAAAGGCTTTTGTAATGTTCATTTTTATGGCATTCAAACAACAGTAAATTGACTATCATCAATCCAGAATTCTGTTATAAATCACACTAATTTAACAAAAATCTTGTGGTCAAGCACTAACTATTCATATAACTTGTGAACTTGAGAACTAGCGTGGCAAAGGTAACTATGAATTCAAATTCCTAGAAAGAACTTATAACAACTATTTTCATGAATAATAGCATCAGTCTGACTCACTTTCTCATCAGCAATGGCCATGCTGAGACTATCAGAGCAGTACTTATCATGGATTGATAATTGTCCATTTTTAAATGCATGCATTCACCCACTTGTACTATTTCCTCTCACCTATTCAGATTCATTATTCCTCTATTGTAAGAATAGCTAAGGACTTTAGCATTTTGTGTATGATACACTTGTCATTGATAACAGCATGCCATCTAATGGCCAATGCCAACCTCTTCTCTAAGAATGTATCTTACCTGCAGAGAAATTCAAAAACCCTGGGATTTTCATTTCATAAAATATGTCATTATATTGTTACTTCTTGAAATGCCCTCATATTAGTATGCCAATAATTATATTATTGCTGAACAAAACTTGAATTACTCATACAATTGTAAATTTATAGTGATTTTTGTACTAAAATCATAAGCATAAATTCTTTACTATTCTATTTGTTTATTCAAACATTCGCTAATTCTGAAATTACATACATAAGATGCAGTAGTAGTTCATTTGCCTGCTAATATAAGGACAGGCATTCAATGTTGGTCTAATCATACTTGCCCCTTAAACTCAAGGTGAAGGTTCAAACCCAGCCAGGGTTGATGAATTTTAGGGAGTAAAATATTAAGTATAGCTGCTTTTAGAAAAAAAATAAAGCTATTGGCTCCATTATCATAGATTCATAGCACATAAAAGAATCTCAAGCCTGAAAGAATACACTTTTGAGTAAATTTTATTCCTCTGATTTGAATGGGACACTAATGACCAAAGATGTTAAAAAGCATCCCTAAATAAAATAAACCTATAGCTCTTCAGAGCCGAATATTTAGAATACTCTATGGTTTCACTTACGGAGATTAACTCAGGACATGTTTTTAATATGAAAATGCCTTTTTCAGTTTCATGATTTTCATTCCAAAAATGTACTACTACAGCTGATTTTTTTATTTGTTTGTTACAGATGTTTCTCCAATGTTCCTTCAATCTAATGCCTATATTTCTTTTTGTTTTTTCTACACAAATTTTTTTCACAATCCTTCAATTAATCTGGTACATACCAGATATTTTCTCTTTGGGTCTGGAATCTGTTTTGTTTAATTTCAATAAATTTTTAACACTGTATTGCTTTTGAGGTACTAAGATATTGTATTCTTGTTGAATTAAAAGTAAAACTTCTAAAATCATGTCAATATATTAAACTCTCTTGACATTTTACATTAAAACTTTTTTTATTAAAAAGTAAATTGGAACTAGTTTCCTGAGTCACTTGCTCACATTGTCAACCAATTGATGACTCATTGTATTGCTTGAAAATTTTTTGAAATTTCTTATTGGACGGGTAGTAAGTGAACTTTTTAAATGTTTTTTTGTTTCCCCTGCTAAATCACTCAAAGTTATGATTTATTTAATTCTTTTTTGTTTCTGGAATTTTTTAATCTTTTTTTTTAATTATCTGTTTTTTCAACCCATTTGATCTAGAGGCTTCTATGTATGTAGATATTCATTTTTTTTTTCCTTCTTTGTTCAGTGGTATATTTATTAGTTTGTATGTCATGCTGTTGAATGATGCTTCTTTATGTGATCTTGGATTGAAACCATGGGCTTTGTTCTCTTTGACTCAGAAGAGATTACTAATGCGCGTTTCACTGAGTTAGATTCCAAGTTGAATTAATATTGAAACCTATAGGTGTTTAATAGCTTCAGTAAATATATTTATCACAGGGACTTACCAAATATGATATAACTAGATCTTTGTGAGTACGCAGAAGATAATCAAGCACTTTGGGACGAGGAAGTTGTTCAACTTCTGCAATATCCTCTGTGAACATCTTTAGACCGTCCTCTGGATTAGCATCCAGAACCCATCCAGCAAAGTCTAACATCAGGTTAATGTTTTCCTTACCTGTAAAAACAAATATATTCACAGATTTCAAGTAGCTATTGGTCAGGTTCATAAACTTTAAATGTTACCAATTTGTTTCAAAATCCTGTATGATTAAAATAAAATAAATATACAATAGAACATCAATTATCCATTTCTCAAACAATATATCAGATTATCTGATCATTAAGTTTTTCCATTATTAATAATGGAAATCCTGCCAAAATTTTATATATGCATTTTAATATTATAGGGGCCAGTTTCATCAATAGATGTTAAAAGTTACAAAGTGTTAACCTGCTTTAACATTCAACTTAACAAAAATTCTGTTTCATCAACCAATGTCAACTTTAACAACATGCTAAACTTTGTGATTAGTTAATATCAACTTTCCTTCTGTTAAAAGCTTAACGTACAATTACAGTTCAAAAATGGTGGCCGTAAAGCCAGCTGTAGGTGTTGAAATTCTATATTTGGATATATTATGTCATTTATAACAGAGAAAGGGCTGTAAGATTTTGAAATTGTTACACAAAAGAGCAAATTTTACAAAGGTACAGAATGTGAAAAACAGTCTTCCTAAGATTGTAGATGATATACAAGACAAGTTAGAATACCTTTTTGTCTCTGGTCCTTTTAATATTCCTTGCAAGAAGTCATACGTTTTTAATTACTCTATGATCACACAACTACATTGGAGTCCATTCAAAAGTCTTTTGGTTATAACACTGCCTTCTTGATCCGTGCTGTTTGCAATATTCTGTGCTTTATCAATGTATTAACTAACAATATGCTGGAAAAGCTTCAGGGAATGCAGGAGTCTTAACATTTTGTTAAAATATTAACACATTGTTTGAACAAACAACTTGTTAGTGCATTTTTAACATCTGTTGATGAAACCAGCCCTAGGTCTACAAGGGACCTCATTCAAGGCTACTGCATAATGATAACAGAAAATTATATACAACTACCCATTCTACTAGCACTTCGGCCATTCACAATACAGTAACATTGATTCTTGTAAGTCAGTATGGAATTTCAACCCATGATGTCTTCAATATCGTTTAAGAGAAAACACCAAGTTTTGAATATAAAAATGAAAGTAAAAATTATAGAAAGGTTTGATAATTATAAAATGGTGGTTAACTTATCATGAATTTAGTGCCAGTATCACAACAGTACAGGGCACCATTAAATCTCTCATGCAATTTTGCAGCAAGAAAATAACACTTTATTCTTGGACAATGTTTTACTTTGTACAATAGACAACTGTTAAAAGTAAAATTGCTGGTAACAAGGTGCAGAAAACAATGACAGATTTCTACATTGACATACAAATAAGGAAAGATAACTAACTATATGGGTTATCCATTTTTTTCAATTAATTGCTCCTCCTCACCCCTTCATTTGATGGATAACACTAGGTTACAAACGAAAACTTTTTTTCTGGGGTATGATTAAAAATAGGTGACTTATTCATTTTGATGCGGAGAATTCAAAAATGCATTCTGTTTTTCCATAGCACATCTCATTTTAGCTTTATGACAATGTCCAATGAAAATATAATTGTAAAATTTGCAAAAATATTACACACTCATATACAACTTTTAAAGAAAATAAAAAAGAATTATGGCATAAAAGTATATTTAATTTGAGAATGTATGTTAGTTATCTTGTGCACTCCTTTTTCTTTTTGCATGGAACATGATTTTCTGGAGTGTTCTTTGATAGATTTGTTAAATGCAAGACATCAGCAGCAATCACTCCATCCCGGACATCCCTGATAACGTCATTCAACATCATTCAAGTCCTAGTGAAACCTTTCACTTTGCTCTTCACTGACAGCTCCTAAATTCAACTGGGAGTAGTCAAGATGTGACTTGAGGAAATGAAACTTCAAACTCATATTACAGCCAAGCAGTCTGAAATTTTCCAGCATATTTCTGACAATTTCTTTGTTTCAAGGGTCTTTCACATTGCCCAGAAATTTCTTAACAATCTCTCTTAATCCATTCCACACATCTTTTTCAATTTCATTCATAGAGCTGGTAAAATAAACATCTTTCGTCAATTTCCTTATCTGTGGTCCATCAAATGATTTCCTTACTGATTTTAGCCTGTGACAATGATGGACACTTTGTGCATAAGTACTGGAAGCAAGGGCAACTTTTGTCAAGTGCTTTCACAAATTGTTATTTATGCCAAGCTTTAAGTGTAATGAAGGGAGTAGAAATTTTTAATGATCAACAAGAGGCACATTAGTAACTTTTTGATCCAGGTTCCAGTTGCTGCCACTCAGGCATTGGTCAGATTCCCAATGTTTGTCCCTAGTTGTGCTATGCCATTCACAAAGAAAACAAGGGAATTTTGTGTATCCTCCCTACTGTTCTAGTAACAGACCAATAACCTTCTAGTCACCACTTATTTGCCACTAATGGTCACAACACTCAATTTTCTCAAGAGCATGCTTCAGAGTTTCATAAGACTCTCTTAGGTTCGCAGAATGTGCAAGTGGTATTGAAGCTAACTTGTTGCCATTATGAAGTACATTAGCTTAAGACTTCATTTGGAAGAAGCAATAAAAAGATGCCAGTTCCTTGGCTCATTTGCTTTCCTGCCCAACTGTTGAATAAGATTACATGCATGCACACAAAACACAAATTGATCTTCTTCTGCATAGTACTTGTGGGACTGTATTTCGCGATTCCTACACTGTGAATTGTAATGCCAGATGATAACAAATGCTTCTCCTGTAGTCTTAAGCCCAGTAATTCACTTTTTTGTTTTGTGAGGCCTCACTAAATCATTTAACTCAAATTGATTAAACTGTTGTGGTGAACTGTCAAATTCTTCTAGATAAGAAACCAACTCATTGTTTGAAGTCACAGAGCTGCTTTCAGATTCATTAAAATTGAGGTCTGCTGGTGGCGTAGATATGGGTAGTTCAGGTCCATGAGAAATAGGCCATGTAGCTGAGTTCAGATTTGGATATTTAATTTCTGCCTTATATTTTTTGTTGTAGCCAGCAACTTTACATGTGCAAAAGTAATAATCGTCATTGTGATTCATGCTGCTCTGTCCATATCAATGGTTTGGCAAACTGTATTGCCTTCTATTTCACCTCATATCAAACATAATACCTTAACACAACTGTTATGTGTAATATGAGGCACGAACAATTTATCTTGATCACCAACTTCCTCTTTGAAATACGAGTAATATAGTTTCTTTGTTTGTGAGTCTTTTTACGTACCTTTCTATCAAACACACAACACCCACAAATGTAACAAAACTTCTGAGGACTTTGTAGACACTATCTCCTGCGTAATCCTGATGTAGAAGTCATGCTTGAACTTTTATTTTAGCACTACACATATAGAAGATGAATGTGCATATTAACACAAGTTTTCAGCTGAATTGAAGTTGATATCTATGATAGCTGTAAATGTAAACATAAACACCTCACAAGAAGACAAATCTGATCCAGAAAACAAAACTGATAAGTGCTGGGAATAAAAACATAAACATCTAGGTGATAAGGGAGGATGGAAGTAAGCTGATTTGGAAGAAAATCAACAACAGATTTAGAATAACATAATGAAATGTAGCAGTAAGCTGAATTAATTTAGCACCATAGACATATATGCACATAACATAAAAACTAGATATGATAGCCAAAAAACGACTCAATTTTTTAAATCAGGGCACTGATTTCCATTAAACTAACATATTTTCCTTTATGCTGTAAATCAATGTTGACCAGTGTAATCAAAATTCTACCATACAGGATGTTTTAGAATTCATCTGCACTTATTCCAGGAATGCAGAGGGAACTTGACAAATGCTTAGAGATAAGGAATCTATAGTTTTTGAGGACAACGTTTGATGTTATGTTGAATTTATTACACTAGAAATTAGAAGAAATGAGGTTGGTATTAAAGATCAAGCATGTTTCCAATTTGTCATTAAAAATTCTCTATTTTAGTGAAGAAACCTTTCTGTTAGTAGCTAAACCCAAGATTGGGAGTTCAATCCTGGCCAGGACTGATGGATTTTTTTAAGGCGTAAAAATCCTAAGTATGGCTTCCTTCTGAAGCGCAGTAAATTACGGGCCCTGTGTTGTATATTTATGGCATAATAAAGAACCTCAAGCATGAAAAAAAAAAAGAGGCCTCTCAGCAAAATTTGTTGGCCATTTCACGCCCTGATTTGAGTGGGACGCTGATGGGCTGAAATATTAAAGAGCGTCCATAAATAAACCAAAATCAAATCAAAAATCTGTTAGTAGGTACTATATTTACTTGCCTAACCCCACTATTAATTTTCAACCATTATCAGAAGAAAAAAAAATATTCCCATAAAATTTTTCAAATGACCAGGGAACAAATGCAACATTTCAGCTAATGATAAAACCAACGATTATGCAACTCCGTGGTGGATTGACTATTGTATACTCTCTTCCCCCACCTTAGATTTCTCAATGCCCTTTCAGCTTCCAAGTTCAGCATCCAGCATCCCATGTGTAGTCTGTAGATAATTAAGAAGCATCTAGTGCATATGCAGGCGTGAAAATGAATAAGAGATCCAGTTTTATAGCATCTTTCAAGCTAAATGCTGAAGAAAATGGAGTGAGAGTACATATCACAAATGTGAAATTAGTCATATAATCTGTGAGTGAATTGTAAGAGCATGGGGACAATCACTCCTGGCATCATTGAGAAGAGTTTTAAGAAAACAGAAATTTCTTCTGCTTTGGACAGAACTGGAGACAATCTATTATTGGGAGAGGAGTGAAAATTAGGACATGGACCAACCTAGACACTATGAGAGTAGTGACGATGCCAATAAATGATTTTCAGCACATGGACACAGAAGGTAAGAAATGAATTTTTAACATCTAGTTAAATTCAATTATTTAATAGAAGTTAGACAATACTAGAACAAAATATTTTGTATTTCAGGCAGATGCCACCCAGCCACATGACGACATAGCAATGTCACACAATCTTGAACATATCATGGCTCTTAATCATGTGAACAGTCAGCTATTCAAGAGGAGTTGAAATACATTATTCTTTTTGTGGTTTTAAACCGTGCCAACCCAACCTGTATTATGTGAAATTTTCACCTATTATACCCTTCCCTATTTTTGAAGTTGAAAATAAGGAAAAAAAGAGGGTGTTATAGACGAGTAAAAAAGGTATTAACAGCTGTCAAAGATGTGGATATTTTGGTAATAATCTGCTTCCAGTAAAGGTAGGCATATTACTGAAAACACTACAGCACACTTTTCGTTGTAGTCGTCCACTGAACATTTAGCATAGAATTTACAAACAAAACAAAGTCAGTTTGTCCCCATCTATTTTTTTCTAACACAGAGATGCAGCTTATGCAATTTTTGTTTATTATTTTTAGGCCTACTGAATAAAATCTTTCTAAATATTCCAGCACATTTTATGCACAAAGATGAATTATTTGTATAAGAGTTAAAGCTATACGTTATCATAAAACTGTGCAAGCTCAAGTGTGTGCAATGCCTACATACCCAGAAGGCTGGTAGCCCTATGCTCCTAATGTTAATTGTGGGAGAAACAAGTAGAGAAAGACAGGGATGTTGCAGGTTGCCAGTTTTTTAATAGTTTCTGTATCTGGTTTTCTACTCAAAGTAAGAAACAGGTGACATTGATTGTTATGAGAAATACAGTTGAAAACTGTTATGTTTTGCAAGATTCGACCAGAGAGAGGATGGCTAGAACTCATTTTGTTATCGAATCTTTTAATAGTCCAATAGACAGTTCTAAGTGAAATTCCTAGCAGTTTTAACAAATTGAATGTTACCTTTGGATCCTTTTTGCGCTTAAGTAATACTATTACTGTTATATCTTTCTTAATCTTGAAACAAATATGAATTATTTAAAAAGAGTGTACTCATGACCTGGCAGGTCTAAAGAGGAACTTTCTATGTTTACTGTATTTACCCGCATAATGGATGAAACCCAATTTTTTGTGTCAAAATTTTTATAAAAAAATCCCAGGATAATAAATGCATCTCATTTTAAACAAAGATCACTTTAGTAATATCTAAGGTTGTAAGATTGGATGCACTGTTTCATTTAAATCCAAGTTTTTAAACAACACTGCATGGTACCACTGCAATCATGCTTGGTTCTTTTTTTAAGTACACAAAATATAGGTACTATCCAATTAATAATGCAGTATTCTTAGGATATATGCAGTATTTAGATGTATTGATTATACTGTATTTCAACAATGGATAAGAACCGACTGAAATATTCAAGTTATTCAGCAAACTTTAAGCTGAAAGTTATCAAATTCATGGAAGTAAATGGTAACAGAGCTGCTGACTGAGAATTTAGCATGTTGGAGTGTAATGTGTGTAAGTAGTGGAAACTAAAAGAACCACTATTAAAAACCAGTAACAAATCAAGAAAATCATTTCTTAGTCCAAAGTGTGGGAAGTATCTCGAAAATAAAACCACTGGAATACTTAGCAGAGTTAAGGAACAATGACATTAGAGTGTCATATGAAATGATGTATTATGCATGTGAAATCGCAGCTTACATGATCATTGGTGAATTTGAAGCAAGTAGAGGTTGAGCCCTTTGTTTCATGAGAAGGAATAGATGCCACAAAACTTTGGACAGAAAATTGCAGA
Source organism: Metallyticus violacea (assembly GCA_030762175.1). Taxonomy (NCBI): domain Eukaryota; kingdom Metazoa; phylum Arthropoda; class Insecta; order Mantodea; family Metallyticidae; genus Metallyticus; species Metallyticus violacea. Next base: position 14,443,562 of record CM060845.1, on the reverse strand, counting down.
TTGTCATAAACTTGTAATAAAGATGAGAAAGGATAAGACTTATTTTTTTTTGCAAATATGGAATGTGGACTGGCACCCATCTTTTTTGATATGCCAACCAACACAACAATTACTAAGAATGGAGAAAGTAGTGTGCTGATATGCATTTAGGAGAAAATCTGTTGCACAGGGATGCTAACAGTAACAGAAGATGGAAATTACCACCATTTGTAATTTTCAAAAGAAAAACAATACCAAAAATTAAATTACCAATATGTAAGCCTATTCACATAAGAGTACACAGGAAGGGATGGATGGATGCAGATCTGATATGAGATTAGGTGCAGACAGTGTGGCAACATTGTCTCAGTGCTTTACTTTGCCAATCAGCTTATTTGGGACAGTTTCCAAGATCACTTATAGGTGACAACACAAAGAAAATTCATTTGGAGTCAAAAATTGACATCGCTGTTATCCCTGGTGGTCTTATATCAGTACTTCAAACTTTGGATGTGTGTATAAACAAGCCATATGAGGAAACTATATACACAGTGGATGACAGGCGGTGATCATAGGATGACACTGACAGGAAAGATATGGCGACCAAAAATTGAAGTGAAATGTGGCTGGATAACATGGACATGGAACATAACACCAGAAATATTTTAAAAAATTTCTTGAAGACTGGCATATCAAACTCAATTGATGGGAGATATTGATATTTTATGGGACAAGGATAAGGAGCAATGTGAATCTGTGAGAAATGATAGCAATGATGCTGAACCTGACAGTGAATGAGATAAGGCTCGTTAATAATAACAATAAAGAGTCTTGAATTATCATTACTGTATTCATTGTTACTAGTTATCATCTGTTTATACAATTGGTGCTAACTATCAATTGTCTTTCACAATCCACATTATTGTTATGTATTCTACAAATTATTTCACCATTCAAACTTTTTTTCACTAAAATTTTCCTCTCATAAAGGATGCACCCTAGATTTTTGTCATAAAAATAGAACAAAAACGTGCATCTATTAGTAATACTGGTAATACTGCTAACGAAGGTAGTTTATTCAAGATAAAAACTGTGGCAGCTGTTGCATTGTTGCAGGGATCAAGTTCAAAGATGATTTGAAGAAAGATAATAAATTCCTGGCAGTGCAACAATCCATAACCTTTATAATAATTTTCAGACCATGGTAGTGTTCAGTCTAAAAAAAACAAAACGGACAACATAGGAAATATTAGATGACATTAATCACCATCTGAAACATTTCCTCAAAAAACCACTTAGACATTTTTACAATAAACAGGTATTTCCTATGGCTATGTGCAAAGAGTTACTAAATTGTTTAAGTTAAAATTACATAAAATAATTGTAGCATAAGGGAATCCCTTATTTTAGGGAATTAATTACAGAGAGCATGATTTCCCCTTTTTTCTAACAAGACTGCCTCAGCAAATATTTTGATAAGAGAAATTCAATGTGTTCCAGAATGACAGAATTATTAGCAAGGATTTGTAGCCTCCTTGGTTTCCCAACATAACCTCCTCTTTTTTTATCTCCATTGGTAAGTTAAAAAATGCTCCATAGAAGACAAACCCACATACCCTGAAAGAAATAAAATAAAATATCTACCAAGAAATGCCCAGCATTACTCAATGTTAACTACAGAAGTGATGGATAGTTTTGTTAAGAATTGCAAAAACGTATGGACAATGATGATGGCCAGTTTCAACACATCCATTCATAAAGTTGGTAAGTAAAACATTTTAAAATAGTTGAGGAAACTGTTACTGTCCGCATATTGCAGAGTTATTGCCACTCTATAATATTTGGACAGCAATAAGTGCCATTCTCACCTAAAGGCAAAACACTGAAAATTGGTTCATAGTTCTTTGGGTTGCTCTGTATAATGTTGCATCACAGCAGCTTGGGCAAAATTGTGGAAGCTTTTTAAAAGATCATACAAATAAAAAGTAAAAGGTATAATTGATATACGAGGGTTGGAACTTAAATAGTGCAACACTGCTGTGGAGACATTATGCAACGGAACCTAATATTGTCGCTGGTAGCACACGTTGTTTACATACCTATCTTTTCTCAGAGCAAATGGACTCTCCCTTCCCACATCACCTGCGTGCGCACCATCAAGAGAAACACAGTCACTTGTGAGCTAGTGGTCTAATGTACTGTTGTCACTATGTTTTCGAAACAGGAACAACAGAGTTGGATCAATTGGATCAAGATTGAATGTGCCAGAGGTCGTACAGCACGACAGTGTCATAAAGGTCTTCAAGAGGCTTGCAGGGAATTTGTATTTCCTCACAGAATAGTGGCACATTGGGTAAAAGCCTTCAAAGATGGTCGGAAACTGTGGCAGACATTCATAGGGCAGGTCGTCCTACGATCGTCAGTGAAGAAGAAGTGCATGCTCTTGCCGCGTTACTGGACAGTGATCGACGCCAGACGATTCGCGAGCTCGCCCAAGAAACCGGATTAGCGCATACGACTGTGCTTCACATCCTGAAGGAATGCCTGGGCATGCGAAAAATTGCATCACGATGGGTTCCGCATGATTTGACGGTAATGGAGAAATGGTTGCGTTACGACGCTGCTAAGACGAACTTGGAGCGCGAAGGAAATACTTTCTTACGCCGTATCATAACCCTGGATGAGATATGGGCCAAATCGTATGAGCCAAAACTGAAACACCAATCGAACGAATGGCGTCAGTATGGGTCACCACGAAAGTCGAAAGTTCGTCCGAGCCCCAATACGATGAAAGTTATGATTCTCGTGTACGACTGTGATGGTGTTATCCTAACACATTACATTCCTCCACGGCAGACCGTCAATGCTGAGTATTACCGTTCGTCTTTGGAGCACCACCTGCGACCAGCTTTGAGAAAGAAGTAGCAACACTTTCTGCAGAATCCACCCATCATTTTGCACGACAATGCTCGGGCGCATACAGCGCAAGCTGTGGCTGATTTGTTCGGTCGATGGGGCTGGGAAGTACTGTACCATCCACCATACTCCCCGGACTCCTTGTGACTTTGATTCTGAAGATGAAGGAACCACTTCGTGGCATTCGCTTCAGAAGTGTTCCAGAGATTCGACAGGCAGTAGACCGCTCCATCTGCACCATCAAGAGAACAGACTCTGCTAAAGGTATACTACGACTTCCACATCGCTGGCAACGGGTTATACACAACACTGGTGACTATATTGAAGGACAGTAAAAGTTGCTAACATGTAACTCTTTTGTATCGGTTGTAAATAAATAGTTGCCACTATTTAAGTTCGAACACTTGTATACACCTGTTATCTTTTCTATCTGGATCTCAAACATGGAACCTAGTCAAAAAACAGACAAAAATAAATGGAAATAAAAATGGAAAGAAAAATTTTAAATATTAAATATATACTAAAGGAAGAAAATAGTCTTCCAGATGCTGTCACCAGAGTCATGCTTTAACATGAAAATCGACAGGACATGTGATGTGGCAGGACTCCAATGACGAACTTAGAAAATCACAGCTTGGGACCCTAGAATTGACAAAAGAAACCCAAAACACCAGATGACTCATTGGTCAGACGAATTAAGGAAGATTTTTGACAGCAGATGGTCTAATCGGTAACCAGAAGCACTGGAACTTACCAATCAAGCAAATGGCAATTATTACAGATGGATTTCTTCTGTATTGCCTAAAATCAGCTTCCTTTCATTTGAAAGGTCTTGTCCATAGAAATATTCTGGCTTTTTTTATTCCTAATTTTGAAAAGCAATTAAACTGAATGCAGAAATAATTTGTTGCTGTATACTGTATCCCTTGTATACTGAAGCACGATTACTGTTATCTATTAATATATCAGTATGTCATGATTAAATGACATACAATAGATATGTCATTTAATCATATTAATTTTATTGTTATCTTTTTATTGCTTATTCTTGCACTTACCAAGATGCTGCAAGTACTGCAATGTGCGTTCATATCCTCGAAGACTGGAATCTGGCTGATCTGCCTGTTTTTGGAGCAACTCTAAAGCTTTGCGATGCAAGCCTTTTGTTTGATAAAGAATTATCAGCTCACTATATTTCTGATGTTTCTTGAGTGTTTTCTCTGTTTCACCCAAGTGACAGTGATTCAGCCTTAATAATGGTGCTACCAAAGCATCATTTGTCTGCAATGCAAAGCAGTCACCATAATTTTAAGAGTAAGGAAAATAAGCCATTACTACACATATTTACAGTGAAGGGAAAGGCTTTTTGCAGTCTATCACTTAGCTTATTACAACCACTGTCTGTTCAAAAAAAGTGTAACACAGAAGAAAATGTTGAATAGTTAATTAACAAAAAATACCCACCCAATAATTTATTTTTTCCAAATTTAATGATGAATGTTGTTTTAAATGGTGGAAATTTCATATAAATTCACTCTGACCATTAATAGAGCCTACATGATGTGTGAAGTTCTAAATGTCAGCTTGATACACACTTACCTGCAAATAGCATTTAAGAAGAGTTGTGTCAATAATTTGCAGTAATTGCTGTGTAGATTTATGGTTTACATTATTTTGGCTGCTGCCTTCTGTAGTGTTCTTGTCTGCCAGCAGTTTATGCCTCACCTGTAAGTCAAGCATTTCGTATTTAATGTAATACTCCTGGGAGATGTAAGCTTTAGCACTAATTTAATGGTGAATTGTACACCACTGCCACTACATTCACTTGAAAGGGTAATATTTTGATGCTGTAACCGTTCATCTTACAAATGGGAGAAAAACTGGTTTCTTAATGTTGTGACACAGAAATAATTATAATGGGAGTTTTCAAAGCATAATTTTTATGCCATTTATTACAGGGTGCTACAGAAACATTAACCCATTTTAAATCATGCCCTATTGTTGATCATGGTTTTCTAGAGAGCTGATATTTGTACCATTGTGTAGTGCAGTTAAAATCATTTTCTGGCCACTTGTACCACTGCACAGTAATATTTGGCAGTCAGTATGGAGTGCTAGCTGAATGAACATAGTCATTTACAATTAAAATGTTTTTCAAATATGGTGATTGTCATAAGAATGCAGCATTTCTTTTCACAACATTTCGACATTGGCTGGAATGGACAAGTTTCCTCACTGAAGGTATTTATGAAAAGCGTCAGGCAGTTCAGGACAGCGGCATCTGCTTCAAACAAGAAGCCACAGGCCACATATGGTTATACTCCAGACACCATTCCAACAGGAAGAGCTGCTTTAGAGTAAAGTCCATGATCAGTTCGCCAGCATTTGCAAGCCCATAACATATCAAATGCCAAAATCTTTTTTTAAGATTTTAAGTTTCAAGTTTTGGGTGCACATTACATTCAATGGCACATTAGATTTGCATAAATAAAATAATTAGTTGACCAGTAGGTATAGCAATGCTATTTTATACTCTTCAAGAAAAGCTATGGATGGAGTAATGAAAGCTTTCTGGGAAGTATATCTGCAAAGCATAAACATTTGCAATAAAAAAAATAAAGTAAATAATATCTATATACAAACAACTAGGAATTTCTGTAACAAAATTATGGAAAGTTTGCATTACCTAGGATTCACCACTGAAAATGCAACTCATGTTCAAAAATTATGAAGAACACACTAAGGAAACAACAATATAAACAGTATAAATTTCCTCACAAGGGGCAAGATGTGTCACTTTTTTCTGAATGGTCAAAATGTAATTCATGGATCTCGACCAAAAGAGAATTTTCATCGTCTCAGTGGACTAATGCAATCAACATGAATTCCAATCAAGAAGTGTTCCAAGCAGGAATCAAGTAAACCCTGCCATGTATACAATGTGACTGAAATCCTTCCTCATATCGCAAGGTATAACTTCTGAGGATTAATCATCACAATGAAATTCACGTTCTGTCACCAATAGCTTTGAAGGTTGTAAAAAGAATGACGTCTTTGTAGAGGTATATTGCATTTTCAGCACAAGATCTACTAAAAGAGCAGATATCAATTATAAATGACATAGAGGAAAATATGGAATACATCATTAATCCAACTATTCTTTGGGGGAAATCAAGATGTTAATATAGAGAAAAAACAACACCATGACCCTTGAAGTGAATTTACCAAGAATTATATCACCGACAGCTGAGAAGTGATTGGTTTTGGTTTGTTATTTGGAGCTATAGGTGTTGTAACAAAATATTTAATAAACATCTTCACATGCTTTCTCCTATAAAAAAAAATCTTGAAGTTATAACTCTACAGATACCATGAAATTCACAAATCATGTATATTCCATTAATTAAAGAAATAAAATTATATTCAGGCCTTGATAATTATAGTTGCTCTGAACTCTTTCTTAGTTTCATATAAATTTTAAAATATTAATATTTCTCTATTTTAAATATTATTTATAGAGATTAATTGGTAGGCTTATCTTTTGGTATCCTTTAAAAATAACAGTTATAATCATCATAGCTATTAGCTTTTTTATGTTACAAAAGAATGATGATAAAAAAATATGCAAAACTATTTGGATACTAGACTAACCTGGGAAATGTATATTCATCATCTTTTCAATAAGAATATGGTATTTCTTATGAAATCTAAGGAAATGTATAAGATATGTTAATTATATCCTATTATGACCTTTTTCATTTATATATATTATGCAGAGTTAGGCTCTGGGGAAAATGTGCTACATCACAAAAAGATTTGTCTGGCAAAAGAAAGCAATCAGACAGATTGTAAGATTAGGAACAGGAAACATACAAGCCTTGTTTCATTAATCTCAAAAGAATGACATACCTTCCTTATATACAATATCTATACTAATATTATGCAAGTTAAAGTAAAATTATTCAATTGTTCCACGAAATATGTCTTAAGTAAATCTCATGTAAGTGCAGTACATAATAAGATACAAATGCAATTTAGACACACTACATAACAGATTAAGCAAAAAGTTACAACTATAACATTAAAACTCTTTAATAATCTACCTTTAACTATTAGAAAATTACTATAAAGCAAGTTTAATGTGACTGTAATGAAATGGTTCAAACATAAAGCCTTTAACACTAGATGGAATGTGGTATGCATATTCCTTAATTAATATAAGTTAACAATAAATATATTGTAGTTTTGTCATTATGCCAGTTTCAATAAATTATAGGTCTTATATAGCATAATGTTCCATAGTTATGTGTTATTGTGCATACTTTACAATTGTTATTTTATATATCTGAGTTTCTTGTAAAAATATGTAATTACTTGCATATATCACATTTATTTTATATCATATTATGTCATACTGCTGAAGAAGCCCTTTTGGTTGTTGTTCTGCAGACCTCCTGTTCAATACTGCTGCTTTGACACTAACCTATCTGCAAAAATGTAGGAAACAAGGTAGTGAGACCTTTCTTCACAGAAAGAGACCGTTTGATGAATATACAAAAAAACCACTACTACAAACTGATATGTGAGGCATTATCTTTCACACATCATTATAGAATAGAAAGCAAAGCACTGAGTCATGGATATGTCTGCTGCTGCACCCTGACAATGTGCCTGCTCATATACCTGAAGAACTCATAGAGTACTTCTACATTCCCCTTATTCCCCAAATCTGGCTCTGTATAACTCCTTTCTTCCCTTAAAACAAAAGAAACACTTTGCAAACTTAGAAGAGGTTTTTAAGGCTTAAGTATAGGCTGTGCATTACCTTCCTGAAGTATGTGGTCACAGGCATTTTCAAAATATCAACAAATGCACAAATGTTGTTTTTAAGGCAAATACATAGTTTGAAAGGTTGCAAGATTCAAGTTTTTAGTCTGGGTTAGGAACTTCCAAAAAGGGTATCACTGAGTGATGCCTGTTCAATGATGCATGTAAAAAAGCAATTTTTCACCAATGAGAAAGATTAATGTTTCTTAAATAACGATTTAAGTGAAAATTACATATTTAATGTATTACCTGAGTTTGCATTTTATCAAGTGCTCAGAAAAAAATTGTAAATGGATCCACCTTTATTTGGCCCTGGTCATTTTCAGGTACTTCTGAATACAAACATATAAAAGCAATTTACAAACAGTAACAAAGTTTAATATGTTTACGGAATTTGGGAATCCACACAGTGAAACTTTTGTTAATCTTATTTTGATTTAAAGTAAAACACTAAAAATCATGTCGTCACATTAAAACTCTCTTTAAGTTTCACAAACACACTTATAAAAGTAATTTTGGTACATGTTTCTACATCTTATAAACAAAATCAAAGATAATAAACTAAACTCAAATGATATCATGGTTTCCTTTGATGTAAAAGCATTGTTTCCAAGCATTCCAAAAGAGAAAACCCTGAATTTGTTAAAAAAATGGCTACTATCTATCAACATTGTAGAAACACACACAAAAGAATATGTAAAACTCACAGAACTATGTTTAAACCAAACCTACTTCACATTTGAAGGAAAGTTTTATAAACAAAAATTAGGTTTAATGATGGGTAGTCCACTATCTCCATTTTTGGCTGATCTGTTCATGAGCTATTTTGAAACACATATAATGAAAGCCTTCCCATACATATTCAAAACATGGTACAGATATGTTGATGATGTGTTTGCCATTGTAGAAGATAGATTCATAGAAGATTCATTGAAACTGTTGAACTTGCAAGAAAAAACCATAAAATTCACTATGGAAACCGAGGTTAATAATACTTTACCTTTTCTGGACCTAAGGATAATAAAAAGGAATAAAAATATAGAATTTGGTATATACAGAAAGGACACACATACCGACAATTACATAAAAGCAAAAGGTTTCAACCCCAGACCCCACAAGGAAGCAGCATTCAATAGTATGACATATAGGCTAGTTAATACACCACTCAGTAAAGAAGAATACAGGAAACAATATGCACATATAATACACACAGCAGAAATAAATGGATTTAACAAACAAATGGTAGATAAAAAGATAAAAAAATAAAAAAAAAAAAAAAAGATTTAAAAATAAAAAGGAAATTAAACTAATCACCACACTCAGTTCTTCACTTAAAGAAAATACCTATCAAAAATTCACATATCACCCTTATGTTAACCATAAATTCCAAAAAATTTTCAAAAAGTACATTACTCTAGCACCAATAAACAGATATAGTGTTGGTAAACTATTAAATCTAAATAAAATTAAACAAAAAAAGAAGAAAGAAGAACATTCAGGTATATATAGAATTAATTGCAAGGATTGTGAGAAAATATACATAGGAAAAACAAAGAGAAATCTGGGGATAAGATTAAAGGAACACTGGAGAAATATTAGACACAAACAAGTAGAAAAATCAGCAGTGGCTGCACATTTTTGGAATGAGAATCATGAAATAGAGAAGGACATAACATTACTAAAAACAATTCAACATCCGAAAGATCTTAATATATGGGAAAAAATTTACATAAAAAAATATGAATACAAACTTATGAATTTTGATATACCGGAAGCAGACAACATATTGTTTAAGTTCATTAACAGACCACCAGAGCAAGCATAGTAACATACATACTTTGCTGAAACTGGCTCCTCAGTCGTCGTTTTGGTTGACAATGTGAGGAATGTACCTCACGAAACATGTACCAAAATTACTTTTATAAGTGTGTTTGTGAAACTTAAAGAGAGTTTTAATGTGACGACATGATTTTTAGTGTTTTACTTTAAATCAAAATAAGAGTAACAAAGTTAACTAATAATTATAATTTTCAGTAATTACAATCCTAAATCTCTCATTTAAATTTACTCCTAATTAAAGAGAAAATCAACCATTATTAATAAGGAAGATAAGACAAACATTTGTTAATCTTTCATAGAACATTTCCATTACTTTTGACTTAGAACAAATACTGCCCTAAAATAAATTTGAATAGTTTGGGATTTTCCCAGTGAAATATAGTATGATATTATAAATTATTTATGAGGAAGTCACTCAAATTTCACTAGTTTTATTCCACTTACTTGGACATGTTTTAAAGGCAAATTTCCTTCATCATCAGCAAAGAGAAACTAATAAATGTCTTAAATGTCTTAAAAAAATGGCTAACCACAATCAAGTTACCAGGAGAAATCATAGAACAATATCTGAACCTCACCAAAATTTGCATCAATCAAACCTACTTCACATTCAGAGGCAAGATATACACACAAAAGAAGGGTTTAGCAATGGGTAATCTACTCTCACCATTCTTAGCAGACATATGCATGAGTTTCCTGGAAACAAAATTAGTAGAGGCTTTCCCACAAATATACAAATGTTGGTATCATTATGCTGATGGTATCTTTGCAATAGCAGATGAAAAATGGAAAGATGACTCAATAAAACTACTAAACCTACAAGACAGCAACATTATTCACAATGGAAATGGAGAACAACAAAGTTCCTGCTTTCCTGGATACAAAAATTATAAAAAATGATAACATGCTGGAATTTGGCATATTCAGGAAAGATACCCACATGGATAATTATATAAAAAGCAAAAGCCACAATCCAAAACAACATAAGCTAGCTATAATCAATAGCCTAACATTCAGATTAATAAACCTACCAGTAAATGAGACAGAATACAAAATGGAGTACCAAAAAATCTTGGATATAGTACAGAAAAATGGCTACACAACAAATCTGGTCAAGAAAAAGATTGGAAAATTCAAAAAACAAAAACAAACAAATAAAAGAAATCACCACACTAAAAGGTTACAAAGGAGAGCAGATATATATAAACTTTACATTCCATTTACGGAAAAATCAGCAGTAGCATATCATTTCTAGCAAAAAAAACCATGAGTTCCAAAATGAACCAAAACTCCTAAAGCTCTTTAAAAACCCATTGAATTATTGGTGTGGGGAAAATATACTCTTGAACGAAAACAAGAAAATTTAGTTAATTTTGATCTTCCAAACAACAGCAACCTCATCAAAAAGTTAGAATCCAAAGAGCGACATCTTAATACCATGCTGGAAAGCTGACAGTGGAACCGTGCTGAAAATGAAGGAAATTTGCCTTTGAAACATATCCAAGTAAATGGAATAAAACTAGTGAAATTTGAGCGACTTCCTCATAAATAATTTGTTATAAGTGCCCTAAAAATCTTACAATTTTTGCTAAAAATTTCATTATAAGTAATTCTTCTATCCATTCTCAGTCACTTTCGATTTATATATTTTTTCCCCCCTAAAAATCTTAGCTTCTTTAAATTCAAACAGTATGTATCCCACATTTTCTTTATCACTATATAGTGGATACACATAGTGCATTAAACCATCTATTTGCCCTTTCAACCTCCATAATCCTAGTCTGCCCTATGCAATGTCTTCTCTTTGTTCTTTATTTACTTCATTAATCCATTTCTCTTTTAAATTAAATAAATTGTACTTACAAAGCTGTAGACAATGGAGTAGTAATATATCCTACACTGATGTATTAAACATGCTCACACTAACTCCACTTATATAACAGTTTTATATTTGGAGAGAGAGAGCGAGAGAGATAGGTTTTGGAATGAGGTAAGAAGAGATTTGAAGATATAAAGATACAAAAATTGTTTGTTAGTTTAGCTGAGAAAGGGATCATTTACATCTTAGGTTCTAAAAAGTATTTTGGAAAGAGAAAAATATATCCTATATTAATGTATTAATCATGTTCACATTAACTCCACTTATACGACTATTATTATGTAAGTAAGTGGAGTTAGTGTATGATATATTACCACTCCACTGTCTACCGCTTCATAAGTACAAAAATTGGCATTATTTCCAACTACAGCTAGTATGAAGAAATTCACTGGTTCTTGCAAAGGAAAACATGCTGAGAATGAAGAAAATGTTTTGAAATTCGTACAATAAAGTAGGAAAAACTGGCAACCTGTGACTAGTGACACCATAAGAAATAGCCTTTTCTTCTTTGACCTATGCCAACTGTCCTGGCAACAGCACGAATGATGGATTTTGTCCTATGTGCTCCTAGTTTTAACAATAGTCCACTTATATATTCTATGTTCTGATCGTTTTATGAAGTAGAAAGGCTTATCTCTAAGATGCTAAACAACAATATGCCAAAATCTTTTATTATTATTTTAAGCTTCAAATTTGGGTACGTATTATATTCAATGGTGCATTAGATTTGCATATATACAGTATATGTTTAGAAATCAAACTATGCACTCTTTACCATCTTGCAAATGATTCTAATTCCTTTTGAAATTGTCCTGCAAACATTTACCTCTGTAAGAAAATCAATGAGTGCAAGGAGACCATTCTCAAGATCTCGGTCCTGCAATTTGTGATGCCTGTCTGTGTCTTGCTGTCCACGGGACTGCTGTGGTAACAGCTCAGGAAACAGCCTAATGACATCATATGGATCTGAAAATTACGTCAACAAGGACCAAATTAGAGAGAACTTTCACTTCTAGGCAATTTATTAAAATACATGTTCACAATGTTAACAGTAGAAGAAACTTTTAAAATAAACTGTAAAGTTTAACAACATTTAAATCTAACATTCATAATTATGAAAGTTGTTCAATAAAGACTGACAGTAATATTATCAACCAATTTATTATCAAAGTTTATAAATTCAACTTTTTTCCCCTTCATAAGTACTGCCCATCCAATGTAAAAGGGCTAGTCAATAAAGATTGAGAATGCTTCTTTTTTTTTCTCATCATACAGTGAAGATATGGTGGTAAAACAACTTTTCATGAGAACATATCTCATGTGATAGGTGGAAAAAAATTGGAAACCTTATGTGCATGCTTCTTAGTACCAGATGCCGGCAAAAAAAGTGTTTGCCAGTCAGTTGCATAAAATGGAGTCACTTCATAATGATCAGTACACTACTCTGAAATGTTGTTTCTGTCTGCAGAAATCTGGTGTGGAAGCATATGAGAAGCTACAGCAAGCATATGATGATGATGATGATGATGATGATGATGATGATGATGATGATGATGATGATGATGATGATGCTGATGATGCTGATGATGTGCCACAATCAATGGCACTGAATTTCAAAGAATTTAAGAAGGGCATGTTTCACAACAAAGCAGGGATGTCCAAATGATCCAATCAGGTTGAGATCATGTTAATACAGCTGTCATCATTGTTTAGAAAGATCGACAAATAACAGTGAATTGACTGGCATACCTGTTATAGGACTTTCCATGAAAGTGTATTTACACTTCACAATCACTTATGATTGAGATGCATCTATGCCAAGATTGCTGATGCCTGAATCATGTGTTGGGAGCTTCAACATCTCGTAGAAGAACATGGCAAGGCATACCTGAATCCCATCATTACAGATGATGAGATTTGGCTTCACCATTATATTATGAGCTTAAAAGCAAATAGTTCAGTTCTTAGAAATCACCCGGTTCTCTGACACCAAAGAAGGTCAAGATTGTTTGGTTGGCAGGAAAGATTATGGTAATTGTATTCTTTGGCTGTCATGGAATGCTTTATCAACATGAAGTACCCCTACGAACAATAGTTAATGAGGAGTATTACAAGACTCTTTTGAGTGTCTAATGAAAATGCCCTGAGCTACATCCATCTGGTTGGCACTTTCACTATGACTATGAATGCCCTCATATTTGTAACACTGCTTTTCATTTGGCCAGAGAAAACATTGAATGTGTGTCCCACCTTTCATATAGTTCATACCTGGCTCCATACAATTTATTTGTTCCCTTGTTTAAACAAGCCATTTGTTCATCGGCTTGTAAAGAAGGCAGAGGTAGTTTGGAAGAAGATGTCTCCAACATATCTGTCAGTACTAGCAGAATATTGGGCCAACTGCATACAATTCAATGGGGATAACTTTGAAAAAGCTCATACCAACTTTGTCCCTACCTAGAGTATTTCATAAATACAAAAAAATCATTCTTAGTCTTTATTGACTAGCCCTGATAATGCACTTGCATTGTACCATTTCTGTTACATTTCTGGAAAACCTGCAGAGTCATCCTTCAAGAGCTGCTTCAGAGCAGTTTCAAAAGTTTTGACTGTTTAAATTTCATTATCGAACTGATATCCCATAAATATATTTTTGAGGAAAATGTCAATGCTTTAAGGCAGTTAAAGTATTGTGGAAATGCCTCTTTTTGCCTGGAAATTAGTGACAACCTTAAGAAATACAAGGTCTGGCACCGTCATGATGCAATTTACACTTTCCAAAAAGATTCCCCCTTAAATTCAACATTTGCTTCTAATAATCAGGACATGTTTGTAGTACTCAGTTTAAATACACTGGAACTGTGTGAATGTATACTATCCTCTTATAATAGAGGCAGATAATGGCCATGTCTTTATTCGTTGACTTCTATTGGGGCTAGTTGACCATGTTTAACCCATATTGTGCTGCTCTGTTTCATCTTTGGATCATAACAATACAACCATGTTTATCTGCAGTGCTTGTGTTTTGGCACCAAGCATCACTCATTCTATCAAATCATTTCCAGTAGTAGAATGCAGCAACAGGAGTTACAGTTGTGGTATTCACGTGCAAGCTCTTGAAATATATTAACAGTTAACTTAAAACTGCAAAGTGTTACCAATAGATATTCCCATCATGTGTGAAAGCTGTCTTATCTTGAAACATGGGTCAGTGCAAATATGGCATCTGCAGTGTTGAATGTTGTCTTTGACAAGGACTGTTATAGATGTACCATCTCCTCCCTGCAATTCACAGCTTACAGGCCTTTTTTTAAATGTTCTGTGATATTGAAAACAGGCTCGATTTGACATCACAGCCTCACTGTTAGCTATTCTCAGTTCTTCATAGATCAATTAAGTCACAAAATTGAATTATATAATGCTGCCCAAGAAAATTCTATATAATGAAACTGCATAAACATACAACCACTTTAACCAAATGCCACAGCTATGTTAGATATTTAGGTTTTCATGATCGAGCATGAGGTTCTTGAGAGTGCACATACTTTTATGAGAGGTGTAATGATAGCTCCAGTCTTTGTTGAAAAATCCTTGCATCATAAATGTATTTTTGAGACCTTTTCAGTACAAAACGCTCCACAATGCCAAAATGAACAAGTATGAATTGAATTAAACTGAATTTATTTTAACCATATAACAAATTATTTACTTAATTTTGATCTTGCAAACAACAGCAACCTCATCAAAAAGTTTATAAAATCCAAGGAGCGACATCTTAATACCACGCTGGAAAGCTGACAGTGAAACCGTGCTAGCGATGAAGGAAATTTGCCTTTGAAACATGTCCAAGTAAGCGGAATAAAATTAGTGAAATTTGAATGATTTCCTCATAAATTTTTTGATATTTCACTGTGAAAATCCCAAACTATTCAAATTTACTTTAAACAATTTAAATACAAAACAAATTTTACATCATAATGAAACTTTACAAAATTTTAAATATACTAAGCCCCAGTCCTAGTGCATCAGTAGTTTTATACTGGACAAGAGAACTTGAACTCAGGCCACCATATTTCTAAACTTATTTCCAATAAAATTTAAAACTTAATCTAATCTACCTTCAACAGCTGCTTGTCTTTGAATTCTCTACACCTTAACATCCTAGTTATTGGTGTTAAGCAAACAATTACCAGATAGCATCAAATATTTTCCTTCCCCACTCATTTTCTTACTATTCTAAACTATTTCTTTCGTACTTTTCCTAAATATTTTCCTAACTCTATAATAAATTCATTTGTCTTTTTATTGAAAATTTTCTTCGCCATTTCCTTCTCCAGATTTTTCTATTTCTCAAACCTCAATATCCCTCTTTGTTTAGCTTCCTTGCACTTTAGAACATGGTGCAATAAATAAGTAAAAAACTCTTGTTAATTTGAATATGATTTGATTTATTGGATAATTTGAACAAAGCTTATTCCCCTTTGAAAACAATGTTAAACATTACTATTTAATTTAAATTTTCAAATTTTTTATTTGGATAACTCAAAAGCATGATTTTATTTATTAAAAAAGTGGTACTTATTCCTGAATTTTAATTCATGCTGTGCTACGAATTTTTAGCAACTGACCAATTATTCAAAAACAATTTGTAGGGAAGTTAGGTTTTTGCTTGCTTTACTATATTTATAGCTTTCACCCTCTCCTCACAGTTTGGGCTTTTTACCTCTTTTGTGTGCAGGTGTTTGTCTTTTATATTATTCACCCATAAGATTTGTAAGAACAACAAATTTGTGAAAATCTTTTGAACTATCCTGAAGTTAGTAACCAAAGAAGCTTCAGTTGTCAGCTGTGATTTGTCCATGTACAGCACACTGTTTACAAAGTTGAAGCATAGCATGTATTGTGGCTTAATGCTATAGAAAAAAGTAGAAGTTCTGAAAGAAGTGGACAAAAAAGGTATGAGGAAGAAATGTGACATCACTTAAAGACTATGGAATACCATCAAACTTATTGGAATGCACTTTTCATTTACTGCTTGCTTAGTTATTATGAGTAGATTTTTGTCTTGCACTACACGATAACACACAAAATATGGCAGTTTTTAATGAAAATTCTAGTGCATGTTAATTATTTCTGTGAGAAATAATTCTGTTTTACCAATTTTCTTTAATATATTATACTATGCATTTTTGCTGATATTAATGTTGAATAATTTTATTTTTTTTTATATTCTCATAGAGTTTGAATTAAAAGAGTCCACTGTACATTTATACAGTCTTCAAGAAGAATCTGAGTTATAAAAACAAACAATATTTTAAATTTAAATGTAAATTGGAACTTGCACAGTGAAGCTAATCATACAATGATATCAATATTTTAAATGTTATATAACTTTCTGATATTTATTTAAAAAAGTTTTCAGGTTTACCCTCTAAATGTCACTAGATAAATTTTGAGACACAACATTTTGGCAGCATCTCCTCTTTGCAGGTCACATCTGAGAAACCAGCAAGTGAATAAAAGAGCATAGGAATAAACATTTTCCAGAGACCTTGCATGTCTTTTAACTTCAGGTTAAATAATTCAGGCACTTAATCTTCTGGAACAGGCATCCAGGGACCCATCTCTTCCATCTAATTGTTACAGTTTATATTGCCTAAATTAGAGAAGTGCCAGTTCATGCATGGTGATGACCATTTAGCATATTTCCCTGGTGAGACTATGATGCAAGAAGAAGCAGAGTATTTTTACCATCCTTTGTCAGTATTTAAAATTTACGAAAAAATTTTCTTTTGGTTCTGAACCTTAAGAGGGAAGGAATGCAAAAATAAAAGGAAACTGCAGTATAACATGCAAGTATTTTGATGGATTGTGTCATTAGGCATTGCTAGCTAAGGGATTCTTGCATCAGTCTGTCGAGAGGCATTCATATGGAGTAGTTTGTCTTTGGTGCAGTTTTCTCTACCCACATACTTTAATTCTTATGAAAGGTGACAATAAAGAACAAAAAGTGTGCATTAAATGTTTTTTACTGAGGAAAACTGCAACTGATTTAACTTAAATTTTTGGTATGCCTTTAAGGATAACTATGGGCAAATCACAAGTCTATGAATGATTGTTTTCATTTAAAAAATGAAAGCATTTCAATTGTAGACCTGCCATGACCTAGTCAATAAGTCAATTGATGAAGATTATCACAAGACCACTGAATTACTTTCTGAGAACAAAACACATTGTGGAGTATCAGAGGTGCCAGAGCCTGGGAATTAGGCCCCTTGAGTCCTCCCTAGAAACTTAATGAAGAATTTGTAATCTGTTGCCACTTGAACATGGATGATGTCATTGGTCATGGCCTGTGGAAAGAAAGCCAGGCTTTTCCCACTTTTTCACTCCCTCTTTCTAAGCTCTGCACTGCTGCTCTAGGACAAACAATAAACATTATATTTTCTTGATGCTTTGAGAAGACTGCATGAGAGAATGTGATGGAAATGGACAGAATAGTGGAGAAGCAGAGATTCATTGCATCATGACAATACCTTGGACCATGTGGCTTTGTCTGTCTGACAATTCCTGATGAACAGAGTTCAGAAGTTAGGCAAAATGCCTTTTCTATCTGGGTGGAGATATTTAAGTCAGATAGAAATGAGCATGTGTCCATAAATTTGGGATCAATAGGGCCAAGGTTTATTTTATTTTTTTTTTTTTGCCTTAAATCATTATAGATTTTCTCTGTGATTTCCAATATATCAAAGTGAAAAATGTTATAAAAATTAAATGGCATGTTCACATAACAAAAATATCTATTGAGAATTTTGTTATACATTTATTTCTTTTCTAGCAGTCAAAAACTTTTTCCTCAACTCATTCGCTTAAGCTCTTCAGATAGCAGAACTTTCATTAGTGAAAGGAATGCAGCTACCTTGGGCTTACAAATATCAGGAAATAACGGGGATGAAGGAAGTACTGTAGTTTTAAATAGTCCTGCAAATAACTTTGTATTGAACTGCACAAGACAATTCTAGGAAATTGGTGGTGAAGGTAACGTTTCAGCTGCATAAATGTGCAAGCAAAAAAGGTGAGAGTGGTACAGCTGTGCAATGAACTGTCCCTAAATGTGTTCGGTACAGAAGTAAGAGAGTTACTAATCTGATTCCCCTATAAATGCATATATGGAAAATGAACTGGACCAGAAATCATTGCACATTTTTTGCTTATTTGCCAGGACTAATCAAAACTACTTTACTTTATCTTGCTCAACATCTCCATGATGTCCAGAAAGATGGTGTTCCATTGTAACTGGTATGAGTCCTTTCAAAATGGCTTGTTTTAAAAATGCTGCAAGCACTTCAATGGAAATAGAACTTTCTTTATGACGAAAAATGTTCCCTTTGACAAGCAGCTGACTATGACAGTTGATAGTTTGAAAAAAAATCTTGTTGCTGCTTATAACTAAGAAAAGTAAACTTATATACTTTAATTATGTGATAAAGAACTGTTAAGTATCTTAAGTATTTATTTTCTTTAATAATGAGTGATATTACACTCTGTTTCCACTTTTAATACATGCCTTTTTTAAATTATATCTCTGCCCATTTTCAGTATTTTAAGTGACTTTCTTCCTGCCTATTTTAACCAAAATGAATGCCTGAATTTCTGAGCTATGTTAATGAATAACAAAATTATACCTGTTACCCCACCCCCTTACTCACTCTGTCTTGCTTTGTGTGACTTTTTCATACTCATAGATGAAGAAAACTCATCTTCATTTGGATGAAGAGAAAGAAAATGCATTGAGGGACTTGAATAGGTTATATTTTCATTATTTTTGGGTACTTCTGTCATAACAGCAGCAAAAGCTGATCAGAGTGGAATGATGCAAGCAAAAGTTGAAAGATTTAGCAATGAACACTCTCAGCAGGTTTTAAACATCCTAACAGATAACAAATCCTGGACTTACTAATCTTAAATCCCATTATCAAGTGCTAGGCATTGGTTTTGGTTTTTTCTTGTTGCAGTGTCACACTACTCTCTGTGACAGAGAGAAAAGAAAATGATGGCCACCTTCTTTTCAGCAAACAGTCACCGAGCAACTATAGAGAAATGTTATCACAAGCATATACTGAGGTGTCTGTATCTATGTCCTCCAAAATATCCAGCAGAAATGACCAAAAGCAAGATTAATGGGTTTGTTTATATGCTAATTCAACGATCTTTTTGGTTGATTGCAAAATTGTTCACAAATCCTGCCTGCAGTCCCCCTTGACACTATGCAACTTCTTCTGTTCCCAAATGTGAAGAGTTGGACAGTGATACTCCAGAAGAAGCTGTCGCTGTCTATATAGAGGAGCTGAATCCTAACTGGAGAATACTGCTATGGTGGCTCCTAGAATTGCAATAGTTACAAAAATGTTTTTACTGAACTACCTCTATGGTCTAATGGTAGCATTTGCAACTAGTAACTCAGAGGTTCTGGGTTCTATACCCAGTCAATTCAAGTTGTCTCAATAAGGTGTGTTTCAAAAGTTTTTCTTTATGACGATTAGGTGAATGCGATTGCATTAAGTCACAAAGGACTTTGTGCTCATTTGCAACATCATTAATCCATTTCACTTATATGTCTTGCCTGTAATAAATAATAAACAGATACCTGGTCTGCTTTTCTCAGATGATTTGGTTGTAGGGTCCATAGCTGTAAATGGTTTAAAACCGTCCTTACAGAAAATAGATTCATACTGTGCAGAATGGGGATTATGTGTAAATGAAAAGAAAACACAAATTGTAGTTCATTTAAGAACTTTTGAAAAATAAGACATTTTTAAAAAATTCTGTTGGAACTCACACAGTGAAGCTTGTTAAATGTAAATTATATCTAATCTGTCGTCTAACACACTCTTATGCTTCACCTACTTTTGAATATGGTGGGACCGGTTTCGAAGAGACATCCTCTCCATCTATTTAAAATTAAGTGAAGCATAAGAGTATGTTAGATGACAGATTAGATATAATTTACACAAATTGTAGTGTTTAAAAAGGGAGGAAAATTGAGTAAATATGAAAAATGGAAAAAAGAAAGTAATGAATATAAAGTAATGAGAGATTGTATGTACTTTGGAATGAAAATAGATGCAGGAGGGAAATGGGAGAAACAAAAGAAATCAGCTCTGGCAAAGGGGAAAAGAGCAATGATGGCTATAAGAAAATGCTTATTTGAAATGCCAGAGATGGAGATTAAATTGGCTTAAAAGAGTATACAACAAAGAGTATACAACTCAGTCATACAGGCACAATTGTTATTTGGTATTGAAGTATGGGGACTTGAAAATGGGTGGGTAGTTGTGGACCAAGTACATAGGATGTTTTGTAAGGAAGTTCTTGGGTTGCCCTTCACAGTGGGTGTAATGGAATGGCTCAAATTAAATTCGCGCAAATATCAAGAAAAGGATTGGTTATGGAGAGAGCCTTAAAATATTGTTATCATGCACCTGAATGAAGATAATTTGTTAAATCAATGTTTAAAATATAAAGATATTTGTTTTCTGCTTCCACTCTTCTTTTTGCTGAACTAGACACTTGTAACACCCTTTTTTTAATTAGGAAAGCACCATATAAAAATTTCCTCTTCATTTCAGGATCATTAACAGCATCCAATGGGCTTGGAACAGCATCCAATTCTTGATGATGCCTACATAATAGTGCATAATTCAAAAGGCCTCTTGAAAATTCACTGACCAATTTCTGATTATTAACCTATATGGGGCAGACTCCTCATAAACACATACTAAAGAAGAATGGCATTCTTCTGCATACAAATGTTTTTATAGTCATATTGTAAATCTGGCACTAAAGTCACAGCTCAAAAGCACGACCATATATACTCATATATGTTGATGCAACAATGAATTTTAGTTCTTATACTAGACAATAAAATTCAGTGGACAGGGAAGTGGCATGTGCAAGCTTCTAGGTCAAAGAACTATGCTCTCCTAAACAAAACTGTTATCAGTCTAATACTTTAAAAGCAATGATAAACTTTCAACATGACCTTTATCAATATCATTTATAAATTATTCCCTTCACAACTGTGATAGCACATTCTTAGATTATTTACATGCAATATCATGCTGTAAACAAAAAAAAACAAACAAACAAACAAAAATTACCTGTTCCAAGTTTCAAAAATTCGTTCATTGACTCACGGAACTGCTTGTTGTAGAACAAATCAAACGCATAGAGTGTTTGTATTTGATAAATGTTTTTTGATTTCTCTTCTTCGGTTTCATCAGAAATTTTCTGTTGAACATTTAAAAACAATTATTAGATTTAAATCACATACAACAAAAAAACTTCTGGGGTTGACACATCAATATTTTGTTTCAGTTTCTTGTTAAGCAGGTGTTAGAAGCATAACAGAACTATGAGGTAGGTAAGCATACAACTAAATATTCTATGTGTAGGGACATTCACTACTGTAAAATACAAGATGTTAATGAACAACAATGAAACATTTTCATTCTAAACAGAGTGGTCTTAAAGTAATTTGAGACAGGGGACCCAGGGTCTATGCTACAAACTCCTATATTAGGGCTCAAAGCTTCCAAAGGATGTGTGTGTGTGTGTGTATATATATATCCTCTGGAATATATACATATAATATAAAATAAAAATAAAGTAACACTATTAAAAATGTAACAAATTAACGGTAATTATAAAAACAGAAAAGGATAAAATACTAAGAGAAAGTCACACTTGTAATCGCTATATTTTGAACTAATAGAGTGCTTATATGCGACAGACAGACACACACACTAAATTGTACTAATTTCTATTTGAAACTATTCTAAGCAATGGCTGATATTTTCAGTGATTTTCATCACCAACCATATTTCTTCATTAAAATACATCTCCTATGGGGTCGTCCTGGTGGAGTAGTGATAACCATACTTACCTCATAGACCCAAGATTGCAGTTCAATCCATCAGCTCTGGCCAGGTCTACAAGGCAAGTATGCTTACAAATGAACCTTAAGCCTTAAAGAAGAGGCATCTGAGCAAAATTCATGCCCATTCATGCCCTGTATTGAATGGGATGGGATCATCTGAGATGTTAAAGAGCGTCCATAAACATACCATATAAAAATTGTTTTTAAAATTTCCACGTGGTTCACTTTTGTAACTTTATTTTTTATGCAACATATATGATATCAGAGCAGAATGAAAGAGAAGCAAAGTAACCTATGTTTCAGTTTTGTAACTGAATTCATATTCTTTCTATTACAATAATATGCGATTATAATAACTGAAAACACTTCATTATACAAAGCAGGTGTTTTTGGATGTCTATGATTCAAATAAACTGCAACATGCAGGTACATTATTAAAGGCAGGAATGTTAAGATGCATTACAATTAATTATACATAAAATATTTATTAAAAGAAAATTAAATTAAAGTTGCGAGTTTTTACACAAACTTCTTGAACTGACTCCCTACAATAGCAAGACAAAGACAACAGCAGCAAAATAAGATTTTTCATTTCTTTGATTTGTAAGTTATTAATTAGCACTCTTTCAATACATTAAGTATACTATATTTAACTATGTTTAATGCTAGTTTTTATTATGAGGCATTCATTCCTGGCAATGGACACTGCTGATGATACATGAGCTGAAATGAGAAAGTATCTTTTTTAAAGGAAGGAAGCATTCCAGATCTAAGTTTGAGGCATCTCCCATTAATTACTTCCAAACATTTGCATGTTAATATACTCTAATAAAATTCAACAAGTCACCAACTTTAGTAATGGTTATAGTAAGAGCCATGAGCTATCCTTATTTGAAACAGTGACAGAACTAATTCAATATACAAATTTCTTGGGGCTATATTTTGATAAAAACCTGACATATAACATTTGAATTGCAGATGCAAGAAAATAAGCCCAAAATTGTATTTACTAAGGAAAACTCTCAAAATATCTACATGCTAAACTTAGGTATTCATTTTTTTTACACTAAACTCCACTTACATAAAGCATGACGCATTTCGGGAGAATCTCTCCCATCTTCAGTTGCTCACTGAACTGCCGTTACTCGAAATGATGGCTGGACACCAGAATGTTTCTGTGGTGGCCTCTGTTGGTTAAAGTAGGAAATTGCTGAGTTCATCCATAGAAAGAAATTCGAAATTCATTAGGTTTTTTCTGTTTATTATTATAAAAATGTTTTCCCAAGTGGATAACTCCCTTGGGTTGTGAAGATGTTCCAGCAGTTAAATATCCAGTTTTAGGTCCAAAAGTGAGCTGCTACTGCTGATTTATCCACCTGCTTAAACCAAATTTTCCTAAAATGTTCTTTTCTCCAAACTTCTCTTTGTTTTGCCTATGTAGCTCTGCTCACAATCTGCACATTTTATTTCATAAATTTCTAATTTCTGTTCTGTTGATATGGAGTCTTTTACTGTGCAACCTAATAAATTCTTGATGTTGTATCTGTTCTTTGGAGCTAACATTATCCCATGTTCTTTGAAAATTTTCTTGAACTTGTGGTAAATTGGATGGTAGGTGAAACTTTTGAATTTGTATTCTTCTTTTGTGTTTTTCAGTGTTGAAACTTCCCTTATCCCTTTTTGTCTTTCAGATTTATTGATAATTTTTATCACTGTGTCGTCGTTGAAACCATTGAGTATAGCTGTCTTTATTATTTGTTTGTATTCTATTTTGTACTCTTTTTCTGTGAGTGGAATATTCATCAATCTGTGTGCAAAACTGTGAAATACTGCATACTTATGTGAAATGGGGTTATAACTCTCATTTTTATGTAGTTTTCTATATGTGTTTCTTTTCTGTAAATTCCAAAATTCAAACAATCTCCATTTCTTATAATTTTTAAATCTAGAAATGGTAACCAACCATTTCTTTCTTCTACTATGGTAAATTGTATAGATTCATGTTACAAATTAAGAAGTTTCAGGGCATCTATTGACTGTTTCTTCGGTATTATTGCAAAAATGTCATCCACATACCTATACCATGACTTGAAAATTAATTAATATCACAAAAGCCTTCTCTTTAATTCAGTGAGTAACTGAAGATGGGAGAGATTCTCCTGAAATACGTCTTATTTTTATGTAAGTGGAGTTTAGTGTAAAAAAAATGAATATCTAAGTTTAGGAAATACTACCACTCCATTGTCAACAGCTTCGTAAGTACAATATTTATCTAGATGCTACTCTAATGAGAATGGCATACTGTCTTGTTTTATCCTCTGTTTTAATACGGAATAGAAACTTGGGGTAGCACACGTATAATGAAACTAAATGAGCTAATTCTACATAAAAATTTGTGAGAATTCTACAAATTTAACAAGATTTTTGAATGATTCAGTCAATATATATATTTTCAAACAAAATAACTTGCTGTGATCTCATTATGAGGGTCACCAATTTATTTCCAAATATATGAAACTTGGAGTATGAACTTCCAAATAACCATCATACCTTCTCAAAATACTTCCCATTATGATCTATGCAGCTTTGCATACTCTGAAGTCATGGCTGAAAGCACCCATGCCAGGCTTCTTTCAGTATTAATGATTTGCCCATAAAACTATAATCAGCATGAGAAAGCTTCAAATCCTTCTTTGGGTATGTTTGCAACTTCTTGTAAGTATGCTTCAACAGCCTCTTTTGAACTGATAAACATTGTCCAGAATTTCTCTTAAAAGTTCCAGGAGATACAGTGGGACTGGAGCTAGAATGGATATCTGACACATGACTTTCAGAAACTCAACTATCTGCATTGCAGTGTATGCTGGGATGTTTGTTATGGCAGACGAAAAGAATTTGGGAGACCTGTCTTTGATCATTTCTTACAGATCTTTGCAAAAACTTCTGGCAAGTGAACCATCTTATACAATCATCAGTAACCATATATTTCTTTTCTTACAGGAACAGTGGCCAATGTACTTTTCTGGAAAAAAACTGCAATTATTCGCTGGCAGGTTATGCCTGCAAGCTTTATTGTCAAAGGAAGTTCTTCATTCAGAAAGATTCAAACTGTGAACTGATTATTAGTTTCTGAATCATACAGAATGAATGAATGTATCAATCGCTAATTTCTTTACATAAACAATTGTACTTTAAATTTGAAATTCTAATTGGAACTTGTACAGTGAAACTAAGCATATAATTAAGAACATTGTATGATTGGCTCCACTTACTTGTTTAAATGTGTAACCTTATGGAGAATTGTCTGGATTTACATTTAAACAAGTGGAGTCAATAAGAGTGTGTAGTTTGACTCAATGATACAATGTTCTTAATTAATTGTACTTTAGTTTAACTAATCATTGAGGACTTGTCTTTGGCTCATCAGCAGTTTGCCCCTGAAATATCCAGAAGACTCGGACTAGATTACATCTAAATTAACTTACCTTAGCTTAGAATATTAAAGGTTTATATTGGTAAATCCATCTTTCATCATGTTATAATATTACTATATATTTTCAAATCTTTATATCATGTAGAGGAATCTATCAAACAAACTTTCTCACAAACAGGTGTTGGTCCAGGACAGATAGGACTGATGGCAAAGTGATGCCTAATTTCACTTATGTGCTAGTGTATTATTCATGAATCTATGTAAAGCATGTTTTAACAAAATTTTCATCAATCATGGCAATGACAAGCTGACTAGGTCTCAATTTGTCTATAAAAGATGTCCTGCCTAACAAAATTTTCACAAATAACCACTACACCTGCATTTGCTATGCAGCAGAGTGTGGAAATGCTCCATTTAAGTATTCCAGTGTTGCATTTCATTATTATTTTTATGATCATAGAAAATCATTAACCAAAAATAGTCTATAATCAATTTCATGGTTAAATAGCAGACAGCAAGCCAAAACAATAACAATTTTTATTGTAGCTGCAACAATTGGAGCTGTGCACTATCTTTTATCATCCATTACCATTCAGGGCTCTTTCCATTGCTGCCATCATGAAACTTACATCACTTCTAGTTTCCCCATTTGGAAATTAAGTTTGTGAACCCCGTGTAGCATACAGAGTAATCCTATTTATTGTAAGTGTTAAATACATCTACTGGCTGTAACAACCTTACTATCGCTATAACACGCGAGGGAAAAAATAATTGACATAAAATCAGCATAAATAAAAAAGTATCATAATTTATTAAAAGTGTAATCTCAAACCAACTATATGTTATTCTAAAATTTGAACATAGAATTAAATTTAAAATAAACCTAAAAATGTCTGTACAGAATGGATGAACTGTGACTGTAAAATATAAATATGTAAATTCATTTGCATATCAATCCATATTTTTGCAAATTTTAAGTAGTCATCATTTACATAAGATTCTAACACTTTCATTTAATGCTGTTTGCTGCAAAAGACAGAGGATCTTACCAAATTTTTATGGCAACATTAAATACAGGATGTTTTATACTTGATATTGTTAAGTTCTCCAAGGGTGAATCAAATACAAATGGAATTTTTTGTGATTTATTTTTAAATTTGCCATTGCTAACAAAACTTAAGACTAAAGATACAGCAGATGATTGTTGTAGGATTGAGTCAAATTACACATTTTATTCGCTCTACTTCTTGTTTAACTTTAGTACACGTTTCACAGAATGTTGTTTATATCCTCAGATAACTGTCGACTCAACAGTCAGTGAAACATGTACTAAATTTAAACAAGTGGAGTCAATAAGAGTGTGTAGTTGGACTTAATTATACAATAATCTTAATTCTATGATTAGCTGTACAAGTTCCAATTACCATTTCAAGTTTATACAGTAGAAGCCCAATTTAATGTCCAATATACTGCAAATTCATATTTAATGAGCAAAGAAATGTCTCCCCGATAAAGAATAATCATATTAGTACAATTTTTACTTTTAAAATACACAAAATTGCATCGTGTTTCTTCAGTACAATTTCTTATCAGTAATCAGGCACATAATGACTTGTTTCAGAGTTGTAAAACAGCATTCTAAGGGATTTAGCAGAACTAACAGGAAATAAACTGTTCATCATTGCATGCTCAATGCAATGGTTTGAAACAATGGCCCCACTTTCCATAAATATGTCTTTTAATCTGCATCATACATCTTGAGTGCTTAGTTTTCGGTATAATAATCATACAAACAGTGTTCTGTATTTTAAGTTTCATGGAGTAAATTGGTGAGCATTTTCATTTTTTATTTTAAACTACAATTTAAATTTATGACGGTGAATTAAATATACCATTTATACCTGTGTAATGGATGCACCCCAATTGTTTGCATTAAAATTTAAAAAAAATATGATAGGAATAATGTGTTGCGCTATTGACAATAGTGCCTCTTGCTTAGACATGATCTTACTGACAAGCCAATGTGAGGCAAATCAGTTTCCCTGTACTTATAATACACTCATGTGTAATATCTCAAAGGCACATCTCTTTCTGTCACAGACAGCGAAATAATATTTCTCATTAATATTTGATTCATTTTTGTAGAATGTCCTGAAGATTACTTTAAAAACAAAGCAACTGTAAAGAAAATATTTTATTCTTTATTCCAGCAGCTCTCAAAATTACTGGTGATCTTTACTAAGTATATTTATTATGCAAGTATGTTTCTGAAACCATATAAAGATAATTTTCAAACAGATCCTATTCACCATGTGATAAATTGGTCAAGTTTACCAGGGGAAAAAAAAAAAAATGGGAGGGGGGCATATACCTCACAATAGCCAACATATAATACTGGTAAATGCAAAAGCTTTTGGGTGCTATACTCTATTAGAGCACAAGGGACCCTGCTGTATCCTCAATACATGTATGCTGTAAATACAACTTTCAATCCAAAATGGGGTACTAGTGTACCATTGGTACACTGGTACCTTTAAGAAGAAACATCTATTCCATTTTCACCTTGCTTCAAATTCTGCATTTTCCTTTAGAAAAGCAGTACTATTATTAGTGCTGAAACAAGGTTCCCATTTACAACTAAACACATATTGTAACAGGTGTTTAAATGTTATATGTACCAATTAACATGTTTGGTAGGAGACCATTAATACCGTGAGCTTAAGAGCAAGCTGAAACTGTTTATCCTCCAGAAGAACATGGATTTGACGAGCAAGAGGTACTGCCTGGAGACACCAGACATGTCCGGAGGAGGCGATGTATACAAGTCCTTGTCGGCAACGGGTCACCAATCTTGGCTTAGGAACTGCCAATGTCTGTATGAATAAACATGGTTCCACGGTTCTGATCTCTATGCATTCTGACAATAAAGCAACCAGGTATGGATCATCATAAGCTGCAACACACAATGTTAATATTAATCAAACATTTTAAAAGTTTAAACAAGAATTCAAAAAGTAAGGTTTCCTTCTAAAGTATTTTCACATA
This sequence comes from Metallyticus violacea, assembly GCA_030762175.1. Classification (NCBI taxonomy): domain Eukaryota; kingdom Metazoa; phylum Arthropoda; class Insecta; order Mantodea; family Metallyticidae; genus Metallyticus; species Metallyticus violacea. The sequence goes on along the minus strand of CM060845.1, from coordinate 14,414,705 downwards.
ACTAGTCTCAGTTATGTATCAAATAGCTGCAAGTTTGCTATGGCCCTCTTGGTAGAAATTGGGATGGGTGCAACAGCAAGGCTATATATATATATAGGATTTAGGAGCCCCACATGTTCAAAGTTCTACTGTGACACAAGTTATGCTTATCTGTATTAGGGCATCCATTCCTTTTATTTTTAGTCATAACAGACCACTACTATATTGATAAGAATGATCACAATATTCAGACTGAAAACTCTTTCTGTTTCATAGTAAATATCAATCAAGTGAAATTTCTTTTCAGTGCAAAACCACAAATTTCTTCCTCTTTCCATTCACCAACATAGTAACCATTTTACAATGGCTTAATTTATAAAACTGGCAGAATTAGCAGTTGTCTAAACATGTGACAGAACAATGGTCTTACTGCATGCAATTTTCGGATAGCCATTAAATAGATGCCTCATTTTTTTTAATATTTCTTGTACTTTAAATTAAATAAAAAAAAATTAAGAACAGCATTTTAACTTGATTTTCCAGTTAAAATTTTATTATTTTTAAAGATAGTTTCTGAAACTTCTTTGAATAGACTTTCAGTACTACACTTTATTCTGTATTAATTTCAGACTTTTATACCATTTAAGTCATAATATCACAGAATATGTAGTGTATAGGGTTGGACAAAATATTGTAAAATCTCTAGTATCCAGCAACTATGGGACAAAGCCAGTGCCAAATAACTGGAAAATATTTTTATAAGTTATGAAAAGACATATTGCAAAAAATTGTTTTCCATGCAGAAATTGAGCACTTTTTATGTGGGTTTTTAAAAATGAAATTTTGAAAAGCAAACTATGTTTTCAGTACTTTACATTCATCTGCTGGTTTGGCCCATTTTATACTTACTGCTGATCAACTGCATATTAATGCTTTTATTTTCCTATTATATTTTTGTTAATTATAGGCACAGGGCTATGACCTTGAATTTCACTGTTGTACATTAATTGTTTATAAATAACAGATATCACTGACAAACATGTGAATGGTAATTATGTTCTTGTTTGACATTGCCTTTCAATTGCACTGATAGGATTTTTGTTTTCTTTAATTATACGTTTCCAACTTCATATATTTTTTAATAATTTTTTTTTATTAATTGATATCATTGTATGATTCAGTTGAACTACACACTCTTAAAGCTTCACTTACTTTACAGGCTAAAGTTCAACTGAGTTTGAGTTGAACTTTAGCCTGGCTGAAGATGGGAACTAAATGTTCTTGAAACCGGTTCCATACATTTATGTAAAGTAAGTGAAGCTTTAAGAGTGTGTAGTTCAACTGAATCATACAATGATATCAGTTAATATGATTAGCTTCACTGTGCAAGTTTCAGATTACATTTAAATTTATTTTTATGTTTATTAATAAATATATTTTACATATACACAAATAAATTACATTTAATATCTAATATGAATGTATAAAAATAAAAATAAAGTTTGTTTACAAAAATAGATATTAACTCAAAAGTAAGCCTAAACCCTTTATTTTTATGTTTATTAATAAATATATTTTACATATACACAAATAAATTACATTTAATATCTAATATAAATGTATAAAAATAAAAATAAAGTTTGTTTACAAAAATAGATATTAACTCAAAAGTAAGCCTAAACCCTGGAAACTGTTACATATTATATTAAAAGAATTAAAATATACAACTACTTATAAATTATCTTTCAATTATATTAAGTGTTCTTTTTGTAAAATTTTAAATAAAAAATAAATATGCTAAATGAACAACTAAAATTAATACATACCATTAAAAATAATTGTTTTCCAAAATAAAACTGTTGAGGTTCAAAGGATAGGGAGGAAGCAAATGAGGACCTAATTAATATCTTGGTACCAAAACATCATGTGATGTAGGTCCTTCAAAATGAGTATGCTCATGAGTTAAAACATTAATTCTAGGGAAATAAGTGTAAATTAAACAGCAGTTTGTAGCATATATCATTATTTCCAGAGCATAAATTCACATATATTTATTAAATTTTTAAACAAAGAACTTCCAATCCCTAGTTATAGCATTTAACACACTACACACACATAAAATTATATAGAATATTTAGTTCATGAATCAGTGACCAAATTGGTACAGAATATCAGGAACTCCAATCAAATCATAGCTGCCTACCACCACAATTTTATTATTTCCATTTTATCAGAGATTTTATTGAATCTACATGCAATTGTTTTTATGTATATCCATCAGAATAGTGCACTGAAAAAGCTTTATATGAATGAATTTATTTCAGCAATTTAATTTTACAACTAAATTTATATTTTTCCTCCCTGCCTCTTAATCTAATTTCATAACTTCATAATTGCATCAATTTAGAAATTATACATTTTCCATACATTGTCAGCAAACAGCCTTACAATTAAATTTACATAAAAAAAACAAAATCTCTAAAAGTTTAGCAGTTCCAGAATCAAGGTTCTCCCATACCTTAACCACCCAGTTATATGTATGGTAAAGATCTCCTTAAATAAATTACCAATTTTCACCACAGTGTGTACCCTCAAGCTTCTTCCTTATGCTTCTTCTCCACTTATGCCTTACTTTTCCTAAAAATTCCCCCAATCTTAATTCATTTTCTCTACTCTAGAGTCTCATAATATTTTAGTTACCACTATTTCTTTTTTTAGTTTGTTCCATTTTCCATTCCAAACACTATATCTCTACTTGATTTCACATTCAATCAAACAATGGAACAAACTATCCACTTTTCCACACATAATACATTCTTTTTTCCAATTCATTCTTAATCCTTTTAGAAATAATATCCCTGTATGCATCCATGCAAAAACCTATTCTACCAAATTGGTCAAAATTGTCTATATCCCATCCCCAATTTCTATAACTACTTTATATAAATCTAAGGAACTTTTATCCTATAAGCTGGCCCAAATCTCTTGCTTCTCTATGTCTTCTACCCTCTGTCTCACTTCTTTCCAAAATCCAAAGACCTTGCTTTCACGCCATACATCTTCCATTCCAATTTCTTATAGTAATTTCTTCACCTCCTCAAACCAACACTCTTTACCCATACATCTCTTTGGTATATACATTTTTTGGTGCATTATTGTTGTCTAATTTCAAGCATCTATGCCAACATTTCAAGATTCTCTCATTATTATTCCTTTCCTTTCTAATTCTGCCAAGCTCACTCCCCTTGGCAACCCCAGAACCTCTCTACAAAACATTCTATGCGCATCAACCTTCATCCACTCCTTCCACACTCATCAAATTTCTACTCCATACATCATCTTCGATTCAACCACAGCCTCATAACATATTTCTAACCATTTCATTGACAATGTGGAAACTGTATACAAACTTATTCTAACAGTTTTCATTCCTAATTTACCTTTTACTTCTGTACATTTAGAATGAACTTTTCACTTTCCATTGCTCATAAATCTCACCCCCAAATAACAAAATTCTTTCACTACCTCTATTGGGTTTCTATTTATAACCAATCTGACACCATTCCTTAGTTTTGTTCCTTTTTTAAATACTATTAATCTTCAGGCCCCATTCTGCACAATATCTATTAATTTCATCGATGGCATATCATAGTTACTGCTCCTATTATGATGTCATCCATAAAAAGCAATCCTGGTACTTCTTTCAAATAACTGGACAATGCCTATTTTTTTGCCTTAATCCTCTCTAAGATATCATCTATAAACAAATTAAATAACATCAGGCTCAATTTACATCCCTGTCTCAAACCAAATTTTGAATTGTATAATCTATGGTTCTATTACCTTCGCATCTGACATAAAACCTACTTCCTTCATATAATTTTTGAAGTCCTTGAATAAATTCAGTACTAATTCCCTTATGTCTTAATTTGTATGCCAATGCATCCCTATTTATTTTATAAAGTGCTTTCTAAAAATCTGCATGGTAAATATATGCCCTACCCTTTTTATTTCTTAAATATTTGCCCACTACGATATGAATTATCATTATATTGTCTATTGTTCTTCCTTTTCTAAAACATGCTTGAAATTCTGATAATACTTTCCATTTCTGCCCACTCATAAAACCTTTATGTTAATGTGCCAGTTTATATTTGACTTAAAATTGATAACAAACCAACTCCTCTATAATTACTCGCGTTATTTATACTCTTTCCCTTCATACAGTGGAATGATCATGCTCACTTTCCAGTTCTCAGATATTACCTTCCTCTCTTTAATTCAATCAGCAACCTAATACCTCTTTCCATTTCCCGAAAAGCTTTCCAAAAGTTTTCTAGAATTCCATCTATTCCTACAGCCTTTTTCTTCTTTAATATTTTAATCTGGTATCCTGCCTTGTCCATAGCAAACTCTTTTATCTAAGCCTTCTATCCTATTTAGAGTACTATCTAAATTTAATTCATAACTCAGAATATTCCTGCCACCTCAGATTTCTAAAGGGCTTCTTCCATTCCATTTAGGTTATCTTATTTCCTACCCTTTTCTTTCTCAAAATATCCTTTGCAAATGACTATATATATTTACTATATTTAGGTGTCACAGCTCCTTTAATTTTTTCACCCATTTTCTGTTGCCACTCTTTCTTTTTATCTCATATACTAAGCTCCCCCTTTTTAAACAAAAAAATTTTCGTATCATCTTCCTCTTCACAAACAATCTTTATAGTTTTTTTTGATCGAAACAACATGCACTAGAAATCAATATTCAACATGGCTGGTAACTGAAAATATTTTGGTGAAACGTAACATGCACAAATTGATCTTATAATTTAAAGTTGCAAGCTAAAGATATTAAGCAAAATAGAAAGAGTGTAGAACCAGTTTAACGAATGCCATTTGATTTTCAAAATTGTAATTTTAATAACTGAATATTTAATTAGTGTTGTAGGCCATCATGCTTCAGTTATCTTCAAAGAGTTGAATTGAATCTGTCGTTTTAAGGTTAGTGAAGCATGAAGTGTTAAGACAACAGATTCAATTCACATGAGCTTCACTGTGTTAGTTCCATATGAAAAAAAAAATTTTTTTAAAGATTTACAATTTTTAAAAAATTAATCTTCAAAGAGTTTAAATGAAAAATTAAAACAGCATATCCTATAAATCATTTTAATTTTAACCTATTTATGATCTTCATCTGACTGTTAGCAAGATTTATATATATAGTGTTTAATGTCCGTTTTTATTACTGAGGCAACACAGGTTGTGGACACTGATGATACATGAGATGAAATGATATATTGAGAAAGGATTTTTTTAAGGACAGAATGTTTCAGGCCTAAGTTTAGAGTACCTTCCTCGCATTTACCATTTATGAGGACTGAGGAAAATTTGGAAGAAACCTCAGTGAGGGAGGACAGTCCTGGCGGGATTCAAACCCCCCGAACATGAGTCCACACCGTAATGACCTCTGCCACCGGTGGCAGTAGCAGGAATTAAAATTTCAGACTGGATAATCATAACTGTTAGCACATTTAATGGATGTATTATTTGATTTTTATCATTTTATTTGCTAAATAGTCAAAATAAATTAACTCGAACTCAAGATAAATTCTGAAGCTCTCATTATGTTGTTACATTCATTGAATTGATATTTAGTTATGAAGATTGCATTTCATCCAGTGCTATGATCCTGTCAATGAATGCATAACATTTACTGGTGGAATGTGTCAAATGATCACCTGCTTCTGAATATCCATAAGCGATGAAGCACTTAACAAGATGCAATTGTGCTATATCTAAGCAAGTTTAATCAGTGAAACACTGTAGGATAGATTATTCCTCCCTCCCTCTGCAACCAACTCCAGTGATTTTTCACACAAGTTCAGGATCAGACTAAGGGTTCTAATTAGAGATAAATGGGGAAAATTCAAGATCACAACCAAGACTTTAACCACGGATCTTGGGTTTCTTGTGCCAATGCTTTTTGATTTGAGTCACTATGCCCTTTCTGACCACAACTGTGAATCTTCATCAGTCTATATACTCTGGAAACCTCAAAGATTATCTCGTCAAACGTTTTTGTACTATAACATTTCAAAACCTTGAGTACTTGTAGAAACATCACATAGCAAACCAAAGATCTGTGGTTCAAGTCCTGGCCTTGGCTTCAAATTTTTTCAATCTGACCCTTATTATTTTAACTCTCTCACTGTCCATTATCTATTCATACCAAGCAGAGACTGAATAAACTCCAAATATAGTGCTGCAATGCCAGGTAGGTCTATACATGATGCATCCTCCCTCACATCCCTATAGAAGACACACAACTGTTGATATGGCAAAGCTCATTGCCACATAGATGATATACACCCTCATGGCATTCTTTTAATGGCACATCTCATCTTTAACTTACACCTTTTGTTTAGGTTTATTTTATTTATGGATGCTCTTTAATATCTTTGGTCATTACTTCCCATTCTATTTAGGGAATGAAGCAGCTGATAAATTTTGCTCAGAGGCCTCTTCTTGAGGTTCTTTTACATGCTGCAAATCTATGACACAGGACCAACGGCTTTACTTTCCTTCTGAAGGAAGCCCATACTTACAATTTTTACATGCTAAAAATTCATTAATCTCGATAAGGTTTGAACCTGCAGCCTTGGGCATATCAGGCAAATATAGTTCCACTAGTCCACCAGGACAGACTCTTTTTGCTCAGACTTAAAAAATTTCTTCAGGATGATGCTCTTTGAACACCAACACTTCAAAGCTTTGTACATGTCTGTATGTTAGCATGCAATGGCAACTACAGCTGTATTGCATAGGCCTGCCTTCCCTCTACAAATGCAGCCAACAGCAGTGCTACCACTTGTTATTACACAATGTGGCAAATTTGTTGCCACTGATTTTTTCCAACCTTTCTATTTTGGTTATTTGAATAATAATATGAAAAATGTTTAGAAGGAGTCAGTATAACTATAGCTCTACAAACCAGTCCCTGATTAAAGAGAACTTACCAATGGCTATTGGAATATCTGACCACTTCACAGCATACTTCTGCATTGGATCACCCTTAGTATTCATAAAGATGGACTGTGTATCTTTCCCTAGAGCAAATGTGTTGTCAGAAAGTTTTGTAATGCTGGGTTCTGGATGTTTACCAGTTGGGAACAGATCGTGTTGCATTCCCGATAACTGTAACAACCAAAAATTACACATTTACTTCTTTATATTTAAAAAATACAGTTTTAACAAAGTTTCAAAATTTTCTTACCCTCTTCAAAATTTCTTAAAAACCACTACATAAATATTCAATTGTATGAGGAATATTTTTTAAGCAAAGACTATCTGCCAATTCTTTTGAAATCTCATGCAACCATACTTTTACACAGGCACACAGACTCCTTGTACAGATGTCAATTGTAGGCATATTGGCAGTGTATGTACTTCTGTATGATAGAAATGTTTAATATGATTGAGCAGCCTGCAATGTGTGAAATGAAATCAGTTATCCAGTTCCTCAGAGCAAGAAAGGTAACAGCTACAGACATTCATCAGCAAGTCCTTGAAGTATATGGTCCCATTGCTATGAGTTCGGACAAAGTTTGTAAAAGGATGAAATTACTATGAAAGGTGGAAGAGCATACATAATGAATCTTGCCTGGGCTTCTAATCTGTAATCACTGCCAATATTATTCTTCTTCAGCATTTGAATGCATGAAAAAAAATGGTGTTACTATATTTTTGAGAAATTAAAATTTTACTTAGTATCCAGTACATATAAGAGTACTACTTGGTTGTACTGGGTGTAACATTTTATGCACAACAATTATGTTTTGTACATCTAGGTTTTCTACATGTTTCATATGGTTTATCACTCTAGTGACCAAGAACAATTGCTTTGATGTTTTCACAAAATTCATCTAGTCTACAAGGAATGAGTATGAAGCATTATTTTTCAGTTCCCTCACAAAACAACAAATTAGGATTTCATGAAGGATATGGAAAATCTGACTATCTAGAAATCAGCTGTTGGATCAAAAGGTTAAAGCAAGGTCAAGGTCACATAGTTCATGAAGAAGATAATGTGCCAACTTTTTGGGACTTCAAAGAAAGGAATATAACAATGATTGGGAAGTACTATATTGAGCTACTGAATCTACTGTGCAGTGCCATTAAGCAAAAGAGATGCGGAATTCTGAGTCAAGGAGTTCATCTGCATGCTGGTAATTGCTACTAAACATTCTAGTTTATTTAATTAACTGCTCAATAAATGAAGGAATATTTCAGACTAGATTAAAATAAGTACAGTTCATCCAATCTTCAAAAAAGGATGTAAACTAGAACCAGAAAATGATAGAACTATTATACTTATCTTTTTGCTTGGAACACTTCATGAAAAAGTACTTTTAACTAGAATTTCTAATTTCCTAAACAGTAATAAGAGTTTAGTGCATTGGCAACATGGTTAGAAAGGATATTCCATTCCAATGCAGCTATTGAATTTATACATGAATTTAGTTTTAAATAGTGAGAGTTTTCAGTGAAATATCATATAATTCTGCAATTATTTATGAGGAAATCACTCACACTAATTTTGTTCCACTTACTTGGACACGTTTCAATGGTGTTCCTTCATCACGATTTGTGAATTTTGAGTGATTTCCTCATAATTACAAAATTATATACTGAAGTTCTAGATAAAATGGACCAAAGTAAAAACACAGCACCTATACCTAACTAAAGCATTTCGACAGTGTATCTCATAAACTTTTATTTGATAAGCTGGGATATTATGGACTAAGACATAAAGTAAACCAAATTCTTCAGTCCTATTGAAGAAACCATTTACAGTGCTATGAAATATATTGTGAATCTGATAACTATATAACAACAATAGTCTGATTATAAAGAAGTACAGGTGTTCCTCAAGGATCAGTCTTAAGTTTAATGCTATTCTTAATTTATATAAATTATTTTCCAGAAGGAAATGAATGTAAAGTAATCTCTTATCCTGATGATGTCACTGCATTCAGCAATAGTAATCTTGTAACATTAGAAGACAACTTAAGCCAGAACTTGATTTATATAAAAATAAAAAAAATAAATAAAAAAACAGTTGAATCTAAATATTGACAAAACTAATATATTCTAGAAATGTTAATTGGAACTTGTACAGTGAAGCCAATCATATAATTAAAATCATTGTATGATTAAGTCATAAACAGTCTTATTGCTGCACTCACTTCCTCTAAGTGTATAACCAGTTTCACGAACCCTCATTCACATCAATGATTTCAATTATAATATATTCATTCTATTTCAACACAATGGTAAAACAGGAGTTCATTATTTGAATACAGATGTTAGTAATTAGCAAATAGAGGAAGTCACTAGCCTCAATTTTCTGGGAATATACAATGATTGTAATCTATCTTATGAAAAACATATTCATGAAATTTGCAATAAAATAACCAAAAATCTATATTTAATAAAGAACTTTTCAAAATGCTTATAACCAGAATTTTTAAAAAATTTATATTATGGTATAATTTACCCACATTTGAATTATGGGATTGAAGTATGAGGTGGGTTGTGGAGTAACAAAACTGATTAGACTTATGCTCTAAAAATGATGTGTCAGATGCACATTCCACCTAAAGAGTAGAGAACCTTGCAAATTAGCATTAAGAATAATAACTCCTTACATGCATGTAAATTGGTAAAATTAGTAAAAAAGAAATAATTGTTCATTAATAAAGATCTGTACTCTTAAATATTGTACTTACGAAGCTGTTGACAATGGAGTGATAATATATCATGAATTCGAGTAATGGCGGTTCAGTGAGCAACTGAGATGGGAGAGATTATTCCGAAACGAGTCTTACTTTTATGTAAGTAAATGGAGTTTAGTGTAAAAAAAAATGAATACCTGAGTTTAGGATCTGTACTCTTATCACAATAGAAGTTATGCCAAGTATCACAGAGTAGTAATAACCAAAACAGCAACAGAAAAATATCATATATAATAGATCTATTCTTTATAACACATTGCCAAATCGCATTAAAAATTAAAAGGACAAATCTTTTAATAAAGTATTAAAAAGGTATTTAATTAACAAATGCCCTAAAAGGTTGGAAGATTTAAGAAACTGGTTATTTTATTGCACACGTTGATCATAGGAAATATCTAATATTATTACTCAAAGAAGTATTGTAAATTAATTGTATTTCAATTTTTAATAGTATAAACATGATAGTTTAGATTATATGATAATGCTTGAACTAATGAATCTATAGGCAATTAAAAAAAATTTCATAAAAATTCATTTCTTATTTAATATGATTAGTAAAGGACATCCAAACTTATATAATATTTTGTGGTGGCACCATGAACAAGTGGTTAAGACTTATCTCGCATCGAGGCAGCTTATGTTTGATCCCATTGATCATAAGTGATATTTTTGGTGGATAAAGTGGCATTTGGGCAGGTTTTTTTGATTTCCCTGCTGCTCATTCCATTACTGCTCCATCATCATATAAACATCACCTTTGTCATCTTTCAGAGTAGTGTAGTCTGTGTTGATTATTACTGGTGTGCACGTTACAAATGATTATGCTACTGCCCTCTGCCATCTGTGTGTCAAACTTCAATGCTTTAATCATCTAGTGAGTAGGCATTAGAACACACAGCTCTGCACTGAACTCTTTTTTGCATGCAAATAATCAAGATAAAGTTCTTTTTCGGAAGGGATAGAATTATCTCTTAGTATGTTCAGAGATGCGAACAACAATTATGCTTACTATGCATTAAGTTTAAAGCAACCATTCTTAAAAAATAGACTTTTAAAACTTTAAGAAAAGTATCAAATTGTAATTGCTGTAATTGAAATGTTATGTTACTATCCATAAAAAACCCTCAGGATTTACATGTTCAGCATTTTCTTGAAATCATTAGTTTCCCACCCTTGCTAAATGAAGCCACAAAGGTTGATTGTAATCAAAGGAACTTACATCCACTAAGCAGTAATCTCCCTTGAAACCAACACATATTGTTTCCTCACACCATGTGAGAGCACGGGGTACATCAGGCACACTCAGATCTTCTCGTAAATTCAGGAAAGTATTGTTCTTCCAGTAGAAAAGCTGCAGTTTCCGCTTTACAGCCACACACATGCGAACTAACACAGATGTTTCTCCTGTAAGGGACTTGTGTTTCTGCAACAGCACCAAACATTCCATTTAATTTTGAACTATTGTGTGTTAGGCAAATTGTCACTTCTCTGCAAAATTATACTTGTTACTCACTTTCACGTCCAATGTGAACAGTGTGGCACCTCTTGTCTTCTGAACAACGTTGATAGGTGGGAAGTTTATCACTGTCATGTCATGGACACAAATAATATTATCTGCAAAACAAGTAAGGAAAAAAAATATAATTTGTATTTCAAGATTTGTTAATTTAGTGAATTAACAAAACAAATCTTCTCATACTACTGAGCACATTCCTACTAAAAGAAATCTGATATAATGCATTTAACAGGGTGACATACTTTGCTCCTGCATTATCATAATGTGGTATGTTGAAATGTGACTACAGAGTGGACGGCAATTTGCATGAAGGTATAATAAGCTGTAACCTAGTGACTACTGCTGTATATGTGTTCTGTAAATTATTATTATTATTATTTTTTTTTTTTTTTTATGAATAGTATGGAGAAGTTAGGTGAGAGAGTTTCAGGGGTGGGGGAAAAAATGGTTCACCTTCCCAGCCATTTTGATTGTTAGTAGTATCATGTCTGAGCAAAAGATATACCTGTCGATTGCTCAAATACATTGTTATTAAGATTTTGGTATGGAAGGGTGTAAAACTCGCTGAAATCTTGCAAAGATTAAGAGCACAATTTTGAAGATAGCACAAGTATATGAATGGCACAAAAGTTTCACAGAATGACAAGAAATTGTGGAAAATAAATCACCAATATTGGCCTCAAATGAGTGTAATAGGCATAAACATTCACACCATTCTGGATCTTATTGAGTGTGGTTGACATTTGATAATTTCACCACTGTAAAATCAGCAACCTTTCAATATTTCTTTTAACAGTCCAAACATATGGCAATTGCAAGGCAATAAGTCTGGAACATAGGAAAATTGTTCCAATGCTGTCCAGTGGATTTCCAACATTCCACACCTTCATGAATGTGACATCAGCAATCTTCCAATACTTCTTTTAACAGTACAAACACATGGCAACTTCAAGGCAATAAGTCTGGACTATACTGAAATGGTTCTAACGCTGTCTAGTGAATTCCTCCAGTTTTCCCTTGTTAAATCATATGTATGCAGACAGATATTGCTTAGGAGAAGAATTTCTCTAATAAATTTTTAACATTTTTTATGCCAATAAGCATGTTATGCCTGAACCAGATGATAGCAGCAATAAGTGCATTGATTGTTTGATGTTCATAAGAAAATCAATGAATAAATTGTCTTGGAAATCCCAGAAAACTATCAAGAGAATCTTTTCAGCTGACAGACAAGTTTTTGCTTTCCTCTTTTTTTCCTATTCCATGTTTGCTTTCTTAAACTCAGGAATGTAATGGTGTACCCATGTTTCATTGCAGGTTACAATTCTATGCAGAAACATTTCTCCTTAATTCTGGCATAAGCCAAAATTCTCTGACACACTCCTCCCATATGCAGTCTTTTGACACTCAATGAAAATTTTAGGAACCCACTTGCCAAGACCTTAAGTTATCAGAAATGACAGGCTGAACACTTCCATAACTTACCCCAACCTCAGAAAATATCAGAAATTGTAAAATATCAGTTGCACTTGATAAACTCCCAGCCTGAATATTTTGTTTCTATTATACTCGTTCAAGGTCAGCACTGAAAACTTTCATTTTCCAGTTTCTCGTTCTTCTTTTATGCCACTTATACACTTGTGTCTTAAGACGGCATCTTATCCTCCAAAGTGTGCCCTTAATCTTTACAAAAACATTGGCCCATTTTGTGCCCTTTCATGCCAAAAACTTAATAATGATGCATTAGTAATTAAGGAGTGTACCTATTACTCGGACATGATGCAACAGATAAATTAAATGCCTATGCGAGGTGAACTGCTTTTACCCCCTACTCCTGAAACCCTCAGATGTGTTCTGTTCCATATTACTCATAAACAGTAAAATGAAAATTTCAGCTTATGTACAATTCATGCTTCCATGTCAGGTATTTGCAACAAAGAAAACAAATCTTAATTGTAAAGTATTGCATCAATTAATTTATGACATACCAGATAAGCTGATCAGCAGCTGGTACTCTGGTACAACTGCCAACTGTTGTATAGGCTTTTTGCTAAAATTTTTGTTGTAACGCAGCAGCTGAACTTCATGCTTTTGATCTCCATACCGACATGCAACACTGTACATTAGCAGGTGACCCTGCCGGGTTCCAACCAACAAATTGTCATCTGAAAAATATAACAGTGTGCTGTGCATTTAAAGTTAATGCAAATCCTATCATCTGCACATTAAAATTACAATAATCTTTAAACACATTCGCTTAATTTAATTAATTTATCCTTTAAATTACTGCAGATAGCTGGACCACACAATTTAATTTTTAAGAATCATCCAAAAGTATTTTTATGTCAATCTCAATAAATGCAGAATTTATCATTTCCAAATATGATAGGTCATTCCTTATAACTGCAAAGAAAGTTCTGGTAAAGTCTGATGCTATTTCCTTCAGGTTCAGAATTACAGTGCATTAGAGTAAGGCAAAATGTTACTGGTAGGAGGGCTCAGGTGGTAACGCTTGGTAACTCAAATTTGGAAGATCCAGCTTTAAATTTCTTGGGCAGGCCAATCTGATCTTTTTTCTTCTCCCCCCCCCCCCCCCCATGATTACTTTGGCAAATGCTGATATTTACTTTCCATGAATTTTTTACCTTCACATCCCATATCAATTCTTTCGATTGGTTATAGAGGGGAGAAAGGCTATGTGCAGTTGGCTTGCATGTTGGAAAGTTTTCTGACCAGCATGATGCTCACACAGCCCCTCTGAAGTGCTCCAACCCCTTGGAGGGAATCACAACTGGTGTTAGGGTATTATATCTGGAAAATCAGTCCATGTATGCACACTCCTGCATCCTGGTCACCTGGTATTTCCTTCATTTCATTCCTTTTCCAAAGTTTCCAGCATGATCATTATAAGTTGGAGATTGAATAAAAATAAAGGTATCATTTTTCAACATACTCTCTCATTGCTTCAATGCATTTCTCTATCTCTGGATAACACTAAATTTTTTTTTTAAAGATTTTGTCTGTAACATACTGGAAAACAGCAATCTTCAACTGATTACCAGTTGTGAATCTCTTCCAGTTTTGAAAATAGGTAATAGTTACAGGGAGCAAGGACTACGCTGCACAGTGAATAATACAGCTTCTAGAAGCTACTTGAGTTTATAGCTGCCTTGGCAACAGCAGCACTGTATACTCTTGTATCTAGTTTACATTTATGCTTCTTATAAATATACCCAACTGGGTTCGGAGATGCATATAAAATATTTTACTAACGAGTCTATGAAGCAATGATAAATAACATTTTATATGGAGCTCAAATTTTGGCAATTCAGGAAGGGTGTATAAGTGTGAATTTAAGTCGTTATGCGACATTATCTTAGGCTCACCAAAAGACATCATTAAAAGTTGCAGAACTAGGAGGATTTAGTAATATGGACAAAATTACAAAAAGAAAAAGAAAATACTGATATAGAATAAAGTACTTGATCACCAGAATATTGAAAAAATGTGCCTGTTAAATCAAAAACAAATAAGAAGCAAAGAGTCATGGATGTACATGGTACAAAATACTATATAGAAGATTGGACTCGGTAGTCTGTGGAGGGAGAGAGTTAATTTAGGAATAGCCTTATGGTAAGGGGATATATGTAGAAGAACGAACTGGGCTAACAAAAAAAAAAAATAAACAAACAAAAACAAAAAAAAACAAAAACAAAAAAAACCTGAAACTGAAACTCCATGGAGACCTAAAAATATATATAGTAAAGAGAAAAAGAAGATAAGACTTCCATGTGCTAAGACGGGAATAAGAAGTCCTAAGAGGGAGAATATTGCATGGCATATGCCCGCTGTGTAGCAAAACAAATAGCATAATGCATTTTTAGGTTAATTTAGGTAACTTAACAATAATGGATGAGAAAAATCTTGAAACAACATAACAATGATGGTATTTAAAAAGATGAGTTATGAAAACTTTTAAAAGGTAATCAGTAGTTGAAGTATAAAAAGAAGTAAGAACCCTATGATATTAACAGAAAGAGTGCTGATATAAATTGGGTTCAGCTTACATAAACATAACTCAAAAAATAGGTTTTAATCAAGTAATTGTATTATAATAAATTTATTATCAGTTTAAAATTCATATACAGAAAATTCTAAAGTGATATTTCACAAAGCTGTTAAGCTGTATAGCTGGATGCAACTCTGGATATTCCAGCTGGAAACTACTAAGCAGAAAACAAGGATTTAGCAGTTGGCTAAACTAAAGATGATATAAATTTATTTTTTAAGGAAATTAGTGATCAATATATTAATTTATTTAAATTACATGGTTTCTATGTCTATATTTGCATATAATAGTTCAGAATTTCTGGTACAAATTTCAAATTCCTATTTTACAATATTCTAGGGTTATTCCAACCTTTTGTTTCTACCATTTTAGTATGTAATTATCCACATGTATTCATAATATGAACATTTCTTAACCCATAGCAGCAGGAAAGATTTAAGTAGTTCTGTAACACACTATATTAGATAAAGTAAGGATGTCATTATCCCAACATCAAATAAATTATCTTTATTTTCTGTACTATAGCAAGGCTGAGTAATGAACAATTTTGTGGTTTTCAAACTTAAACTAGTGACAAATGTTAGTTAAGAGATAGATGCTTTATTTTTAAAGTGAGTCCAATTCTTTGTAAATAATATTTGATGAGCCAATGGTAACGTTAAAATGGGCTATAAATAAGTAATTAATAATTTTAAAATCCCCTTTAATTCATGTTAATGGTTGGGTTATATTATGCAAATGAAAGTTGTCTTAAAGTTAAAACAAGACAGTACTAAAGGTAAATTCTACCTAATCTGTTGCCTAACACACTCTTATGCTTCACTTACTTTTAAATACAGTGGGACCAGTTTTTTATAAACACATTTCAGTTAATAGAAAAAATAAAAGATTATAAAATTCTACTCTGTGATATTTTAATGTCTTTAGACGTAGTTTCTTTGTTCCTGAGTATTCCAACTGACAAGCTTTTATCGTTTTTGAATGATTGATTAAAGGAGAGGGGAATTAATGAAACTCACAGGAAAGAATATGTCCACCTGACTAATATCTGTATTAACCAGTCCTATTTTAATTTTGCAGGAGAATTCTATAAACAGAAAACAGGACTGACAATGGGAAATTCTTTGTATCCCCTTCTGGCAGGTTTATTTATGAGTACATTTGAAACTCACATAATTTCCGCCTGCCTTCCCACATTATTTTAAATGCTGGTACAGATACATTGACAACATTTTTAGTATAGTGAAAAAAGAATTAGTTGATGATGCTTCGAAACTTTTAAATATACAAGACAGGAATACATCCTTCACACTTGAAACAGAAACAAAGGGAATGTTGCCATTTTTAGATATAAAATCAGCTTAACAAATAGACTGGTGAATTTACCAATCAGTAAAGAGGAATACAAAAAAGAATTTGAGAAGATGTAAGAGATTGCTATTATAAATGGTTTAATAAAAATCTAGTAAACAAAAAACTTGTGAGATTCCTAAAGAAGAAATTGATTAAGAATACCACCACACTAGTGAATGAAAAAAGAGAGACCAGTTTTTAAAAAATTCACCTACCATCCAGTAGCTATGAATATATATAATCTATCAGTGGCACACCATTTTTGGGTAGATAACCATGACATAAAAATAGAAATAAAGTTACTTAAAGAAGCACACGGACGTAGAGAATTGGATACATTGGAGATTTACATTCTTGAACATGGACATCTTATGAATTTCGACATTGTAGGAGAATGTAATACACATTTCCAGTTTATAACAAAGCACCATCAGGGTGGAGCCATGGGTCCTCATAAATGTTAATTTCTCCTACAAGTCAAGTTGGTTGCCCTGGTGTCTAATTGTAAAAGTGTCAGTGAAAAAGTGAAATCTTCATTTCACCAAATCTACCTCTAGTTGCTTCTCTTTTGATAAAGCCTGTGCCTCCTTTACATCATTCTCATCAAATCCAGTCACTATTTCTAATATCTTTTAAGGTTCTTGACATACATGCCATTGCTTTCTGTCATGTTCCCTATTTTCCTACTACAGGCTTTTGTAAGTGTGCATGAATTTCTCATAGCTTTAATCATCTTAAATTTAGCTATTTTTTGTTTACTAGCTCACTCTTTGGCAATGGTTTCAACAGTCAGCTAGTAGGAAAAAAAATGCTTAATTTAAGAAAATTAAAGCCAACAAAAACATGCAAACTTACAAAATGAATGACAGTGTCAAGTAAAAGAATTAACCCCCCAAAAGCTGAAAATAAGTTATAAAATCTACCATAAAGCAAGTGTATACATTATTATGGCAAGTTTAATTACAGGAGAATGAATGCTGATATTGTTATAGTTTGGAGTTTTTGGCCACAATTATCCTGTGGTAAACTTAATATTATGTTATGAATGTAGCAAATTTCCTCATTATGTTTAAGTGTTTCTCAATCTTTTCACCTCAAGGGCAGCTCTGCAAACTATCTTCAGTGGTTTGTAGTTCATTTTTCCAGTTGTCAAAACCTATATAATTTTACAATATAGTGCTGTTCAACTGTTTTATATTTCTTCACTACCAGGGCAAATCTGTGCCTCAGTTTCAGATATTTGTCAGCATTGTGCATCTGCTTGAGCGATTTCACATTTGCTTTTCAGAGTTGCCAACCCAACTGTTATATAATTTTACAATATAGCAACATTTTTGCAGTATTTTTTCTGAATAGGAGGTAAGCGAAAGCTGACAGGTCATCTCGAACTGCATTAAATCACTGGGTCCTAGGATTTATCCAAGGTTAGCTCTAGGCTGTGTGTGTGTATATGAGTTGCTTACAAATTGCATTTTTGTTTTTGTTGCATTATTAGCATGGATGCATCTGTCATTTATTTTCTGACATCATTATATTGCAACATGGCCCTGTTTTCTCTTACATTCCCATTTCTTACTGTTGGTACAACCAACTGATGCAGCAATTTCCTCTTGTTTCTTCAATTTCAGTATAAAAGTAGTAGCATTTATCTGGGAGGGTCACACTGAGTCAACCATCTCCTAATACTGTGCTTTATTCTATGTAACTTTTGCATTTTTAATTTCTCCTACGTACGTCCATGGAAGTTTCCTCAAAATTTTAAACAGTATAAAATTGTATATTGGTTCATGAGAATAAATTCAGCACTAGAATTTATTAAAATCAACTCAAAAAGATGCCACATTGCAAGAAAGCCAAAATTTATAAAATTAATTATGAGGGTTGTAATTATTTATATATAAAAACAAAGAAATTCAAAGCAATTATGTTTCAGGAATATTAAATATAACCAAATTGAAAATCAGCATTTGCAATACAGTTCTGGTTAAAAATAAAAGGCATTAATAAGAAACCTACATTATTAGACAGCCAAGGGTTCAGCAGAGTTATCAATGTGCGAAAAGATTATTCCCAAATTAAAAACTTCTTCATGAACTTCAAGATTCCACCACTGAATTATTTGGGTAAACTTATTCTGCAATTACCAGAAAATATCAGTTGGTCTATAGCTGATAATGGGAGCAAATGCTCTTGAAATATGTTTTACATTTTAAACAAGTGAAGTATATAGTGTTAAAAACTGCCAATTGCCATTATAAAAAAAAAATCTTATTTGGCTCATGCAATGTTTGTTTCAATATAAATTATTGTTAGGGCCAAAGATATGAATGAACATGAAAACTACACCATTGCAATAAATAGGTGGTGACCTGCACATTTAAGGTTCGCGTCCTACCTATAGGAGTGTAATTTTAATGTGTTCATGTTTTACACTTTGTCCTGTGCTGTCCATTAGCATGTAGGCCATGTGCTAAAGCTGAACCACACTGCCACAGAGTTCCATATGAGTCTATGTATTGTGGTTTCATAGCACTTTTATAGGATTCAGGGCCTAATCTCTGCATATGTTGAAGTAAATTCAGTTAATAAAAACTGATTACATTTAAATGTAACCTTCCTTAATGTCACTGATAAAAGGCAATATGCAGGCAGTCTTCTATACCCTAACAAATGTTGTAAAGTTACTGACCATAATGTGATAATTAGGTGCTAATATATCCTAAACTTAGGTATTCATTTTTTACACTAGACTCCACTCCACTTTGTAAGTGGAGTCTAGTGTAAAAAATGAATACCTAAGTTTAGGATATATTACCACTGCATTGTCAACAGCTTCGTAAGTACAATATTTAGGTGCTAATATTATGAGTAAACCAAAAATATGTCATAAAGTAATTGAATTATGATTGTATCATGCCTAAACCTTAATTTGCTATATGAAGAGCATGAACTCTCTTAGGAAAATAATAAATTAATATTGATTGGTATCCAATGGCTCACATTGGGAACATTTAATCCATTTTGTGCCTTGCCTCCCATTAATGCCCACTCAGGTTCTTAGATTGTTGGAATATTCTGTATGAAGTTGTGCATGTTAATAGATATTCCTGGTCCATTTTTGTACTTTATTGTCTACATAGTGTGCACTCTTCTGTTTCTAAGATTTTGATTTTACACAGGTCAGCAGCCAAGCAATCATGCTCTGAATTTTATTGAAACATAGCCATTCCTATAACAAATTATTTATGAGGAAGTCACTCAAATTTCACTTACTCGGACATGTTTCAAAGGCAAATTTCCTTCATCATCCACACGGTTCCACTGTCAGCTTTCCAGCATGGTATTAAGATGTCGCTGTTTGAATTTTATAAACTTTTTGATGAGGTTGCTGTTGTTTGAAAGATCAAAATTAACTAAATTTTCTTTTATATAATATTGTACTTACGAAGCTGTTAAATTTTCTTTGTTTTTGTTCATGAATATATTTTCCCACACCGATAATTCTATGGGTTTTTGAAGAACTTTTAAGAATTTTGGTTCATTTTGGAACTCATGGTTTTTTTTTTTTTTTTTGTGCCAGAAATGGTATGCTGCTACTGATTTTTCCGTATGTTTATATTTTACACTTCTCATGTGTTTCTTAAACGTATGGTAATGTTCCTTTTTGTTTTACCTATATATTTATTATTGCAGTTTGGAACCGTGCTGACAATGAAGGAAATTTGCCTTTGAAACATGTCCAAGTGGAATAAAACTAGTGAAATTTGAGTGACTTTCTCATAAATAATTTTTGTGATACTATATTTCACTGTAAAAATCCCAAACTATTCAAATTTATAGCCATTCCTTCTTTTTTCCATTTTTGACAGTTACTTTAGCATGTTTTCCTAATGTTTGTCAACTTTTTTCTTTGTGTATTTGCTGAATATTTCTGTTTCTGCTCTTCACTTGACTATTCAGAAAAGCATTAAGATGGTTATATAATTTTGTTAATGATGTGACAAAGCAATTCTGGTTTAGTCATTTAGCATAGCATTCCATTTACCTTACAAAATCATTTTGATTGAGGTTATACTATTTTTATTGAGCCATTTAATACGTGGCTTATTTTCCAAAGACTAAAGCTTTGGGTGAAAAAAAATTGCTTTTTAGTATTGGTTTTCTGCATTTTTTTTTATATCAGCCATATAAGGAGTGTTGAAGGTTTTGTGATTAGTTCTGGTTTTCATGGTTATGCTTTATAATGGCTGCTGGGTTTCACACTGATATCTATAATTATTTCCTAGATGGTCGTGGTAATAGGTTTTATTCCTAGCTCTATTCTCGATTGTCAGTCAGTGACAAGTTCCTATGGAGTTAACATTCATGCACATTGTTCAGGATGTTCAAAGTACAAGTTGCGTACTTTGAAACCATGATGATATAAAACAGTACTCTTTACATCAATCATCTGTTTAGCAATGATTGTGAGAAAATTATTATAGATGGTAATGTTCTTGAGATGAATGAGGTAAAACTTGTTTGTCACATCCTTTTAGAATATTCAGGTAATATAGAAAATTTTCTACATTTTGTGATATCTTTCACATGAGTTTGAGGTTAGATAAGCTCTCTCTGTATAAGCAGTTTACCAAAAATCATGATTTTAATTCTACCACAAAAATATAAAAACTGTTGAGTTTGAAAAATATTTTTGTGAATTTCATAGTATTCCAAGCAGTTCTAAACAATCACCCAATTCTGCAGACATTTTCAATAGCATGTATAGCATGTATAAGCAGAATATAAAAGAAATTATAAAGATCATTTACTTTAATTGATGGACACTTTGAATACCAGATTGCTATTAAAAGTATACCTAATGCAAGAAAATAAGCTGTGATGTTAACAGTTTAAAGTAAAATATACTTTTATATATAAGGCTCCGAGAACTAACTAACTCATGAATATCTGAACTATTGCAAGATTTTTACCACAATCCTGATTAAAGCGAACTGGCTTATGGTGTCTCTAGCATTCAGAACTTGCTTGAACGATTGGAACTTCCCATTATATGAACATAAGCAGAACCCTAGAGCAGACAAAAATGTACTAGGAAGAAAAAAATAAAATAAAAAGATTGGGAACTTCAATATATGCATCCCACTTTCAAGCTTCCCTTCTATATGTGCAAACCAGTTTTAAATTTAGGAAAGGAGAGTAAATAGAGATATTATTACAAAAGTAATAATCGCTGGACCTCTATAACAAATTATTTATGAAGAAATCACTCAAATTTCACTAGTTTTGTTCCACTTACTCGGACATGTTTCATGTTTATACTTTTCTTCCTATCCATCCTGGACCACCTTGACAACACAAATTTTAAAAAATTTAGTTAATTTTGATCTTCTAAACAACAATAACCTAATCAAAAAGTTTATAAAATCCAAACAGCAACATCTTAATACCACGCTGGAAAGATGACTTTTTTTAAGTAGTGTTTAACGCCCGTTTTTACTACTGAGGCACCACAGGTGGTGGACATTGACGATACATGAGATGAAATGATACATTGGGAAAGGACATTTTTATAGGGAGGAAACGTTCAAGGCCTAAGTTTAGGGTACCTCCCCAGCATTTGCCATTTATGAGGACTAAGGAAAACCTGGGAAAAAACCCCAGTCAGGAAGGATGGTCCTGGCGGGATTTGAACCCCAGACCTCCCGCTCACGAGTCCGCGCCTTAACGACCTCGGTCACCCCTGGCAGCAAAGATGACAGTGGAACCTTGCTACGACGAAGGAAATTTGCCTTTGAAACATGTCCATGTAAGTGGAACAAAACTAGTGAAATTTGAGTGATTTCTTCATAAATAATTTGTTATATGATACTATATTTCACTGTGAAAATCCCAAAATATTCAAATCTATATTAAAGTTGGGTCCTCTATTATCTAGCATTCACTCCAGGTTAGGTGTAGGTTTGTGTGGTGTGTATGAGTGAGAGGGGGGGGGGAAATTGATTAGGTATTTTCATTTTTGCTGACTGTTGTATTCATCTGGTTTATACAAACAAAAAAGGGATGAGCCTGCTATTTTAGATGAACTTTACCTTTGAGATGCATATAGTGAAGTTTCACCTAAATGTTTAAATGTTCCATGACTTTAAAAGGGGAAGGAAATTGGAAACTTAAAAGTTCCCCTTTTTTAATAGGATCCTAGACTAAAAATGGATATAAAATTTAAATATTTATATTTACCACTATGAAAAAATGGAATTAACAACTACAAACTATATAAATTTTACAGAGCTTAACTCTGTAAGTTGTTAACCATCATTTATATGGTTTTTTTGGTCATGGAATGTTTCAAGAAACAGCAGAAATGAGATGCCTGAATAATTGAAACAAGTAATTATATTGACAATGAGACAAATTTACTGCAAGCAAAAAGTATTATTTGTGTGTATGATTCAAAGCAAACAAATTGTCTCTAAATCTAGAAAAAACAAATGTTAAGAAATTCATCACTCATTGATCTCCAAATTCCCTATTATGGCTGGGAAATTCAAACAGTATACTTCTACAAACCAAAGATATTAAATTCCTTGGTATAAGAAACCATCTGAATTGAAAGAAACATTCATCTTATCATACCTAAACTTAACAGTGCATGCTAAGCAATACAACTTATTAACTTCGGATTCAACTAAGACTTTAAAATTAATTTATTAACCCTATTTCAACCCAATAATGAAATATGACCATACTTTGGAGAAACTCTGCTAAAAGTAAGCACATCTTTCTATTATGAAAAAAGCCACACAAATAACATAGGAGACACTCATGCAGAAACTTAGGCAATTAGAAATTCTAACTCTTCCATGAGAATATATATATTTTATCCCTCGTGAACTTTTGTATACCAAATAAAGAACAAAGTGTACAAAACCAAGAATTCAAGACCAGAATACTAGACAAAAAGCAAATTAATATATATAATTCAACACTTTCCTGCCATCAAAATGAGTTTATCATGAAATCATTTTAATGCAAAATACTCTTTCCCCTAGCCTAAAAACCTTAATAAACAATTGTAAGTCCTTCAAATCTGATCTTAACTGTGTGAAAACGCTTATTATTCTGTAAAAGTATATGACTAATACATTATACTGATTCAAAAACACTGTAATAACTTTATATCAACGTATATGCAAACATATCCATATATAGTGATTTATAAATGTATAATATAAAGGTAAAAACAAACTGTATATCCGATAATTCTTTATGACTGTTTCGCGAATTCACGGAATGCTCTGGTAATTAAATTAGTCCCCTGACAAGGAGGAAAAAGAGTGAAAATTCCCTAGGTACGTACTGGAGCGAGGTTTGTTTACACAGAGGTGCAGATAATGTTGCTTTATACCATTATTTGTTTGAATATGTACTACAAATGCACAGAATCCGTCAATGATTCGTAGTAAAACTTAGCCACCCGTTTAGGTTATGCTCGAAACTACGGATTGTCATACTACTAAGTATACATCATTCGCTAAGCACATGTAAACTCATGCACTCCAGGATATACATCAAAAGTAATAACCTTACCGTAAGCAGCAATTGATTCTATTTGGACTGTTAGCTTAAGCAACTGAGCAAGTTCATATGCATCGTGCATTCTTGATTAATTTCGGAACATACGCAAATAAAACTTCTAAATTTCATATGTATTATTAAAATATTTGTTATGTAATTGCGCGAATTCTATTTTTACTTTAATATGCACCAAAATTTTACGCGAGTAAAACATCTTCAATTTCCTCTTCGTCCTTTCGCCATTAGCAATGTGCATTATGCACTGATGCATGTGCTATCTGGCGGCAGATGTTCAGATCACAATAGAGCAATTAGCCAAACAGGGAATGATTATGATTCATCCTCATTTAATATTCCTCACATGTTCCTTGCTCATCGCTGTCATGCAATCATATAATATAGCAATATTTATATCTAATCATTTATTATTGAAACTTGTGATCCGTATATAATTAGAAGTATTAGGATATGTCATAATCTTTTCTAAAATGTTACATTTCATTTTGATAATACAAAAAATTCTTAATAAAATAAATTTTAATTTTCCTTTAAAATTTTTATTTTTACATGCAATATTTTAAATTTTGGGATTCCATTCTTCGACCTTTACTTTTCCTGCTTTTTATTTTTATAAATGATTATTCTAATTTAAAACTCTTAGGCAAACACTATTCTACCAATTACAAATGCTTTTACAGTGAAGCTAATCATATAATTTAGATCATTGTATGATTGAGCCTAACTACACACTCATTGGCTCGACGGGTAGCTGAGGGTGCGAACAATAGGATCATGAAACATGTACTACATATAAACAAGTGGAGCCAATAAGAGTATGTAGTTTGACTCAATCATACAACTATTCTACCATCTGGAAAACTGTAATGAGCTAACTGGTCTATGTAAGCCATTCAATGTGGACATGTTTCGTGGATCTTTGTCCACATCCTCATTTCAGCTGTTTTGTTGGTTGGAGTTGGGTTGTTTGGTATTGGAGGTCACCCTAGTGACAGTTATTATTTATGGAAGCTCTATTAATAAAAAAACAGATAAAGAATAATACCAAGTAAGGAACCTTGAAGCACCACACATTTTGCATCCTTATTTCAGAGAAGGAACATCAATAAAACTGGAATTTTTGTTCATCTAAGATATTTCCACTAATTAAGCTCTCTAAAGTCTTTATTGCAGAAGTTAGATTCTTCTAGGCCTACAAAATTTTCAACTGATGCATTTAAGTTCCTCAGCATTGGAAAATTTCTTTCGATCAAGGAACTTTCTCAGCTTTGGGAAGAAACGAAAGTCTAATGCTGCACAATTTGGTGATATGGCAGAAAATAACCTATTTCATTCATTTTTGCCATTGCAACATGTGTGAGGGTGAGCATTATCTTGGTGCAAGATAATTTTATTTGTTGATAAATTTGATCTTCTCTACCATGTTTTTTGCCAACAGTTGGTCCAAAAGGTTGTCATAATATGTTCCAATAATTGATGTGTTAATAAGAAGACAGTCAAAACATACCATGATCTTTCCAGGGGACACCACACACTTGGCCTTCTTTGGTAATGGAGAAACATGATGCTTTCATTTTTTGGTTTCTTGTGTGTAGAGTGCGCCTATGCCACACCATAGTCATGAATGTATGAATAAAATTAATTGGATATCTCTGAAAATGTGCAAAACTTTTCTACAAGATTTGCATTTTGATCAGGTGTCAACAATTATAGCACAACCATCTTGCAGATAATTTATTCATGCATAATTCCTTCATCTATATGTGAAATGCTTCTTCATATGCAATGCCTTTAATAGCTTTAGCAATTTCTGATACTGTTTGCAGTGCACTTTTTTAAAGATATCCAGTATGATGGCTAATTCCGACATTCTGCCATGCAGATCATCTATGCATTTAAGATTGGTTTGAACTCAGTGGTCTGCTTAGAAACAATTGAAAATGAGTGCAGAGTTCCCTAGAGTCATGTCTCTTGCTGCTATACCCTTCTTCATAAAGATTTTAATTACCGCATATTGTTCAATATTTGCCATTTTTCAATGTGCATGTATCTACATTGAAACAAAGAACAATACCTACTACAATTCTTCACTGAGTAAAGCATTATCACACACTGATTTTGCAGATGACAGATTTTTATTTAGTAATTGGTTTGCTGCAATCTATGGGTCATTTCAACAGTTTTCAGATGATTCTTATGCTAACATCTTTTTATTTTTCCTCACAATAAATTTCTTAATCGAGCTCACATCTAAAGCATCAACCAGCTTGACAACTCAGTCCAGTTGGTTGAAGATGGAGAGGATGTCTCTTCGAAATTGGTCCCACCATATTTAAAAGTAAGTGAAGCATAAGAGTGTGTTAGATGACAGATTAGATATAATTTACATTTAACAAGCTTCACTGTGCAACAGAATTTTTTAAAAATATCTTATTTTTCGAAAATTCTTAAATGAATTCAAAGTGAAGCCTCTGTTCAAAAAGCGAGAGAAGATAATCTCTCTATTTATATACTTATAGCTATTTCACCTACATTTTCTAAGGTGTTTGATAAAGTAATGTACATTAGGCTTTACCATTACCTTGAAAGTAACAATATTCTAGTTAATGATCAGTTTGGCTTTAGAAAAGGAATTTCAACAGAAAATGCAATCTATAAACTCACTAATGAAATCTTAACTGCATTTAATGAAAGAATACATGTAGAAGGAATATTTTGTGATTTAGCAAAGGCTTTCGATGGAGCCAATTCTGATAGATAAATTAGCTTTCTTCGGGATGAAAAAAACCAATATTTACAATGATTTATATCCTACCCTGACAAAAGGAAACAAAAAGTAGCAATAAATTGTCCCTTTAAAAATAAAAATAATGCATCAGAGTGGGCAATGATTAACCATGAAGTGCCTCAAGGATCTGTTCTGGACCCTCTTCTTTTTCTGATATATATAAATGATCTATCCTTATCTATCCAATATGTAGGAAATATTGTTCTATTTGCAGATGACACAAGCATACTGATAAATGGAAATAGTCTTAATGATTGTGCAATTAAACTAAATCTGGCTCTCTTTGTGTGTATGGTTCAAATAGAACAAATTGTCTCTAATGAATTTAATATAATTGAGCTGAATTTGTAACACTTACTTCACTTATTATTTAAGAAGGAAAACAAGTTTCAAGAGCTAATTGCTCCCATCCTCAGTTCTAGGTCGACTGCTGGCTTTGTTCATGTTGGTTTGAAGGTGGCTGGATGAACTTCTGTATTAGGATGTCACTTGGCAGGATTTCAAAGTTAAAAATGTAGTTTTTGTCCTTCCAGATATAAATATTTTCCCAGATTGTAAGTTCTGTTTTTCCTGTGATATTTTTAAGTAGTTTGGGATTCTGAATAATAATTTGTTATATTATACTGTATTTCCCTGTGAAAATTCCCGCTATTCAAAACTACTTATAAAACGAATAAATTTATGTGATACATGTCGTACTAAACACTCTTATTGCTTCATTTGTGTGATATTTGGAACCGGTTTTGAAGACCTTTGTCTTCATCTTTGGCCAAGGGTACAAGTGATTGGAGAATCCAATGGCTCTGTAGAGTTGAAGCGCTGCCCTGGTGGTGTTTTAATGTACTTAAAATTGGTGTTTTCTACCTTTGGAATATCAAAGTTCATTAATCAATCTCTGTATTTATGAATGTAAATTTTTTCCCAAGTATCCAGTTCTATATGTCCCCGAGTCCCTTTTAATAAATCCACCTTCACAATCTCATGCTTATTTGTCCAAAAATGATATGTCACAGCTGATCTATCTGTTTGTTTATATTTTATGTTCCTGAAATGCTCTTCTCTACAGAGTCATTGGATTCTCCAATCAGTCGTACCCTTGGCCGAAGATGAAGACAAAGGTCTTCGAAACCGGTTCCAAATATCACACAAGTAAGTGAAGCAATAAGAGTGTTTATTATGACATCTATCACATAAATTTATTCATATGCTTTGGCTTCACTGTGTTAGTTCCATATATATTTTTTAAAAAAATTCTTTTTTAAAAGATATGTTTTAATTAAAACAAGTTCTATGTTCATAGGTCTCTGTGACTGCTTCAAGAACTCACTAAATACTCCAGGAACTAAATTAAACTACTCTTTATAGTTTCACTTACACATGTCCTGAGTAAATTTCATGTAAGTGAAACCATTAAAACTGTTCTAAAACCATAGACTGAGAAGAGATTATTCATGTGTTTATCACTGTGTTTGATTCCAAATTGAATTAATATTGAAAATAAATCTCTTTATTTTTGCAGCATTATAACCTATAGTTATCATTGTTCATTTCCATGTATTCAATTTTCACCAAGCAGGGTGGCTCTATGCTTCCCTGCACAGGTTTCTCCAAAATTTTAATGGTTGCCAAACATTTTATAATTTCACTATATAAACTTTTGTAGAATGTTGATGGAATTGTGAGAACAGGAAAATAAAAGTACAGTTAAGCCCACTAGTGCCACTTGTTAATTTAAACCTAAAGGCCCTTGTAATAACAAAAATTTGCTTTGGTTAGTTTTGAATAGCGGGAATTTTCACAGTGAAATATACTATAATACAACAAATTATTATTGAGAGAATCACTCAAATTTTACTAATTTTGTTACACTTACTTGGATATGTTTCAAAGGCAATTGCCTTCATCTTCATCTTCTCACAGACATGTACAAGTGGAACAAAATTAGTGAAATATAAGTGATTCCCTCAATATTAATTTTTTGTATCGCTTTGGTTATATTATGTGTTTGCTTAGGATTAGTTAAGAAATTTGCCTTAATTTAGCTTTACTTTTTATCCCTTGCCCTCTACACTGCTATCAAGTGTATTTTTTACAGTGGGTTATACTGTACTCATCATTATATTTTATTGATTGGAGTAAGTAGCTAAACCACGTATTTTCAAGCTTTACATGAAATAAGTGCTAATTATTATTACAGTTAAATGTTACAATTTTTATTTAACTTTTATCACATTAATATTCATAACTTTCTTTTTCTTATATACCATTATTGTTATGCTATTTATTTTTCTTGCACTAATTTCCTTTATTATATGTTTTTTCATATTTACTTTTAATGTTTATTATTTTTATTGTCCTCCTAAACAGTATTTTCTGTATTATTCTTCCTATTTATTAAGCATCTGTTCTTTTTATGTGCTTTTAACCAGTATTTCCCTACTCCTGCTTCCAATTTTTTATCTAGTATATGTTGCCAATACCTTCACTGTTATATGATGTACTTCTTCAACCTTTTTATAGCAAATGCTTCATTAGAACACAAAAGGATCTGATGCATGCATCAGTTCCATTTTTTCTCATACTTAAAATTATAAAAGGTTTTAATAAAGGTTACTCAATTAGTTGCCCTTATTAAAAATCTAATTTTTGCTCCAAAATACTGTTTATTTTTTATTTATTTATTTTTTGTAATATTTACTATCATTTAAAAATTTAATGTCAAAATTGTAGGATGTAGTCATGGGGAAATGCTGCAGCAAATTGAGACAAATTATGTGGCCAAAGGCCCATGCTCTTTAAAGCTATGAAAGACACTTTAATACACTTCACAGATTTTAATACAAAAAACTGACAATCATTTTGAAGATGACAGTTTGCATATAAAATGCAGTTCCCAATAACTGTTCATACCATTTCATATCAATTTTTAACATATGTTTGCACTTTTAATTTACACTAGGCAGTACAAGGAATATCAGTTGCTCATTTTATATGCCCAACTGAAGGTAGAAGAAGATAGCACCATCTAGTCCTTTATGAAAATTAATTTCCATATTTCTCTAGATCATTTTTCTTCTTGTTTTAAATATTGAGTTTCATGACACGAATGTAGCACCATCTAGTCCTTTATGAAAGCTAATTTCCATATTTCTCTACATCATTTTTCTTCTTGTTTTAAATATTAAGTTTCATGACACGAATGTTTGATATGTTTCTAAGTTTCACATACAATTTCAGACCTGCATAATGTTGCACATCAAGCAGTGGTTTAACGATTAAATCGGTAACAAAATGCAGCATGCTGAATAAAGAGCTGTGGTTAAAGAAACACTTCTCAATTTTTACCAAGATATCAGTAACTTCTGTATCTTGTGATATAATAAAAATATATTGCTTTGAGTTTATTCTGTGACAAATAATATATTGGTGGAATTTTAAACAAAAATTTCTTGAAGTGTAATTGAGTATGAGTTGCAAGTCCACTATAAAATGTTGTCCTTCTAAGAGATTTAGTATGCAACTATAAGCAAGCAAAATCTGTCACTGTTTTAGGATGCACTGGTTAGCTTTCTGGTTAGCTTTCGCAAAGAGGCACTGTGACAAGCTGTTATTATATAAATTTTATGTCAAAATTGTAGGATGCAGTAATGGAGAAATGATGTAGAAAATTAAAACAAAGTGTGCAGTCAAAGGCCATATTGCAATGACTGAAATTAATGAAATATCCTACTTATTAACCACATCTACCACAACTACAGACTGTTCCCAAAATTGAAAGAAACCTTCAAAGAAAAAAAATTTTCAGAGATAATGAAGCAAATGAGGTTTTTTATGGATAGTGTTTCAATGTTCATTATTACTACAGTGGCTTCACAGGCAGTGGACTGTCATGATATTTGAAATGAAATGATAAATTGAGAAAGGAATCATTTCCCTTTTTCTAGGAAGAAAGGGTTCCAGGCCTAAATATAGAATATTTCCCCATCACTTACATTGTTGAGAAATCAGAAAAATCAGGAAAACCTATCAGGGATAAAGGTCATGGCAGGATCTATACCACAGATCTGTTTACAAGTAATGGAGGTTGTAAATCCACAGTTTATACAGGATGGAAAATATTTTACAGGAAACTGTCGAAAAACATGGTAATAATAAAAAAAATTAGATCTACTAGATAATTAAAATCAACCCTTCTAATCAATGCTGTTATTTGGGATACAGAATTTTCTAAGAATTTAGCCACAGAAATTTTCCTTGAAACCAAGAGAGTCTGTTTTAAAATTTAATTTGCAAAATCCAGCATTTGATATAGAAATGTTTAAAAAGTTTGATCAAAAATTCAATGGGAAGCTAACATGTGATGGAGTCATATTCTTAAGCAAAGTATAACAACTGTTTGAGAGTTCTTATCTTATCTTTATTAAGTTATCCTAAGCAATGTCTTTTCTGATTTACTGTATACCTGGTGATCACGTACCACCTTTAGAATAACGTTTCCAAAACCTTTTAACTTCTTCATGTCCAGCACGAGTGACTACCATTGTCCTTCGCAGAGAATTTTGCCATGTTAAGACACCTAATTCTTGTGCATGGTCTCTCAGCACTTCAAAGTCAGCCTGGGATAGGAACTGACTGTATAAAATACCTTCAGAATACGTAAAACGATTACGCTCATTTTCCCATAACTTAATTTGGTCCACAATTGTGGGAGGAAGAATAGGGGGACCAACTGCCACCATTTGCGAATGAGCATGCAGTCTGAGGAAGCCAACAATTTGCTCTGCAGTTATACCGCTCCTCAGTGCTTGGCGCACAGAGTCTCTAGTCAGCACTCCAATTGCAAGATTAGGAAATCTGCAAAACAAAAATTATCTGAAAGCACGTATAAATATTTATTATGTATAACACAACAGCAAGATTTTGTATGTAACATTTCTGGGCATAGCTTGAGAGTATAAATTCTTGTAATGAGATGAACAGTATAAGTAAGCAAGTGAGTCAGTAGTAGGTGAGTGTGTTTATAGGTGAAGAAGTTATTGAGTAAATGGATGAGTGGATTCATGGCAGAATGAATGAGTGGATCGGTGGATGAGTAAGTGAGTGAATGAATTTTATTACAATAAACAAAAGTGTTATAATTTATGTACATCTTTTATTAGTTATCAACTAACCAAATTATTATTAATTATATATTCATTAATTTAAATACAATAATTCATAAAATTAATTACCTAAATGACTAAAATCAGGTAACAGAAATAAATTCCTTAATACAAGTGGAGCTTGGGTCTTCAATTAATCCTAAAGGCACTTGTTTCACTACAAAACAGATCAGTTAGTGAGTCCCCATTTTTTAGATTCTGGAAGACATTGGAGTTCTTAGCATCTTTTAAACATTCTGCATAACATAACCAATAAATATTTACTTCTAAAAATAAAAACCCACAAGCCATAAACAAAAACAATCAAACACATATGCATGCAAGCGCTAAATAACTTTACCTTGACTCAATTTTAAAATTTCACAAATTGAACTACAAAGAACATAAATAAATTAAACTAAATTAAATGGCATTCATTCCAAACTGCTCAGTATAACCTAGCATCTGTTTATCAATTTCAATGTTCGTAGGTCTCTGTGGCTGCTTCACGAACTCACTGAATGCTCCGAGAACTAAACTAAACTATCAATATACTACAGGTTCTCACTTTTTGCCACCCTATGTTATATCTATTTCTTCTTTTATTTTTCTGAGTCTTTTTCTCACACTTACTATTGAGTTATACGGAACATGTTCCACAGGCCTTTGCCTACATTATCAGCTGTGATTCGACTGTCGGATTCGTCGATGGATGGACTTGGTGCAGCTCTCGTGAATATTTTATGAACTTTTGGATAATTTGCCCTCTGTTGGGATCTCAAAGTTCATAACCTTATCTTCATTTTTATATATATATATTTTCTCCATATTCCCAGCTCAAAAGGTCTATCTACAAATTCCAGTAATTTAACTTCCATTTCTATATCATGTTTATCTCTCCAAAAATGATATGCAACCTCTGATTTATCTATCTGATTGTACCTGATGTTTCTCCAGGGTTCTTTGAGCCTAATTCCAATGCTTCTTTTGGTTTTGCCAATATACCTTTGTTGCATTCCAAGCAGTGCAGAAGACAATAGAAGATAAATTAATCCATAAGCTCATAAAATGTACACAAGAGCTATACCAAGTTCATCCAACTATCAACAAATCCGGCTGTCGACCCACACTTGATGATGTGGGCAATGGCCTGTGAAACATGTCCTGTGTAATTTAAATTAGAGTACAATACATTAATATCTTTTTTGAAAAAATATAACACCCTTTCTGATGATCAATTTGGTTTCAGGAAAAACAGGTCTATAAAAACAGCCATTGCTAAATTACTGGATCAAATTCAGCATGAAGCGGACAAAAATATGCTGATAATAGGAATTTTTTAGACCTTACTAAAGCACATTTTGTATTAGACCACAAAATCTTAATGTCTAAGTTGTACAAATATGAAATTAGAGGAAACATGAATAGGTGGAGTGAATCCTATCTCACCAATAGGAAAGGAGTAGTGGATCTGCAATATGAAAAATAACTGAGAATAAATAATTATCGATCAAATACAAAAGAAATTATGAGAGGTGTTCTTCAAAGTTCAGTACTTGGGCCTCTGTTGTTTTTTGTGTACATAAATATATTTATCTAATAATATTCAAAAGACTGATATAGTTCTTTTTGAAAATGACACAAACATTGTTGTAAATGGAGATAATGAAACTGTATTGCAAAATGAAGTAAACATGATCATGAATAACCTCAGTAACTGGTTTAAAATAAATAAACTGATCATAAACAAAGAAAAACTATTGCAATGACATTTCATACATGGCAATGTAAAAACAGTATTAAACCTCAAATTATATATGATGGAAATATGATGAATACAAGGGAGAAATAAAATTCTTGCCTATACATGTGAATGAAAATCTTAAATGGGATACTCACACTCATCATTTAGCAACTAAACTTAGTACTACTTGATATCATTGTACGATTCAGTTGAACTACACACTCGTAATGCTTCACCTACTCGCCATAATGTATGGAACCGGTTTCGAGAACATTTAGTTCTCATCTTCAGCATTTTCCATACATTATGACAAGTAGGCGAATCATTAAGTGTGTATAGTGTGAATCATACAATGATATCAATTATATTAGTTTCACTGTGCAAGTTCCAATTTACATTTTAATTAGTACTACTTGTTATATACTCAAAAGTCTAAAATGAACACTGAATTTATTAGGATTGAAAAATATATATTTTGCTCTTTTCCATAGTCGATTAAAATAAGGAATAAAACTTTGGGGAGTAAAAGTAAGAGAATATTTAAAATCCAAAAGTGGAATAGATAGTATGATGTCCTGTAGATCCTATTTTACGAAATATAAGATGCTACCATTAGCTTATCTCTTTTTAATAGAGATTGTAAATTATATTAAGAGAAATTGAGGAGAATTATGTACAAGTATATAATACAAGAAGGAAAAATGACCTTCATGTTCAGATATGCAGGACAAATATTTTAAAAAATGATCTGTCAAACATAAGCATTAAAATGTATAATAAATTACCAATAAATATTAAAGAAGCCATATAAAACAATTTAATAAAGAAGTCTACTAGAATATACCCTTTATTCAGTAAGTGAATATATGAACTTTAAATAAGGCATATTATAAATCTTAAGGTATATTGTACATCTAGTACAATTATCCTTGTGTATTGCTTATATGATATTCTGGACAAAGCCCATATCATGTAAATGATCCAAATGGCAATAATGTATTATTATTGCTGCTGCTGCTACTACTACTAATATATATGCACATGTTTAAAAATAAGAATTACAAAATAATTAATAAATGTACATACAAGAGAGACAAATTTTAGTTTCAAAAAATATTATATTATGCTCATTTTGGTAGCCATATATTTCCATCTATTTTACTTAATTTTTATGTAACTGCTAAATATGAATTCTATTGACAATGATTGTAACTCATGTATTGTGTTTATAGTTACCATTATCCATTTTTCTTTCTTTAGTTTTTAACGTATACTGTATACTGTAATTTAATATGTATTTACATCCATGTAAGACCAACTGAGTGGAAGAAAAGGCCTCGACTCTGCCAGTATAAATAAATAAATGGTATGGAGAATAAGAGTATTAAATGGACTTTTTTTTTATTTGTTTTATTTACGGATGCTCTTTAACATCTCAGGTCATCAGCATCCCATTCAATTCAAGGCATGAAACGGCCGGCAAATTTTGCTCAGAGGCCTCTTCTTTCAGGCTTGAGGTTCTTTTTCATGCCGTAAATGTATGACACGGCTTTGCTTCCCTTCCGAAGGAAGCCATACTTAGGATTTTTACCACAAAAAAATCCACCAATCCTAATCAGGTTTGGACTTGCAACCTTGGGTTTAGAAGGCAAGTATGGTTATCACTTCACCACCAGGACTGTCTTAAATGGATTTAGCAGCTAATAAGGAATATATAATTTGCTTCACTATATTAGTTCTGATATAAGTTGGTCTTAAATTTAAAATTTGGTGAGTTTTTCTTCCGAATGGTACATATACAAGAGTATATCACTTGCAGCTTCTTTGTAATTGCAGCTTGAAAGTGTTATTCGACTTACTGTAAACTATGTATCTTGCAAGCCTGGAGGAATGTGACTTACCCAATATGATAAAGGCTTTGAAATACAATGCATTACTCTCAAAAGAACTATGTTGAAAAATAAGAACAATTTCAAAACAATCAATCTTTATTTTGTGCTTTAATTTGAAAACTTTTCAAATGACCCAAATATATAATTATTTCTTATATCTATAAATCTACAACTTAATTTGTATACTGCTATGACATATGTACCTGTACATCATTTCACAGAACAGGCCCAAAAGAGCCACTTGAAGATTTGAGTCTGTATAAGCACAAACTCTGTAATTTGTCTCGACCACAATGTAACCTTCCCTGTTAAGATCTGTGTGCACCTTGGTCTGTCCTGATGCTATGTTCAGTGCCAACCTAGTGGGATAAAAGCGTCCAGCTTTTCTCTGAAAGATACAATAGTTTAATAACTTATGACATAACTAATTAATTACCAATACTTCATTTATTACCTTAAATGTTCAATACATTAATTTTTAAAATGCAGATTCACTTGCATGAGGGGAAAGTCTACTGTACATTTATCTAAAGAAGTTCTCTAGGGGAGTTCATAACCACATATCTCAAAGAACAGATAAAGGGCAGGAATAGTGAACTTAAACCTAATTAAGATCTACATTTTAAGAATGTTTTCCCCTACAAGAATGGCAAATAAGTTATAAATGATGAGATTGTGAATATGACAGGGAACAAAAATAAATAAAATTGCAATGTAACTTGCATGCATTTTGTCTTAAATATTGTGTTAGCTGTTACTAGCTTAGGGTTTCTTATGCCAGTCTGCTAAGTGACATAATTCTTTATGGAATGTTTGGTCTTTGCTGCTTTGCATGCAACTCTATTCCATTCATCCTATAATTTTTGTGATGGGTGACCATAAGGAACAATGTGAGTGCATGAAATTTTGTTTTTTATTGAAGAAAGTTGCAGCCAAGACTATTATGTTTTGACACACCCTTAAGGATGAATATTTACGTAAATTATGATTTTTCTACTTCAAAAATTATAAGTGTCAACTTAAGAACTGCCAAACTTGGCTATCTTCAATGAGCAGAAATGAGAAAAACATTCAAAAAGCTCACATGCCATTCATTAACCCATTCTAGTCATATGGCGAGCTGTGGTCACAGGATATTTTTGGGCCTTTAAATCACATCACAAGCTGAACTCTCATTGCTACACTGCTCTATATGGACACATATTGTGTTGTTGTGATCAGAGATATTGTTTGTGTTAACACTGAAAATGCAGAAATGCATGGTGTCTAGAATCACCATCTCTTGTGTCTGTTAAGTTGTGAGTAAGAAAGATTGAATTCCTTGAGTGCTAAGAAAACAATTTAAAAAAAAAATATATATATATATATACAATGGGGCCGCCATCTATTGGTCCAGGCCATTTTAGGTATAGAGTAATACTTAGCCTGGCAATTTTATGATGGAAAGTAAGAAATATGACCAGGCAACAACCTATTTTGTATGAAATGGAGGATGATACAGATGTTCATTTTCTTTCCTCCAAACACAAAACAGCTGACTTAGGCATATGAAAATTTCAAAGGAAGAAAGGACAAATACCTGGAAAGAGATAACAGAGCCCTTGTGTCAGAAGGAGATGGAGAGTAGATTAACATGATCATTTCATAACTCTGTTTCCTATCATAACTTTCAGACTGATAAGAGGTAAAGAAAAATATTTATCGGTCTTTTAGATATCTGTATGTTCAATGCCTACATTTTTCTTTACAAACTCATTGGGAAGAGAAAGGGAACCTACTCTGATTTCAGAGTAAATATTATGCAACAGCTGAGTACTCCATTCAAGGTTGACTTTTTGCAGATCTATGCCTTTGAATCTACAAGGCAAAAGTTGGGCTCATTTTTAAATGCATATCTCTACTACCAATAAAAAGAAATATATAACTGAAAGATGAGTAATATGTTACATAGGGAGAGAGCAAAGTGAAAATTTGTGGCTATGTGAAAAATATAGGATTGCTTTCCATTTGCTGGATGGCTTTGAGGTGTCAACATACCTTTATCTGTCCTCATAATTTTGATGATCTTTCTCAAAGTAAAATTCCTTAGATGCAATACACCTGTTCCAGAATTTCTGCTATTCTTCAAAGACATGCATTTTTGACAGGTCCTTCAGAATCACCTCCACAGTCTTCACCACTGCTTCTGATAATGGAAAAGCCTCCAACAAAGGGTTGTTGGTTTTGTTTAATTACAGATGCTCTTTAACATCTCAAGCCATCAGTGTCTCATTCAATTCAGAACATGAAATGGCTGACAAATTTTGCTTACAAGCCTCTTCTTTCAGGCTTGAGGTGCTTTTACATGCCGTATATCTATGATGTGTGACCCACGGCTTTGCTTCCCTTCTAAAGGAAGCCATACTTAGGATTTTTAAGCCTGAAAAAATCCATCGACTCTGGCCGGGATTGAATCCATAGTCTTGGGTTTAGGAGGCAAGTAGGTTACCACTGCACCACCAGGACCGACCGACTCCAACCAAGGGGTTCTTTAATTTGGGGAAAAAGAAAAAGTAACATGGGCTAAATCTGGACTATAAGGAGGGTGAGGGACATACTTCACATTCATTTTTGAGATATTTAGAAACAACATTTGCAATGGACCATGCATAATTTTGGTGCAGCATCGAGATTGTTCCAAAAAAAATGTGGCCATTTGCAAATGTGTGATATGACCTTGTAGAGTTTTTCAGAACATATCTGTTGTATTGCACAGTTACTGTTATGTGTGCTGGTAACATTCCTTGAATACCAAAAAATGAGATGATCATAATTTTCTCAGCAGAATGTTGGTGATGAAGATTTCCACACAGAGCTTTGCTGTTTGCTCTCAGGTTTGAAATGATGTAGCCAAGTTTCATCATCAGCTGCGATTAACTTCGAAAAGAACTATATTTTCCTGTAACATCATCTTCAACTCCATGCAAATCCGTATGCGAAGGTACTTTTGCTTGGGAACCCAGTCTTGCACAAACACTCTCATGTGCAACTTTTCAATTACAAATATGTGTGTGGCACCCAGTGAAATTTTAAAATTTCTGAAAATATTCTTAATGTTATTTGGTGATTTACTTTTGCAATGACAGCAGCAGTGTTAATAT
The DNA here is from genome assembly GCA_030762175.1 of Metallyticus violacea. Classification (NCBI taxonomy): domain Eukaryota; kingdom Metazoa; phylum Arthropoda; class Insecta; order Mantodea; family Metallyticidae; genus Metallyticus; species Metallyticus violacea. The sequence continues at coordinate 14,375,691 of CM060845.1, read as the reverse complement.
TCTCTTGTGTTGGATCCACCTTTCTTTGAAATTTATTTTTAAATATTTCAAATCATCTTTGAGTTATACTTTAGGGAAGAACAAACTCCCCATAGGTCTTAGATGAAGATTTGATGCAAACAAAAGCAGAAATAAATATGTTTCAACTTGCACCTTTATCAGAGGTAGGAACTGGAAGTGACAACAATGAAACCAAAACCATGTGTACATTAAGCTTCAAGCTAAAAAAATATTGTCAAGTTAAATTTAGTATGAGAAATTATACCTGTAAAAATTATGACCATTCTTTATTGAGCAGCCCTTGTACATAATTGGTAAGTTTACGGTGTTCTTGCTTTGCATTCAAATTTTGAGTCAAAAAGCTTCATTGGTTTATCTTTTATGACAATTTGTGTATAACATGTTTTTCACAACTCTCTGGAGCTATTTAAATCTGATTTCTGTGTACTGGGAAGGGTATTTAAATGAGACAAATGGGTTAATGAAGATTGTCAAAAGACTGCCTCACTTGCTCACATAGAAGCAGAAAGGAACTCACATGAATTGAAATCATACTATGATTTCAATTATATAATTGGCTTCACTGTACAAGCTCCAATTAGCATTTCTACTCACATGAATGTTTACTGTGACTTGAAGGTGGAGCTGCATAAGGACCCCAAAGCTCCTTATGAAGATTGTGTGACTGGAAACAAGTTTTGGTGTTATGCTTATTATCCAGAAGCCAAACATTAAGCAAATGGAAATACCAAATTTACAGAGATCCAAGAAAACTTGCCAAGTTTATCCAAATGTTAAAAAAATATTTTTTAAAACATTTATTTATTTTAAATTTCTTTATATGTGAACAAAATTGTGCATAATGGAATTTGTTACTCCCGGACAATAAGTTAATTAAATAAATATTTTTATTTTGATGTTTTGAAAAAGCTATGTGGGAGTATGCTACCAGAACTGTGGAGAAGTGGAATATTGGTTGCTGCTTCATGACAATGCATTGGTCCACATGCCTGTCTAACAGTTCTTGCGAAGAAAGTGCTTGTTTTCCCAACACCATCCCCTTACTTGCCCAACCTTGCTCTATGTGACTTATTTTATTCCCATACACAGGAACTCTGAAAAAGATATGTGGATGAGATAAAAAAAAAATATGCTGGGGGCCTTGAGTATCCCAGATCAACAGATACAGCACTGTTTCCAATTAATGGGCAAATGCATTGGCCTACATGAACAATACTTTGAATGGGATTAACATATGCAGTGTACAGTTAAATAAAAATGCTTAAAATATAATTCTGTTTATTTTTGGGTATTCCCTTGTAAGTAGTAAGACAACAAGGTACGCCTAACATCTCTAGCAAGTGAATTTAATTTTTGTAATTTAGGTGCTCCTCCTCCTTCTCCTCATTTAGCACTACAGCCTGGGGTGAGCCTTGGCCCGCCACAGTGACCTCTGTTTCCCCTACCGCCATCTTACAACTTCGTTGATAGAGGGCAGTATTGCAGGGAAGCATGTAATAACATGCAGATACCCCGCAGGTTGCCTATCACCGGCTTTTGTGATCAAAATTCAGGTTCTTAGAAGTTCAATACTCAATTTAACAGATACATAGTAAAATACAATATACAGAACTATACAAACAACCTTATCACCCAATCTATTTTGTATTTATGAATTATTAATATTTATACTAATGTTTTATCCTAATTTAGTATCCAATTTTCATAATTCTGTCATTAATAGGATAATGGATTCATCCACACAATTAAAATTGCCATCATAATAATACACTAATTTAATTTTTTATTTGTTTATTGATCCCCCTCAATTTCTTCCTCACTTTCCGTATACAATTTCCACACTAAGTGAGTAAAATCCACAGAGTGAAATCTTAATACCAAGCTGGGAAGCTGACAGTGGAGCCATGTTCAAAGGCAACAGCCTTTGAAAAATGTCCAAGCAGTAGAACAAAATTAGCAAAATTTGAGTGATTTCCTCAATAATAATGTGTTATATTATACAATATTTCACTGTGAAAATGTCCACTATTCAAAACTAATTTCCTCTTTCTTTCATTTTTTCTCGGAGCTTAAATTCATTATCTTACTCCCAACTGCTTCTGTGGAAGATTACTCCATTTCTCCAAAAGTGATCTCTCTCAATAACCTAGTTTCTTTACATTCTAATAAACTATGACAACTCTTTCTTCAAGTCATGTCCAATACATGGACATGATGAAAGCAAGGGCTCTTGAAATATGTTCTCCATAAACAAAAATGTAGTTACCATTTACTAAATTTAAAACTAATTTAATGTCAGAACTAATACAGTGAAGCAACCAATATATTCTTAAATAGCTAGTGAATCGCTTCAATATTTTTATGCTCTACTTACCACTGAATTAAACAAAACATTGTTTGCCTGCATCATCAGCTGTGAGTTGACTGTTGGATTTGTTGATAGTTGGATGAACTTAGTGTGGCTCTCTCATGGACATTTAATCCAAAAGTTCATAAAATGTCCACAAGAGAGCTATACCAAGTCCATCCAACCATCAATGAATCCAGCAGTCGATTCACAGCTGATGCAGGCATAGGTCTTTGAAACATGTTCTGTTTAATTCAATGGTAAGTGGAACATAAGAGTATTAAAGCAATGCACTAGCCATTTAAGAATAAATTACTATTTACTGACAATTTTAAATGATTTTAAGTTATACACATAAAGTAAACCTGTTAGACTTTTATCACTGTAATTTATATTGCCTGCCCTAATTCTTTGATTCATGGGAGGAAACTGTGGTCATAAAAAATATACACAAAGAATAATAGTCTGGGCTTGGTTAGTTTTTGAGAGTTTATCAGAACCACAAACATCAGGTTTTTATGACCATAAATTATTGCTCTCTAATTTTTATCTGGGAGCTCAATAACAAAGCACTGATAGGTATGCACAGGTCATGGTTATATCCATATAAAGCAAGTTGTAGAATTACCTTGCGCTGATAAACAAGGCCAAATTCCCTGAGATGCTGTAGAAATACCAGCAGTCCATCACTCATTCCTTCAGTGCTATAATCCTGAAACATTGAGCATTTTATTTTTAATTTAATTAGAAGTTGGGAATCATGAAGAAAAAACAATTATACAAAATAAAACCATCGGTATATAGTAAGCAGAACATGCCATAATCATATATTCAGGTTTTAGACATTACAACTTTTAAGTTTTACATAACAGCCAGGAATTATACGTTTCTAAAGCTGATCTACAGACACAGAACCAAGCTAATGGATTTCCTCTCCAAACATAATATTGACACAGGCTCCATCTGATCGATTCAACCTGCAATTGTATAAAATATAGTGAACTTTTGTAACAGTGGTGTCAAATATTAACATTTTAAAAAATTGAGTCGAAATTGTAACATACACACCACTAAAATTCAATAAAATGGAAGACTAGTTTCAGGAGCCATTGCTCCTATCATCAGTCGACCAGGAACTGATGATAGGAGCGATGGCTCCCGACACTAGTCTTCCATTTTATTGAATTTTAGTGGTGTGTATGTTACAATTTCCACTCAATTTTTTAAAATGTTCAACCTACAATGCTATTTAGTTTACTGAATGGACTGAGACAGGCATGGTGGAGACACCAGTTATAAGCAGGGGCAACATTGCTCATGCAAGACCCGTCATCCCAAGACTTACTGGAATTGAACCTACAGATATTTTTTACACATCTCATTAGCACAAAAGTTACTGTTATTGCAGCCTACAATCTCATTCCATTGGATAGAGATAGCTTATTGCACATCAACAATCAGATTCTTTTGACCAGTGACTTGAACACCAAGCACCTATTTTGGAATATTGTTGATGTATAACAGTTGAACAATGATGGGTCTACAGGGCTGCCCTGCTGGTTTAGGGTTGTTGTGGAGTAGAATTTGCATTTTAGATAATAGTTTGATTAGTGTGTCAGGATACTTATAGTCCATCAATTTTCCTGATCGATACCTTAATCTATGCTCCAAATCATCCCACTTTGTGCACACATGCTAGATAGTGAATGTGCCTTTAACCGCATCTGGCAGGTCACAAACCAACATATTTGACAGTGCCTTTGTAGCCAATTAGCAGCAGTGTTCAGTTGCAAGTTTGCAATGACTTATCCTCTGACCACCTACCACTACTAATTCAACTCAACAGCTATCTCCAGTTCATTAGACTGCTCGTGCATCACAACTACAACAAAGCAGATTAGGTTCTTTTCGACCCTATACAGAAACATCTCCCCAATTTTATGTTGAATAATGAGAGCTCTTAAATCAGCTGTTCAACAGCTTGAGCTCACCATTAAATTTCCAATAGCTACTTTGGTACCAAAGTACCATAGCAAGCCAAATAATCTGCCTCTCAATATTAAAAACCTCTGAACAGAGTGAAATAAAACCAGGCAACAATGGCAAAGATTGAAACATCCAGCAGAACCTGAAACAGCTACAGGAGTTAAATGCTCTAATTCAACAGCATATTGCTTCAGTCATTTCCAAACAATGGAACGACAAGCTAGCTAACCTGGACCACAAAAACAGCTTAGTGTGATGCATAGCCAAGATTTTGACCCAAGAAAAACCTAACATACTATCATTACATCATAATCACCAAATTGCAATTATTGACTCTGCAAAAGCTAAAGCTCTAGCCAATGCTATTCAAGGCATACCTACCTGTAACATCTCCCCTGCATCCTAGAATGCATTACTGAAATTAACATAATTGTTCAAGAAATTCATATATGTATTACACATAATCCTCTTCACCATACATGCCCATCTGAAATCAAATGACTTGTTGACCATCTATCAAATTGAAAGTCTCCAGGACTGAATAAAATATTGAATGCAACTCTTAATTGACTACCGGCTAGTGCTATCAATGCTTTATCCAATATGTTCATTACTGCCTGGCCAATGGAGTTTTCTCCTCTAGTTGGAAAACTGCCAATGTGCTTCATTTTCCTAAAAAGAACAAAAACCAATCAGCTTGCTCAATCCACTGAGTAAAATATTAAAAAAAAATCATACTAAAATTGCTCAACCATTATGCGATCAAACACAATCTCATCTGGCAACAGTTCAACTTTACAATGGTACATTCCGCAACTCAACAGCTACTTCATGCTGTAGAATGAATGAATAGTATTTAACACCCATTTTTGCTACAGAGGCACCATAGACGATGGACACTGATGATACATGAGATGAAATTGGGAAAGGATTTATTTTTAAGGAAGGAATCGTTCTGGCCTAAGTTTAGGGATACCTCCCAGCATTTGCCAATTATGAGGAGTGAGGAAAACCTGGAAAAAACCTCAATCAGGGAGGACGGTCCTGGCAGGATTCGAAACCCAGGCCTCCCGCTTATAAGTCTGAACCTTAATGACCTCGGCCACCCGTGGCAGTCATGCTGTAGAGCACATTACATACAGATTCAACTTTCATAAATCAACTGGGGCAGTGATACTAAGATACTAAATGTGCTTTTGACTGCTTCTGACAAGAAGGATTGATCAGGAAACTTATGGACATAATTTCTCTACGAGCATCACCAGATGCTCTTGGCTCACTAAATGGAGAATCAAGGTTAACATACAGAAATGCCAGGCAATAGTACTCATTAAACTAATATGCCACCAATTCCCTACTCACGGACTGCAACCTCTGTAACTCTTTGGCAATATACTTGGATCAAGGACTTACCTAGAATCACACATAACCCAAATTAGGCAAAAGGCTAATGCCCAACTGGCAAGCTATACCCACTAATTAACTACAACAACTCACTCAACCTCAATGGGTCTCATGCTATACAAAACACTAATATGCCACCCCAGTACACAGATACGCTGCAGCCACCCATATTAAAAAGATTCAAGTTTTACAGAACAAAGTACTACGAATCATATCCAAAGTCCTGTGAGTGGCCCCATCCAAGCTTCTTTACAAAGAACTCCAAATTCATACTATCAAACAGTTCATTAAGAAACTGACGTTTGATCGTTACAAAAAAAGTGGCACCAAATCAATATCTAATACAAACTCTTGGTTCTTACCAGATTATCACATATACAAAAGACCCTTGTCACTCTTTGACCGACCACTGTACCAATGATGCTGATGATGAAGTCTAAGCCTTCTTAAAACTGCCTCCCTCCACCCGAACTCACGAGAGAACCAAAATAAAAACGTCTAACTAGATACATTTAACAACTCTTATGTGTTGCAGATAATACATCACTATTTCTAGGAATGGCCTACCAAACTCACATGACCAACATGCTCAAGGGATACCACATTTATGGAACCACCAAAAAAGGCACCATCCATACACTGCAAAATCCTATCCTACCAATGCATTCCGATCACTGCATGCTAACTCATTTAGTTCACACTAAAACCACTGCAGTCTACTAATCCACTAACAACTAGCATGTATACACTTAAACTATGAATGATGCTCTTGGCTGGTACTCAGGGTGCATCTTGGGTACTACCTGGGACTGAACTCTGATGTGCTCAAATGCACTGTATGACAAGATGACCACTAACCTATTAATAATCTGGTGCTCAAGCAAAACCCAATTAACATCAGCATGAATGACTGACGTCTTTAACCAGTTCCCTTGCAATGCAGCTCCTGAGGAAGATGTCACTGGGGATGGTACATGTGTGGGCCCTCCTTTTTAAAAAAAATAGTTATAATGACTCCCCTTTAACATTTTTACATGGACCTTGAGTCTTTTACCTTAATGGGGGTTTGCCTTATGTTGAGGTTTCAGCAATTTGCATCCATTTTCTACAAATCTTTGATGAAATAAAATACTGCTGAACATAACTTACAATTGAAATCATTGTATGATTGAGTTGAACTAACACTCTTTTGCTCCACCTACTTGTTTAAAATATATAGAACTGGTTTTCTGAACCCTTCATCCACATTGTCAGCTCATTGTCCACTCATTGAGCTGATGCAGACGCAGGGTTCAGATAACTATTTCTACATATTTTAAACAAGTAAGTGCATCAAAAGTTTGAAAAACCTCCTAAAACCAACACAAAGGACAAAATCCTGCCAGGAAAACAGGCATTTACAAAATCTCTCCCATCTTCAATTGCTCACTGAACCGCCATTACTCGAAACGATGGCTGGACAACTGGATGTTCCAGTGGTGACCTCTGTTGGTTGAAGTAGGAAGTTGCCTAGTTCATCCATAGGAGGAAACTCGAAATTCACTAGGTTTTCTCTATTTTTTAATATGAAAATTTTTTCCATTTGTCCAGCCATCATTTTGAGTGATGGCAGTTCAGTGAGCAACTGAAGATGAGAGATTCTCCCAAAATGTGTCTTACTTTTGTGTGAGTGGAGTTTAGTGTAAAAAATGAATACCTAAGCTTAGGCTATAAGAGCATGTTTAGATAAAATACCAAGGATGCAAGTAAATTGGTTGGAGAGAGTATATGGGGTAATAGTAGGGGCTAAAATGATCTATGGAGTAGAAATTTGAGGTTTGGAGAAAGGGTGGGCTAATGTGAATAACTTCTGTATGCAAACTTTGGACTTACCAAAAGAATCACCAAATGGTGTTGCTCAACTAGAACTAGGCAGAATAGTTAATAAAGGGAAAAATTATGGAGTATTGAGGTACTGGTTTAGAATTAGAAATTCAGATGAACATGTGTTTTATAGCAGTGTTTAGTATGTCAGCAAAGGCTTAATCAAGATGCTACTTAGCTTAACAAAGTAAAAAAAAAAAAATCTGGAAAAAATTGGTTTTGGGGACACGTGGCGAGTTAGGGGAACATCAGGAAGAGGTTTTCTGAAAAGAAATTAGGTTAAGAATCAAAGACATTGCAAGGCAAGAAATATTTGCTAGTTTTAATTTCAAAATATCATTGAGTACATACAGAGAATTGGAAAGAATTCGGAACAGGGAAAATCATGTCGAAATATGTGATAAAGCAGCAAGAAAAGCTTTGAATGGGCAAAAATAGGGGTTGTGAAAGTGAAAGGTTTAAGAGTAAAGGGAAAGTTGGATAAATGCCCATTATGTAGCCAGAAAGACAATAATTGGCACATATTATTAGAATGCAATGAAACTAGGTTTTTTACAGAGAAGCTGGAAATGCATAGATAATCCAATCTATCAAAAGAAATTACAGGAAAAAGGATGTTTAATGTTAAATCATGAAAAGTCACGGTGGAAATTGGCATTTATTTAGGTAAAGCGAGAACAAAATGGTTGAAAAAATTAGTAAGGCAATAAAGAAAGTCTAGAGTGTGAGGGATTAGATTGAAATGTAGGAAGGGGCCTATAACTTCGTAACTGCAGTGTTTGAGTATATCTGGCCTCAGGAAATACAGCAACGAGTAGTGAAGTGTTGTGAGTTATAACTTACTAAATTACTTAATTAACATTCAAGATAATTGTAGAATGGTATATAGTTAAAGTTGTGTACAAATAAACGTGACTGATTAAAAAATTGTATAGGATTTGTTAAGTACATATTCCATTCTATTTTATTAAAAACTTTTTAACAGCCAAAAGAATTAACATATGGGAAAGGATTTATATAAAAAAACATGTGCAAATCCTTATATTTTTTGACATCCTAGAAGTAGTCACAAGAGTCAACCCAACTTCTATAAATGATCCAACATCATTTAACAGCTGAAAATGTGGACAATGTTCCATAAAACACGTTCTGAGTAAATCTCATATAAGTGAAACCACAAAGAGTGTTCAAATATCTGGTCTTAGATGAAATTAACTTTAAACTAATCTTCACAATACATAAAATTCTTTCTAATGTACTTAAGGTGCAGTAATGATCTCCCATTTTTGGCTCACTCATAATTGTCTAATGGAATATGTGAAAGATAGAGCTTAAGCTATAAATTCTACTTTTTTATATTTAAATCAATTTTGTCTTGTATTCTACTTCCAATTCTTAGTTACTTATTTTAGTTTAGCTATTTCAAAGTCTATACATATATAAACTACAAGTTTATACATGTTTGCTTTACCAGTATGCTAAAATCTACTTTACACATATCTTCAAACCTTATGCAATCTTTATTGCTGATATCCATTAATAGGAAAAGTTGGCTTTATACAGAAATTGGCCTAACTTATTTAATTTTTTTTATATTCTTTAATTGCAGCTCTTTTATCATTTTATTCCATTTCACATCAATAAATTCATCTCTCCAATCCTTTGTTCCTTTGCACTCTATATTACACGCTCTGCACCCATCTCAACACTCTTTCTTAATCCTTTCAGTTACCATACATCTGCCCTTATTTACACCAATCCTCCTTTTTCTTTGCTACTTGAATTAATATATCTGTCCTGTTAAAATTTTGTTTCATTACTATTCAAAAAGTTAATGATCTCTTTTCAGGTAGAATCCTCATCAGCTTTGTCATTATAATCCATTAAGGCCGATATATTTCCTAAATTATTTATTTCTAAGTTACTTTTTTATGTATTTACCTTGCCCATTGTGCTGAAACTCAACTGGAACAAGAATGTAAGACATTCCACAAGATCCAGCCCACGAGACTCAACAGTGTCCAAATACTGAAGAATAAAATACCATACTTGTGATGGGGTGTCCAAAAGCAAAAATTGAAAACCTTCACGTGTTATTACAGGGCTGCCATCTTCCTCATCTCTGGAATGAAACAATATAGATATTGTATAATGTACAATAGAAGCTAACAGCACAAGCAAGAATCATTTCTGTTTTCCAATTCCTTAGGTTATAAGAGAGAAAAATGTGTAATGCAAATCCCCAACAGTTATCAAAAACCTAACCGGTTGCTTTCTCAGTGGCACCCTAAACTAGTAACCAGGGTACCCTATACATCAATGTTAACATGATAAATAATACTGAAAAACTCATGTGTGTCCAATATGCCAGCATCTGACAGAAACAGTGAATTCAGAAAGTTGCTTGCACTTATGCTAGGGATTTAGATTTAATTAAGATTCAATTAAATGTAATTACAAAGCTGTTGATTTATGAAATAAAATGTGCAGATTGCAATAAAAATAGATTGGGAAAACGAAGAGGAATTTGGAAATCCAAAAAAAAAATAAAGAACACTTTAGAAATATCCGTTTAAAGCAGGTTGATAAATCAACAATAGCAGCACACTTTTGGAATAATAATCATGAAATTAAACCAGAGACAAAATTACTGAAACAACTCACAATGCAATAGAACTTTCCACTTGGGAAAAAATTTTCATCATAAAAAAAAAAGAAAACTTAATGAATTTTTGTATTTCCCTCCAAATGACGAACTCAGCAAGTTCCTAATAGAATCAACAGATGCTGCCACAAGAACTTCAAGGGACCCAGCCACCATTTCTAGCAACATTAGTTGGTCAACAGGCTGGGGATCACTCCCGAAACATATGTTGAATTTTTATGTAAATGAATGGATTTAGTGTAAACAAGTTTATTACATTAGTGTTTATATTTAATTAAGATTATTGTATAATTGAGTCAAACTACACACTCTTAATGGCTTCACTTATTTGTTACATATAGAACATGTTTCACAGACCATCATTTGCATTCTCAACTAACTGTCAACTGCTGGATAATTCATGATGTTGCTTTGGGAATGTTCAGCTCTGGTGAAAGTGTGATAAACTTAAAGTTTATGTTTTCATCCCTGTAACTGTCTCAGTTCATTTTCTGTCCAGGAATTATATGCCACCAGATTTCTCCATTTGTTTTTATTTTTATGTTCCTGAAGTGTTTTTTAAAACATAAAATATAAACAAATGGAGAAATCAGAGGTGGCATCTCACTTCTGGACAGAAAACCAGACATAGTTTAAAAAAAAAAAATAATAAAAAAAAATAATATCAGCACAGGGTCCTATAGAGCTAGCAAGTGGGAGAAAATCTACCTTTTAAATAAAGGGACAGATTAAAGAACTTTGACATAGAAAAACATCAACTTTTAGTTTACCTCCACCAGAGCAAAATAAGCATCCCCAAAGCAACACTGAATTATCCAGTAGTCAACAGTTAGCTGAGGATGCGGATGGTTGTCTGCGAAACATGATCTACATCTAAAAAAGTAAGTAGAGCCAATAAGAGAGTGTAGTTTGAATATATGTGAATCATACAAAGTAGCAAAGTATTGATTTGTCTGGTGGTCTTGAAGATGGTTTTGACGTTGTGGCATTTGAGTAGGCATCCAATTCTGTCTGTGACCCTTTTGAAGTTGGTAGGAAAGCAATGACATTGCTCCTGGGCCGACCCTGTTTGCCAGGTGATGTGTGGGTGGGTATATTGTTCTGCAGACTTCTTGTGCTGTGTAACCATTCAAAGATAAATCCTGTTCTAGATGCCAGAGTCCCTGTTGCAAAGAGTCATGCTCACAGATGAGAGCAGCACTGTCAGTGAAGGTTGGAATTTTTGTTCAGATATTGGTTGGTGTGGTTGGGTTTGCGGTAAACTGTGTCTCCCAGATTTCCGTCTGGTTTTTTGGTGACCAGAACATCCAAGAAAGCTAGTTGGCCATCTTTCTCTTTCTCAATGGTGCAGTGGATCCATGGATTGATACTGTTGAGATGCTGGAGGAAACCATCAAGGGCTGATTCTCCTTGACTCCATACGATGAAAGTGTCATACACATAGCAGTACCATATGAACGGTTTGTGAGCTGCAGCACTCAGAGCCTGAGACTCGCAACACTACATAAAGAAATTTGCAATAACTGGGCTGAGTAGGCTGCCCATTGCAATCCCGTCTATTTGTTCAAAGAAAGCTTGGTCCCACCGAAAGTAAGTAGTAGTAAGCACCAACAGACCATGGCTTCCAAGCCCAGAAGAAACTTTTAGCTATAAGTCCGACTCTAGCTGTGAAAGCTTCAGACTACTCTGACTGTCCTATTGATCCAAAATCCACAATAGATAGGATATTGGATTCATTCATAGAATTAAAGTTATAATTTCTAATAATTTACTGCTTGATATTATTGTATGATTTAGTTGAACTAAATACTCTTAATGCTTCACTTACCTGTAATACTTCACAAGTGAGTGAAGCATTAAGAGTGTGTAGTTCAACTAAATCATACAATAATATCAATTATATGATTGGCTTCACTATGCAAGTTCAATTTACATTTTAATTTACTGCCTAATTATTTCTTTTACTTATTTATTGCCTCAACCAGTTTTTCCTCACTTTCCCTACATAACTTCCTATTTCTTAACATATTTTCTCTGTGCTTAAATTTATTATGTTATTCCCAATTACTTCATCATACAATCATATATTCACAATGGCTTCATTATCAACAACTCAACCAAACCAAACAAACCAACCCAAATCAACCAAATCAACTCAAACCAAACCAAACCAAACCAACCCAACCCAACCAACCAATAAACTAATGAACTACATTTCTCCAAAAGTAATTTCTCTCTCAATAAGCTAGTTTCTTTACATTTTAATAAACTATGAGAGATATTATTCTTTCATCCACACAAGCCCCATCTCTATTTTGAACCTTCCAATACTCCTTTCAACTTTATAACTACAGTTTTTACCTATGCAACTACTTCTGTCATTTTTATTACAACATTCAACATGTTTGCCCTACATCAAGTATTTTTCATGGCATCTATATAATATAAGGATTTCTGACTATTAAAGTCAGATTCTTGCACTTTAATATCTTCAATCCTTAGCTTAAAAATTGCATGCTTATGGGAAAGAGCTCAAACCACTTACCGTTTCATGAGACCTGCATGAAGGAGAATGCGCACTGCATCTGCTGAAATTCCCTCTTGCTGTTGGGAGCCCACCATGTAATGAAGCACACATTCCCAACGTTCCATGGCATAGCTGTCCAGGTAAGGAATGTCTCGTGGTTTGCTGTCCAATTCCAGCTGAGATGACATGCTCCATGGCTTTCCTCTAAAACAATTTGCATACAACCAACTTGTAATTTCTATGTGCACAGGAAGATCATTATAATGGGTCTTTCACAACTAAGTCATATGCTTCATGCTGCTGGCTTACTGGCCAACAGCATAGTGCAAACTTCAGCTGTAGTAGCATATGGATTGGTGCAGTTCTTGCCCTTCAGATCATTCCAGTCTCACTGCAAGATAGTGGGATTCATTGCATTAGCTGTCATTGTGATTATAAAATGGTTATACTGCAGAGTGTTACAGGTGTTTTCTGTGCATTGGTACAGTTTTTTCATAATGTCTTAGTATACATACATTTTACAACAAAGAATTTATATGTACGTATATGAAAACACTTCTTGCAGGGAAGTTAGAAGGCAGTTTTTAACAGAATATCCAGGTGAATCTGCTCCACAATGAGATCTGGGCAAAAACATATAAACAATTTAGAGAAACCTGTATTCTTCATAAGAAGCAAAGGGGTAAGAAGGTGTCTGCTTGCTTAGGAAAAATTAGACGAAATTGAGTATTAAAACATTCTTCTCAAAAATTCCTCTAGTGGCTTGCAAGCAAAACAGAAATTTTGAAAGCTTGGTGTTGTAATGAATTGCTGCCATGTGTTCCTTAGATTCACATAAACTTTTGCAATAGGATTTTACAAAACGTTAATCACAGAGTAACTGATCAAAGATTAATTTTTTTCTGTGACAAAGCATGATTCCATTTACAAGGTCATAATTTGATGCAGAATAACAAGTACTGGCACAGATGAAAGTGAAACTTCCTACATGACAAAAAAATTGGGATATGATGGATAATAAATGCTACGAAATTATAAGGGTTTTTTTTTCTAAAACTACAGTTAATAAACACAAATATAGAGTTGCCACAGTCACACAATTATTTGAGCATATAACCAACATTGAATGTCATTATGGATACTTCGAACAAGACTCTATCACTATCCATACAGCTGATGAGTCATTAAATTTAATTCAGGAAATTTTAAATTACAGAATAATCATTAAGGGTTTCTTATCCCCACAATTCCCTAATTTGGCTGTATGCAATGTATATCTATGGGGGGAATTTATAAATAAGAACAAATTTCACAAATTATAGGAAGTAAAAGAAATTGCCAGGTCAATTTTGGCAGAAGAACTCATGTGTGTCTATGAAAATTTTCTAAAAGATGTCAGAAATGGAGGAAACATTTCCAGCATCTCCTGCCATATGGTACATATTATTTTCAATGTTATTGTACTGAAATCATGAGAACTTGAATGAGTTGCAGGAATATTATGTGCGATTTGCCAAGAGTTGCTACTGTGACTGGCTAGTTCATTAGCTTCCATAATGCAGGTAACTTAACTATTAAAGATCTGTAGATCAAAGATTTTCAGCACTTACCCTCCAAGTAAAGCTATCTTCATGTTTCTTTTAAAAGTTGAATTCAGAATCCATCCCGGCAGGCCCCCTGGAATGGCTGCTTCCTGCCACACACGGAGACTGCTTAACACATTTGCTACTTCATTATGTTCCCTGGTCAGAGACAAGAAACCAACTTGTTAGGCACCATATTGTCACAATTGCTATCTTCTCACAACTTTTCACCTGGAAACTTTCCTATGTAAAAAGTTACTAATTTTATCTGCTATAGTTTCCTCTATATTTTTGTTTTAATGGAGCATTTCAGACCATCATTTATCCTTAGGAAATACCTTCCCTTATAAGAAATAGGCCTACAAGGTGAATATAAATTCCTGTCAAATATTTAAGTTATATAATTTTATTGATAACAGACCAGTTAATAACAGAAGTGATAATTAAACAACTTATGAGGAAGGATTGATAAGTCTGGGAAATTTCAATGAAATGGTAGGAAATTTTGTTAAGAGACATGTCTGTTGGTAAGCATGGTTCTAGTAATGGTTTTGTTCAAATTTTCAAATAGATGCAACGTGATGTTCTTTGTTTGCAGCTATCTTAAATGATCAGTATAACACATTTTGTAAAAATATTTAAAGATGAGTATTGTGTAGTGATAAACGTTTTAATTTTAAAAAAAGTGGACCACAGCCCAGATTCAAACTGAAGTGAAGGAAGTTCTTGGGGATTCTGTACCAGGTCTCAAGACCATTTATTATTGGATCAGTTTGAGGTTTCTTCTGAAAAAATGCTCAGTAAAATTCATGGTATTGTGATAGAAATACATTACCTTAAGATTCGTGAGATTGCTGACATGGTAGGCATCTAATGATATATAATACATTCCATGAAGTTCTGCATATGAAGAAGCTGAGTACACAAATGGGTACCATGTTTGTTGACTCCAGGCCAAAAACATTTGAAGAAAAAAAATTTAAAATTGTGTTTGAAAAAGTTGCAACATACTCCAAATGACTTCTGACATCATTTTGTGAATGTAAATGAAACTTGGATCCATCACTACAATCCAGAGGCAAAACAGTCTAAACAGTACAATGCAAAGGTGAGAGTGCACTGACAAAAGCTAAAATCGTTTTTTGGAAGAAATAGAGGGCACCTCTTTTGGGGCTTGCAGAGTATCATCATGATTGACTATTTGGAAAAGGATAGTGACTGATCATTATTGTGCAACATTATTAGACTATTTGTATAGTAAGTTGAAGCAGAAGTGGCCAAGATTGGTGCATAAACAGTGCTCCTCCACCAGGACAATGTGCCTGCTACCTGCCAACTGTATGGTAAACATGCACAAGCTGGGCTTCAAAATAGTTCCCCACCCTCCCTATTTCCCACATTTGGCCCATGTGAGATTTTTCTCTTTTCTAACCTCAAAAAAATGGCCTGGGGGAAGAAATTTTCATTGAATGAAGATGTTATCTGTGCTGTAAACAAGTATTATGCACAGTTGAAAAGAATTCTTTTTTTTTCCCTAAGGGAATAAAACAAATGGAATCTTGTTGGATCAAATTGCATTAAAGGACATTATGTTGGGAAATAAATTATTGTTTTAGAAAAAAAATATTTACTATCTTCTTTACTAGATTTATCAATCTGCCCTTATCCTTGCAAAAATTGCTCATAGTAACCTCCGCTTACTTTATTGCATCTCTTGAGCCTGTGTTCCATGCTTTGATGTACTCTGCTGAAAGCTCCTGGAGTGTTCCATATTTGCTCATATCTATTTTGCATACACTCTCTCAGAACATCAACATTAGGTACAGATAAAAATGCAATGTATTAAAATCTGGCAATTAAATAAGTCATTGAATGAATCCTTCTTGACCAACCCATCTTTGAGGAAAGTGGTCATTCAAATAATGAATTATCCCACTAAAGTAACCTGGAGTGCTATCATGCATAAACCAAATTTGTTGGATGATATGGATTCATAAAAATGGTCTTGCACACGGCTAATGCCTGTTGGGGTGCCATTTTTTTATTGATTGATTTATTTATGGACGCTCTTTAACATCTCAGGTCATCAGCGTCCCATTCAATTCAGGGCTTGAAACGGCCAACAAATTTTGCTCAGAGGCCTCTCAATTTGGGGTGCCATTATGCATAAAGTTCATATGCTTCTAATGCATTCCCATCTGCAAGACCATAGCTGCAGTACATATCACCATTTCACCACCAAATACATTTGCTTGTAATTTCTTTACTCAGTATACAACAAAATACAATAAAACAAAGAAAAACACATGTCATGGCCTAATAAGAAAGCGATTACAAAATAAAAGCACAACCTTTATTCATGCACAACTTATGAGAAGTGTACTCTCCTCTAGCATTATGTGTATTTGTGTCTTTATTTTTTACCAACTCTTCTTTTCCTTCTTTAACTGGTACAGTAATTTTGTATACATATATTACAGTACATATACAATATTTTATAAGTTTCTTTACGTGATCGTCTACTATTTAAATTATATATACGCCTTAGATTTCTTTCCTGCAATACTAATAATTATTTTATTAATCTTTTTTATAATTAATCTATTCATATTTTTAGAAATGTAGACCCACAGATTTCTAATTCAAATTCCAGAAATGGATAAGTAATTCCATTTTTAACACTTCTAAACTTAAGTATTTTCATATTTGTCTTGGGAAAAAAAATTCTGAATTTAACATATTACATATTATATCTATGTGTTTGTTATATGATAAATGATGATCTACTTCAATACCTAGAAATTTATGTGTTGAAGCCTGCTCCAAGGTTTTATTTTGTATGGCTATGTTTAAGTTCCTTAAATTGATTATGGTTACATTCAAAGAGTATACATTTGCATTGGCAAGTTTTAGCATCAATTCATTGCTTTCCAATAGTTTATTAATATTTGTATTGAGTGGTGAATCTTATCTTGTAAATCAGATAGCTGTAACTTCAGCATGTTATTGATATATCATCAGCCTATGATGGTAGTGTGCTGCTTGTCAATTGTGGAAAATCATTTATGTAAATGCTACATAGCAGAGGGCCCAGAATTGAGTCTTGCAGAACACTGTTTTTAACTCTTCTATATTCTGGTTTTATACAACTATTATCTCCCAATAGATTTCTGCACAAAGCATTCTATTATTTATGTATGATGTTGAGTAATTCATTAACTTACCCCTTATTCATAATTTTCTAATTTGTTTAGCAATTTTTTGCGTGAAACAGAGTCAAAAGCCTTTGATAGATCTAAGAAAATTCTTGCACATTTTTTATTACTATACTTATTAATAATTCCTGAATAAATCAAAGACATTGCTGTTATAGTGCAGAATCCTTTTTTGAAACCATGCTGAGTGTTAACTAGAACCTTATTTTCTTCTATTAAGTTGTATAGTCTTTCATATATAATTTTCTCAAATAATTTTGCAAAACTGATGTTAACATAATTGGTCGATAGTTTTTATGTCTTTTGCATCTTTTTTATATAATGGTCTTATACAGGGCTTTCATAGAAAAATTATCCTGCACTCGTGGTGAGGTGTTTTGAATCCCACTGACTGCAAGCAGTGCTCCCCACTTTTTGCTCTATAGGTGGGATAGTTTTTATGTGGAAAGTCCTGTAATAATTACTTTCAGGAAGTCTGGAAATTTTCTCTCACTTATTAACTATATTAATATACATAACAATGCTTCTTTATACTTTTTAACATCTTAGGTGAACTACCATGCCATTCATGTTTTTCATTTAAGATCAAACATTATTTTATTTACTTTTGACTCATTAGTATCATATAGATGCAGGGAATGTGCAACGCTTGGTACTGATATATTGCTTAATATGTATTTTTTGTTTCACTATTTATATTTATAAAATAATCATCAAATTTACTTCAGATTTCTACTGGATTACTTAGTTGTTGTCCTTCATAATTTATGTATATATTTTTTGTGTTCTGTATAATGTTCTATATTATATATTATTTCCAAGTTGTTTTGGTTTTGTTAATGAAGTTTTCTAACTTTGATGTTAAAATATATTTAACAGAATGTGATTTAAACAGAACTGCAGCTGAAATCAATGCTATCATATCTTCATACATGGTTGATGAATGTGGTAAAACTGTATTTTAACATTATTTATCCATGTCTTTATCCTACTACAAAAAAAAAATTTAAAACATAATTTGGGCATTATTTGGCATACATTAAAAGAATGTTCACTAAAATTTGTTTAACAGGTGCACCTGTAAACAGTTATCACATACATCGTACAAAACTTGACCAAACCTGAACATAAAAGTGCATGCTTTTAAGGTGTTATACATTATTAATCAAACACACACAGCTTGCAAGTTTCTTCCTCAATAACATTCTCTGGTTTTGGAACAAAATGCAAGGAACTTACTTTGCATATGCCTGCGAGATCCATGAGGCTACCACAGCTTGAGGTACCGGCTGTTCCACAAACAAAATTCTAATGACGTAATGACGGGCTATTTCTGGAAGTTCACTGAACAACAAAAGTAAATCATGACATTACATTGCTTACAAGTGAAATTTGTAAGGCTGCATGGTATAATGCTATAGTTAAATGTACCTAGTAATGCAATTGTTCATCCATAGAATATAATTTTTTTAACTGCCCATTTTCACTGTTGAGGTCCAATGGAGATGATCATTGATGAAGCATAAGATGAAATGATAAATTAAGAAAGGATATTTGTTTAAAGTAAGGAACCATTACAGGCCTAAGTTGAGAATACCTCCCCAGCATTTGTCATGTACGAGGACTTAAAAAAACAAACAAAACAAAAAAACGAGAGGGCGGGAATCGAACCCCCATACATGCTGCTCATAAGTCCATACCTTAACTACCTCAGTCATTTGTGTTGACTGAATATGACAATGCATACATTTTATTGCACAGAGTCAAAGAAAGGAACGGTATACTGTGTTATTATTGAATTACTAGAAATTAATATTTTCTTTCGTCCTTTTCCAATTACTAAGCTTAAAGCTCAGTATAATGCTGATAGCAATCAGCTATAAATTTTCTACCTCATTAATATTAATTTTCTTATATTAAATGAACTGCTATTTTTCTTAGACAAGTTACTAGATGAGGCGCCCCCATGTTGATCCTTAAAAATTAAGGTATTCACATTCTAAATAACTCATAACTCAGAAGGGCATTAGCATAGAGGTAGGATATGATTTATATATGTAGAGAAAGAAAAAGCGAATTCCAACTTACCGGTACACAGCAAGGCATGTAGTAGGATGGTTGTATAATCTATCAAGTACCTCTGTTGGCAATGTCTTTAAATAATCCTGCAAATTCTTACATTGCAGGTTCTTAGTCTGTAGATTTAACTTAATCGCTTTGCTAGCATCAGCCATCACTATTTCAATCTGTCAACATAGGCAATTTCAAATATAAATCACATGCTGCTCTTTCATGGTAACCTAACCTTAATTACACTATCAGAGCGGCAATGGTAAACAATATTCATAGTTCATTGTTATTACTAATAACATGCCAAATTCAAATAAACTAATGACAAGTGTGATGAGCTGAGTTGTGGTGCCTCACGTAAATGATGCGTCAGCTACACAGTTATGAATAAACGTTTAGTTGATTTTATTTCAACATTACACACAGATAGCCTAGCGACACTAGGACTTCATTTGGAATCTATTGGCCACAGATTCCTATTAGCTAAGGTTGGAGGCGTTGTAAAACAGGATGGCCAACAGTTTAAATGGTAAAACGCATTGTGGTAAAACTTAAGGCTGCAAACTGTAAAACCATAGAGTAATACGACGTATTCATAAACAAGGAAGAAAGCTATTTTCAAAGATTACTGAAAGATTTTTTAAAGTGTACATATAAAGTGTATGTGCTTTTATTATAAAAATTAGATAAAGAGTTCTCGACATATTGCGCAGGATTTGCCCTGTCAAAACTGTCGTTGGTAATACTGTAACAGGTATACCTAGTCACATACTTAACCTGTCTATAGTTTTTCAAACTCAATCTTTCCTATTTTTTAACTAATGATCCGATTGAATGAATGAGATATTATTTATTGTACTTTCTAATGGCGGTGTACCGATTTGAGAGCAAAGTGAATCTCTGTACTGAAATTTTTTTAATCTCACTTTCAAGTCCTAAACTGAAGTTCATAGCGTGGAGGAATGATAATCTTCTCTTTTCTCCATATTCACAGCATTACTAATGACACCTGCTTCCTAACATAATTCCTTAAAAGTAATAAAATGTGAACTTTATTTCCAGCCATTGTTATTAGTGATAATGTAGCAGGCAACCAGCTGTAAATGAATATTTTAGGCCAAAGGTTGCAAGCCTTTAGCCATTGCATAAACTGTCCCTTCAAGTGTGTCCATTGCATCACTTGGCACTGTTTAAATCATTAAAGGCAATACATTTTATCATTATATACTATCTATATATTTACTAGGTGCTTGTTCATTGCCTTCTGTAATTACAAAGGAATAATTTTGTTGCATGAGTAGTTGAATTCTACCAAATATTCATTTATTTTCTATACTGTCTCTTTCTATCTTATTAAAATTTCAAGTTATGAGTCTCTAGGAGCCATTTCAGGCCTATAGAAAGAATGGCATTTGTACAAAACAATGATGTTCCTTACCGAGGTGGGGAAGATTCTAATGTCTCTTTTCATTGCAAAAAATAAAAGTTAAAACACTGAATCATCATAAAATGATACATTTCTATTATGTAACACTGCCATGAATCTTCTCGGTATGAGGGCCTATAGTTCAAAACTTTAATTAACATTTAACATTATTCACTCTTACAACTTGGGAAGCTTGCCATGCTGAAATCTGCTTAGCATTACCCAGGTGCACCCCTTTATTGGAAAGCTAGATAAAAAATGATACCGCCATCTCCAATGCCTACTAGCAACAACCAATATTAATCATTCAAAATGGTTACTTTTAGTGTTCAGTCTGTTAAGTCAATCTGATATGATATTCAGAGTATTAATTTGTTGCATCAGTCTTTTAGGCTGAGATATTTGCTATCTTAGCTATGCTTAGAGAGAGTATTAGGAAAAGCTACAAGGCCAATAGTTTCTGGTTAAATCAAAGTTAGTCTTGGAACCATAAATCCCTCATAATACTGGATGAAACAATACATTTCAACTGAAATGAGTGCCAGTACCTGTAGGGACTCTAGGTAACAAAAGAGCGAATGGGGCTGCTAAGAAAGGAACTGAGACATGATTTATTGGACTTAACCTGATTGTCTTTAAGAGCAATTAAACTGGTAATCAGGAACTGGATACTCAGGGAACATGAGAGAAACTAGAACTGTGTAAAAGATTTCAGACTTTCTAAAGTTATCACATAAGGGCTTAATAAAGGCAAATTGCATGAACTGTTAAAACTGAGAAGAGGAAGCTCTTATGAACATTGATTTTTATGGGATACTGCATCCTTAAAGGACATTTGTACAAGAAGGGACAGTACATCAACCTCACTTTCATGAGATAATGTAGGGGAATGATGCTCTCACTTATCAGAGGGCTCTCATCTTTAGCGAACATTTTTCAAGATTTGAGGAGCTATCATCCATCCAAACCTATAGTCTGATTTGCTTCGTTATGAACAATGAATTAATAGATTGATGGAATATTAGGATGGGGAAGCATAATAAATGTGAGAATATTGCAGTGTAAGATGTTTTTCATGGCCCCCCAAATTAAACTCAGTTCTTTTGTTGCCTTGAGGTGATCCAAAATAAAGGGTTTAGTACAGGCCTTACTCTCCAAAATGTCTCTTAACGCATCTACATGGTCTATGCCATGTGTGCTGGAGCTGAGTATATTATAAAGACCCAGTAGACTGTATTGGGGCTTTCATAATATTTTTTGGTAAACTCTGGTTCCGTTTTACTTTTTGTGGACAGAAATGGAGCAATGTCTCTCCCAGGTGCAACGCTCCCACCACACTGTCAATGATGCCCTTTTTAGATTTTTGCCCTAAGTCTTGTTAGTATCATCTAAAACACAAACATATCTCTTTGTATTTTGTTTGTAACATTTATCTTCCATAGTGAATAATTTTCCATTGATAAAGAGGATATTTTGTGAAGAAGCCATTTTGCTCTTTCATTTTTTTTTAGTAATGTTTAACAGCAGCTTTCACTACTGCAGTATCATAGTCATAGACACTGATGATACGTGAGATGAAACAATAAATTAAGGAATTTTGAGAATGAAGTGTATCAGGTACAAGTAAATAGTGCCTTCCCAGTATTTATTATTTACGAGGAATGAAAATCTGGAAAAAAACCTCAGTTAGGGAGGTTAGTCTTGACAGAATTTGTGTTGCAGACCTCGACTCGCAAGTTCATGCCTTAGTGACATTGGCTGCCTGTGTAGGCCCTGCTCTTTCATTTCTGACTTTCTTAAGGTTAGTTTTTAACTGTATCACACTGATTGTAGATAAGTTGTCATAGAAACATTTAACTTTTGCTTTTAGAGTGGACTGTACCACTCTTAATATCCCTAAAGTCCTTGTTGGTGGTGGCATGATTTTGAGCAGACCTCTGCAGAAGAAAGTTACAGCTGATAGACAAATTTCAAGGATGTTATTTAGCTTTGCTTTTCTGCTTTTCTTTACTTCACATTCCTTGCTGATAGAATGAAACAGAACATAAAACTGAGAAATCTGATACGCAGCATTATCACTATCTCACAATAACTGACATAACAATGTCCTTATTAAACCTGGGTCATAAATACTTAAAGTTTTTGAGTGGTTTCTTAGGAATAAAATCTTGGTAATAAGATAAACTTAGAGGACTTCAGGGTATAATAGACTAAGATGGGGGAGAATTGCAGCTATGGTTGGGCACGGCATGGTAGCTCAGATGGTAAGATGTCATCGTATCAAGTCAAAAATTTGTGGTGACCTTGAATTTTTTCTATCTGACTGATTCCAAATCTTATTGGCTTACATGAAATTATATATCATATAAATTAACTGTAATAGCATGGTTAATTATGAAACCTGGGCCATAAATACTTAAAAGATTTCAAGTCACCTATTATTGGAATGAGATCTACAGGTTTCCAGGATATAATAGATTTAGATGGGGGAGATTTGTGGCTATGGTCAGGGAGGGTAGCTCAGATGATGAGATCAACACGGCCAGCTGGAGATCCATGTTTCAAATCCCATCCATGCTTAAAGTTTTCAAATCTGACTCTGATTCTGAACTACAGTGTCCTGTTTTGTGGACTTTGTTGTGATAGCTAGCATCCATCGTGTTCTCTATCCATAATATACATTTCTTTTTATACTGCATCTTCTTGTTGACTCTCTACCACTTGACAAGCATACACTGTAACTGGATGGTTTTTTTCCCATTTCCTTCATCAGTCATTTGCCAGTCTTTCAGTGCTTTCTCTTATTCAAGATTTTTACTGTAAAATTTCAAATGCCTTCTAAGAAAGATTACAACTGAAGTCCATCATGGAATAAATAAATAAATGTATACTCTTTATTGCAAAATATCTTTTGGCATCAAAATATATTGCCCCATTCAAAAAGCACAACACAGAGGTTCAAGTTACTTTACTCAAATAGAAAACAAACATTGTATCCAAATTGCTTTTCTTTCTTCATACTTTTGTGCAAATGAACTTTACCAGAACTATGAACCAATTACTCCTGAAGTTTTTAATAGTAAAGGGTAAAATAATGTGGTAAAGAGTTGGTTTGGTGATATTATACTTCGACTACTTTGTTTTTTAATTGGACATGTTTTGGGGACATTCACTCCCATCATCAACAGAAGACCAACTTGTAGAAGTATACTCTGTAGGCAATGAGAAAAATTTGTCGAATATATCCATCGATAGTGTTTCGAAGTTCATGATATGTAAATTTTTTACCATTTTACCATTAATTCCAAAGGTTGGAAAGCGTGTTTTCACTAACAATATACCGCCACGAGTGGCCGAGATCGTTAAGGCACGGACTCGTGAGCGGGAGGTCTGCGGTTTGAATCCCGCCAGGACCGTCCTCCCTGACTGGGGTTTTTTCCAGGTTTTCCTCAGTCTTCACAACTGGCAAATGCCGGGGAGGTACCTAAACTTAGGCCTGGGACGCTTCCTTCCTTTAAAAAAAAATATCCTTTTCCAATTTATCATTTCATTTCATGTATCATCAGTGTCCACCGCCTGTGGTGCCTCAGTAGTAAAAATGTGCGTTAAACACTATTCAAAAAAAAAAAAAACTAACAATATGGAGAAAAATTTACATAATCAAAAATAAAAACCTCATCATGAACTTCAAGACTCCTATCATTGGATATATTTGTCTAATTTCTCCGACTGCCTTCAGAGTATGCTTTTAACAGTTGGTCTTCTGATAATGATGGGAGGGAATGTTTCCTAAACATGTCTGATTAAAAAGCCAACTTTTAATGGCTCTATTAGCAAAGCACATATTAATAAGATTTTTTACCATGATATCTGTATACATGTTCCAGTTAAGATGATTACCAAGCATAACTCCAAGAAATTTTGTACTATCAACAAATTTAAGTTAATGTTACCTTCAATTATCTATGGATGGAAATTCAATGTTCTTATATTTTGTACATGGTGGAATAACATTTATACACATAAACAACAACAGCTTCATAAGTACATTTAATTGAGAACATTTATACAGTTTTATTTTGTTCATATTTAATTTATTTATGCCGAGCCAATTTGTCATTATGCTAGTAATTTTTTTTTTTTTCCAGAGTGAATGAATTGCTTTCAACTGTTAGAATTAGTGTCATCTGCAAGCAAGGTCACTTTGAAATTTATGAAATTTAATAAATCAATAATCTATATAAATAAGAAACAAAATAGGTGCTAAAACAGAGCCCTATGGCATGCCACATGAAATTTTCTTAATTGACGAGAAGGCATAGTTAATGATATCTGATTCATATTTGCATTTGTGGAGTTGTACACAAAGCAAAATTGAATGATAAACACTTCTTTCAAACTGAATTAGTACCATCAATATTTCTATTCTTTTAGGCATTTGATAACTCAAACTATAATAATTTCCCACCTGCTAAAAATGTCTTCTCAAAGCTGCTTTTTATTGGAACTGGCTAAAATAAATTCAGTGAATGGTACAAGTGCTGCTTATTCTGTCCACAAGTCAATACAGCTACCTTGACATTTAACAGCTGCAGTGACCTTTTCCAAGAGAGAAAAGCAGCTCTTGTGTGTTACGTCTCTTTAGTTACATTTATGTGGAAACTGGCAGGTTTGTGCATTAGAGAAAACTTGTTTCCGGCAAAAACCATTTTCCTATTATAAAATGATTTGAAAAAAACTGTCTGTTTCAGAATTATTCAGAAAACCAAAAATGTCCCGTAGAAGGACACCTGCTTTCAGCACAGTCAGCTATCAAAAACTGCAACAGGATGATGAATTTACAGACTTGCAGGTAAAGTAAAATGCATATTGTTAATAAAAAAACATTATATAAACACACACACATATATATATATATATTAATACTGATCTTTCTCTATGCAGTTTGAAGTGCCAAAACAAGAAATCCCCTGGAAGGCACTGGTTTTGGCAACACTGCTATGTGTTGGTGGAGTTGTTCTATTGTTAATGGGAACTTTACTAGTTAGTGGTCATATTGATGCCAAGGTACGTGGCACTAGAAAAGGCTTCCAGCTCAATTCAGTTTCATTTCTTTACAACTGTTTTAAGAAACAAACAAGTTATGGAGTTGAGTTTCTTCCATATTGTTACATTTAACACTATAGTTGCATATATAATGATATATTCAAATAATTAATATATATTCAATTATTCAATAATGTATATAATTCATATCTTATCATTTTAAGTTTCATTATCTGTCTCATCAAATCTGCCCACATTTCTTAGGCTTTTTTGTTGCACTTTTCCTAATTAGCTCCCTATAAGTTTTATATTTTTATTCTATTTTAAATTTAAAATTCTTCTACCTAGCAGTAAGCTGGCCTGTTAATTTCTCACCCCCCATCTGAAGACTTATTCAGTTCAAAATATATTTTCTTTATTGTGTTCGGTGTATCTGATTTGTTTATCTACAACCAGAAGATCTAGTTCACAATTGCTGTAACACTACAAGGTAATTTACACTTCTTGAATACTGTGTATAAGACACAGTTAAGGTATTCTTGAAAATGTATCTGTATGTATGTCCTTTGTCTAATTTTTCTATTATTTTCAAGGTTTTATTTATTTTTTAATCTTAATATATTTTCCATTTCTTGCACCATAATGTCTCCTAGCAACATTGTGATATTTTATGTGCAAATAGATGGATGCATGGTAAACTTGCTTAATTGTATAATTAACATCATTGTATGATAAGAGTCTAACTACACACTCTTATTGGTTCCACTTGTTTAAATTTAGTAGTTGCTTCATAGACTGTTGTCCGCATCATCAGCTAACCATTGACTGCTGGATAATTCATTGTGCTTTGGGGATGTATATTCTGCTCTTGTGGAGGTGTTATTAATTTAAATTTCATGTTATCATTCTCAGAAATGTCGAAGTTCATTAATCTGTCTCTGTATAAATACTGCTTTTTTCTCCAGTGGAATACTGTCATTAATATTGTTATTCACAAGATTTTTAACATTAAATCTATTTATAGGTGCTAATCTGATATTAAAATCTTTAGAATATTTTAAAAATTTTGCATAGCCCATGGATATGTGAATTTTTTAAAAAATTATCTTATCTTTTCCTACTGAAAACACTTCTGGGATGAAAACATAAAACTTTAAGCTCATCACACCTCCACAGAACAGAATTTACATCCTCCTAATGCATAACAAATTATCCAGCAGTCAACGGTTAGCTGATGATGGGACAACAGTATGTGAAACATGTACTAAATTTACACAAGCTGAGTCAATAAGAGCGTGTAGCTTGACTCAATCATACAATAATATTAATTGCATGATTAGCTTCATTGTATAAATTTTAATTAGCATTTCAAGTTGCTTAATTGTCTCATTATGTAAAGATCTTTATTTATATTTTAGTTATGTTCCCTACTTGAAATATTCCAGTTTAACGGCTTGTTATTTACCTCTAGATGATTGATTTTCTGGAATGTTTTTACCCTCTATTTTGTGTTTAATAATAATGTTAGAGCATTTTCTTAGTTCAAAATAAATTAATTTTGTAAATAGGCAAATTTACACAAATTCCTAGGTTAAGTTAGTAGCAAATTAGACTGCAAATTGTAATTATTGACATGTCTCAGATCGTGTCATACTCTGTTCAACAGGATGAATTTAAAATAAATAAATAATAAATGTGTTTGTAATATGTACTGAAACTACTTTAAAAACGGTAATAAACAGCTGAGATGCTCTCAATCTTTGTCTATTAGTCTGATAGCTTCCAACCTTTGAGTCTGCATTTAGGCAATTGCAGGTGGACAAAAGCAAGCTAGTGCATATTAGCAAATTTCAATTACTGCAGCTCCATAATGGAAACTCCCTTGTTTTGACATTAGCTTAGCATAATAATAAAACAAATTAATGGACATGTGAGCCTGTAAATCACATTGCACATTCATCCTTTTAAAGCAGAAAGAAAAAAAACTCTTGGGTAATATGTTCTATATGGACTGAAAGTGAAATAAATGGGCAAACTTTCTGTGCAAATCGTTCTCCCATAAAAAATATTACCCTCTTGTTGGATAAATATTTTGTGTAGGATCTTTATAGAGAATGTAATAATTAATTAATTTGCTATTATGTTAATAGTGTGTGCAGTTTTCATATATTTTAAGTTTTTAAAAAATCACCAATTTTAAGCCACAGTACATACAAAATTTCAAAAACTTGCTGCAAGGATGTATATCTGCATAACAAGATTACAAGGTGTGCCAGTGAGGTGTTTGCATTCTATCTTATCTTTTTGTTTGGTTTTTTTTTAATAGTGTTTAGCACCCATTTTTACTACTGAGGCTCCATAGATGGTGGACACCGATAGTACACGAGATGAAATAATAAATTAGGGAAAAATATTTCATTTTTTTTTTAAGGAAGAAAGTGTTCCAGGCCTAAGTGTAATTACCTCCCTGGAGTTTGCCATTAAAAAATTTGTCAGGGAGAATGGCCTCAGCAGGAATTGAACCCCAGACCTCCTGCTCATGAGTCAGTGTCTTAACGACCTCGGCCATTTATGTTGGTAGTATTTTTGTTCATTGCCTGTGTGAGTGTGTATCATTACCACAATACAGGTTAGACATTGATGATCTTTCCAGACTGATGGAACTTTCAAACTATTATTTTCTAATTAACCCTGGGTTTACTCACAAAACATAACAGGTTTTTAGAAATGTTCATGTATTCTATCATTGCCTGGTTATTTCACTTCCACCCAGTTACTCCCGCAACATTTTGCTCTGTTATTAAACTTTGCAAATACATTTATACAACAAACCTTCTTTGTTTCAGTATGCTGATCGCACATGGCCACTCATTATACTGGGTGTGATAATGTTCATACCTGGCGCATACCATGTGAGAATAGCCTTCTGTGCATATCGGCAGTATCCGGGTTATTCCTTTGATGATATTCCACAATTTGATTAAATTTCATACTGAAACCTTTTGTATTATGTGTTGTTCTGTTTGTCAGATAGTATTTAAAGACTTTTCAGCATTTTCTTAACAAGAATTTATTTATTACAGAAATTTTTTTTAAAGAATATTGTAATATAAAATGTACTTTTATAAATAGCTGTGTATTTACTGTGAAACCAAACATGTGATAAACCTAAGGGTCACTTTTGAGATGCACAATTATAATCAGTAACAATATTACTGAAGATTTTCAGCACTCATGCATGACTGCTTCAGCTGTATCCACTCGGGTGAAACAAAGTTTCATCATTAGGGAAAATTACTTCTTCTCCTCCTCCTTATGCCTTGAGAGCATTGAAGGATTCTCAGTAAAAGTTTCCACTTCTTTCTGTCTGGTGCCTTATAGACTACATTTTGTGTAGTCTATAAGGCCTATATGGTTCTGGCCTCCCCATGTCAGATAGATGATAGAATAAAAATATAGGTGTATTTTTCAATATAATCTTCCTTGTAAACTTAATAGAAATCAAGATTGCCCTTAACAATGGATTCAACAGTTCATTATAGATAAGATCAGACATTTCAAAAGACTTAAGATATTAACAACACCATGACTCTCTCCATGATAAAGACTTAAGTTTTAAAAAATTCACATACCATCCTTGGGCAAACAAGGCATTCCTAAAATTTTTGAAAAAATTTATATTGTGTTCTCAACTCAAAATAAACTTAACATTGTAATATACTCCTAATTAGCTAGTGAGTCAATTTAATACTCTTATGCTCCATTGGAAAGCTTTTGAACAGTACCATAAAAGATGTTACTCTGCCCAACAAAAAGGCAGGAGTTTTTCAGATAGATTGTTTGGATTATATATATGCACATACATAGGCAGAACAATAAGAAATTTGGATACAAGGACAAAAGAATGCTTTAGAAATGTGAGATATAAATAAACAGGTGGATAAATCAGCAGTTGCAGTTCATTTCTGGACATACAATCATGACATCGCAAAAGAAACCAAATTGTCAAAAGCTACTAACAATCCCAGGAAATTTGTAATTTGGGAAAAGATTTTCATTTTAAAGAATAAGCATCGTGTCATGAATTTTCACATCCCATATGAACTTCCTGTTTTGCTGTATATTAGAACTATCAAAGGTCACATCATTACCTGCCGGCATTAATTGTTCCAAAGCTGAAGATGAGAGTGAATGCTCTTGAATAAAACATGTTTTGCTAAATTAATCAGTTATTGAAGTAGTGTCACCTAATACCAACTTCTTAAGTGTGTAAGTACTCTTTCTTTATTTCCATGCTTCTCTTGCCTCTAGATTAATATTTCAATGCCCTAAAAAAATAGTCTGAAGCTTTATCTACAAAATGTTGGAAAAACTTTAACTCTTTATCATTCATGCATCTCTGCCCTAAAGGTCAGATTCCAGTTTTGAAAATAGAATGGCTCATTAACAATCTGATAAAAGTCTGCTCAGAGTTAAACAGGGATGCACTTTATCTCCTACTATTTTCCCAATAGGGATAGACCTCATAATAAGAAAGACAAATTTTGTCAAGACGTGGACTCCAGTATGATTTGATGCAACACATCAAGGACCTTGACTTACTGATGGTATCTCCTTGCTCTCCCAGTAAAATGCAAGGAAACCAAGGAGATGTGATTTTGAAAGAAAATTCTAGGTAAATGGATAATGCATCGAAACAGTGACAGATTTATTTATTTATTCTTAATCAGCCTAGTGATAAATTGCAGTGCAAATGCCAATATTAAAATCTGCATTAAGACAAATGCTGCCTCTGTACAGCTATATCCAATATGTAGGTCCCCTGATATTTCTCTATGAACCAAATATAAAATATCTCACAGTAATAGGAAATCAGTCTTCCTGTACAGCTGTGAAACATGGAAGGTTACAGCAGAGATTAAAAGGAGTCTACAATCTTTATAAACTGTTGCCTTAGAAGAGTTTTACATATACGATGGCCAAACACAATTGCAAACAAAAAGTTACGGAGAAGGGTACAAGAGGAACAAATTGATTTATAAAAGGAAGAAAATGGAGATAAATTGGTCACATTCTATTAAAAAAAAAACACCTCAAGAAAAGAGCTCTAAGACGGAATCTCAAGGCAACAGAAAGAGAGGAAGATCCAAAGTTACCTGGCAAGCTGAGGATGAAATACAGAATGCAGGAAAACCATGGTCTGTAATAGCCAATATTGCTCAGAAGATATGGCAAGTATTTGTTACCCTTTGCTCCAGTGGAAGATATAGGATTTAAGTTGCAAGACACCTGTCCTAATTAGAGGAATGCTGGCAAAAACGTTCAATGCCTGTGATATCAGAATGACTCCATCCTGTATATGACAGAGCTTATAGTGATGCTGCATACTTGATGGAAGATGGAGTTGAGCATTTAATCCAAGGCTTATCATATTACTGTTTGCTATTTCAAATTAATAAATAGCCCAAAAAGAATAAGTGGATACTAAGTTCATGCTATTAATTAAAGACTGTCAGGTCATGTTTCTAGAACATGGCACCTATCTCAAATTGGTGCTTTTGACATTTTCTGAAATCTCTGAAAGTTCTTAACTTGGTCGCAAAAACAAATTGTATTTAACACAAAGATATTAAAGAAGCATGCTTAAAGAATGTTCACAATAAATTTCATTTAACAAATATTCTTTTTTGTACATAATTTTACCTTAATTCTAGCTTCAAGTGCACAAATAAAACACCTGACATACATCCTTTAGTCTTTAGTTCCCTGTTTTTAATTAAATCTATTTTATATTATATTTACAAAAATATTAAAATATTTTATACAAATGGCTGTAAAATTATTTACACTGTTGAAATACTTTTAAATTTACACAAAACAACAGGCATAATATATTATATTATATATAATGCAAACTTAAGAATCATAATAAAATGAGCATTATATTGCTAAGGAAAAAACATCACAGTTTTGCTTCTCTGTTACTAGTTTTTGCTCTTGAATGCATTCTGGTATCCTGCAACAAAACATTAACTTCAGCACCAGAAGTTTATTTCAACAAACATTAGGAATTTGATGACCTAAAAATCATCCAAAATGCCTTATTTTTACTTGGTTTATGGTTTCATCATAGTTTCATGGTAGCTGGCTGTCAGCAGTAACAGCAAATATTGTTCTGCTACATCCATACATTTTGGGCATCTTAATTACCACTCTCCTGTTATTTAAGGTAAGTTACAACTTTAAAACTTGTTTTAACCTAGATTTAAATAGTGGGAATTTCCACAGTGATGTATAGTATAACAAATTATTTAACAGGAAATAACTCAAATTTCACTAATTTTGTTTCATTAAGTGCCATTGTACCCTGCTCATTACTCTATCTTCAAAAATTTCCTGAATGAAATTTATTTAATGACTCATTAGTTGTATGCATGATGGCAGAGTCTTGCTGGAAATACCCAGATCAGCATTCAACAACAGTCAGTTTAAAAAATATATTTATATTCCTGTATGTTTCTGCATTTATGGCATGCTCAAAAAAGAAAAGCTATTACTTTGTAAGCATTTGCTGAGCATCATATACTGGCATGCATGTCGTTTGATGTATAAAATGAGCTTTTTCTGTACTCCAATATCTGCATCAAAACATGACCATATAAATGGATCCATTCATGATTACAGAATATTCAATATTAAATAATTACTCTTATCATCAATGTTCCATAATATCCAATTAGAGAGACTATCCAAATATCAGGATCCTTGCCTGCAATTTGTGGACATCAGTGACCCTGTATGCTTTCAAGTTTAAATTGACTCAATTTCAGAAAGATGAACTGTTGCACGTGAATGACAATTTTCTAAAAAGATGCCAGAAATGCATAGATATAACAGGACATTTCCAACATCTGTCACAAGTTACATGCTTATTTTCATTACAGTTGTCATTGTAATGGCAAGAACTTGAATCAATTATGCACATATTACATCCACTTTGCTGGGAGTTACCGCTGTGACTGTGATAAGTACGAGGGCCATCCAGAAAGTAAGTCCCAATCGCGCCTGGAGATGGAACCACTTGTCGGATAGGAATGCACATGCGCAGGAGTAGAGAGGAAGTATGTGGGAATAATGCAGTAAAATTTCAGCCTTGTGACGGCCGTGGTTACTGCGCTGTGCTAGGAGAAAATGACTGCTCTGATATTGTCTCCCACCAACTGCGAGGTTCGTGCAGTCATCCGAGGTTTGCTCGCTTAAAAGCAAAGTCCAGCACAGATCCATCGCCAATTGTGTCGAGTGTATGGACACGACATTATGGTAAGATGATGGTGCAGACAGTTCACTGAAGGACGAACCAATATTCATGATGACGACTGTAGTGGCCGACCGTCCCTGGTGACGGCAGAAGTGTTGGAAAGTGTGCGGCAAGCAATTGAGCAGAACCGGCGCTTCACAATTTCAGAACTCTCTTGTCGATTCCCCAGATGTCTCACTCCCTTGTGCACGAAATTGTCTCCCGGAAGCTTGACACAATGGGCGATGGATCTCTGCTGGACTTTGCTTTTGAGCGTGCAAACCTCGGATGACTGCACGAACTTTGCAGTTGGCGGGAGACAATATCAGAGCACCCATTTTCTCCTAGCACAGCGCGGTAACCACGGCCGTCACAAGGCTGAAATTTTACTGCATCATTACCACATACTTCCTCTCTATTCCTGGCATGCGCATTCCTATCCGACTAGCGGTGCCATCTCTAGGCGCGATTGGGAATTACTTTCTGGATGCCGTAATATAATGCATTATACTGGGTTTTTCATTGTTTTGTTGCCCATTTCATGGCAGTGTCAGACACCATCATTTCCAGTTGGACTTATACATCATGTCTTTGTGGAAATTGTGTGAACTTAAAGAATGCTGCTTAAGGTAAACTTACTATCATGACTGCCTTATGAGTGGAGGTGCATATTTGGCACATCTGATGTGTTGCAAATATTTCTGAACAGAATCTGCATCCAATGTAACACAGTCTTCTGACTCCTGACCTACAACAACAGGTGGCTCTAATGAGCACAATGCTGATATTATTCTTCTTTGTGCTTCCTTCTGGCTATTCAGCATTGTTTTTAGGTAATCAAATTTATGCCTATCATTTTCAGGCTCCTTGTGCTACAAAGAAAGAAATAAACTGTTACACAACTGTTAATTACACTGTATAACTATGAAATTGGAACCTGACTAAAATACATTATTCTGAAATTCATTTTGTGATAAATCTTGTACTTATAAAGCTGTTGACAATGGAGTGGCAATATAACTTTAACTTATGTGTTCACTTTTTTACACTTTACTCCATTCACTTACCCAAAAGTAAGATGCATTTCGGGAGAACCTCTCCCATCTTCAGTTGCTTACTGAACCGCCGTTGCTCGAAACTATGGCTAGACAAACGGATGTTCCTGTGGTGGCCTCTGTTGGTTGAAGTAGGAAGTTGCTGAGCTCGTCCATGGGAGGAAACTGGAAATTCATAAGGTTTTTAAGGTTGTTAAAAAATAGAAAAAACCTTATGAATTTTGAGTTTCCTCCCATGGACGAGCTCAGCAACTTACTACTTCAACCAACAGAGGCCACCACAGGAACATCCATTTGTCTAGCCATAGTTTCGAGCAACGGCGGTTCAGTAAGCAACTGAAGATGGGAGAGATTCTCCTGAAACGCATTTTACTTTTGGGTAAGTGAATGGAGTAAAGTGTGAATACATAAGTTAAAGTCATTTTGTGATATTACCTAAACTTTTGAAGATAATCACTAATTTACATTTATATGGTTTGGCAGACCATATGTTACATAAATGCTGCATACACTCCAACCAAGCCAAGGAATGTGTAAATTAATGCCCTTTCTAGAATCACACTGTACCCTCTCACAATCACAATCTTTCTGGCTTTCAGAAAGAAAAACCACCAATGATGCTTTATTGTCATTCAATGATGACATTCTTCAAACCAAAGATAAAAAAAGTTTTAAGATTGTTTGTAGCCCTAAAAATTTTTTTGGATACAATACAACAAATCTGTAATGAAACAGATTAGTATATCTTATGTCAAAAAGGAACAGTTAATTCAGGCATAAAACTTATAACACTTGTCAGAGCACATTAAAAACATTAAACAGCACTTAATGGAACTATGCCGTATCAGAGTATCTGGAAACTAGTGCATAAATACATAAAGCAGGATTATATCATTTATTGTATCGTATTAAGTCTTGTGTACATGTGTTTCTTTTTTCCCTTTATTTTGACTTTTTTTAACTTGACATGCCCTGATTATTGTACCTTATACGTATATATATATATATATTTTTTTTAATAGAGTTTAACACCCGTTTTTATTGCTGAGGCACCACAGGCAGTTATACATGTATATGATTTAACAGGATAAATAAATTTTTTAAAACTTTTAAAAAAACCACACACATGCACATAGATCTTACCTTAAAAAAAGAAAGTAATATGTTAAAATAGATTCAAGTTGTTCTAACAATGTAAACCTGAACCATAATGTTCCCCATGGCTCTTTCTGCATTCAATTTTATTTTTATGTGTAAATTATTTCCCCTTACACTTACCACATATGCTAACAGTCTCGTCTGCTGATGATACAAACATTATTAACAGCAATTGCTTAAATAAACTTAACCCTACTATAAATGTATTTGGATATAGTATTACAAAAATGGTTAGGTATTACAAAAATTTCATTCAAATATTAATAAAAGTCTCATAAATTTTAATCCAAAGTTAATGCATAATAACCTTTTGTCCATTTTGATCAATAAGTAATAACATTCATGAAGTAAAAGCAACAAAGTTTCTCAGTACTTGGATTGATTTCACTCTTTCTTGGAACACTCATGTTGAAAAGACAAACTTCGCCATTTCTGCTACACATTCAGAATGCTTAGTAATGTTATTGTTACTCTCAATATTTTGGATATGTGCAATCTCAACTTTCATATGCTATAGCACCATGAGGTTTATCACAAAAATTGTATTAGCTTTATAAAACGCAAAAGAAAATTTTGAGAATAATGGGAAAACCACACACATACAGGTGCCATATATTTAAAAATGGAAAATATTTTCTAATGTGCATTTCAAAATAACTAGGAATGAAATTTATTTCAGCAAACAACATTACAATTAAATGCACATAAACAAAGTAAGAATTTAGCAATACCAAAACTAAGGTTCTCTCATACCTTAACCACCTGCTTAAAGGTATGGTATGAGAACCCTACAATAAATCACAATTTTCACAACTGTGATTGCCCTCAAGTGCCTTCCTTATACTTTTTCTCCACTTATCCCTTACTTTTCCCAAGAATTCTTCAATCTTGTTTATTTTCTCTACCCTCCTATCAGACATTTTAATTGCCACTACATCTTGTTGTGGTTTATCCCATTTTTCATTCCAGATACCATCCCTCCACCTTTTTACCATTTCACATTCTATTAAGACAATGGAACACACTATCCACTTTCCCACACATGATACATCCTTCTTTAAAATTTTTTCTTAATCCTTTTATTTATATATTTCTCCCATCCCCCAATTTCTTTTAACTATTCTATACAAGCCTAAAGAACTTTTATCTTCTAAGCTAAAACAAATCTCTTGCTTCTCTATATCTTCTACCCTCTGTCTCACTTCTTTCCAAAATTCACTGATGTTACTTTCACCCAGTTGCCACACATCTCCCATTTCAATTTCTTCTAATAGTTTCCCCACCTACCCAAAGCAAATCTCTCTTCCCAGTGCTCTCATTCATAAGACATTAGTTTAGTACTAGTTCTTATCTAATTTTAGACATCTGTACCAATATTTCAAGATTTTCTCCACTGTTATACCTTTCATTCCTACTTTTCCTAATTCTGCCACACTTATTCCCCTGGACAAACTTTTTGGTAACCCCAGACCTTCTCTACAAAACATTTATGTGCCACATCAATTTTTGTTCACCCCTTTGATACTCCCAAAATTTCTACTGCATACATCATCCCTGACTCAACCACAGTCTAATTTAGTCTTTCTAGCAATTTCATTGGCAATCTGGGAACTTTATGCAATTATTCTGATAGCTTTCATAACTAATTTACCTTTGGTTTGTGCACATTTAGACTTTACCTCCTATCTTACATTACTTAAAATCTCATCCCCAAATAATCAAATTCTTTCACTAAATTTATGGAATCTTTATAAACCATCTCTCATCTTTCCTTAATTTTGATCCTTTTTTAAATACTATTATCTTTTATTTTTTACTATTTACTCTTAGACCCCATTCTGCACAAAATCTAGTAATTTCATAATGGCAAGTTGCAATCCTTTATGGTTACTGCTCCTGTTATGAGACCATTAGCAAAAAGCAACCCTGGTATGTCTTTATCTCCAATAATTGGACAGCGCCTGTTGTTTTTCA
This sequence comes from Metallyticus violacea, assembly GCA_030762175.1. Taxonomy (NCBI): domain Eukaryota; kingdom Metazoa; phylum Arthropoda; class Insecta; order Mantodea; family Metallyticidae; genus Metallyticus; species Metallyticus violacea. The sequence continues at coordinate 14,338,054 of CM060845.1, read as the reverse complement.
TGATTCTGTCTCAGATATCATCTATAAACAAATTAAATAATATTGGGCTTAATTTATATCTTTGTCTCAAACCTTAATTTGGACTAATATAACCTGTAGTTCAATTACCTTCACATCTGACACAAAACCTGATTCCTTTGTATAATTTTTCAAAATAACTAATAAATAAATCAGTCAGTACAAGGGAAAATAAGTTACTCATAGCTTACTGATTTTTGTTGGTGTTTTTAATTAAAACTGAAGTAGGTTTATTCTATGTACACTTTTTGTTAATTTTACATAATCTTCTGTTTATAATCTGATGATTAACTACCTCCATAAAAACCACAGACATTTTTCCAGGAATTTTCAAAAATATATTTATTATGTTCCAGGGGAACTAAAGCATCATCTGTGGACAATTTGATATTTTTAATTTTTGCCATTTAAATCTACTGAGTTTTTGATTTCTATGCTTTCTAATTTTGGAATTATTCTGTATTTTTCTACTAACCATTGCTAATTTATACATTGCAGAGTCAATATTGCCAATGAATAATTTGTCTGAATGTTTAAAATATTGATCACTTTATCATTTATATTGAACCATGATTTTGGCCAAGTTGGTGAGAGAAATGGAATCCTAGCACACATAAATGTTTCAGAGAATTTCGGATTTTATAAGCTATTAATTGATACCATCAAAAAGTGACATGTTTCGGGCACCAACATTCTCAACCTCAGCTGTTGGCCCGCTGTTTTTTGGTGTTCGTGCTGGTCCTATGGAAGCTATTGTGTTGTATATGCTGACCTCTGGTGGGCATGAAATGAATTTAGAAAGGTAATTCCACAGCAGAAGGTCGAAATTCATTGTGGTTTTTCAGTTTTTTAGAATGAAGTCATTCTCCCAGCCAATTCATACGAGTTGTTTAATTCTTTAAGAAGTTTTATCTCTGGGTTTATTTCATGGTTTTGGTTCCAATAATGGTGTACTACTGCTGATTTTTCTGTCTGTTTTAATTTGATATTTCTAAAATGTTCTTTCTTCTGTCAAATTTATTTTAGTTTTTCCTATGTATTTCAATTCACAGCCTAAGCATTCTACGCATATATTCTATTTCTTTTCTGTGGGTATCTTGTTCTTTAATTTTGATCCTAAGAGGTGCTTGATATTATATCTGTTTTTTTTAAATGGTGTTTAATGCTCGTTTTTACTACTGAGGCACCACAGGTGGTGAACACTGGTGATACATGAAATGATATATTGGGAAAGGATTTTTTTTTAAAGGAAGGAAATGTTCCAGGCCTAAGTTTACAGTACCTCCCCGGCATTTGCCAGTTATGAGAACTGAGGAAAACCTGGAAAAAACCTCAGTCAGGGAGAATGACTGAGGGAGGGAGGGATTTGAACCTGCTCATGAGTCTGTGCCTTCACGACCTCTGCCACCTGTGGCAGGTTTATTATTATTATTATTATTATTATTGTTGTTGTTGTTGTTGATCTGGGCTAATTTTATATTGACTTTTTTGAAAATCTTTTTAAACTTGTAGTTTAATCGTAGATTATAAGTGAATTTGTAATATCCTTGCATGTCTTAGATTACCTCGGGGACTGAAGTCTCTTTTATGGATTTTTCAAGTTTGTACTTATTGATTTTTTTTATTATGGCAGAGGTGTTAAAAGGTGTTTATGGCTGTGTTCATACTCTCTGTTGTATTCTGTGACACTAAAGGGAATGTTGACTAATCTAAAAGCCAAACTGTTGAATACTGCATATTGATGTGGTTTTGGGAAGAAACTGTTCTTTTTTATGCAGTTATCTGTATGCATTGTTTTTCGATATATTCTAAACTGTATTTTGTTACCTTTTCTGATGATTTTTAGGTCCAGGAATGGGAGCCATCTATCTAATGATTAGGTGATGAATTGTACATTTTTTATGAGATAATTAATCTCTTTTACCATGTCTTTTCACCATTTCTATTGTGAATTTTACGATTTATCTTGTAGGATGAGTAATATGAGAGAGTTGGAAATATGTTTCTTGGGTACTACTGTGAACATGTCATCTACGTATCACAGATAACATTCTGTCTGTCTGTCCCTATCCTTAAACATTACTATAAACTCAATTAAATGTACTTACGAAGCTGTTGACAATGGAGTGGTATATACATAAATAATGTAATACAGTTTTTTTCACACTAACTCCATTCACTTACATAATCTACAGGCTGAAGATGGGAGGGATCACTCCCGAAACATATGTCCAAATTTTATGTAAGTGAATGGAGTTAGTGTGAAAAAATCTGTGTTACATTGTTTATGTACTTACTCTAAACTGTTTCCAAAAACCTTTATTCAAATCAGTTCTTCTTAACCATACATCACTCATTCCATTCCTTGTTAACTCTTTCCCAGCTTTGTTTACTGAATAAAAATCCCTTACCCCAGACCCAGAAATTTTAAACACTCATTTGACAAAGAAACTTTCGATATTTTTTTATCCTAAACCAATACTTCAAAACTCTCTCCATTACCCACCCTCTCACATTAACCCTCTCCATTTCCAACAGTGACCCTTCATTTGCAGACTTTTTGGAATTTCCAACATAATCTTACAAAACCTATTGAGTATCCTATCCCTCTATTTCAATGCCATATGCCCATCTTAACTCCACCAGTGTCCTACAAATTCTTTCCAACCAATTCACCTTCATCTCTGATGCAACAAACATACATTGCTTAATTATCTTCAAAGATATTAAGCTCTTGGTTAAGGCTGATTTTTTTTTTTTGTTTCTCTCATTGACTGGAGGAGCTGAGTACCATTCCTAAGTATGAAAATTCTTTCGCAATCTGCACTTCCCTTCCCAACGTAAAGCACTTTTCATCCCTCTTCAGCTTATTTCCCTTTTTAAATACCATTATTTTGGACTTCTCCTGGTTCACTTTAAGATCCCATTCCTTACAATATTTCATAATTTCTAATAACACACATCTTACTTCTATCAATGAAATAGATACCATTAAATCATCAACATAAAGTAAACCCGGGATTTCCAATTTGTTTATTATGCACAATATAGCATAATGTTCTAAATTGAATACAGAGCAGGGATTAAATTTTTAACTAAATAAGTACTTTCATTTTGTGATATTAAACAGTGTTTTGATGCTTCCCTTTCATATTCCACTAGGAGTGATCAAAATCATTTCATTTAAGCACAGAGAGCCTTGAAAATGACCCATGTGAGCATAGGCTGGTGTATGTGTTGACAGAAAGAAACATTTTTCTTGTCAAAGTGGAAGTTTTGAGTAACATACATTTGAAGACAAAAAATATCATTATAAGGTTGGGGCATTGTTTTGAAACAATTTTTTTTTTGCATCCTTCATCAATATTTGCATATGCATAAGATCAGAGGTACTGCATTCCTTTCAGAAGTTCATATAAATGCAAATGCACTTGGAATGTCAGAAGTTTTTGAACCTTTGCCTTGGTAACAGAGGGAAGTATTGGAATGAATCCCATCATCAAAGGGGAGGAAATTATGGTCTTCTACTAGAGCACTCATCCAAAATCAGAAACAATGAAGTGGCAGAAGAATGGTGAAGCACTAATTGGAAAAGGGAGTAAATTAGCATTAGAAACAGGATTATTACACACCAATAACCTGGGTATTACTGTGTATATAGTCCTAAGGAAATAAGTAGCTCACAAGCATAGGATAATAATTGGACGAATAAAATAATGTAATAAGAATCATAATGATATATATATATATATATTAATTTTATATTGGTAGTTAGTAGTATGGAACTGACGAAGACATAGATCTTATTGTAATATTTAAAATTTTATGTTGATGTAAAGAGAAATAAATTCAAAATCAAAAAATAGAAAGGCCAGTTTACAAAGAAGCCTATGGCAGTAATTTTTTGGGGCTGCAGAGGAACTTCAAAGAAAGAAACACTACAATGAATGGGAAATGCTATGTTCAGCTACTATATCAGTTGCACAGCAACATCAAAATAATGAGGTTTTGGAATATATATAAAATATGCATTTCATCTGTGGGCAGACCAAAAATTGTAAAAATATGTAAAGATAAAGTATTATTTTGGCCCCAATAACAAAATGCAGCTTAAAAAACTCCTAAAAACCAGCACAATTCTTCCCATCAAACAATCAGACATTTATGAAATCAAATGTAAAGATTGCAACAAACAAAGATATACTGGTGAAAACTAAAGAAATGAATTTCAAAATGAACTGAACCAAGCTTCATAAAATTATTAAGAAATCTGTGGAATTAACGATGAGGAAGAATTTATTCATGAATAAAAGGAGACAAGATATAGTTAATAATGACCAGTTCATTAGATATATAGAGAGACATCTGCATATCATGCAGGAAAACTGACAGTAAATCCATGCTAATGATGAAGGGAATATCTTTAAGTTGGTAAAAATCACCTGAGTGATTCTTCATCAAATGTTACAATTAATTAACTGTCAGAATTCCCACCATTCAAATCCATATTTAAATAATATATTTTTCATTGTAATGTGCATACATTTTTTGGACCCCTCTGTATTTTTAAGTTTCTTTTTGCATGCCTTTCTCTACCAATGCGCATTTTACTACTGAGTCATCACAGGCGGTAGACACTGATGATACATGAGATGAAATGTTAAACTGAGAAAGGATTTTTTTTTTTTCTTAAGGAAGGAAGCACCCCAGGCCTAAGTTTAAGGTACCTCCCTAGCATTTGCCATTATCAGAACTGAAGAAAACCTGGAAAAAACCCCCATCAGGGAGGACAGTCCCAGACATCCCGCTCATAAGTCTGCACACCTTAATGACCTTGGCCACATGTGGCAATCCTTTTATTTAATGGCTGAACATTTGGTCTCTAATCATGATATATCAAATTTGTCCTGTGATGAATCGCAAATAAAATTCACTAATAGAACTACAAAGTTTCTGTGAAAATTCTTCTCTTAAAAGATCATAATATAATTTAACATTCAAGAACTGTATGAACTAACACACTTAGCCTTACCATTATGAAGATCTTTGCTTTATATTTGTTATATTTCATAGCAGTGTCTGAGGATTCATTTAAAATTTCATCAAGCAACTGCTTAAGGACAAGTATTATTTCTTCTTTGGTCATGTATGAATATACTCGTACATACTTCATGTTTCCTTCTGTCTGTAACAAGAACCAATAACATACGTCATCTAAAACTGCCAAAATGTAGATTAGCAAAGTCTAAGACCTAACTATGTTACAATAGCCATACCATAAAACAATACACCAATTCAATTGTTTATGTGTTTGAAACTAGTTAAATGTAAAATGAAGTTTAGCAGGAAACATTTATTTATGTCTTTAAGTGAAGCAGATTTAATTCAATTGTTTACGTGTTTGAAACTAATTAAATGTAAAATGAAGTTTAGCAGGAAACATTTATTTATGTCTTTAAGGCTCTATATTATAAACATTGATTACCCACCAGTTAAGTTAAATCAAATGGAGAGTTTAACTCTTAAGTACTGGTGTATCAAAATGTTTTGGTTAAGTTAATATTGTACCATGCAATCAGTTTTGTTTTCCCTCATAATGTTTTGCCTATGGGTAAGTATGCCATTCATCAGTTGTTAGCTGGCTAGCCAGATATCAGTCATTAGTGAGAGGGTAAAACAATAAAACCAACCATTCAACAAATATACAAACCAATTTAAGAGACTAATTACTTAACAAATTATTAAATGTGTTGAAACTGCCCATCTTCATTCTCTACACATTTTTGGCACCTCTTTAGGAAATGATTCATTACTTGCTTTAATTCATTTTGAAAAATCCGGATAATTTTCTAATATTATCTTTGAGTTCTTGTATGGTGTGTGGGTTCATCTTGTACACAACATTTTTAATTTTCCCCAGATATAATAATTGCAGTCTGTAAAATTGGGGAATGAGGGTGCCACAATTCCTTACTAATAACTGCCTTGTGGAACCACATTGAGAATTGCTCTCATGGAATTATCAGCAGTGTGATCAATAGCAGAGGCCCGTTGAAAAAATGCATGATACTAGAGACAGGATTTTAATGAAATGCACATTTCTTCTCTGCTGTCTGAAAGCATGCTCATTTGATGAGTGAGTTAATTACTAAATTTCCAAAAATTTAAACAATATTTTATGTTGCATATAATGCATATTTTGCCTTTTTTCTTAATAAGCATAATATTTATGCAGTTTACAAATTATGATGCATTTTTGCTTGTTTTACACACACACACACACACACACATATATATATATATACATATATATATATATAATGTATTTAATATACATATTAAATACATTTTTATTTTATTTATCTTCATATTTGATTTACAAATACAATATTTACAAATAATATGTGCTATCGAATCATGCTTGAAACTTGGCAACACTGATAGTAGCTCAAATGCAATGCAATCAATAGGTCACGTCACATCGGTGAATCCCCACCTTTTCTAGTTGTACCCATTCCATCACAATATGAAGGTGGCTGTTAAAGAATTCTCAGAATTGAGTTAAAATGTGACGGTTATATTTATACATAATATTAAATTTAGTTAAAATTTTATTGTTTAGTATCTCTTAAGATTTATAATCAATTCTGAAAATATCCATTAGCAGTCTGTGGCAACAATTCTACTTGAAAATCAAAGGACAGTTTCCACATTGTGATGTACAACAGTTTGTCTCCAGAAAGTTTTCCAAAAGAGGTTGAAAAACAACTGAGAACTGGAATTAGTGCCATCAAGCTGCACCATGGCAATGCCTCTGCCCATACCACCAATGCCATACTTAAGTTCCTGTAGAGTAATTGATGAGTCAAACTAAACACTGTTACAGCTTCACTATCTTATTATTTCATTATCTACAGAAAAATTGGGGCTTGTGCATCCTTAATCAACATTAACATATGCATAAATCAGTACAAGATGGGTGTATATTCAGCAGTTCAAATGCAAGGATGTGTGGAATGTTATTTGAAGTTTTTGAACCTTTGCTACAGTAAGGAGAGAACAGTATTGGAATCCATAATCACAGAGGACAAAATCATTAAGTTAGTGTGGTTTACGGTTGAAACTATTAAACCACACCAACAACAAACATATAAACCATCTTATTCATAGATTAGTAAATATATCACCCAACAAGGAAGAACACACAATGGAATATCTGCACACCATTAATACTGCCCTCAACAATGGATTCAACCATTATAAGATGATCAGACATTTCAAAAGACTTAAAAGATATTGAAAATACCTCCACACTCTCCACGATAAAGAAGGGTTTAAGTTTTAAAAAATTCATAACCATCCATGGGTAAACAGGGTATTCACGAAAATTTTAAAAAATTGATATTGTGTTGTTGGCACAAAATAAATTCAATATTGGAAACCATTTGAACAGAACCATAAAGTATGTTATTCTGTACAACAAAAGGCAGGAGTGTATCAGATAGATTGTTTGGATTATGCTCAGATATGCATAGGCAGAATTTTTTTTTTCGAATGGTGTTTAATGCCTGTATTTACTACTGAGACACCACAATGGTGAACACATGATATGAAATGATATATTGGGAAAGGATTGTTCTTTAAAGGAAGGAAACATTACAGGCCTAAGTTTAGGGTACCTCCCCGGCATTTGCCAGTTATGAGGACTAAGGAAAACCTGGAAAAACCTCAGTCAGGGAGGACGGTCCTGGCAGGATTCGATCCCCAGACCTCCCGCTTATGAGTCCATGCCTTAACGACCTCAGCCATTCATAGCGGTACATAGGCAGAATGATAAGAAATTTGGATACAAGGACAAAAGAACACTTTAGAAATGTGACTTACAATCATGATATGGCAAAAGAAATCAAACTGTTCAAAGTTACCACCAATCCAAGGGAATATGGGGAAAAGATTTTCATTTTAAAGAATAAGCATCATGTTATGAATTTTGAAATTCCACCATGAACTTCCTGTTTCGCTGTCTATTGGAATCACATGGTCACTTGCCAGCATTAGTCTGTCGCCAGCTGAAGATGAAACCAAATGCTCTTGAAACATGTTCTGATAAGTTAATCAGTTGCTAAAGTATAGTGTCACTTAATACTGACCTCTTTATGTGTATAATCAATCAACTTCACTGTTTCTAACTTCTATAAGTTTACAATAAATACTGGATGATTTTAACAATTTCTATAAATACTAGCAATTTTTTCTGCAATATGCTTTATTTCAATAGAAAAGAATAGAATTATTTATTTCAAACTTTCATTATACAGTGTATAACAATTATTTTTCATTTCTTGTGATTTAACAATTTATATGCTAGCAATTTTTTCTGCAATATGCTTTATTTCAATAGAAAAGAATAGAATTATTTATTTCAAACTTTCATTATACAGTGTATAACAATTATGTTTACATTTCTTGTGATTTAACAATTTATATGCCCTATACCTCAATAAACTTCACTCATGCTGCATTTCCTAGGGCCTGGTGAACTCAAACACTCAATTACCAAGTTATAGGACCCTTCCTACTATTTCAATCTATCCCCTCACACTCTAGACATTCTTTGCTATCTTGCTTACTAATTTTTCTCATCCATTTGCTCTCACTTTAGCTAAATACATAGCAATTTCACCACCCATTTCCTTGCTTTAACATTCCACTTCTTTTTCCCTATGATCTCCTTTGGTAAATCAGACCTCTGCCCATTCCCAACTTCTCCCTAAGAGACTTAATTTCCTCGCTTTCCAATAACAGTAACATATGCCAATTGTTTTTCTGACTATATAATGGACATTTATCCATCTTCCCCCTTACTCTTAAACCCTTCAATTTCACACCTGTTCTTGCCTATGCAAAGTCTTCTCTTGTTTTTATCACATACTTCCACACAGTTTTCCCTATTCCAAACTCCTTCAATTCTCTATATACCTCAATGATGTTTTGAGATTAAAACTAGCAAATATTTATCTTTCAATGTCATCAATTCTTAACCTAACATTTTTCCAGAAACCCCTTCCTAATACTCCCCTGGCTCTCTATATGTCCCCAAAACCATTTTTTTCTAAATTTTCCTTTACCTTATTCAGCCAAATACCACCTTGATTAAGCCTTTGCTGACCTACCAAACATTGGTATAGAACACTATGGTTCTGTAAATTTCTAATACTAAACCAGTATTTCAATACTTTCTCCATAATTTTCCCTTTACTAGTTCCTAGTTCTGCTCAAGCCATGCCATTTGATAAGGCTCTTTATAAGTCGAATATTTGTTTACAGCAGTTTCTGTTTCAAATTCACATTAACCCACCCAACCTCCAAACCCCAAATCTCTACTTCATAGAGCATTTTGGCCTCCACCACTGCCCCATATATTCTCTCCAACCAATTTACTTGCATCCCCGATATTTTATCTAAGGATGCCCCTATAGCTTTCAAAGAAAACTTCCCTTTAACTAATACCATCTTCTTTTGATCACTCCATCCACTTTTACTACTTACTCTCATCCCTAAGTAATCAATTTGTTAACCATCTGAATTTCTCTTCCTTGCCAAGACTATTTCTCATCTTTCCTTAACATGTTTCCCTTTTTAAAGATCACTATTTTTTAATAACTTGGATTAATACATAAACTCCATTTCTTGCAAAATTTATCTGGTGCTTCAAATGATTTAATTAATCCCGCATTAGGTATACATGCTGCAACAAGATCATTCACAAATAACAACCCAGGTATTTCATTGCTATTGATTATTGGAACATGGCTATTTACTGCATTAATTTCCTCTATGATAACATTAATGAGTATAAATTAAATAATATAGGCCTTCAACTTAGGTATTCATTTTTTACACTAAACTCCATTCACTTATGCAAAAGTAAGACGCGTTTCGGGAGAATCTCTCCCATCTTCAGTTGCTCACTGAACCAGTTACTCGAAACTTGGTGATGCGAGACATTCTTCCAAAACATGTATTACTTTTGTGTACTTGAATGGAGTTTAATGTAAAAATGAATACCTAAGTTCAGGTTATATTGCCACTCCATTGTCAACAGCTTCGTAAGTACAATATTTAATATATAAATATACAGCCTTGCCTTAACCCTATATTATATGGAATAGCCTGCGTTACTTTGTTACTTGACATTTTTATACAAAACCTGTTATCAGTATATATTCTTTGTAATACTTTTATAAATCTTTTATGAATGAATACTTTTATGAATCTATTCCTTATTCCCTTAGTACTCAATGTTACTCATAGCATTTTCCAATTTATTGTGTCAAAAGCTTTTTCAAAATGCACAAATAACATATATATCTTCCCCTATTTGTTGCTAAATACTTATTTACCAATGTAGTTATAACAAAGAGATATTATCAATCTTTCCCTTATTCTTCCTAAATCCTAATTGGAATTTTGATAGCTTATTCTCTTCTTCTGCCCATATTTGTACTATTTCTGCTAGCACTAAATCCTCTGTAATTTTGTCGGTCCTGGTGATGTAGTGGTAACCATACTTGACTTCTAAACCCAAGGTCGCAGGTTCAACCTGGCCAGGATTGATAGATTTTTTCGCGCCTAAAAATCCTAATTATGGCTTCCTTCAGAAAGGAAGTAAAGCTGTGGGTTTCGTGTCATACATTTATGGCAAGAAAAAGAACTTCAAGCCTGAAAGAAGAGACCTCTGAGCAAAATTTGTTGGTCATGTCATGCCCTGAATAGAATGGGATGCTGATGACTTGAGATGTTAAAGAGCGTCTGTAAATAAACAAATCAAAAAAAAAATCTTCTGTAATTTGACAGTATGTTCACACCTCACTTCTTCTTAAATATTGGCACCACTATTGCTATTTTCCAGCTTCTTGGGACCCTGGCTTCCTTTAAGAATGGAATTTAATATCCTAACTAATAAACACAATCTCTTCTCATCTAAGCTCCATGTTTTCCAAAACTCCCCTGGTATTCCATCTACTCCGCTTGCTTATTCCTTTTTAGTCTTCTAATTGTTCTCGCACTTCATCTACTCCTATCTGCTTATCTAATTGCTCAATAAATTTAATTTTCCATTACGTATAACTTCTAACTATTGGGCTGTTCTATTTTCCCTTACTCCACCCTTGTACAATCCCTTAACTATTGCCTAAATTGCATTAGTATCTTTTATTCTTGATGCCTCATATAAGTTCCTACTCAGCTTTCCTTGCCACTCTTTCTTCTTTACTTCCATAAGGCATTTATAGCCCCACCTTTCAATCATAAAATTCTTCCTTATCTTCTGAAGGCCCATTTGCCTCCATTTCCTCAACTCCCTTAAAACTCTTCTCTTTGCCTTCCTACATTCTTCATCATACCATCCCTTTTTCTTATTAATTGTATATTCTTTACCTCCCATTTTTGCTCCTGCCTGTTTCAGCATCTCCTCTAATCCTTCACACAGTCTCCTTAATTTTCTTTTCCCTAAGCAGCACTACCCCTATTACCTTTAACATTCCTATCTGCGATCTGATTCCTCCTTCCTCCATCTATATCTTTGATTTTTAATTCCTTCATGTTTAGATACTTTTTGTTCCCCTTCTAATGCATTTGAAATTCAGCGCTTATTGGGACATGGTTACTTGAAGAAACTGTATTTCATACTTCAAAATTGACAAGATAAGAATCTGAATCCAATGAATATAGCACATAATCTATAAGGCTGGGGCCATTTTTATTCCCAAATGTAAATCCCCCATATCGTCTTTCCTTTTTACCCCCTTAAACATTGTCAGATTAAATTCTTCACAAAAATCTAACAATTTCATGCCTTCTCCATTCACAATTTTGTCTTGACTCATTCTTCTTTCTGTCTCACTTAACTTTCCTATTAACTCATCTTCAGGATCTATTAATTTATTTGACTTTTTCCTACCATTATACATAAAAGTTGAGATATTTTCTCTTTCCTTATTCTTTTCAAATAAACCTTCTACATTCCAGAATATAACTACCATTTTTCTTCCCTATACAGATCCCTTTCTCTCGAAACTAAATTGCTGCAGCCTAGCCCTACTTGTCAATCTATCGGTCGCCTGCCTCTGCTGCTCATCATCCTGTAGTTGCAAGATGCTTCCTGCAGGTGTAAACACTATATTAAATCCAGTATCTGCCCAAACATTTAAGCCTGCCGCTGCACCTGGCAAAATATTTCAGACCTCCTTCATCTGCTGCTTTTTGGTTACAGTTTGTTTGCTCTACTCCCCCTCCTTTCATTCCCAAACTGCTGCTTCTCCAAAGTCTTCTCCTACCCATTTTGCTGACTTGAAGTTCTATTGGACTCACCTACCCTCTTTGCTTCTCCTGCACCTCCTCCCCTTGTATCATCATTCCTCAGCTGTTTCTCCAACACTTGTTTTACTGATGATGCCAACATTTCACCTCCCATCTTCCTCTCTATTTCTTCTCGAAGGTCGATTGTGTTGCAAGTATTCTCCAGCCATGTCTTGAACTTAAATGATGAATATCCTATTTCCTATCATTAAGCCACAGTTCCAAACCTCGAACATAAGCTTTCTTTCTCCTGGCTCTTCCATTTTTCATTTCTCTTAGCAGAATATTTCTTATTTCTTTCTCTCTTCCCATAATCTTGCTCTCTAAATGTTTTTGGCCCTTTTAACTTTTTGGTTTTGCTAAAATTGCCCATTTTATTTTCATTGTAGGAAGCTTGACAATGGTTGGTCTTGGGCTAAGACCTTTCCTACTCACTTTGAAAATACTGATTATTTCCAAACTACCAAGCTGTAGTTCTAATTTTTCTTGAAAATATCTTTAATTTAATCCCATACTCATTTACCTCTCATTTCTTTGACTCCAAATATTATCACATTCATTTTTCTTCTATTTTCTTCCCCTTTCTCTAAGTATGATATTTTCCTATTATATTTTTATAATTCTATATTTACTTCACCTGCAAATTTTACCCATAATGACTTCATTTCCTCAAATTTACCTGTTATTTTTTCATCAATTCTCTTTCCATTCTTTTTAAATCTGCCATATTTTCTGAAATACTCCTCAACATTGCCATAATTGTTCCATTTCTACCCCATGGTTAAATTCCACTCCTTGGATTATAAGAACCACATTATCACCAACACATCTTAGCCTTCTGATCATGTTTACTGGCACCACTGAAGGAAAAATTATTAAGTACCAAATAAGCCAATACTGGCTCTATATAACTATAGTTGAATTCCCAATCTTTAGCTCTGACAACATGCACACACAAGCATCTATCACTGACTGCCTCCCGACACCAACTCTTATTTCAGTAAGTGATGCATCTAAATGTGTTTTTTTAAAAATACGTTGACCCTTTTGTTTAATTCTAATTCTTATTTTATTTATAACAAAATCTCTTAAAAGCACACTTACTTTTATGTGGGGGTAGTTGCCCATCATGGTAGCTCTGTAGAATAAGGTTTTTGCTGTCCGTTCCTTCTTAAGGCGCAGAAGTGCAACTAGTAACATTCTGATTATTGTTGGTTCCAATGAACTGTGACAACTGTCTTCAATGCATGTGTACAGACTAACAGCCTCTTTATAATACCCTCCTTCCAAAAGAACAGAAATTACTGCCACTCCACACACAACGAGATCTGCAAACAACAGACTTCAATAACCAAACCACCAACAGCTGTTGGAAATAGGAAACAAAAGACAACACTCACGAGGATCAGAATTTTTATCCTCTTGATAGCTCTGCAGTTCCATGAAAAAGTCATATGCAGATTTTGGGTCCTTTTGCATTAAGGAATGGAAAATGTGTGACCATGTCAACTGAAGTGCATCTATATCTTCTACTGAACCTTCCACTTTCCACTGCTTTACATCTGTTGTGAACAGATTTTTACCTGCATAAAAAATTCACAAGCATAGCAGTCAAAGCAACCAGTAAACTCTTAACAATTACTATTTAATCTAGTGACTGTATCAATAAATATTGAAACAAACAAATTGAAAACTTATCTCTTAGGGCTAGCAGAGTGTGCTATGGCATATAAGTTAAATTCTCATATATCATTCAGCTCAGTGGAATCTTTTAATTTGAACATGGGTAATTTATTGGACAATTTAAACAGAAGCTTATTAAGTAGTTTTTTGTATCTGGAATTTTCACAGTGAAATATAGTATAATATGACAAATTATTATTACGAAATCACTTAAATTTCAGCAATTTTGTTCCACTACTTGCACATGTTTCAAAGGTGTTTGCCTCCATCTTCAGCTTGGTCCCACTGGCTGCTTTCTAATGTGGTATTAAGATATCACTCTGTGGCTTTAATGAACTTATTAAGGTAACTGTTGTTTGGGGGATCAAAGTTAACCAAAAATTCTTTGTTTTTGTTTATAAATATATTTTCCCATACTGTTAAATCTATGGGTTTTTGAAGACAACACTGTTAATTCACAATGGAATTAGAAAACAACAAGGTTCTTTTCTTCTTGGATATAAAAATTATAAAAAATGACAATATACTGGAATTTGGAATTTTCAGAAAAGATACTCACACAGATAAGTATATAAAAAATAACAGCCCCAATCCAAAACAACATAAACTAGCCATAATCAACAGTCTCACATTCAGATTAATAAACCTGCCAATAAGAAAGACAGAATACAAATTGGAGTACCAAAAAATCATAAGATATAGCACAGAAAAATGGCTACACAACAGATCTTGTCAACAAGAAAATAGAGAAATTCAGAAAGAAAAAACAAATAAAGGACATCACCACATTAAAAGGCTACAAAGGAGATCATATATATATAATTCACTTTTCACCCATGGGCACACCAAAAATTCCAGAAGATTTTTGAAGATGCAAACATCATTTTGGCCCCAGTAAATAAATTTAGTTTAAAAAACCACTTAAACACCAATGACGCAAAAGACAAAATTCCACCAGGAAAGCTATCAGGCATTTACGAAATCAGTTACAAAGACTGTGACATGAAATACATAGTCAAAACAAAAAGAAATATTACCATACGTTGTAAGGAACACATGAGAAATGTTAAATATAAACACACAAAAAATCACACAGTAGCAGACCATTTTTGGCAAAATAACCATGAATTCCAAAAGTAACCAAAACTACTAAAAGCTCTTCAAAAATCCATACATATAACAGTATGGGAAAATATATTTATAAACAAAAACAAAGAATTTTTGCTTACAAAATCATACAATGATATCAATTAAAGAATTTTTGGTTAACTTTGATCTTCCAAACAACAGTAACCTCGTCAATAAGTTCATTAAAGCCACAGAGTGAATCTTAATACCACACAGGGAAGCAATCGGTGGGACCAAGACGAAGACGGAGGCAAATGCCTTTGAAACATGTCCAACTAAGTGGAACAAAATTAGTGAAATTTGAGTGATTTTGTAATAATAATTTGTTATAAGAAGCTTATTACCCTGAATTTGCTATTAAAAACAATGTTAAGAATTGCTATTTTATTTGAATTTTCAAACCTTTTATAGAGATAATTCAAAGGCAGGATTTTATTTATTCAAAAAACAATACGTATTTTTTAATTCCAATTTATGTTGTGTTAAGAACTTTTAGCAGTGGTCAGACAGCAAACAGAATAATGCAATTTCAACTGTTTTACAATTATCCACAGTTATCCACACCTTTCATTTTCTAGTGCTGTACCTGCACTTTTCACCCTCTCCTTAATGTCAGATTTCCACACAAAGAATTGGCACCATCCTTCAACCCCATCCCCAACAGCTATGCGCCTCCACCATTTCCTCAATAATATGAATTTCATACCTCTTTTTGTACAGGTTTTTGTTCTTCAAACCTCCTAACCCATTAAAATTTTTAAAAACAAAAATATTTGTGAAAATCTTAACTCTACTGAAACTCATTTATTAAACTCACTATGTTGTTAGCTGTCATTTGTCCATATAATTATGTCATTCACAGTGTCAAAGTGTGGCACAATTAAAGCACATTTAACTGAAGTATGCTATCAAGACCACATATCTGCATTTGTCAAAGAAAAAGTGCTTTTCCACTATGACAATGCACATACAATTTTTCAATTGCAGTTGCAAAGTTGCATGCATTGCACTTCAAATTGTTACCACATGTTCCATACCAATTTGTCTCAAAATGGCTTACTGGACAAAGAATTACCTCAAATATCGTCATAGGTCAGACATTTGCTTATTTTGTACAGTTAACAAACTTGAATTTTAGATTCGGTAAATGTTCCTAAGATTGGATAACTTTGTACCATCATCTATTTTATTGAAGATATAAAGGAGTTAGAATATTGTGTATCTAAGTGGATTGACTTAAAAGGTGACTATGTTGAGGGGGAAAAAATTGGGTTAAAATTTTGTATTTTCTTTGTCAGTCCAGAATTTTCTCAACAACCCTATAATTTCCAGCTTTCTTTGTTACTCATATGTAATCTAATCTAATCTTGTATCTAAAGCCTACTTTGGTATCTATTGATTTATGTGCATTTTATCTATAGTTGATGTGTTCCATATTACTTTTATAATAAGTGGATAAATAAATAAAATCTAATCTAATGTAATAAAATCACTACAACTTCTTTAAGATACAGATTCACATAAAATGCTTACTTTTTAACAGTGTGATGGCATTTTGCAGCTTTCCTGCATGTATACACATTTCTGCACAGGACAGTATCTTGGTGCAGGCTGTTTTCAACTTATCAGTTACCTATGAAGAAAAGCAGTCAATATTTATTATTTATTTTTAATTAATATATTTTTTTGGCATTTTCTTTTTTTAAAACACTACAAATTAATATGTCTCAGAATCTTAATTATGATGTAATCTTGTAAGTGTCCCACTGTTGAGCTTCCACTTCCACTTCCACAAGGACATATGGATGAATCTATTTAAAGGTGTGTAAATATGATCTGAAATTGCTGTCAGTTGATACATTGTTGTTAAGTTGAAGTTGATCTAATGTTTAGTTTTAATGAGAACTTAATGTTTGGGAGAAACTGGTTCTTACTCATTTGTAATCATATCTTACTGTTGTTGTTATTTTCCTACCATTTGCTGTCTTATTTCATGCAAAATTTTAATTTACAGAATTCCGTTGAAACTGACAATTCTGCTTCTTCCCACATTTTTCTTAATTTTATCTATTAGTTTGTTATCATAATTTCCTATGTGGACTTTAATCCAGATAATGATGATACACTATTTCCTGTTTTCTAATGTTTCTGTTTTTCTTCTCATTTCCTCTATAAGGAGATAATGGTTTTTTGTATTATTAATTCTGTCAGTTTCAGGGTAATATGCTTGCCTTGAGACTCAACAATGTTGCAGGTTTATTCCAGCTGAAGTTGGTGAATTTTTCAGGATGTGCAAATCTAGAACGCGAGTAAAGAATTACAAACCTGAAATAAAAAAGTCCCTGAAAAAAATCAACAGCCATTTTGCATCCAAGCAATATCTTAGATCCCTGTTACAGGCAATGGAAACAATGGACTGACCACCTATCACTCTGCTCTCTGTAGGAAAAAAAGCATAAATAAATGATAAATAGTATAGCAATCTTTAGAGAGGACTTTATTGGAGCTGTGCCTCTCCAGTAAGAAAGAAGAAGAAGCGTAATTCTACAGTCAGTGCATATCATAAGCTTTCTTGGAGTTGGGGCTGGAAGTCAATTATAGTTTCTCTATTGCATGCCTGTCACACATAATCATAGTTTATAAAAATAAAGGAAGTTAGAACATATTAAGTTACATAATACTTTGCTATCTTATTAACTATCAGAATGTCTTAGGAGTATTTGGTCCCATCATCATCTTGAGAAAAGTAATGGCATGATAACATGGAGATGTCTTATATCAAATTGTGGACTATGATCAAATCCACCAAAAAAACACAAAAAGGAATTTAAGAATCAGGACAAAAGTAAATTTCAAAAATGTTAACGATAAACAGGTGAAAAATCAGAAATTGGAACATTTTTTTTTTTGGGGGGGGGAAGAATCTCACTAGAGAAACCAAATGATTCAGGGCTATCGATAATCATATGTAGTTAAAAATTATGCAAGATTTTCATCCTAAAAAATAAATATCAAATTATGAATTTAGATATCCCATAACTGGACAACTTGTATCAGCTGATATTGGGAGCTACCAGGTCTCCACGTATCGTGCAAATGTTAATCATTTTCCAGCTGATGTTGGGAACAACATGTTTTGATAATAAATAAACTACTGAAGTATTGTGTTACTTAATACCTATATTCTTTATTGTTGTTATAATTGCTCTACCAATTTATAATTAAGTTTCCAACACAGTATACACAAAGCTTACTTTCATGGTACTCATATCACTCCAGCACCTGTTGTAGAGAAGGCCAATTCCTATAGTCTCCAGAAGATACACCTGTGGGGGGGAGTGCCTCACACTGATAAGAGTTTCACAGGCATGCTCTCATACAGCGGTTCCCAAACTTCTTGCATGCACGACCCCCTTTTCAGAATGAAATTATTGGTGACACCTCCATTCACTTCACTGTTTAATAACAATTTATTTCAAAATTTATAACTAAGGTTTTTGACAGGAAAAAAGAAACTACCATTCACAAGAAATTTACTTATCATCCTTGGGCCACCTAAAACTCCAGAAAATACTAAAGAGAGTTTGGTATTACTTTATTCCGCGAACAAATTCAGCCTAAATAATCTGCTCATTCTGGTTGTGGTGGTAGTGGTGGTGATGATGATGCTGGTGCTGATAATAATAATATTTTATTCACCATTTAGATCATTCACATTATATGGACTTCATCCAGAATATAATATAAGCAATATACAATAATAATGTACTATATTTGCATTATGCCTTATTTAAAGTTCACATTTTTACTTCCTGAATAAAGGGTATGTTGTGGTAGAAAGTCTTTGATTTCTTCATTCAATTGTTTTATATTGATTATTTCTTCAATTGGTAGTTTATTATATATTTTAATGCCTATATTTGCTAGATTATTTTTAAAATATTTGTGCATATTTGAACATGGTCATTTTTCCTTCTTAGATTATGAGAATGAATAACTAACTATATTTGTACATAATTCTCCTTGATGTCCCTTAATATGATTTACAACCTCTATTATAAAGAGACAAGCTAATGGTAGTATATTAAGTTTCCTAAAATAGGATCTACAAGACTTTATACTATCTAATCCATTTATTATTCTTGTTGCTCTCTCCTGGATAGTAAATATTCTATTACATTTTTCTCCCCAAAATTTTATTCCATATTTTAATAGACTCTGAAAATGAACAAAATATAAATTTTTCAGTCCTAATAAAGTCAGTGCCCATTTTAGACTTTTAAGCATATAACAAACAGAACTAATTTCAATACTAACTGAATTTGGAATCGAACACAGTGAAACACTCACAAATAATCTCTTCTGAGTCAGAATATTACAACACAAACTCTTTATTATAAATCATTTAACATACCCACTGTAAAACCACAAGAGAGATAAAAAATAACAGTTAAAAAATTATCGAGTTTTGTATTTGGTGCCCTGTAAATGCACATAACTACATCACTAATACTAATCAATATCAATAATAACCTCAAAGATTTTATCTTCCTTGAGGTCCTCAAATAGGTTCTATATTTCTAGTGTTTATATCTGATCTAATATACATACATACATACACAATCCCCCATGCTTATAGGCTTTCCTACAGAAAGAATCTATTAGCATAAACTGTTTGAGGTTAGTAACTATTAACTGCTCTGAACTTTAACCATGTTCAGCTATGCATAGAACATCTACATGCAACAAATCTACATTTAATAACACATCTAATTTTGTTTAACCTGTGTTTAAACTCATTTACTTTTATCCTCGGCATGCAGTGCACACCTTAACCTCTGTCTCAGCATAGATTTCCAAAAAACTTTAGCATGGAATCAGCAATCATCACTTTTTTGTGTCTTCTTGAAGCACCGGATTTTTCATAGATAAAAGTGTTCTCATTTACCTCACCATGCAATACCTCAAATATGTTGTGATATATTGGAATAACTGATTTTCCATCTTGTTCACCTCGTATGGAAGTTGTGCAACTTCTCCTCACAGCTTCTCCTTTCATGGCATTGGCAAAATTTGCACTCTCTTCTTCCATCCTTAATTTAGTCTTTAGATCTTCATTTTCCATCTTTTAACATTGAATTTCTGCTTGAGCACATTTCAAATCTTGTTTAACATCCCGATTATCATTTGAAGGAATGCTATCACTTCAGCCTCGTGTGTCCTACCAACTACTCTCTCCTTTTCTTGATTTCTACTTTTTTTTTTCAGATCAACCCTTTTTTTCTCCAATTTCCACATCACTATTACATTCATTGCTCACTATCCTCCTTTCTGACCTCACTCATGGAATTACGATTTTTATATAAATTTTGAGTCATATTTTGTGTTGTGACACCACTCATTGCCATTGACATGTATGATAGATTACCTGATGAAAAGCAGCCAGGAATCTATAAAATAAACTGCTCAGAATGCAACAAAGTATACATTGGCAAAACAAAAAGAAGCATTGGAATTAGGCTGCAGGAACACCAGAGAAACATTAAGTTCAATCAGATATATAAATCAGCAGTTGCACATCACTTTTGGAGAGACAAACATAATATAGAAATAGCAGTCAAATTACTGAAATTTGTAGATAAATCTTTGGAGTTGGGAATATTGGAAAAAATCTTTATAAAAAAATATGAAGATAGGATTGCAAACTTCAAGATTCCAACAGAAAACAAATTAATTCAAAAATTTATTAAAATGTCCATGAGAGTTATACCAAGTCCACTAGCTAATTACGAATTCATTTGCAAGTTCAAGTGCATACTTAAAAATTGTAACACCTGTTCAATCACAATAGCTATTTGCACTGCTGTATAACTAGTCAAAATAACCATAATGCAACAGTTAGGTAAACATTCTTAATAAGAACAGACGTGAAAATGAATAAATTCTTAAATAAAAGTACTTTCCCCATATCCAACGTGATCTCCCTAGGGAAGCTGACCCACAGTTGGGAACTGCTGCTCTAACGTGTCAAGGATTTTAATGATAGTGGATTGCTCTGCTCGAATCCTTTGAACATTTGTTGAATTTATATTTTAGCTAGCGGTTTTGTTTACTGTGAATGAAAATGGCTATACTGGATCCAAACCCATACTCCCACTCTCTTTTCCCAGTTTACTTTTCTCTCATAAAGAACTTTGAAAAGGCGATGAAAAGAATAAAGAAGCTTTCAAGTACCTAAGAGACATATTTTCACAACTGAATGATTAAAGTACAGAAAGAACTCTTTGTTCTTACATTCAGAAACTTCTTGTGAATGAAGACTTTAGGTTAAGTTTGTCAAGGCAATGATCAACCAGCTTGGAAAGTCTTAAAATTGTTGTACATGACTTCTTGGGTAACCAGAGCTGGAAACTGAGCTTATAAACAACCTTATAGAGAAATATCGTACATGTCCCTCAAAATTCACTTTCTCAAATCTCATCTAGATTTCTTTCCAGAAAACTGCGGTGAGTTTTAGCAGTTTTGCTAACACATTTCAAAAATGAAAAGATGTCAGAGTAGTTGGAATCCTGCTATGCTTGAAGACATCAACAAGAGATGGCCCAAAACAGGATTCCAGATATAATCAAAGAGGAGGCACACTTATTAATTGGTCAATATTTCAGGTACTAATTTCAATTCCTATATATTTTTGTTATATTTTGTGTTGTTTGCTATTACTGAATTTAAAAAAAAAATTAATTTAATCTAATACTGTTAAAAAGTTTGCTTTCAGTATAATTATGTATAAAGAACAGGTTATACATCTCCAAACCTATAGCTAATATAAAAATTCTGATATCAGGTTCACGTCATTACAAAATCTGTTAAGAGTAGTCCGAAGCTTTCACGGCCGGAGTCAGACTTATAACTAGAAGTTTCTTCTGGGCTTGGAAGCCGTGGTCTGTTGGAGCTAAGGAATCCAAACGTTTCATCCCCACCTGCGGAGGACATATTCAGTGGCACGGTCTGAGTCTTATGGGCAAAGGTCCTCACACGACTGAAATGCCAGCTGGAGGTGTTATATTTACATACGGGCTGCTCGAAGGGGATTGGTTCGGCTGGAGCAGGGGGTGTGTACTCGGAGGGCAGGGCATCTCCACTCTGATAGGTGATTAGTTTGCATGAATTTTGCGAGTGTGGGCTTGTTTTATATGCTCTAATATTGGATGCCAGGTTATGCTCAGTTTGGGAGCCTCTCCCTTTCTGTTGAAATTATTAAGGGTGCTTGTAGATTTCTATTGCTTCACATTGTAATCTAGTGTGGTAGTATGGTTGAAGAGAGAACAGATGTTTCATTATATTGGATAATGTGTTCTCCGTCTGCCCACATTGCATGTTCTGCCACGCAGATTTGTCTGGATGGCCCACACAGCAGCATCCCTTGTGTTCAGAGACCCGTGTGTTGACACTACGTTGAGTGGTGCCTATGTATACTGCACCGCAGGAACAAGGAATCCGGTAGATGCCGGCCAAAACCAGCGGGTCCCTGGGGTCTTTGGCCGAGTGTAGTAAAGTATTGATTTGTCTGGTATGCTTGAAAATGGTTTTGATGTTGTGGCGTTTGAGTAAGCGTCCAATTCTGTCAGTGACCTTATTGAAGTACGGCAGGAATCATTCCTGGGCGAATCATGTATGGCCGGGTGATGTGTGGGTGGGCATATCGCTCTGCGTACTTCTTGTGCTGTTTAACCATTTGAAGATAAATCCTGTTCCAGATGCCAGAGTTCCTGTTGCAAAGAGTCAGGCTCGCAGATGCGAGCAGCACGGTCAGTGAGGGCCTTAATCATCTCATTTCTGCTTTGGGTGATGGTTGGTATCTTTGTTCAGATACCAGTTGGTGTGGGTGGGTTTGCGGTAAACTGTGTATCCCAGCTTCCCGTCTGGTTTTTTGGTGACCAGAACATCCAAGAAAGCTAGTTGACCATCTCTCTCTTTCCCAATGGTGAACTGGATCCGTGGATTGATACTGTTGAGATGCTGGAGGAAACCATCAAGGGCTGAGTCTCCGTGGCTCCATATGATGAAAGTGTCATCCACATAGCGGTACCATATGGATGGTTTGAGAGCTGCAGAACTCAGAGCCTGAGACTTGAAGGACTCCATAAAGAAATTCGCAATAACTGGGCTGAGTGGGCTGCCCATAGCGACCCCGTCTATTTGTTTGAAGAAAGTTCGGTCCCACTGAAAGTTAGTAGTAGTGAGCATGTGATGAAACAGTGCTAGTATGTCATCTGGAAAGAGATCTTTCAGCTGTGTGATGGCGTCACTTACAGGAACCATGGTAAAGAGGGGGACAACATCAAAGCTCACAAGGACATCTTGAGGTTGCAATGTGATGGTCTGTAGTTTCTGTATGAAGTGATGTGAGTCCTTGATGAAAGTGTCAGTGGACCCGATATGAGGTTGTAATAAATTAGCTAAATACTTGGCAACTGTGTAGGTAGGACCCAATTCAGCTGACAATGGGTTGTAATGGTACCTCTGCTTTATGTATCTTGGGCAGACCGTAGAGTCTAGGAGGTTGAGCTTCAGATCTAGTGATGCAACATTTGTCCTCAGGTGTTATGGATGACGTTTTGACTAGACTGTTGGTTTTCCGTAAAATGCAAGATGTAGGATCACGTTGCAGTTTTCAGTAAGTGTCAGGCTGTAGTAATTCTACGATCTTGTTGTGATAGTCACGACGGTTCAGTCTCAAGGGCAGTAGCATTGCCCTTATTTGCAGAGCAGACAATGATGTCCGTGTTTCCTATTGTGTCAGGTTGCTTTTTGGGCGTTTGGCACATTTGAGAATCCTGGCGGATTCTCAGAAGAATCAGACCGCGCCACTGAAGATGTCCTCCGCAGGTGGGGATGAAACGTTTGGACTCCTTAGCTCCAACAGACCACGGCTTCAAAGCCTGGAAGAAACTTCTAGTTATAAAATTTGTTAAGTTTGACTACTTTTATTACGGAAACACATTAAAATATTTTTGCTGACCAGTGTAATCTGTATAGGAAAATGGTACAGTATGGGTGAGATTTTTTTTAAGACCAAAGTGATAAAATTATAAGTTTGAAGAATGTTGCAGGCAGAAAAAGTTTTATTATATAGAACAAAATTTAAATTGAAACAAAATTTAAAGTGAAACAAAATTTATGACATTTTCAAGCTTTCTCACCAGTCTACACTACACATACCTCTGTTTCCTCAACAATGATGTTAAAACTTTGCAATCCTGTATATATTTCAAAAGCATGATTCCATTCATCTTTCTCCATACATTTTAACATCCTGTTCATTCCAAAGTTTCCTATTATTTTCTTCCTCAATGGCTTCCATTGACAATCTGAAAAACAGAAACAAAACATTGCTACAAATGTCTAGAGTCTATATATATATATATATATATATGATCTTCAAAGTAACATAATTAAATCAGAAGCATTTTGAACAAACATCTCAAATATTACATTTTAAAATAATTTTTTCACCCTCTGTCCAGTACAATATGTCTGAAAGATACCTTTCCTACTTTTTCAATGTAATGACATAACTGTTAATGCAAAATGGCTCCAACTCATAGTAGCTTCTTAAAATCCATTGCAGCACCTCCTTGCTTGTTAATGATCAACTGTTTATTTCATTATCAAATAAAAGCATCTGCAAGGTACTTTGCACCCACTCTTATACCTCAATGTTTTTGTATCCTTTGTTGCTGTCATCCATGTTTTTATGCTTACAAAATCACAGAAATAAGAAATATTCAATATAGGTCACCCCAAGGACTTTGGAAAACACTGGAAATGTTATTATAATTAGCAGCACATTTCCACGAGTCTGTAATGGAGAAAACTTAATTTCATGAAAAGTTTAAAATATTTGTTTATTTATTACCCATTTATTATGCAATATAAAGTTATTTTTCTCTGCCTTGTTGTAGTATGATATGGACTAAGATAGATGAAATACTTCCAAGAACTGCTTAACCCTACAACAGGAATGAGCCCAAAACATGAATTACTATAAAAATTACTACAAAACCAGGAGGAAAATGGAAATGTAGAAGAAGTAGAACCACCTGATAAGATAGATATAGATATAGCATTACAAGCAATGCAAAATAATAGATCCCCAGGCACAGATATGTACCAGCCGAGCTATACAAATATGGAGGAAAACAAATAAAAGAAATACTACACATATTAATAAAAAGGATTGGGATGAAGAGATAATTTCAACTCAGTGGAAAACAACTAAAATTATACCAATTTATAAGAATAAAGGTGATAAACAAGAATGACAGAACTACCGGGAAATATCCCTGTTATGTACAGAACACAAGATACTCTCAACCATTGTAAACAATAAACTCAAACCATATACGCAGAGAGAATAATAGGGGAATATCAATCAGGATTTAGACCAGAAAGATCAATAATAGATCAGATTATTAAATATAACATTTAATTTCGTGTCGACTCGCAACTGAGGATGCAGGCAAAAGCCTGAGAAACTAGTTTTGCATAATTCAACAGTAAGTGGAGCATAAGATTATCAAATCGACTCACTAGATGATTAAGAACATAATAGATCAGATATTTATAATCAAACACATTTTGGAAAAGAAATGGGAATATAACATAGAGGTACATAAAATATTTGTGGGTTTTCAGAAAGCATATCACACCATAGAAAGGAAGAAAATATATCACATCTGAAACAGTTCCAAATCCCAGAGAAAATAATCAGATTAATCAAGGTGACAATGTACAACACCACAGCTCAAATTAAAATAGGTAATCACATAACAGATAGTTTTAATATTGCAAATGGGTTCAAACAAGGAGATGGGCTGGCTCCCACCTTGTTTAATTTAGCACTGGAATATGTAATCAGGAAACTACCAGTAGATGTAGAATCTATATTATATTACAAATCGGTACAAATCCTAGCATATGCAGATGATATAAATATAGTTGGAAGAACCAAAAGAGAGATTTCAGACACATCAAAATTAGAGGAGAATGCAAAGGAAGTAGAACTTATAATGAACAAAGAGAAAACAAAAGTTATGATATAAAAAAGAAATAGTAAAAACAGAATGGGAAATACCTGTTTTAATGAGCATCATCTAGAAATAGTCAATAGTCAAATATTTAGGAACAATTATTAATAATAAGGGAGATGAAAGTGAAGAAATTAAAGCCAGAATAACAGCTAACAAGGCATACTCGCTACAGAGCATATTTAAGAATAAAATAATATTACCTAAAACAAAAATAAGATTATATAAAACACTTATAAAACCAATACTAATATATGGCAGTGAGGACTGGACTACGACACACGAAAAACTTCTAGTATTTGAAAAAAAATACTTAGAAGAATATACAGACCAATTAAAGAGCAAAAAATGTGGCAAAATAGATATCATAAAGAACTATATGGCATATATAAAGATATTAACATAGCATAAGAAATTAAGATCAGACAATTAAAATGGGCAGGACATGTTCAAAGAATGAAGGATAAATGGATTCCAAAGAAAATTTTAAATGGAAAATTCTATAAAACAAGGCCCAGAGGGTCCAGATACTCAGAATTCAAATGTGGAGGCAGGGAGCAGAAGATGTAGCAGAAGATACAGAAGAATGGAGGCAGAAATTGAGGGACTAAAAGGGACTGTTAATGCCACATAGTATAGTATAAGGCAAACAATTGCCAGACTTGAGAGTACATGGCACAGTGCAGAAACCATGCAGCTCCATCTCCATCAGCTAAGAAAAAGATACACACTCAGTCTAGCTTTATATTGAATTTTTTGAAAACCTTTTAGAATTTGTAGTGCGGTTGTGGGTTATACGTGAATTTGCAGTATCTTGTAGTTTCTTTGATTACTTCTAGAGTTGATGTCTCTCTTATGGTTTTCTCGAGTTCGCATTTGTTGATCCTTTTTATTAGGTTGAGGTGTTAAAGCCATTGTTTGTGGCTGTGTTCATGATGTATTCAAATTCATTCTTCTATTCTGTGGCAATGTGTGGGATGTTGACCAGTCTAAACGTCAAACTATTGAATAATGCATATTGGTGTGGTACTGGGTTGAATCCGTTCTTTTTTATGTATTATCTGTATGTGTCAGTTTATGATATATTCCAAACTGTATATTATTCTCCTTTCTGATTAGTTTTAAATCTAAAAATGGAAATATCATAAAATCGCTATGAATTTTGACCTTCTGCGTAGGATCACCTTTCCAGATTCATTTCAGATCCACCAGAGGTCACCACAGTTCACACAACTTGCAAGGGACCAACATGAGCATCAGAAACCAATGGGTCAATGGCTGAGGATGGGAACGCTGGTTCCAGAAACATTGTTCCAACTTAGGAAAATATAGTAAGTGAAGTGTGTAAAGTTACCCATAGTGTATCATTTTAAATTAAGGTACCTATTTCAGTGACAGTTTGGTACACAAATATCCTGCTAATTTTCAGCTTCTTGAGAATCTAGAAAAACTCAGGTGGCAATTTTCCAATCTTATGAAGGTCTATTACAGCAATGCAGTTTTCATAATCTCCACATTGCTTGACTAATCATGTAAATGACATGCTCTTTTCATTGCAGCTGAATTCAACAATAAATTGGCAGAGATTAAACGCAGTAGTATTATCACATTATATAAACAACTGATATAGTCCCTTTTTAAAACTCTAACAGAACTTATGACCATACTAGATATAGGTATTAGGTTTAAGCAATGATGGAGAAATAATAAACAATAAGTAAACACAAAAATCAGTGGTTGCAGTGCATTTTTGGAACAAAAACCATGAAATAGAGAAAAATGCAAAGATGTTAAAGATGGTTTAAAAATCAAAAGAATTGAATATCTGGGAAAGAATTGACTGAACAAAATATAAGCAACTATTAATTAATTTTGACATCCTGGAAGCAGATACCTCAATATTTATGTTATCATAAGGCCACCAGAGTCAACTCAAGGACACAAACAAATTGAACTCGAGTGATTCAAAACTCCAATAAATGCTGAGGATGTTTACAAAGGTTCATAAAATATGTCCTGATTAAATCTTAAGTAAGGTTAGGAAATTATTTTTAAACAGTTTGACTCTCAAGATATATCAGCAGGCCCCATTTCCTTCACCCTAAAGAAACCTCTATACATACCTGAGATGTGCAGTAGTTTGAAGAAAGATATGTCTGAGTCACAAGTCATCCTCTGCAAGTTAGTGAAAGTTGCCTGTGCTGCAGGGCTGCTTTCAGCTTTCTCTGCCCATTTCTCTAGCACACTAAATATAACATTATAGTTTTCATCTTCAATTGACTTCTGTAACAGTACCTTATCATCACTTTCTATGGTATGGTGTTGGTGTGAATATGTACGGTTTGGTGAAGCGTGACCAGCATTGTTTTCCCACCTGTTTGTGTAATTCTTTTGAAAGGTTGGTGCTGCATTGTCACTAGAATTCAACTGTATAAGAGGTTTGGTATATTGAGTTCTTTTCAGTTTAATGGGTTCGCTCACTTTGTTACAGCCATGTACCTCCACCTGCTCCTTAGGTACTGGTCTGCTAACTGTCTTCCTGCAATCTGTCTGTTTATCAATGATATTCCTGGCTTTGGATGCATCATGCTCATGTGAAGTTCCCTGTGTACCAATGTCTGGCAGAGCAAACAACTGCTGCTTTTCTTGTTCATATTTTGCTTCACCTCCTACTATGGAGAAAAATTTCTTCAATAATTCACTTGATATTTTCTGCAAGGTCGGTCCTGGTAAACGTTTAACAAAATTATATAGGTTTAAACTGAAATCATCTACATCATGTTCAGTACAATATGACAACAGTCTGTGGATAACCAATGGTTTCACTTCTACACTTTTTGCTAAATGGTCCTTAAATGACAACAACAAATATTTCACTATTTGTACAAAGAATGGATTTTCTGCCATATGACTGGTGCACACGTCCATAAGCTCTTGAATAGAATTAGAATCATGTTTCTCCCTTAAAACCTTTTCTATGCACTTTCCAATATCTTCTGGAGAACAACTGAATTTCCTGATTAATTTAAAATATAAATCCCACTGTTTTCTGGAATGTGCCTTCTGTGCCAACTGCATATAAATATGGTCAAAAAATTTATCATACTTTTTCCACTTTGCATGCTCGAGGATGTTAATTAACAATGCTGAATCCCATTCCAAGGTCACTTGTGGGAACTGCAACAAAAATATGCATACATTAGCAGTTAGCAAGCTAAAATTACATGGCATCAGGTTTACTATTTAATTTTTCATATTAAAAAGAACTAGGCAGGTACAAGTTTTCTGTTGACACCATTGGTAAGTGCATATTTAGATCAGCAAGTGTAAAAATGAGCTTCATCACTAAAGTAAATTTTCTTGTTTTGAAAAAATGGATAAACTATAATAATGTCCAACATGCACACCTTCCATCACTTGTTTTCTCTCAATGCCAATTGTATGTACACACCACTGTAAAAGTTCCTACAATTATATAACAGGAGTTTTGAAATGTGTTTTCAACTTTACATGCAAAGCATTCACTATAATATGTATTTCCTAACAGTATGCTATAATATTATTTCTGTTTTGCAAACGCTAATTATAACTTTCTATTGCTGCTTGCTACACTGAATTACATTCAGCACTAAGAGCTTACTTGAATCTGATTTTACACATGTGTGCTGATTTACTGACTTCAGTATTCAGTAATGTTATAGCAGCAGCAATTCAGGGTTGATAGAGGAAGCTTGCACTTCTCCCAAAATAATCCAGCTTTCCCTTCCTTCATTCATAATTAAAATATCTGCATTTTAAATCTCTCCATTTATCCAGCACTACATTATTTTAAAAATAAAAATGTGATTATAGAACAGATTCAATTGTTTTCCTGACAATAGTAGCAACATAACTGATGTCTCTACTGAACTTGGGCTGCGATTTGCTGTGGCCATAACCAAATCACATTACACCACTCAGCCAGATAGCTTACGCTGTTCTGTCAACTACAAAATTAAAAATAAAATCTCAAACTGTGACCAGAGTTGCTGTTTAGTTGTTCTGTTATAATAATATTAATATTTTGCAATAATTTTATAATAGGAAATTTGATTCTTGTTCACCATGAAGCGAAGAAAGGAAAAAATATTGGACACTACTATTTCTGTGGAACAAATTTTAGTACTGGCATAAAAAAAACAAAAGGCTGACGGAAGTGTGAACATTATGGAATGTGTCAAAGAGAATTTAGTGCAGTCTGAAAAAAGTGACATGATAGAAATGGAGACTCCTGAACCTGAGAAGGAAACAAATGACAATGAAAAATGTGTAAGTGATATAAAACCTTAGTGCAGTATGTGATACAAAGGGTAGTTTGGTAAGTAACTTAGTTTTATATTAAAGAGAACAAATTCAGTCGAGCAACATAATTTATTTATCAACACTGTCCCCTTGAAGTTGCACTTGCTCCAATGTTTCTTCAGTTTCATAATTCCCTCATAAGTGAGTTTCTTCGAAGCTCTCAGAATACTAGTTTATTTCCTGTATGACCATTTGATTTGACTTAAATTTATGTCCAGGTAGGAAGGTTTCGGGTTTCAGGGACAGATGGTAATTCAAGGGAGCGAGACCAGATGAATATGGGTGAATTTCAAATTGTAATTCAGTCAATTTGTTCTTAGAGATGCGGCTTGAATTTACTGGCACATTGTCAAGGTAAAACAACACTATTTTTTTGGCCATTGCTGGACATTTTTCTACTATTGCTATCTTCAGTCTCTCCAAAAAAGATACATAGCATTCTCCAGTATGAATGAATTGAATGAATTTTATTTCAGCAAATAACATTATAATTAAATTTACATTTTTCCCCCTACATTTATAACTAGTTTCATAACTTCATAATTTATATCAATCAAAAAATTATATATTTTCAATAAATTGTAATTTGTTTTGCTAATTTAACTGATTACTGAATCCTTGTCTTCCACTCATCAGTAGTTTCCTACTGGAATATACAGAAGACTTGTGTTCAATATTGTATTGAAATTAAAGTATATTACAAATATATCTTAACAAACTACATAATACATTACACTCAAAAATACACATAATTTAATGAATTTATTTCTTACAATGAATTTTATGCAAGTTTCACAAACAAGTAAACCTATTAAAATCAAAGTAAATGATTTACATTTCCACGTTCTCAATACATGTAAACTAATCACTACTGAAACATTTAAATTTCTCATTTAACCACCATGACTTTACGGAGTTGCATTCCTTCCATATCCCATTACAATTAACACCAGGTTTAGTGTGTAATGGGAATATTTATTCACTCCTAGATAGTGCAATTGTCGACAATGTTGTTCCCATTTGTCTTGCCTACCTTTCATAACCATTTTCAGTCCTGGTGGTGTAGTGGTAACCATAGCGGGTTCAAAACTGGCCAGGACCGATCCTAAAATCCTAAAAAATCCTAAGCATGGCTTCCTTTGGAAGGGAAGTAAATCCATGGGTCCTGTGTCATACATTTACGGCATGAAAAAGAATCTCAAGCCTGAAAGAAGAGGCCTTTGAGAAAAATTTGTTGGCCATTTCACGCCCTGAATAGGATGGGACGTTGATGATCTGTGATGTTAAAAAGCATCTGTAAATAAATTAAATCAAGCAATAACCATTTTTGTCTACCATGCCAATGTATTTTGAAAGTTTCTTAATATTCTCCAGTAATGGACTTCCTTTTCTTCGAGTGGTCAATCAAGAGAAATTTTTTAACATCCCAATAAAGCTGAAGCCATCATCTTGCCAGCACATTTCACCTTTTACAGAGTCGACTTGCCTCATGAAGTCCATTATTTAGACTGTTGTTTCATTTCCAGTATACATAATAAATTTGTGTTTCATCCAGTCTCAAAATGCCCTAAAAATGTACTAGATTCTTCTTAAACATTTCCAAACAGTCGGCCAATGATCACTTGGAATTTAGCTTTTGCTCCAAGTGAGCAGAAGTGGCATCCATCTTGCACAAAGATTTTCATGTGTAATCCATTGTGCAAAATAAAATTAACCACTCAGTTGAGATGCCCATAGCATTGAACACTTTCACTCATCTGTCAGTCAAAACAATATCATGGCCTTTATCAATGATGAAGCTCAGCTGATTTGGGAGCTACAGGATGTTATGCATCTTTGTAAACAAATCCTCTTATGAATTTCCTTAGCCATTTTCCCTACCAGAGAAAAGAATTTAATCACTCACCACAAACTCCAATCTTATCCATTTTTCATTATCACTCAAAATGCTTGTGTTTAACTGCAAAACAATGAATTAACATCAGAATGACTTGTGACCATAGAATATTGATACATAGAAAGCAGAGATGTAGTATGCAAATCAATTCATCCTTGTATAACGCAATCTTCTAAAGACGGACATTTTACCTTCAGCCTTCCATCAAGCCTTTGAGTGTCTTTATATATAAAATAAGATCTACAACCATGTGCACCATTCTGGATTAAATTCGTACTGATCGAGGGTTAATGAAGCATGATTAAACTTTGATTGCAGTGAAATTGTACTTGTAGTGCATCAGAAGTAATTCTCATTAACCAACTGCCATCATCTGACTGGGAGCTAGGTTACTGAACAAAAGGAAAGTAACTCTATTCTAAAAGGTTGTAATGCAATTACAATCTCCTTCTCTATATCGCTTTGTTTTGTTTGATTACCATATAGTTTGGTAATCAGAAGATGGCAAGAGGGGACAGAAATGCAAGGAGGCTTGAACTGTATATATGCACACTTAAGAGTGTATGTGAGATACCTATGCTGCCACATGAAGGGGACCTATCAGGCTCATATTTTGCAAGCCCCTGGACTCCTAACTATGGGCAAGTATCTGACAACTGTTTATTTTTACCAGCACTAATGTATGTGAACATAGGGAGGGTAAAAACTGTTTATGTAGCACATTCTTCATGTTTGCCTTCTCATCACCAGACAATATGTAGTAAATGAAAAAGGAAAACATAAAGGTTTCCAAATTTTTCTCAGCATGAGATAGACATTCTGTTGGGACTAGCTATCTCATATACCAACAAACTGGAAAATAAAAAGACTGATTCATGTTCTTTATAGGAAAAAAAGGAGGAATGGAATGTTTTAGCCATGCATTTCAACATGACACCAGATAAATTCTAATTACCAAATAAATAAATTACTATTTGTTCAGAGAGTGAGAGTCATGAAGTGTAAAATTATATTCATGGGTGAAATAGGGTGATTGCGGTTAGTAGGAAACTCTAACCTCTCAGTCATTTCATTTAATTGCCACCATACTGTGTCCTTTGATAGCCAGGATTTTTCTTCAAATTTTCTGTCCCCATACTCTTCAAAAGAGTCACCTCTTTCCACAATGATTGGTTTTGACACTGGTGGCAATTTAAGTAATCCAGGTATATTATCTCATCCTTAATACCTTCAAGAAAATCAAAACCGGCAGCCATTTTGTACTTGAGCGCAATCAATGTAGTTGATTAGTCCAGCACCTGTGGTTAAAGTGGACCATAATCAACTATTTTGTTTAACTATGATCACTGTCAATGCACCGAAAAATCATAATGAACAGGGTCAAATGCAATTTGGCTGCCATCAAAAATTGATCGAGGATGGTGTACATGGCCACTAGAGAAGCAGAAATAAATCATACACTTGAATAGTCATACTTTATTGTCTTTTGCCTATGAAGAAGAGTTTTATTTTTATTTATTTACGGATGCTCTATAACATTCCGGTCATCAGTGTCCCATTCAATTCAGGACGGTACTGCCATGGGTGGCCGAGGTCATTAAGGAACAAACTCATTAGTGAGATGTCTGGATTTCAAATCTCACTAGGGTCATCCTCCCTCACTGAGGCTTTTTCCAGGTTTTTCTCAGTCCTCATAAATGGCTAATGCAGGGGAGATGCCCTAAACTTAGGCCTGGAACATCTGTTTCCTTCCTTAAAAAAATCTTTTCCAATATAACATTTCATCTCATGTATCATCAGTATCCACTGCCTGTGGTGCCTCAGTAGTTAAAAAGGGTGTTGAACACTTTTCAAATATATATATATTTTTTTTTTTCAGGGCAGAAGCAGCTGACAAATTTTGATCAGAGGGCTCTTCTTTCAAAAGACAATTCTTTGAGGTTATTTTACATAAATGCTATAAATCTACGACATGGGTTTACAGCTTTAATTGAACATAAGCTCTTCGAAATATGGCAAAATATGTGACTTTTAAGTATTTTAACTACTTTTGCTTCTATACCTCTTGCTTTTCTGCGATAATTTTCCCTTTGACCATATTGCTGTAATAGTGGGAGAAATCAGTAATAACTGCAGTTTATAAAGAATAGTTGGCAGGTTTGATGGGGTCAAATTGCATATTATCTCTAATCAAGCATGCTTAATTAGTTCCATTCCACAGCATGCAACTTTGCATGGGGAAAAAAGAGAGGGGGGCAGAGCTGCTGTGTTACAGCACTCCACTTAGTAATTAAAAAAAAAAAAAAAAAAAAAAAAAAAAGAGGGCAGCCCTCAGCAAGTAAAAGATAAACTTACCCCATGTTCAAAACGACAATTGATAAGGTTGCAAAATCGGCTCAAGAAACGAAAGCAATATCCTTTAAACAGATTATTACAATACATAAATCCTCCTGGAACATATGGGTTCCTCACCTGCAAATAAAAAATTACATCATTTTGAAATTATAATGCTTCATGATTTTTAATCATGTACATCCTTTAAATAACTGCATTCAGTTGCTTATTACATCCCCTTTTTGCATCAAGTTAAGCCAGTTTAAATGGACTCAATTTCACAAGGTAACCGTACATGTGAACGATAATTTTTTAAAAAGGTGCTAGAATTGTGTGCATATAGCAGGGCAACATTTCCAACATCTCCTGCCATAAAGTATGTGCTTATTGTAATTGTGAAAACTTGAATCAGCTGGTGGATATTACATCTGCTTCACCATGAGTTACTGCTCTGACTGCCAACCTACCAACTGATATGAAATGGGCAACTAAACCATGAAAGACCCAGTTTACGGTGGTAGAAATGACAGAGAAATGTTCTTGCAATCATCTTAAATATGAAAATCGTTTTCTAACACTAACCATGTGTTGTAGGATATTAGTTGGAAATGGAGAATAAGATTTGAAAAACATTCAGATCATGGCTAGCATTGGAACCATGGATCTTCAGCCTTCCATGCTAACACACTACCATGACCAACTGAGTTACCATGTCCTTCTCCAAACATGGAACCTCTCTTATCTGAATCTATATACCCTGGAAACCTCTCTTAAGGTTTCGAAAGATTTATCCTAAAAGACGATTCATAATGCTACAAGTACTCATGACCCAGGTTTCCAGTTTAACCGTTAATATATATATGGAATTGTTTTTTGCTCTAGCGAATTACAATTTACACTTACAATTAATATCTTATACACAGATAAAGTGAAAGAATAATTTCCATATATAATTTAACCCTTTATAATTAGTGGTTAAACAATAAGCATGGATCAAAAGTTCTTGCAGCATTACAAGTTGCCTCTTATAGATGAATCTCTCACAAAAGAGAAAATCTTATTGATGTCTCCAGGATACATAGAAACAGATGATAGAGGTTCATGATTCCATGCTCGGAAAAAGACATGGTAATACAGTTTGTTAGAGCATCAACACAGAAGGCTGAAGATTTGTGATTCAAATCCCAGTTATGACCCAAGTTTTTAAAGTTTAATTCTTCATTTCCAAATGTCTGCATTGTTCAATGACAGTGTATCCCTACTACTATGTTTCTAATCCATACTACAACATTAAAAGAGAATGACAATAACAATTAGTTTAATTTTAAATTAAAGTTGTTGCATTTTAGTAAATGGTAAAATTTATTGTTGATTTAGACCTCCCCCCCCAAAAAAAAAGAAAAGAAAAGAAAAAAAAAAGAAAAGAAGAAGAAAAACATACATTAATGTAAGATTCACAATATGAACTATGTTGCAGAGTTAGTGAGGACCATTGTTCAAGTACAAATAGCATCCAATTTTAAGCTCCTATATTTCTTAAGTGCAGAAAAGTATTACAAATGATTATCATCACATTTTCAACAGCTTAAAATTATAATTAACATTATTGTATGATTTAGTTGAACTGCACACTCTTAATGCTTCACTTGTTATAATGTATAGAACGGGTTTCGAGAACATCTGGTTCTATACATACTGACAAGTGAAACATTAAGAGTGTGTAGTTCAACTAAATCATACAATAATATCAATTATATGATAGGCTTCACTGTGCAAGTTCCAATTTACATTTTAACTTAAAATTAGCTTACATATGCATTCAAGCAACATTTGGGACAGTCCCTCTGTAAGTGTTTCTGCTGGATACCTTCAGTTGTAACAACTGGGTTGTATTGAATGCTAAAATGTCACGCTGAAACTTTAAAATGTTAGCTGGAACTAAATTGTTACATTGTCATATGTCATGAGTTTTGTTCATAAATTAAACCATTTAAAAATTGTCAAATTAATTTAAGGAGAGAATTCTCAATGAATATGTGTATATACATTCTTTTTCAGATGATATGAAAAAAGAGTGTGGTGTGATTTAAGCATATTGATACATCACAACTTTTACAATAATTATAGAAATATTTTGTATTCACTAAATAATCATTTGGAAAAATAGAGAAGCTGACATGCTTAAGTTTTTCTGAAAAAAATTTTAATTTAATTTTATTTGAATTAATGTTTTATTTTTTAAATATCCATGTCAACAGAAAGTATCTGTTTTGCTTTCTAAGCCAGAGAGAATTTTTCATGGTACTTTCCTTACAATAACACAATACAAAATGCTGCACTAAAATAAGATCTGAAATATATTATGTTATATTCTTGAAGTTATTAACAATGATATAATAAAATAATATTGATATAGAGTTGGTTTGTGACATACTGCACTTACTTGGTTTTTTAAATTGAACATGCTTCTGGAACATTCATTACCAGCACCAGCAGAAGATCAAATGGTAGAAGCATACTCTATAGGGTAGTCAGAGAAATTTATCAAATATATCCAAATGGTATCTCAAAATTCATGGTGCGGTTTTTATTTTTGATGTAAATTTTTCCACCATTGTTAGTTACAAAGGTTTGCAAGTGTATTTTAATAATTTTGTTTTTTTAACTATTTTACATGGTTTTCTGAAAAAAAGTGGGCTGCCACAGCTGATTTTTCTATTGAAATATCCGTTACAAACAGATAGAGAAATTGGCAGTGGGAGCCCGCTTTTGGTCAGAAAACAATAAATTTGATAAAAAAAAAATTATTGAAACACACATGCAAAACTTTGGAACTAACAACATGGGGAAAAAATTTCAATCATCAAAAATAAAAATCATGTCATGAGCTTTCCAGTCATCATTATTTAATATATTCAATAAATTTCTCTGACCACCTATAGAATATGCTTCTATCAGATGGTCTTATGCTTGTGATGGGAACGAATGTTCCTTAAACTTGTCCAATTAAAAAACCAATTAAGTGAAGTATGTGCGTCACCAAACCAACTCTAAATCAATATTAAGATCTGGGGGCTTATCCTGCATTTACTTTATGATGATGATTTAAATGCATCTATTTTAGTGATAGGATTAAGATTAGACATTATAAAATATTATAAAGAATGAGATTTTAAAGTGAATTAGGAGAAGTTCAAAATAATGGAATTTAAAAAATGAAATAAGCTGAGGAAGGATGAGAAGTGGTTTATATTGGGGAGGAGGTACAGATTG
The DNA here is from genome assembly GCA_030762175.1 of Metallyticus violacea. Classification (NCBI taxonomy): domain Eukaryota; kingdom Metazoa; phylum Arthropoda; class Insecta; order Mantodea; family Metallyticidae; genus Metallyticus; species Metallyticus violacea. The sequence goes on along the minus strand of CM060845.1, from coordinate 14,299,930 downwards.
TGAAGGAATTTTCATATTTAGGAATGGTCCTGAGCTCCTTTAGTCAATGGGAGATACAAAATAAATCAGCATTAAACAAGAGCTTAATATCTTTGAAGATAATGAAGCAATGTATGTTTGTTGCACAGAGATGAAAGTGAATTGGTTGGAAAGAATTTATAGGGTACAATGGAGTCAACATGGCATATGACATTAAAATATGGGAGATTGAGGAAAGTTGGAAATTGATTGATAGGATACCAGTGTGCTTTGTAAGATTGTGTTGGGAATTCCACCAAATGCTGCAAATGCAGGGCAGTGTTGGAACTGGGGAAGATTGGTGTGAGAGGGGGGTAATGGAGAGAGTTTTCAAGTATTGGTTTAGATAACAACAAATATTGAAGGATTCTTTGTTATGTGAATGTTTAAAATTTAAGGAGTCTGGGGTATGGGATTTCTATTGGGAAGAATTAACAAGGAATGGAATGGGTGATGTATGATTAAGAAGAAGTGATTCAGAGGGAGATTTATGGAAACAGATTAGAGAAAGGTTTAAGGATATAGACACACAGATTTTACATTCTATGAGGGGGGAAGAGTAACTAGGGTTCTATCAGGAGATAAAAGAGGATATTAAAACAGATAGATGCATTTGTAAGTGCAATAAGCAGAAGAGGGCATGGTTAGATTAGGGACCTGGAGAATAAGGGGTTTTAAAAGTAATTGTAAACATGGAATTTGCCCCATATGTGGAAATTTGGAAATTGTAGAACATATTTTCTTTTAATGCTCAGGAACAAAGGAATGAAGAAGCAATATATGCTAAACAGTTGAAGTTAAATAAGCAAATTGAGAAAGGATAAGCAAAGGAGAGAGGATATGTGATTATGTTTGCCTTGTGTAATTGGCTGGTAGTGGTATTGTGATTATATGAGGAGAGAGGATTTTTCATTTGGATTAGGTTTGTTCAGGGTAATCACAGTATGTTACCAATATTGTAATTATTCACCAGTGTGTTTGTAAAAATTATTGTATTAGCATTTGTTTCATTGGGTTTTTTTCCGGGTAATTTGTATGTTAGAAATATTGTAATTATTCACCAGTTTATTTGTAAAAATATTGTATTGGCATGTGTTTCAATATTGACCTGGTGTAGAACTTGCATTGAACCAGGCCATATTGTTATTTGTACACACTAAATAAATAAATATACCATCAGGTGCTTTCAAAGTTTAGATGTGGTAGATTAAAAGCTTAAATGTGTATGGATGTAAGCTAGTTAAGATTTTATAAATGAGAACAGGTTTATTTCTAATTTTGGGTAACTATTTAATTGTATAAAATGTTTTAGTTTATGTTATTATAATGTATCTTTGTTTAGTAGAAAGGGTTGTGCCAAAGTCCTCTTGATATATCAGTAGGAAGCTCCTGATGAACCAAGGATTGGGCTTAACAAACATTGTTAAATATATAACTAATAATTTTGTTAACTGAATTAATTAAATTGTACTTATAAAAGCAATACACAATGGAGTGCTAATATATCCTGCACTAATGTATTCAACATATTCATACTAACTCCACTTACACAAAACTAGGACTAAAGAAAAATAGTTTGTTAAAATAAAACACAAAAACATTTTGGGGAATCTAAAAAACTGAAAGAAATAAAAAAAAAAAAAAATACCGAACTGCATTAAAACAGTTAAAAGAGAAATCAATTATATACACAAAAGTGAATAAAGGCAATAAAAGAACAATTTTAGACCAAAAGGACTATATAAACAGAGTATAAATTATGTTAAAAGGAGAAGACTACAAACAAATTGAATAGAACAGCTCAATAGATGCACTAAAAACTCAACCAAAATAATGAAGACAAATACTATCCACGGCTGAAAAACAGAAAATCGTACATAGCAATCCAGTACTACCCAGACTTTATGCACTTCCTAAAATATATAAAAATGATAACTGCATGAAACCAATAATCAACAATATCGTTAATCCACATACCGGGTAGCAAAAAAGTTGATGAACATTTTTTACTCTTTTAAAAGATTTCAAAGCTTGAGCATCAAAAATTCATATTTAGTTGAAAAACTTAAAAATAGCAGAATTATAACAAAAGATATAATGGTGTCGTTTGATGTAAAAGCCCTATTCCAGAGCATACCAACAGAGAATCTTATACAAATGTTAAAGAAATGTTAAAGGTTAAATCTTTAAATTTACAAACAGAAGAAATAGACTTACTGAAATTTACTAATATATGCATTCAACAAAATTTCTTCAGATTCAATGAAAATATATTACCAACAAGTTTCAGGTCTAGCTATGGGAAACCTCCTGTCTCCATTTCTAGTGGATTTCATTCATGAGTTCCTTTGAAATATGTATCACCAAAGCCTTCCCTTTAATTTTCAAGACATGACATTGGTATCTGGATGACATATTCACAATAATACCAAAAAAACATTACATAGATGCTCTGAAACTTCTTAATCGACAACATAAATCTATACAGTTTACCACAGTAGAAGAGAGAAATGGTTAGCTTCCATTCCTTGATTTAAAAGATATAGCGATAGTCTGAACTTTGGAATTCATAGGAGAAGGAGGAAAAGAAACACACACAAAAAGTACATAAACAATTATCGTTATAACCCTATTTAACATAAATATGCAGTGTTTCATAGCTTGGCACACAGATTAATTAACATCCCACTCACAGAAACAGAGTACAAAATACAATACCAACAGATAATTAAGACAGCAATAACCAATGGTTTCAACCAAGACATAGTACTAAACTTACCATTAAATTGAAGAGACAAATACCCATGAGAGGCTTCCACAATGAAGAACACCAAGGGAAGATACATTCAAAAGTTTCACATACCATTCAACTTACCATAGCAAATTTAAGTAGATATTCAAAGAATAAATATATCAAGAATTTATTAGGTTGCACAGTAAAAGACACCATAATCAACAGAAAGGAAATCAGGAATTTATGAAATCAAATGTGCAGATTGTGATCAGAGATACAATGGAAAAACAAAGAGAAATTTGGAAATTCATAGAAAAGAACACTTTAGGAACATTTAGTATAAGTAGGTTGATAAGCCAGCAGTAGCAGCTCACTTTTGGAACAAAAATTATGAAATTAAACCAGAGGCTAAGCTGCTGAAACAACTTCACACCCCAATGGAGTTATCCAAGTGGGAAAAAATTTTTCATCTTAAAAAATAATAAAACTTGAATGAATTTTGATTTTCCTCCTTTGGATGAACTCAGCAAGTTCCTAGCAGAATCATCAGACACTGCCATAAGAGCATCCTGGTATCCAGCCACCATTTTGAGTAACAGTAGTCAGTCAACAGCTGATGATGTGAGTGATTGCTCCCAAAACATGTTCTAGTTGTATGTAAGTGTAGTTAGTGTGAACATGTTGAATACATTAGTGTAGAATGTTAATTGAAAATTTTGTATCACAGTGATTTAAAATATTGGTCTGAGATAGAACCAGGCATATTGTAATATTTGTGAACTTATTGCTATTTAAATAAATATAAATATTAAGATCTGACATACTCACAACATTTGCTACAATTTCACTATTGCCACCAATTACTTTTTGCTTCTGTTTAATTACAATTCTCTTCAGCTGCGTATCTGCCAACTGTTTGCTACTTTCTTCTTGACTGCTGTTCACAAGAGCCAACACATCAACTTTCTGTTCCAGAGGGGTTTCTGGAATATCTTCATTGCACAACATTTCATCCTCACCAATAGAATGCTGAATATCTAGTTCATCACTGCAAAAGTTTAATGCACATGGTATTCAAATAATATTAATGAACAATAGATAAATTTTATTTTTACTTAACAATGTATGCACAGAACAATGAACAAGACCAGAATGTAAATTAAATCCACTGTTAACATTTAAGAGAAATTGAGTCGTGATAGTAACATACACACCACTAAAATTGAATTAAATGGAAGACTAGTTTCGGGAGCCATCGCTCCTATCATCCAGTTCCTGATGATAGGAGCGATGGCTCCCGAAACTAGTCTTCCATTTAATTCAATTTTAGTGGTGTGTATGTTACTATCACGACTCAATTTCTCTTAAATGTTAATAATTGACACCACTGTTACAAAAGTTCACTACATTTTATAAATCCACTGTTATTTAGCATTTTTATTGGTTACATTTTAGAGGAGATACAAAAGAAAATGTACATTCACCAACAGTAATTAATAATAAAGAAATACAAGGGCTAAGTGTCCTAGTATCTGTTTCACCTCAATTACTAAAAACTACCCAACCATATAATTATCTGCATATTAATAAACCAGGGATTTTCACATTTTCACAGCATGTGCCATAAACCGCCACGGGTGGCCGATGTCGTTAAGGCACGGACTCGTGAGCGGGAGGTCTGCGGTTCGAATCCCGCCAGGACCGTCCTCCCTGACTGGGGTTTTTTCCAGGTTTTCCTCAGTCTTCATAACTGGCAAATGCCGGGGAGGTACCTAAACTTAGGCCTGGAACGCTTCCTTCCTTAAAAAAAAATATCCTTTCCCAATTTATCATTTCATCTCATGTATCACCAGTGTCCACCGCCTGTGGTGCCTCAGTAGTAAAAACGGGCGTTAAACACTACTCAAAAAAAAAAAAAAAAAAAAAAAATGTGCCATAAATTGTGAAGCAAATATTTGGCTATATTCTTTACCAGGAAATAATTAATATTATATCATATTTACCATAATTTTGCAACAGTTTTTATTAAACTAACTGAAAATAAATATATGGCGAATTCCAGCAAGATGGGGCTAAAGTTCATAAAGCTTGGACTTCTCTAAGTGTAATTCTGACCTCTTTGATAAGAAGGTTATTAGTGAAATGCTTATGTCCAAAATTAATGCCCCACAATTTTTATTTGATATACCTTAAAGACATAAATTAAATCTGCAAACACAAGATGCACTGGAAACTACATACAAACAATTATTATGGTGGATCAAAATATAGTACAACACTATAATGCATGTCTTGCAGGAAACTGTGAATATTTTTAGCATTTATTTAATATTAATAGAAAATATCAGTGAAATAGAAATAATAAGAGATTAATAGAGAATTATCAACTAGTAGAACAAATTAAAAAATTAACTTTTTTAAATGAGAACATTTTGATGATACAGTTTTGTTTACTCCCATTCCAATAAGCAAACTACTGATTGTATCCTAAACTTAGGCATTCATTTTTTACACTAAGTTGCTCACTGAAGATGGGAGAGATTCTCCAGAAATGCATCTTACTTTTGTGTAAGTGAATGGAGTTTAGTGTAAAAAATGAATACCTAAGTTTAGGTTATATTACCACTCCATTGTCAACAGCTTCGTAAGTACAATATTTACTGATTGTATGTTAAAGAAATAGCTACAATTACCAATTTACCTCGTGAAGAAGTATGAGAGTACCTCAAATTTACCAGAATTTCTTCAACTTCAATGATAAATTCTACCAACAGTTTTGGATTAGCAATGGGCTATCCTTCTACTTTCTCTATACACCTGTTCATGAGTGGATTAGAAACACATATCATTAAAGCCTTCTCCCTGATTTTGAAGATTTGACAAAGATATATAGATCATATTTCACAATAGTACACAAGAAAAAAGCTGAGGATGCTTTAAATCTCTCAAATCTATAGGATAAAAATGTCAAGTTAACTCTTGAGATTGAAAAGCAAGGATACAAATAATTTCTTTATTTAAAAATTATCAGATGTGGCAATAAGGTCAATTTTGGCATTTACAGAAATGCAACCCACAAAGAAAACTACATTAAAAACAATAATTATAAACCCAGATCACATTAGCATGCAATCCAATAGCCTATTCCATACACTAGTGAACATCTCTGAAGCAAGAAGGAATACACTCCAGAACAAGGGTCCTTAATGCATGGCCCACACCCTAATTTAGAATTAAATACATTACATGAAAGCCTAATTGAATAAAAAATTATTTCAAGGTAGAAAAATTTTATAAGTAAAAACAAGCAACAACTGCAAACAAATAAGGGAAAACAAATTTTTTTTTTACAATGTCAATAGGAAATTTGGCAATGCTATTCTTTGATAGTTTGTCAATGTTGGCATCTAAGTGGGAAGTCACTATTCACAAAATATTCTAAAGATGTTGTTCCATAATCTAAATTCTTGTCTTGCACTTCATATGCTTCATCCTCAAACAGATTGCTCTTCCAAACAAAGCATACATTTTCAAAGCATATAGGTAAAGATTGGAGAATATGTCCTCAGAAATGTAGTCTTAAAATGTGAGCAAGGGTACAATGAAGAATTGTTTTGTACTTCAAGTAGCTCTATTTGTACTGACCCTGGTATGTCAGAAGCACTGACTATAAAAGCTTTAAAATATAAACAAAGCATATAACAAATTATTTATGAGGAAGTCACTCAAATTTCACTAGTTTTATTCCATTTACTTGGACATGTTTCAAAGGCAAACCAGTGGAATCGTGCTGACGATGAAGGAAATTTGCCTTTGTAACATGTTCAAGTAAGTGGTTTAACTAGTGAAATTTGAGTGACTTCCTCATAAATAATTTGTTATATGATACTATATATCACTGTGAAAATCTTAAAATATTCAAATTTATAATAACCAAAGCATTCAAATTGAGAGTGCAGACTCACTTTGACAGTTCCATCTTTTCAAATTATTCTCCACCACACTCTATATGCTTACTCATCCTCAAAAACTACTTATCAGCGCATCCCTGACCATTTTCTTCAAGGGTTAGGCATAGAAAGTATGAAGCATGCCCAGTGAAGGCCAAAACTGCCTTTCAATGAGAAAAGTTCTCGTGGTGGTGTTTTTCGACTACAGAGGAGTTTTACTCATTGATTTTCTTCACAATTAACATATGGTGAATATGCCAGTTGTTAACGTCAGCAAAAGCCGCCTACCGAAACAAAAGAAGGTATATGCCCATTAGAGATGTTATTTTCCATGACACTAAGCCTCACATCGCAAATTTGACGAGGGACACATTGGGGGAAATGCACTGAGAAACCCTCAACAAACCTCCCTTCAGTCCAGATTTGTTCTCCTCTTTTTTTTTTTTTTTTGCGCTCATGAAACAATTGCTTACACGGGAGCAATTCAAAAACAATTAAGACATTGAGGAGTGTGTGTGCAATTGAAGGTGTGCCCTCAAACTTTTTTGAACAAAGAACGTTCAAGCTTCCATATTGTTAGCAAGTGTGAAGCGTGAAGCAGGATTTGTACAGAAAAGCTGAAGGTGTCACTTATGTATAATAAATGTATAAAAAAATATTATGGTTTTATATTTGAATTACCCTCATATGAGCTGCCAATGCTGCAAACATAGCTAATACCCATTTATTTTATGTTCGCTACTTATGGGGGTGAGCGTAGCAAATTCTTTACATACTTGCTATTGGTGTCTTCCACACCACCCGGACTCATAGCAGAACATAATGCTAGTGCCATGTATGCCACAAACAAACAACTTTGACAGGCACCATTGTTAATGGACTAAACAATTAAAGCTATCACCAGCTCAGGTTAAGCAGATAGAACTTTCTCTTCTACCTCAATTGTCACTAGCTTGATGTCAATCCAGCCTAGTAATGCTCATGCTCATATGTTGTCAGCAGCACTCAGTTCTAAACAAGGACAATTCCTTCCTAAGCCATTGGCAAACTTGAAATAAACTGGTTATACACAAGAAATATAAAAAGGAACATAGAAACAAGAACAAAATAGCACTTCAGGAATATTAAATATAGTAGTCAAACAGATAAATCAGCTGTTGTGGCCCACTCTGCTCAGAAAACCAGAACTTCATAATGGAATTGAAATATGATAAAGAGTTCCGCAGAATTAATAGTAAGGTAAAGGATCTTCATACCAAAAATAAAAACTAAATAATGTGCTTCAAAGTTCCACCATTGGACAACCTGAGTAAATTCATCTTGGAGCCACCACACAGCTCCAGCTCACCTCCAACCACCTTCAGTCAGTGTCTAGCTGATGATAGGAACAATGGTTCTGTTTTTAAACAAGTTTAGTAATGTATAGTATTACAATCACCAACTACAACATTGCTTTATTTTAAGCAAGCTTATAATTTTAAAATGCATTTAAGTGTAATTTTGTAGGAATTCTACAGTAAAATATAATTATAAATTAAATGCTCTAGCTGGTAAATTGATTGCATACTCTTATTTCTCCATTTACAAACATTTATTGGCAGAATATGTTTTCCTTGGCTGCTGATTGACTTATGGGCAATCCAAATTATGTTCTGGACACTTACAGGTGACTTCCGGCAGAAGGTTACAACATCTTGTAATTATACTATTATCTATAAGTAGTTTTAAACTGCGGGAATTTTCACAGTCAAATATAGTACAATATAATAAGTTATTTATCAGGAAATTACTCAAATTTTACTACAAATTTTTCCACTTACTTGGACATATTTTGAAGTTTGTTGCCTTCATTCTATTAATATTATCTGTTGGAATTTTGAAACTCACCAATCTATCTTCATTTTTCTTCATGTAAATACTTTTACATAAATAGTTTTGAATTGCGGGAATGTTCACAGTGAAATACTTTTCCATAAGTTCAATTTCAATGCTGATGCTAATAATTTTAATTTCTATTCCTTTCTATTTTATGATTCATTTTCCAAAAACGGTTGGCTAAAGCTGATTTATCTCTTTGTTTATACCTGCTATTCCTGAAATGTTCTTTAGGTCTGGCATTTATATTTCTTTTTGTTTTCCATAATGTATATTTTACTGAACAATTAATCTGGTATATGCCTAGTTTCTTTTCTGGGGGAATTTTTTCAATATAATTAGATGTGTAAGTGAATGGAGTTAGTGTGAAAAAAACGGTATTACATTGTTTATAATTAGAGGTTATGACATTCTTTATACTGCATTTATTTCATCGAGCCAAGGTGCATATAACTAATGCATTCCCACTATATTAAAAAATGATGCAGATATGTGGATGAAGTCTTTGCAATTGTTAAGGAGAATAATATTGAAGATGCACTGAAATTACTTAATTTACAAGAATCAACAGTAAAACTCATATCAGAGAGAGAAAATATAATAGAATCTTCATTCGTTTTTGGAGGGACCATGTTAAAAAAGCAATAGAAAATAGCATGCAAGAAAACGATAGATACAGGAAGTGCATAAATTATGTTCAAAAATAAATAAAATCAATATATAAGCAAACAGCATATTTTGCATCTATTTTATATGTTACCATGTACACATTTTACACTTTGTTGTTTGTCTTATTGGTCTAGTGGTAACCATACTTGCCTTGTAGACCCAAGATTCCAGGTTCAATCTGGCCAGGTTGATGATTTTTTTGTTTTTGCATGAAAAAAATAAGTATGGCTCCTTCTAAAGGGAAGTAAAGCTGAGGGTCCATGTAGTAGATATATGGTAAGAAAACTTCAAGCCTAGAAGCAAAGGTCTCTAAGTGAAATTTATCGGTCAATTCATGCCCTGAATTGAATAGAATGCTGATGACCTGAGAAGTTAAAGAGTGTCTGTAAATAAAACAAATCAACAAAAATCAAAGCGTTTGTCACTTTCTTTGAAAAAGGTTGTTAACTGACATTTGCTTCTTTGCCGCTTTTCTTTTCATGTGAAATGAATTTTCCACGCTCAATGCATTCTGTTGCTCATTACCTACATACTGTCATTGTCATGTGCATAGAATATGCTCGTTCAGTTTCACATGCTCTCAGAGCTTTGACAAACATCAGCAAGACTTTGCTGTTGCATCCTCTCTCTCTTCCTCACTCGCCTCCTCCGTATAAAAAGCACTTGTGACTCTCCTCACTTTTTTGCACACTTCATCAACACTTTTAATGCCATATGTGACATTCTCATGCACTGTCTCATAGGTGTCAAAATTGACAGCAGCTCCAAAGTATCAGTAACTACAGAGAGTTCGAGTCATGCTTCCTCAGATCAAGCATGATGTGAACTCGTACAAGCAACAATCACCATTCCAGTTTGAAAAAGATCGTTGAAGGGTAGAATTTCTTTGGAACTGAACTTTTTGAACAAATGCTTGAAAACAATACTTCAAGGAATGGAGTTTTATTTACATGAGACAGAGGTAAAATATTTGGGACCACATAAATTGAGCGATACATCCAGGAAATTACGGGAAAAATAGATCAAGGTTCCACTTTAGCTCCCTTTCTGAACTTGAGATCATCAGGAACAAAGACAAGCTAGTTTGGCATTTTCAGAAAATTCACACATACTGAAAACTGCATTAAAGCCAATGGTTTTGATCCTAAATCTCACCAATATGTTGTCGGTCCTGGTGGTGTAGTGGTAACTTGCCTTCTAAACCCAAGATCGTGGGTTCAAATTCAGCCAGGATCGATGGATTTTTTCGGGCGTAAAATTTGTAAGTATGGCTTCCTTACGAAGGGAAGTAGAGCCATGGATCCCGTGTTGTACATTTACAGCATGATAAAGAACCTCAAGCCTGAAAGAAGAGGCCTCTGAGCAAAATTTGTTGGCTGTTTCACACCCTGAATAGAATGGGACACTGATGACCTGTGATGTTAAAGAGCATTCGTAAATAAACAAATAAAAAAAAAACCAATATGTAATTAACAGTTTAACATATAGATAGACAAATGATCCCTTAAACAAAACAACAGAATAAAGAATACAATTATATAAAATAGAAATTGCAGAATAAATGCCTTCAATAAATAACTGGTAGATAAACAAATACAGGATTCAAAAAGCATGAACAGATAGGGGAAGTTAACCATACTGTCTTTAAAGAAAGAGAAATTGAAGTTCAAAAAATTTACATACTATTTTGGGGAAATGAGTTATAAAATAGAAAAGAAATCAAAATTATTAAAATCAGCATACCTACTATTGAAACCGAACTTATGGGAAAAGATCTATATAAAGAAAAATGAAGATGGATTGATGAATTTTGAAACTTCAATAGGTAAAAGTTTAATTAGAATGTTCTATAACCTTATGCCAGAAGACAGCAGCAATCACCCAAGAAGCAATTCAGATCACATCAGTCAACTAGCAACCTAGAATGTGAACAAGCATCCACAAATATATTCTGGCAATAAAAATTCGTAAGTGGATAAATAAAGAGTACATATAATTGACTCACCAGCTAAAACATGTTTTCGATCCATAAAAATGTTTATCGTAGTCGCATTTTGCTAATTGTACATGGGCTGATTAAGCACGTACTGTTAATCACATGAAAGACATTGCAATTGTTATTGGTAGGCATTCCCTTGAGAAAAAAAATATTCCTTAAAGGAAAGTGTTAAATGTCTGTATGAACATCGCAACTCATGTGTGAGATTACCATATTACATTACTTACCCAAAATCTGACTCAGCAAATAATGAGATAACATCACTGTCATCCTCATCATCTGAATCTTCCAATGTGCTGGTTGAAGCACGTTCATTCAGCCAAGTTCGTTTTGCTTTCCTCTGTACTTTACTGGAATCAAATGATGTACTGGTACTTGGATTTTTGGAACACTTAGCTTCTCCTGCCAGTTTGCTCTTCACTGGAAATGGCATCTTAAATAAAGTGGCTTTTTCAACAGGTGAAGTCCTATTCTGAACTACAGTTGGACCCTCTGAGTTCAGACTGTCAGATAAGTTACTTTGAAACCTCCTCACTAATGTTATGCTGCCTACAATCTTTTTGGGTGAGGATACTGCTTGTTGCTTTATTTCTAAGTCACACTCTTTTGCAAACACTGAAGTAGCCCCATTTGCACTGTTACCCTCACCTTTTTCAGGTTTTACACTATCTAATTTACTATCAGGTACTTTTAGCAACAGTGCACAACTTTCTAACTCTTGTTTCTGGAAACTGGTGCATTTTTCAGATGAAGAATCTGCTTTATATCTATTTGTCTGTTCATCTGAACAGTTACCACCACTTTTGGGTAATGTCACATGACTTGCATTCTGCTTTGCTTTGCTTCTGAATGACTCAGAGGTGCAGTTATTTATTGCTTCTTTTAAATGTTGTTCTAATGTCTTAGAACTTTCTTGTTGTCCAACACTGCTTTCACAAGAAGTAAGAGCACTGCTGTCTCCTGTTATATGCAAATATTTTCTATCATTTCTGCATAATGATGTACAACTTGTTTCTTGTTCAGCACTACTTTCCAATGAAGAACTGTTAACACTCTCTGTCAAGTCTGAATTTCTTCCATAACTTTTGTGTAAAGACATACAACTAGTTTTCTGTTCAACATTGCTTTCCAATAGAACAGAAGTAACACTCTTTGTTATATCTGAATTTCTTCCAACACTTCTGTCTAGTGATATATGAGTTTCCGATTCAACATTGCTTTCCAATGGAACAGAAGTAACACTCTCTGTCATATCTGAATTTCTTCCATTACTTCTGTGTAATAACACACAATGAGTTTCCTGTTTGACACTATTTTCTGATGAAACAGAAGTAAAACTTGGAGCAGAAATAATATTCTCTGTCATATCTGAATTTCTTACTCCACTTCTGTCTAATGACGTACAAGTTTCCAGTTCAACAATACATTCCAATGTAGTAGGAGCAATACTTTCTGCTATATCTGAATTTCTTCCATCACTTCTGTGTGGCAATGAACATCTTGTTTCTTGTTCAACACTGCTTTCTGACGAAGTAGAATTAACACTCTCCATTATATCTGAATTATTTCCATCACTTTTTTGCGATGACCTACAGCTAGTTTCCTGTTCACTAATCTCTGATGAAGCAAAAGTAACACTCTCTTCCATATCTGAATTAATTCCATAATGTTTTTGTGACGTCATACAACTTTCTTCTTGTTCTACACTGCTTTCTGATGAAGCAGAACTAAAATTGTCTGTCACATCTGAATATCTTCTACCACTTTTGCATGATGGTGTATAACCCAATTCCTGTTCAACACTGCTTTCTGAGCTACAACGGTATGTATGGCCATAATGATGCCTTTCATTTTTGTCTGATGAAATATAACTCCTCCTTTTTGTAGAAATGATTGTCTCTTTAACAATATGTCCATTACTTTTATATAATGAATTATTTGATTTTTGCTTAATATGTTTCTTTGATATGCTGACACCATTAGCTTTACCAATTGATAATTCTTCAATTTTGTTCAAAACATGTTTTGGTTCTTTATGAAGGCATTTTTTTGGTGAAGCTGAAAAACTAACTTCTTTCTGGTCACTTAAGCATTTATCAACTTTGTTTACTACACATTTTAATTCCTGCTGAGGGTAATTTTTGGGCAAAGATGAGGCACAGTTATTAGCCTGATCACTTAAACATTCATTGATTTTGTCCAAGATACATTTTGTTTTTTTACGTATGCTTTTTTCTGACAACTTTGAGATCCTGGCATTTGCTCGATCAGTCAAGCATTTATTATTTTTGTTTAAGACACGTTTTTGTTTCTTCTGAAGGTATTTTTTTGGCAAAGATGACACACTAATATTAATCTCATCACTTGAGCACCCACTTATTTTGTGTGATGCGTCAGCCTCTAAAGTAATTTGTTTCTTCTTCTCATCTTCACTTTTCTGTTCCTGTATTTCTGAGTTATCTGTTTTACACCCAATTTCTGCTTCTTCCTGTTTTCTTTCTTGTTCTATTTTCTTTAAAATTTCCCATAGTCCCATACTTTCCAATGTTTTTAGTAAATCAAGAGCATTATTACAATAAACACCATTTAACGTAAAACCACCCTCTTTTCCATTATCACTATAACTAATTTTATGACTGGAGCATTTTGCAATGTCATCATTTCTTCTTTTAGAATGCCCCAACATACCATCACTGTTTTGTTTATGTCTAATCCCCTTTCCCACAAAACCTGATCTTCTGCCTCTCTTATGTTGAACAACACATGTCTCCTCAGTGTTAACTTTATGCTTTGAACGCCCTGCAACTTTGACACGCTCCGCGATGTGACTACCACTGGTAAAAGGCTGTACATAACTCACAGACTTGTGTCTTAAGTCACTTTCTGGATCAGAACTGTTTTCTATCTCACTGATAGTCCCTGCCACCACCTGTTTTTTCCTGACTTTGCTGCCATTAGACTTCATCTTTTTGTTGGCACCATTTAACTTCACAATTCTTTTTCGTTTTCTTGGGCCGAGACCTGTTTCTTCTGAAGTCTCTGTGTGAACCTGCAAAAGAAAGATGCATTATAAAATATGAACTCTGAACATATGCAATGTGCATACAGGCATTAATATGATAGCAGTCCTTTAAAATAATTCCATTTTTTGTAACCTGCTGTGCTGAAAAAAATTGTTCATTTTATCAGAATGTGCATTCCTGTGTTTATTTGAGAAGCTCTCAATAGACACAAGCCAAAATAGTGAGACAAAGAGCAAATTTTATATCTGCCATGTCTTTCATAAATTTAAGGACACTAACAAAAACCTACATGATTATCTTATCCTTAAACCTCTTCTTGCATTTTTAATGTATTATAATCATATACATGCGTCGTTCAATATATAAGTTTCCCAATGCTATCAAACTTGTTACAGAAATAATTCCATTTTGGTATGCACTAGACTGCATATGCTATGGATTGCTGCACAGAACGACAGTCTTTATTCCTGAAGATGCAAAGGCAACAGCAACAGAAGAGCAGCAAACAGAGGCTCTGGTGAAACAACGGGCTCATACCAGATGTGGAATTGCATCATGTCAAATGCACATTTATTGGAGAACTTGGTCAGGCAGATGTGCATGCACCAATTTGGCACCCAATGACATCTACAGGAAGCTTATTGTTGTCACAATGTCTGTGCAGATGATCGTATAATACTTTATGATTGTTTTACCTGGTAAGTTTAATATAAAAAATTAGGCAAATTATTGTTTGCTGGTTTATTAAAAACATGTTGCAATATGTTTGTTGAAGGCTGAGTAAGCATTTTTGACGAAGTTCAATTTGGTTATTTTTATTACTTATTTATAAATAAGTCAAATCACAAAAATATGCTCCTTAACATCTCAGGTCTTCAGCATCCTATTCAATTCAGGGCATGAAACGGTCAATGTTAAAAGTTTTCCTAAACAACATTATCTGTTGGGACTCCCTTCAACATATAGTTTATAGGATAATAAATTGAATCAGTCATTCATATGTCCTATCATCTGTGGCAACAAGATCGCAGGTTCGATCCCGGCCAGGATCGATGGATTATTTTCGGGCATAAAAATCCTCAGTATGGCTTCCTTTGGAAGAAAAGTAAAACCAATAGTACTGTGTTGTACACTTACGGCACAATGAAGAACCTCAAGCCTGAAAAAAGAGGCCCCTTGAGCAAAATTTGTCACCTGTTTCACACTGTGATTTGAATGGGATGCTGATGACCTGAGATGTTAACGAGACCCCATAAATAAAAAAAGCAATAACAATCTGTGGCAGGGTATCAAACAAGATGAAATCCATTATCACATTTTTGCAATACCATAAAAGTGTCAAGTAATACTTAATGCAAGAGATAGTTTTTTAATTACTGATGGCACAAGCATAATGAGCAATTGAGAAAAAGGGATATTTCACATATTTTTGTCATGTGCTAGTATTTTTAAAATTAGAAAATTATGTTATTTTTGTTAAAAAGGGTTATAACTGTGTTGGGTTATTAATGTTAATATTGTTTACACAACTAGTATTATGGGTTTTCATTTATAATTATTATGAAATTTAAGAAAAATTATGTTTTCCTAAGATAATTTTGATTTGTGTATTACGGCTCTGAAGAATATATGTAGTATAATTAGCAATTTTAAAAATTATCTTTGTTCAAACCATGCCTCTGGCCCTCAAAAAATGATTCCAAAAAATATTCAGATATTATTTATCATATACTGCTCAGTGCACTAGTTGATAAAACACAAAAATGCAATTAAATATTAAAATATATGAATTACTTTTCTGTTAATTGCATGTTGATTACTGCAGGACTTCTGCATCTCATTATATCCTTGAGGAAGCAACTTCTCTAATGTCACCTTCAAGCATCTTCCTCTTATTAAGGCCTCTCTCTTAAATTCAATATCATCTAAAAAAGAAAATTGACAAAAAAAAAATTAGAAAGCACTTGCTTCTGTAAGCATGTAACATCATGCACAGTCTTGCCATTTAATAAACTGCTAACACAACACAACAAAGATACTGAATGCTAAATAATTGGTGGTTTTTTGTTTTCACCTTATTTCCTATTTTAAAAGTTTTTTTTTTTTTAATTATATAGGTATTTGAGTGTATTTAAAAATAATTTAACACAATGCTTTGACTCTTTTTAAAACAGTTTTAATAATTTATGTATTAAATAAATTTAACTTACGAAGCTGTAGACAATGGAGTGGTAATATATCCTACACTAACATATTAATCATATCCTAGTAACAGTGCATGACTCACATTCAGGTAAGACATGGAACAGACACATGCCCACAGTGAAAAAATATACATCTTATAATTTCTTTCCAGTCATCACAACCTATAATAGAAAATGTTGACATAGATATTGTCATTTTCAAAACATATGCAACAAAAAATTCCCTATTCGATCTGAGGCATCAGTCTGACAACCTTAAGTACCTAAATTGAGGATTTTAGTTTAACTGTCAGCATACATTTGGGGGTCTTTGCCATTCAGAAGCCACAATTTATCATTGCTTTGTTATTAATTGATATTATTGTATGATTAAGTTGAACTACACACTTGTTGAACTTTAGCCTGGCTGAAGATGGGAACAAAATGTTCTCGAAACCGGTTCCATACATTTATGAAAAGTAAGTGAAGCTTTAAGAGTGTGTAGTTCAACTTAATCATACAATAATATCAATTAATATGATTGGCTTCACTGTGCAAGTTCCAATTTACATTTAAGTAATTGCTTTGTTAGTTGTTCAATCTTCTCCTTTTGTTTACAAAGATCTTTGAAAGTCTACTCTATCCTCAACTCTTGAAGTCAATGAATTCTATAATACCAAATACTCAGTTTGGCTCCTAATCATCACATTCTTGTCCTCAGCAACTTCATGTAGTTTTTTTTTTTTTTTTTTTTTTTTGAGTAGTGTTTAACGCCCGTTTTTACTACTGAGGCACCACAGGCGGTGGACACTGATGATACATGAAATGAAATGATATATTGGGAAAGGATTTTTATTTTTTTTATTTTTTTTTTTTAAGGAAGGAAGCGTTCCAGGCCTAAGTTTAGGTACCTCCCCGGCATTTGCCAGTTATGAAGACTGAGGAAAACCTGGAAAAAACCCCAGTCAGGGAGGACGGTCCTGGCGGGATTCGAACCGCAGACCTCCCGCTCATGAGTCCATGCCTTAACGACCTTGGCCACCCGTGGCGGTTTCATGTAGTTGATATATTAATTCACATTTGAAGAAAAATCTGTTTATGTTGGGGTATTGCTGGATACTGAGAAGGCATTTCATAAAGTTTGGCTAACTGGACTGCTGTGGACTAGTATAAACTTAAACCACTAATCATTGACACCTTATTTAGAGTAACACAGTTATTCCTCTCTAGTTATTTCTAACAGAACTTTTTCTGTTAGTTATGAAAATACTCAGTCTCCAATCCGCGTCATACATACCAGAGTTCCTCAAGAAAGCATATTGGCATGGATTCTTTATCTAATATGTACACATGATCTCCCAAAAGATGATAATCTAACAATAGCACAGTTTGCTGACGATATAGCCATTCTATGCAAAGATATATGGGAATCATCAGTGACAATCTTCAAACATATGTCAATCTATTAATTGATATCATTGTATGACTCAGTTGAATTACACACTCTTAAAGCTTCACTTACTTCCAATTTACATTTTAATATGTCAATCTGTAGGGCATATGATGCAAACAATGGAAAATTATAATGAACTCTTTTAAATCTAAAGTAGTTCAATTCACTTATAAAATAAAAAAAGGAGAATCAAATGATTTCTCTTGAAGGAGAATGAATACCTATATAACTATAGTACAATCCAAATTGTATCTTGGAATTATATTGGATAATAAACTCAATTGGAGTAAGCACATAAATAGCTTAATAAAAAGACTACGACACAAAGGTATTCAACTAAAATATCTTCTTCAAGGATCATCACCTTTACCAGTTTATTTCAAAAGACTAATCTACTTCTCAATGATAAGACCTATCTGGCTATATGGCTGCTAAAACTGGAATTCAGCTTGAGATTCACAACTGAATTTGTGTGTTAAATAAATTTTACTTACAAAGCTGTAGACAATGGAATGGTAATATAACCTACACTAACATATTCTAGTTCTAGTTCTAGTGTTATGTAAGTGAAGTTATTGTGAACATGCTTAATACATTAGTGTAGAATTTGTCTGTTCACTAAAAATATATCTATGTTCACTTTTGACTTTGTCTAACATGGAAAATTGTCAGAATGTGACAGAATCAAACAGTGAATTTTTGTGATGCTGTGTTGAAAATCAAAATATCCTTATGTTGATTTCTCTCTCCTTGGCTTGGATTGCCTGGAATTCTTAATTTTGGGCATTTGCTCACAATAGTATATTCCTTCATTTTAGCTATATCAAATATTATAAGGAAAGGTCAGACAAAAAAACATGATGTTTCTTTAAGTTTTCTCTGAGACATGCCCAGTCGGAGGGGAAACAAAAATCTTACAAAGACAGGTTGATTTTGTCTTACCAGTGTCCTTAAGTACTCTTGCTAGCAGATCTATCACACTCATTACACATTGCTGGTCAGTCACTAATATAGTTACTTCATTTTCCTGTTTTTTCTTGTATTTTCTGTTGGCCAGTTGGGGTAGTATCCCAAGATTTTCTAAGCTGTGCTATTTTGTACATTATTCTTAATAGTAGGTATATATAGGAAATACTGCAACATGATGGATATTAATCCAATTGCTGGACTTTCACAATAAGGGGACAACTCCCTTATTCACAGTACAAAAGCAAAACATGCAACAGGTGTGCTATTTTCAAGGTAAGCTTTTCTTCTTATATTTTATACATTGTTTTAAGAATTAATGATAAAGAACATGATAAAATAATAGCTCACTCCTTAGTCAATTAAATTCAATTAATAAAAGAAATGGACTTCATCATCAACAATATAATAGTATAAATATTTTTATAACATTATAAACTTTCTTTACTTGACCAATTTTCACATTTTTTGTAGATGAGCATCTAAAGTTGGAACTGTCAAAAATCCTAATTGTAAGTAACCATTCGCTCACAACTATCCTAATTTATGAGAACAAGAGCATTCACAAATTTATAAGTGAAGTATAGTGTCATCTGATACCAACCTCTTTATATGTATAAATTTTCTTTGTTTCTGTTTATGAATATATTCACAAATACTGTTATTCTATGGGCTTCTGAAGAGCTTTCAAGAGTTTTGATTATTGTGGGTATTTTTGCCAGAAGTGGTATGGTATTGATGATTTCTTCATATGTTTATATTTTACATTCTGATATTTTCCTTACACGGCAGAGTAATGTTTTTTTTTTCTTTCCCCCCTCCATTTTGCCTATATACTGCAGTTACAGTCTTTGCAACTTATTTCATAAGTGCCTGATTGTTTTCCTGGCAAAATTTTATCCTTTGCATTGCCTTTTAAACTGAATTTTTTTTTAATGGAGTCAAAATAGTATCCACATCAGTAAATATTTTCTAGAATTTTTGGTGTGTCCCTGAATGGAATGCCAATTTCTTGTACATATTATCTCCTATGTAGCATTTAATGTGACGTCTTTTAATTGCTTTTGTTCAAATTTAAAATTAATTTCATGTCAGAACTAATACAGTGTTTTTGTTTTTTGAATTTTTCTATCTTTTTATTGACCAGATTTATTGACTAGCTATTTTTCTGCGCTATATCTTATGATTTTTGGTACTTTAATTTGTATTCTGTCTTGCTTATTGGTAAGTTCATTAATCTGAATATGAGTCTGTTGTTTATTGCAAGTTTATGTTTTTTCAGGTTAAGGCTGTTGTTTTTTTATGTAATTATCTGTATGGTCATCTTTTCTGAATATGCCATTTTGAACTGAATATCCATAATATAGCCAATTATAATATTTATATTTTTTTCTTTCTTTCCTATTGTGAATTTAAGTCTTTTTTGTAGTTTGAGTAATTTTATTGTATCCTCTTTTCATTTTCCATTCACTATTGCAAAAATAATGATATGTATACATGGTGGGAAAGCATAACTAATTTTGTTTCTAGAAAATTCAGGTATATATCTGCCAAGAATGGTTAGAGAGTGGATTTTCCATTGCTAGACCATTCTTTTAGTATAGACATTGCCTCTGGAATAATGCAAATTTTCTTGAGGTTTAGGTATAGCTTATTACTTCTCCAGGTAGATTTATTGAGGTTAGCATTTCTTTACAATAATCAGTTTATCTTTGGGGATGTTAGGAAACAACAATAGTCAGGATTGAGAAAAAATGAATGATGATCTTATTCAAAAATATATTACCAAATTAATGAAAAAGTAATCATTCTAAATCAGAAAGAAAAACAGAAGATTATACCACACACATATCCAGAATTTATGGCCTACAAAAAATGTATAAACCTGGTAATAAAATGAGATGAACATTTACCACAATAAACCCCCACCACATACATTTTAGTCAATTTCCAAATTTCACACTTTAATGAAATACAAAAGCCAAAGCATTGAATTATCATCAGATTTAATAAAAAAAATCAGGCATGCAAAACTAAAAAAACCAGCGATTTTCTAGTTTGTTTTAATGTGGTTTCCCTGTTTCCTAGCATCCTCGTACAAAAATTGCTGATTATTGTAAAAAAATGGCTAACTGCAATAAACTTACCTGGTGAAATAATAGAACAATACCTAAACCTCACAAAAATTGCATTAATCATACCATTTTTACATTTAGAGGCAATGTCTATACCAAAAAAAATGCTCTAGCCATAGAAAACCCCATTGGTCCTGGTGGTAACCATACTTGCCTCCTAAACCCAAGATCTCGGGTTCGATCCCGGCCATAACCGATGGATTTTTTTGAGTGTAAAAATCCTAAGTATGGCTTCCTTCAGAAGGGAAGTAAAGCCATGGGTTCTGTGTCATACATTTAAGGCACAATAAAGAACCTCAAGCCTGAAAAAATTTGTGGGTCATTTCACACCCTGGTTCAAATGAGAAGCTTTTTTTTTTAGTAGTGTTTAACGCCCATATTTACTACTGAGGCACCACAGGTGGTGGACACTGATGATATATGAGATATGATATATTGGGAAACGATATTTTTTAAGGAAGGAAGCGTTCCAGGCCTAAGTTTAGGGTACCTCCCCAGCATTTGCCATTTATGAGGACTGAGGAAAATCTGTAAAAAACTCCAGTCAGGGAAGACGGTTCCGGTGGGATTCGAACCCCAGACCTCAAGCTCATAAGTCTGCGCCTTAATGACTCTGGCCACCCATGGTGGTGAATGAGAAGCTGATGACATGAGATGATAAAGAATGTCCGTAAATAAAGAAAAAAATGGAAAATCCACTCTCACCATTTATGGTAGAATGTATACAAGTTTCCTATAAACAAAATTAGTTGATGCTTTCCCACACATATACATATGTTTGTATCATTATGTAGATTATATGTTAGCAACAGTGAATGGAAAATGGAAAGAGGGTGCAATAAAATTACTCAACCTACAAGACAACACCATTAAATTCATAATGAAATTGTAAAAAAGAAAATAAAGGGGGGGGGGGGATTCTTCGCTTCCTGGATATAACAATTTTAAAAATTGGCAATATAATGGAATTTGGCATATTCAGAAAAAATGTGCATACACATAATTACATAAAAAATGGGCAAACCCAATACAACTTAAACTTGCAATAATCAACAGACTCACATTTAACGAACTTACCAATAAGCAAGATGGTATAAAATCTGAGTACCAAAAATCATAAGATATAAAAAACAGCTATACTATAAATCTGGTCTATGAGAAAATACAAAAATTCAGAAAAGAAAGCTAATGAAGACATCAATCACACCAAAAGGCTACAAAGGAAATTTTATGTACAAGAAATTCACATTCCATCTAGGGGCACACCAAAAATTCCAAAAGATATTTAAAGATGAGAACATTACTTTGACTCCAGTTAAAAAAAAAAGAAAGAAAAGAGAGAGAGAGAGAGAGAAAGAAAGAAAGAAAGAAAGAAAGAAAGAAAGAAAGAAAGAAAGAAAGAAAGAAAGAAAGAAAGAAAGAAAGAAAGAAAGGTAGGTAGGTAGGTTTAAAAAAGCAACACAAAAAACAAAAATTTGCTAGGAAAACATCAGGTACTTAAGGAATCATGCATACACTGTGGTATGAAATATATGGGCAAAATGAATAGGAACATTACCCTAAATCATGAGAAATATAAAATATAAACATATGGGGAAATTATCAACACCATAAGATTTCTGGCAAAAAATTCCAAAATGAATCAAAATTCTTAAAAAATAAAAACAAAAAAAAATTATTTAATTTTGATCATCCATACAACAATAACCTCCAATAAGATCTTTTAACCAATCTTTTAACCATGTGTCTATGTTTCTCTTTGTTTTTCCAACGTAGATTTTTTCACATTCTGCACAATTTATTTTATAAATATCTGCTTTTCTCCCTCTCGTTTTTTCTTGTTAAAAGAACATTTCAGAAACATATAATACAAGCATTGAAGAAATCAGCAGTGGCATCGCAATTTTGAACAGAAAACCACGATATATTGAATAAAACAAAATTATTAAAATCAGTGCAAAGACCTACAGAATTAGCAACATGGGAGTAAATGTATATTTACAAGTACAAAGACAGTTGAACTTCAACACTTACGGTGATGAAAGCATAATCTTTAAGTTCATCACACCTCTACCAGAGCATTTTACACATCCCCACAGCATAACAGTTTATCCTCCAGTCGACAATGGGCTGATGATAAGAACAAAGGGTTTGTGAAACTGGTCCTACATATTTAAACAAGTGGAGCAAAAGAGTGTTAACTAAAATTGTTAATTGAAAAGAGTGTTAACTAAAACTGTTAATTGAAAAGCGTGTTAGTTTGACTCAATCACACAATGATCTTAATATAAGATTAGTTTCACTGTGCAATGTTCCAATAAACTATTTTAGTTAACAATAAACTTGTCACTGAATTCGTAAAATCCACAGAGTAATGTCTAAATTCCACACTAGATAGCTGACAGTGAAACCACTCTGTGGATGAAGTCAAGAGCCTTGGAAACATGTCCAAGTAAGTGGAACAGAATTAGTGAAATTTGAGTGATTTCCCCTTAGAAAAAATGCACAATTATGTTCTGTGTTTGGTGTATTGTGCATCATGAACTGCTGCCAGCCAACCAAATAAAGTTCATTAATGTGTAATCTAACCATATGGAACATGTCCATAAAGCTGAAAACTAGGAGTCTGCACTTGTGAATCACAAAGTTGTTAAGTCTTTTGCATGATAATGCAAAGCCACACATCTAAGGTGGTTTGTAAAACTATTATCTGTCTTGTTTGGGAGAATCAAGTGCATTCATCATATTCTCCAGCTATGGCATTATCAAGTTATTTTTTCCTTTGTCTGAATAATCACCTTAGAGGACAGCAATTATGAAATTTTGTTAATCTAAAAACTGCACTAAATAGGTTTTTTTGCTTTCCGCCATAAGGAGTTCTGTCATAATGAAATGTCCAGTCTTCCATCATGTTGGCATAAGATCTAGATAATGATATATTTAATAATAAAGATAGTATTTTGTTCAAAATATGATCTTTCAAATGCATAGTCTGAAATCACAAAAACTTTTTCATTAACTTATACCAAGCAATCAATTGTGTTTTCCCTTAGTGTTTTGCCTATTGGAGAGCCATTTGTTAGCTGGTTAGCTGGCCAGTCATGTCTTGGTGATTAGCAGGAGGGTAAAACAATAAAACAAACTAACCATAGAAAATATACAAACCAATTTAAGAGGCTCATTACTTAAGAAATTAGCAAATGAGGTGTTGAAACTGTTTGTCTTCATTCCCCAAACATTTTTGGCATTTCTTTAGGAAATTGTTCATTACTGGCTGTAGTTCATTTTGAGAAATCTGGACTATTTCCTGCCAAACACTATCTTTGAGTTCATGTATGGTGTGTGAATTCGTCTTGTATACAGCATTTTTTAATTTACCCCTGAGATAATAATCTCAGGCTATTTATTAGAGGGAATGAGGGGCTACAAATCCCTACTAATAACTCTGTCTTGTGGAAACAAATTGTGATTTGCTCTCATGGAATTATTCACAATGTGAGCAGTGGTAGGGTCCTGTCGAAAAAAATGTATGATCATGTACCCTGCCGGTTAATTTTCTGAAATAAGAGGTTAATATGGTATTCACATAGGTAACAGAATCTACTGTATGCTTAAAGAGAGAGAGAGAGAGAGAGAGAGAGAGAGAGAGAAAGATCCTATGATTCTTTTATCACTGAGTTAACAGATATGGAATCATACATAAAGACTTGCTCTGCCATGTAAATACAAAACACATAATACACTTTATGTTCACTGACTAATTAAGAAGCGAACAACACAAAATATACTGGGGAATAGCTGCTCTATAGCTGCACAGTCAGCAAGTAAGCTAGCAAGCTTGTTACCCCCTCCTTGGCAAATGAATGGGAGCTGCACCAAGGGGGAAAGCATCATTGATCGCATGGAAGTGATCTATTATAATACCTAAATTCATTTAATCTCAAATGCAATATGGATAAAACAACACTATTACATACACACTTAACTATCAAAATATATGTAAATCTTAAGTTATCCATAAACTCTCTAAACAAATGAGATTCAAACAGTTATAAATTTTTAGGATTATGTACAAATAGCACTTTGTTTTATCAGACTACATTCATTGATTATATCTGTAATAAAATAATAAAAGGGTCTATTTACTGAGATGACAAACACTTACTGAAATTTATCTATAATGGGGTTATCCAATGACTATGGCTTATGTAATTGAATTATGGGAAGCAGGGGTGCTATTTACTTCGAAAGAATATTTATATTCCCCCCCTCCAAAAAAAAGGTATTAGGATAATTCACAACATAAAGGCTACAGTTCTTGTATAAGTGTGTTTATTCAAAATAAAATACTTAATTTTATTCCTTATTTGCATACAAAACAAATTTGCATCAAAGAAAAATACTTCAAAAAATAACAACATCCATAATCACAGCACCTGACAAAATAATAATTACTTTCAAACATGAACTAATAAGCAGATCACCCACAAACATCCAAATGAACAGACATTACTACTATATAATAATTACCAAAACATTAAAATACTGCATGGTAATAAATAATTTGAATATGAATTTAAGTGTTATATTATCCAAAAATTCCTATATTGGATGGAAGAGGTATAGAGGTCATCAGCTAAGGAGACAATTCTGTATATAAGACAAATGGAAAAATGTAATATGTCTTAAATTAGGCATTTCACGGTCAGGTCTGTCAAACATAGATACTGAGCAATAGCGAGCAGCAAACTCAGGGTAGGAGAATGAGAATGTGGATGTGATCTACATAAATATTCAAGATTCAAGTTTTTATTCACCGATTATGTACAGTTTGTACATTTCGCTTCTTCAGTTTATATTAATATATAACTGCAAATTTATTACATACATATCTAACTCTATAACCTAGTTTCCCAGAACTCTACAGTACAAAATTTTGAAACAATTTTTAAAAGTTCAAAATAATTTGTTCCATATTTAGGTACTTTCATTAAACATTGAAACTTTAGCTGCAATTGCATTAAAGAACCGTCTTAGGAAGTAAATACCAGTATGAAACAATACCATTCCCATAATGGAATTGGTGTGATGTAATCATGGCCACCTTCTGAAATTCAGTGCACAGAAAAACTGTACTGCAGGGCAGCTATCACATTTTGCTTCAACTGCAAACCTCCCTTCCTTGACACTGATTTGGAACCGTGGTCATTGCAGTATCTACAAGTTGCCAAACATATTTTCTACAAATCTATGAAAGATTGAAGAAAGGTGTTCATAACCTTTTTCAGTGTTCTTATCTGGATCTCTCTCTGGTTGAAAGATAATATCTACATCCCTTTCATTAAGAATAATTTTAATGATTTATATGAATGAATGGATTTTATTTCACCAAATAACATTACAATTAAATTTACCTGAACAAACAAAATACCTAAGAAGTCAGCAGTAACAAAACTAAAGTTTTCCATACCTTAACCAATGGTTATATGTATGGAAAAGAACCCCTAAAATAAATCACCATTTTTACAAATGTGTATGCCCTCAAGCTCCTTCCTTATATTTCTCCACTTATCGCTTACTTTTCCTAATAATTTCTCAATCTTGTTTATTTTCTCTACCCTCATATCCGATGACATTTTAATTGCCACTATTTCTTGTATTTTATGCCATTTTTCATCTCAGATACTATTTCTCCACCTATTTTACACAATAGAACACCCTTGTTTCCATCCCACACATCCTTGTTTAAACTTTTTCTTAATCCTTTTAGAATAATGCCCCTGTACACATCCATATAAGACCTATTTTTCCAAATTTATCACAATTATCTATACAGAGGGTGCCAAAATAATGTGTACAAAATTAAAGCAAAGAAAAAACTGTATAAACATAACAAAACTGAATTCATACAAACAGAAAATGCTGGGCACTTATCAACTTAGACTTTTACAGTTACAGCAAACAGTTGCTCAAAATACCCACCATCAGTATCGATACACTTCTGAGTACATTGAACTACTGATTAAGCAATGTTTGCGAAAGTGTCCTCAGCGATTGCAGCATTTGCCGTTTCAATTTCTTCCCGAAGTGCTACCACTGTAGCTGGTTTTCTACAGTATACAAAATCCTTAAGAGTTCCCCATAGGTAGAAGTTCAACAAAGTTAGATCCAGAGAACACAGTGTAAACTCAATCAGGCCTCTTCGTCCTAACCAGTGCCTTGGAAGATTGTCATTAAGGTACGCAAGTATATCTCGGCGGTAATGTGGTGGTATACCATCCTCTTGGAAGTAAAATTCCTCATTTCCACAGATTGTATGCCTGGCGGGTAAGACGGATGTGCGTATCATGTTCAGGTACACGGGGCCAGTTACTATTCCTTCTTAGATGATAATCCACACCAAACATTAATTCCAGGTAAATTAACAGCCTTTTCCAAAATAACACATGGATTGTTTGCACCCCAGTAGACATAGTTATGCCGGTTAACAGTTCATTCAACTTAAATTGTGCCTCATCGGATCAAACAATTTTCCCTGCAAAGGCCTTATCCTCTTGCACCATGTTCTGAAACCACTCACAGTACTGAATTCTCCGATCAGGGTCATCTTCATTTAATGCATACAAAAGTCTTGAGATGAAAACTAAAACTTTGCATTTTAATAATATGATGTACGCTGGTTCTCCTAATACCAGTCTCATGTGCACATTGCTTTGTAGATTTCTGCAGTGAGTTCTCAAAACATTCCAAAACCATAGCCAAGAATGCGGGACTTGTTGCTGTGCGAGGTCTCCCAGATCTGTCCTTGTTAACATTGCATATGGTACCACGAGTCTCAAATTTGTCTTGAATAGTGCAATTGTTACTCGCATTGGTGGTTCTGTTCTGTACATATGTCTGCATTGCCTTTGAATTTCAACATTCTCGGTTTTCCAATAACAGTTCAAAATTGCTTTCCACTGTTCAAACAATAATCTTGGCTCTATTTTGTTGTAGCCTTGCTAGCATAACATAATGTGAATCACATCTGTTTACAGAACATCATACGATAATCTTGGCTTCATTTGTAGTGGTATCTAAGTTTTGTCCTTTTAAATCTTTCCACTTTTTTATGTACCAGGTCTTTATTAAAGGAATTTTATTGCATTATTTTTTAAACTCAATTAGTTTAAGAAGAGTTTAAAAAAGAATACAATAAAATAGAAGAATTGGAAGAATTTTAAATGGCTTTAA
Source organism: Metallyticus violacea (assembly GCA_030762175.1). Lineage (NCBI taxonomy): Eukaryota > Metazoa > Arthropoda > Insecta > Mantodea > Metallyticidae > Metallyticus > Metallyticus violacea. The sequence goes on along the minus strand of CM060845.1, from coordinate 14,271,692 downwards.
TAAAGACCTGGTACATAAAAAGGTGGAAAGGTTTAAAAGGAAAAAAAACTTATCACAGATACCACCACATTATCAGCAGATATAAAAAAACAATTTTTAAAAAAATTACATATCATCCAAAAGCAAAATAGTTTTAAAGGTTTCAATATATAATTATCACCCAACAACAGATTTAGTTTAGGAAACATCTTGAAAGATAAAACGGCTGTAAAGACCCCACAAGAGAAAAAAGCAGGTATTTACAGAAATTTGTGCAGATTGTGAAAAGATCTATATTGGAGAAACAAAGAGGAATATAGACACACGTTTAGAAGAGCATTTCAGGAACATAAAATATAAACAGACAGGTAGATCAGCTGTGGCATATCATTTTTTAACAAATAACCACAAGATTGTGAAGAAGGCAGATTTATTAAAAGACACTCAGAATGAATGAATAATGTTTAACGCTACAGAGGCACCACAGGCAATGGACACTGGTGATACACGAAATGAAATGATATATTGGGAAAGGATTTATTTTTAAGGAAGGAAACATTCCAGGCCTAAGTTTAGGGTACCTCCCTGGCATTTGCCATTTATGAGGACTGAGGAAATCCTGGAAAAAACCTGTCAGGGAGGACGGTCCTGGCGGGATTCGAACCACAGACCTCCCACTCACGAGCCTGCAATTTAACGACCTCGGCCACCTATGGCGGTAAAAGAGACTCAGGGACATATAGAACTAGATACTAGGGAAAAATTTACATTCATAAATACAGAGATTGATTAATGAACTTTGATATTCCAAAGGAAGAAAACACCAACTTTAAGCACATTAAAACTCCAGGGCAGCACTTCAACTCTACAGAGTCGTTGGATTCTCTAATCAGTCGTATTCTTGGCCGAAGATGAAGACGAAGGTCTTCGAAACCGGTTCCAAATATCACACAAGTTAAGTAAAGTAATAAGAGTGTTTAGTACAACACATATCACATGAATTTATTCATATGACTTGGCTTCACTGTGTTATTTCCATATATATTTTTTAAAATATTTTCTTTTTTAAAAGATATGTTTTATTTGAGGTTAACCTCTACAAAATGATTTACCAATATTGATGCCAAATAAAAGCTTCCCTGCACAAAAAGTTTTGTCCTGCTGCTACTTACTTTTGCAGCTCCATCCTCCTCCAATATTCTTTGTTTCATCAATAGTTCCATTTTTGTGTCTTTCCATGATCAGTTCCCTAAAATAAAAACCAGAAGTTATTTACAATTTTAATACAGCACTATTACTCACATGTAGAACCCTTTAACTTTTTCAAACACAGCAAACAAAAATTTAAAATATTCGCTTATTAAACCACTAAATATGACTGAATTTTGAGAAATCACCATTAACAACATTGGGAAACAACAAATGCATCCATAGTGTTTAGTGTTTCACAGCACCATTATGAGCAAGTATGTTGAAAGAAAGGCGAAATATGGCAGCTTCAATGAGGCTAGAACCAGACATTTTCATTTTAACATTTACAGATTATGCTTAATGATTCAAGATAGAGCACTGGCTGGCATCATCAGTGACGTATATGAAGTTATTGGAATAAATTACCTTGCAAATAAGAACTATATAAAGTAAATATAGTTGAGTAAAAATATTTTGTAATTTCTATTAAAATAATTTCATTTATTTCTGCTTTATTTATACAGGATGTTTCAAAAATACTTTTACAAACTTTGGTGGTGTGTTCCTCACACCAAAACAAGAAAAAAATACATATAAATGTATGTCCGGAAATCCTTAGTTTTTAAATTATTGAAAGTTACCCAAACAAGGAAAAAATATCCATATAAACATATGTCCAGAAAGTATTAGCTTTATTCATTATAAACGAAAGTTCACAAAACAAGAAAATAAAAATCCATATAAACATATGTTTGGCAATCCATAGTTCTTGAGCCATTAATGAAAGTTTACTTTAATGCGTTTCAAGGTATAAGTTCGTAACCGAAAATAAAATTCATTTTGTTAAGTAATCGAATGATGCTGTCGATACAAGTCTGCTGAAGCACTTGGCACATCAGTATTGCATACTTACATGACAAAATATTACTCACAAAATGCAGCAATAGCACTGTTGAAGGTTGACCATTTATGTGATTTGGTAATAACCCTATTAAGAAGATATGATAGAAACATTCATTTTAACTCTGGTGTAAACTTTCATCAATAACTCAAAAACTAAGCATTTCCAAATATATTTTTACATGGGTTTTTATTCTGTTTTGGTAAACTTTCATTAATAACTCATAAAACTAATAATTTCTGGACATATGTTTATATGGACATTTTTTCTTGTTTTAATGAACATTTATTAATAACTCAAAGAGTAAGGATTTAGGAACATATGTTTATATGATTTTTTTTTTTTCTTGTTTTGGTGTGAGGAACCCACCACCAAAGTTTGTAAAAGTATTTCTTAAACATCCATATATAGTATTTTTAATAGTGTTTAATGCACGTTTTAACTATTCAGACATCAGACACACATGATACATGAAGCAAAATGATTAACTGGGAAAGATGTTTTTTTTTTCCTCCCCTTAAGGGAAGGAAGTGTTCCAGGCCTAAGTTTAAAGTACCTCCCCCTGCATTTGCCATTTATGAGGAATGAGGAAAATGTAGAAAAAACCTCAACCAGGAGGGATTGTACTGGTGGGAATTGAACTCCAGGCTTCCTGCTCATGTGTCTGCACTGTATCCATCTTGGCCACCTCTGGCAGTACTTGTAAAGTGTAATATACAATATCCACAATATAATACTACAGATCGTTATTTATGGCAATATTTTATAGTATAAGATTATCAAAAAGTTCTGCATGTTTCAGTCCAGACATTTCACAAACATCATATTCTGACCAAAATAACATATTTAGCATTTACTATAGTCAGCATAGCTATCCAGGATATTTTGGCAATGTAATGGAAGACAATTCCATTTTGATAGAACTCATTAGGGCAGGAAGCAAAAAGTTCATCCATTGCAGCTTCCAGATTGCCAAAGATTCAGAATTGCTGTCCTTTCTAAAATGTGTCCAAAGGAAGGAAAATATGATGGTGCAATATTTGGAGAATATGATGGGTGCACTAGGGTCTGCCACTCACAATGAATAATGGTTTCATGAGCCACCTTAGTTAGCTGTGATTTTGCATTATCATGCTAAAAAATAATGCCTTTTGATTAACAAATACAGGCTCCTTAGTTTTCTACTTTTCATGGATACCTTCCAGCTGATTAGAGTACACAATGGCAGTGATGGCTGTTGTTCACCACACAGCATCTAATCATATACAGTGTGTTAACATTTTGGTACAGTGGTGGTTTCAGTCACTTGGGAGTACATTGTCATAGAGGATTCACTTTTTAATGCATGTCAGCAATTTATCAAGAAAGAAATCTTTCGTTCACATGACTACAAAGTAAAAATTGGGCATCAGCTCATGCTATCTTCTGAGCTACTGTCAACCTGTGTGGATACCAATGATCGAGTTTATATCTTTTTCCCCACTTGGTGCAAATAGTCATATAGTTTCAATATTGGTGCTGAATTACTGTGCCACACCCTCAAAAGTCCGGCTGCGGTTCACTTCAATAGTTGCTAAGAGTATTGTTTTCCATTGTCAATGGTCTTTCCATTCATAGCTCATCCTTGAGGAATACATTGCTTTTCTGAAACTTCGCAAACCATTTATGTACCATTCATTCATTCATTCACAGCATCAGCACGGAAGACCTGGTTACTTATGCAGAAACAATTTGTTCTCACTGAAGCTTTATTTGTTGCACATTCTTGAAAAATTCAAGCATCTTGAAAAAACTGAAAGAACTTTTTGGTTAAGTGTATAGTATCAATGTTATACACCATTTTAATGGCAAATACTCTCTTAATTAGATTGTTTGATGTAATGGTGCAACTAATTCCAATAATGAATTTACTTTACCAGTTTCTTATTAGCATATCACATTATATTATGTTGTTGTTGTAAGTATTAGTAACATAGTTGGTATATTATAGGTGTATTGTGACCTTAGCGTTTCTCAATCATTATTCTGTAAGTTGAAATGGCACACACAAGTTTATTTTCTGTTGAAGTGAGGTTAGTCATGAGTGTATGGATGCACAAACATCCTCAAACAAGAGTGACAAATAGCATCATATGAGAGCAATTTAAGGAACAGTTTAATAAGCCTCCACCAATAAAAAAGACAATCATTTCCTGTGAAAGATAGGCCTTTATGATAGAAGTCTGAAAGACAGATCAAGAAGAAGACACTCCTGGAGACATGTGCTGAAGCTGAAGTATCAATTGAGCGCTTCCCCATAAAATCCATTCACAAACTGGCTGTTGAGCTTGACTTTTCACAATCAACTCTTTTCAATTACATGAAGGACTTGAGGTAGGGCCCTATAGTCAAACCTCCATCAATGAGCAGTCTGTTGCAGATATATATATTAAATTAAACAGTAATTAATGCCCATTTTAACTACGAAGGAAGCGTTTAAGGCTTTTAAGCGTTTAAGCATTTAAGTGTACCCCCTGGCATTTGCTATTTATGAGGACTGAGGAAAACCTGGTAAAAACCTCCGTCAGGGAGAACGGTCTGGTGGGAATCGAATCCTAGACCTCCCACTCATGCTGATGCAGACAAGAACAAGCATCTGGATGCATGTCTGTCTCTTTCAGTAACATTCCAAACTAACATATCAAGGTGCAAGATTCATAGATGAGTGTGCCATATACTATAGCACGTAAAAGAGAAAGAAATGCCTTTAGTACAATCACAAAAAATATCACAAAGAACTTGGAAGAACATAGTATGTATCCAACATGATGGAGCACATTGATACGAATCCCTTGGACAATAGGCCACGAGTTCAAATCCATTTTTATTAAATTAATTAAATTAACGTATAGTGGACACACACTGCACAATTCTTCATGCACCTGCTTGTGAGTCTTGCTAGTCTGTACTAAACCAACAAATAAGGCCAATGAACATTTGCAGCACAGCAGTCTACACTGAAAACCACAGATTTTGTTTTCATTCTTGCAGGATAAGCATGTTTTTTTTTTTTTTTTTTTTTTTCCCTGACTGCAAAATGTTAACATTAACTTAGGTTATTGGTGTAGCAAGTAAATAACGTGACTGAGCACTTCCTATTATACAGCCACATGGGGGAGGTTCGTATTGGAATGCAGTTGACCTTGAACCTTCAAGAGCAGCCACCATTCGATTTGTCTTTCTGCCTGCTTTAGTTTGTCTTCAGATCTTGGTTGTAGAGAACGTTGTTCTGTAATAGTCCTGCGAGTATGATGAACTTAAGTTTGAGCAGCACATTGATATCAAATTACTTGTGAAATTAAAAAAGTTGCCAACGAAATGTTTTCATGTGTTAAAGGAGGTGTTTGGTGATAATGCTATGTCATGTGTGCAAATTTTGTATGGCACAATCGGTTTTCAGAAGGTCAGGAAGAGGTTGAAGATGATAATCGATCTGTGAGTTCAAGAACTGAAGCAAATGATCAGAAAACTAATGAAATTGTGCAGAAAGGCCGACGTATGAACATTCAGATGATTGCAGACATGGTGAACATGAACAAAGAGACAGTAAGACAAATTTTGCATGATAAATTAAACATGAAAAAAGTATGTGCATAACTGATTCCAAAAAATTTCTCTCAGGAACAAAAAGGCCATTCCTCTGATATCATGGAATGACTCAACAAAGAATCAGATTTAATCACATGGATTGATGAAACATGGATTTTCCAGTACGACCCAGAAACAAAACATCAATCAAAGCACTGGAAGATTCCCACATCACCAAAAATGAAAAAAATACAAATGAGCAAGTCATAATTGAAAGCAATGCTGATCATTTTTTTCAATATCAGGGGTGTTATCATGATTGAATGGGTGCCTGAGGGTCAAACTGTTAATCAGAAATACTACAAAGAAACCTTAATCAAGCTGAGGGAAAGAATAAGGAAGAAAAGAACGGATTTGTGGGAGAACGATACATGGATTCTACATCAGGGCAATATGCCAGTCCACAATGCTATATCTTTGAAACAGTATTTAGCGGACAAGCGCATTCCTGTGCCTAGAACATCCTCTGTATTCACTAAATCTGGCTTCTTGTGACTATTATCTGTTCCCAAAAGTGAAAAGTACATTGAAGGGAACACATTTTCAGTCTGTTGAAGAGGTAAAAGCAAAAATAGCAGAGTTGTTGAAGAGGGTAATAATGGATGACCTACAGCATTGCTTTGAGCAATGGAAGACATGTATGCAACAATGTACAGATAGGGGAGGAGAGTATACTGAATGGGATAAAAGTTAATTGTAACTTTGTTTGCAATAAATCACATTTCTGACACCATTCTTGTTATTTACTTGCCACAACTTGTATTCAAAAAAAAAAAAAAAAAAAAAGACTACTGGGTCAACTGTAAGGAGAGTATTTAAGAGCATTATCCTGGTATTCAAGTCAAATCAAAGTTGGATTCAAAGATTGATAAATGAATTTGATGAAGTGGAAGGTATTTTTGATAAGAACAAAGCAATTTTTTTAATGGTGTTTAATGCCCCTTTTTACTACTGAGGCGCCACAGGCAGTGGACACTAATGATAAATGGAATGAAACGATAGGTTGGGAAAGGATTTTTTTAAAGGAAGGAAACATTCCAGGCCTAAGTTTAGGGTATCCCCCTGGCTTTTGCCATTTATGACTGAGGAAAACCTGGAAAAAACCTCAGTCAGGAAGGACAGTCCTGACATTATTCCAATCTCAGACCTCCAGCTCATGACTCCACACCTTAACGACCTTGGCCACCCATGGTGGCAAGAACAAAGCAATGCAGAGTGCTCACAGAAGAAATTCCAAAAAATATTGGATATGAGAAAATAATTTTATCATCTTTCTCAGTAAACACCACAGCTCTATAGCTCTATTAGAATGGCTACTAAGTTAATAAAGATGAAATGCTATATGATTCTGATCTCATTCTGTTTTCAGATGAAGCTTGGTTCCCCCTATCCATATATGTAATTAATTAAACAACCAAAATGAAAATCTCCTGTATCTTTATGTATTTATAGTATTCTCAAAAAAAAAAAATGGACCTATTATTTTGGATGCACGTAGTATGCACCATATATAGATGTTTTTTATCAATACCTGTTACTTTGCATCAAAACATGATTGCATTAATCAAACATTATTAGTAAAGGATGTTAAACATAGATCAGTCACTTTATCATTAATTCTATAACATTCAATCACAGAAATATACTTGAATATCAAGATCATCTGCCTGCAATTAATGAACAAGTGGCCTTGTAAACTTTAAGTTTACACTGATTCAATTTTGGAACTGATGCATGTGAAAAATATGGCAGAAATGTGTGGAGGTAACAGTACATTTCCAGTATCTCCTATCATAGGGTACGTGCTTATGTTAATTGTAATTGTAGTTGTAACTGTGAGAACTTGAATCAGTTTCGCTGATATATCTGTCTTGCCAGAAGTAATCATCTTGACTGCTGACCCACCAGCCACCACAAAATGGACAATAAACCGTGAAAGATCTGGTATATTGTTTAGACTAAATGCATTACTTTTGTTTTTGGTACGTAGCAACATAAGTCATAGATACTCTTATTCTTTAGATACTATGTCATCTGTAATGAAACTTGAGTATGGGCAAATAACACAAAGAATTTTTAAACTTACCTAGAATAACAGGAGAATGAATTAAAACATTGTTAGGAGATGATGTTATTCTGTGAAAAGTTAGTATCCCGCGCCCCAAAAAGCTCATCTAATTTTATTGCTGAAATTGCACCAAAAAGAGCAAAATGGCAGTGTAGTGTGCCGTTGTCATAGCTGAGCCCACAAAAAAAAAAAAAAAAAAAATGCACTAAATATATAAAAGCCTATTAGTCAATGAAGTTCTATGTTGCCTGAAAACACAATCCATGAGAGGTTATATAAACAATCTATATACGTTTTCTGATTATGTGACAAAATTTTCTGACCCGAAGCAGGGTTAAAGGGTAAAAGTCAATATGGCAAATTCCTTAAACCAAACCTACGTAAATGCCTATCCTAATAGGGCCCTAACATGAGTATTTGTTTGACATGCATCCTCGTGAAGCTTAAATCTAATTTAGAGGTTTAAATTTATGATTGGGACCCATTACAATCTTAAAATGCAACCCAGTTAGTTTATGTTTACGAATGACATTAGTGCACTTAACGATCTAATCATCAGTTTCATAAAAGTATATGATGGTTGGCAAATGAGAACAATAAACAACTAGCCGCATAGGGTAATATTTTAATATAGTTCACCCAACTCAGATTACCTTTGTTTGGTTTGTAGTTACAAAAGGAGGTGAGCAGAGGCCACCAGAGGCCTATGGTTTCTAAATTAATTTGAGGTTAAGTTAGTGTGTATACAAATTAATTATGAATTCCATTTTTGCCAACTGTTGTATTTATTTGGTTTGTACTTACTTGTTATTCTAGGCAAGTTTAAAACGTGTTACCTGTGCATATATTGAGATTGCACCAATATTTTTAACATTTTACTAGTTCTTTTCCCCCATTAACGTAATGAATACAATCATATTCCTGTAAGTCATAATAAGTATTTAACCGTTTCTCTTCATTTTATTTCGCACAAAGTATTAAGTATGCACCACATACTGACAAATATTATGTATCTGTAAATCAAAATATGTCAAAAACATTGAATGTTACAGCCAGGCAAAAATGTTGCGTTCATTTGTAAGCACATAGTGACAGAAAAAAATCTGCAGAGTACAAGCACATTCACAGCAATATTCCTTATTTCACTTTCGCATAATTAGAAATGTTGATATTTTGTATACTAAATCTACAAAATATTACTTTTCAATATATTAACTTATACCTGTACTCCTCTCATGTCGCTCACTTTTTCAGGATGACCAACGCTTAAACTATAGTGTACATCGTAGCTGAACTTATATCCACATATAACCAAATAAATAATTAAAAAAGAAAGATTCAACCAAAAAAGTTTGCTCTATTTGCTCAGTAACTTTGTATCTTTTGAGCATTTTGTAATGTAGTCACGCTTCTTGTCACATAATTTACATACACAATTTTCATCTGGATTTTGGTAATTTGTAACCGTGATATTTTTCGTTTCTATGTGGTGAAGGCCACAACCTTTTGCAACCTTTGCCTCAACTTCATTCTCGTAAATTATAATTAATCTGTCGTCTAACACACTCTTATGTTTCATTCACTTTAAAAGTATTTAAAGGTGAAGAGTGTGTTAGACGACAGATTAATTATAATTTACATTTAACAAACTTCACTGTATGAGCTCCAACAGAATTTAATTTTTTTCTTATTTTTCGAAATTAAATGAATTCATTCTCGTAGTTTATCTATGATTAGCGCTTATCCAAAGAGTAAGTAATAATTGTATTTATATTCACAATTCATATGGAGCTCACGCTTCATCTAGAGCACCTGTTCTATTGCAGCTTCGTCTGCAACCCACCTGCACGTTCAATTTCTTTCTTTCTTTTTGCTTTGCTTTTTACAGGAAAAGAAAGACCATTGTTGAAAATAGGGAAGGAATAGAAAGGTAAGCAGGTTGTGACCCATAGTACCCATATTAGTAGAGGAGAATGTGCTATGCTGCTGACCATTGGACAGGAGCGGACAAAAAGATGGGTATACGGGTATTAGCATTGCCAAAGTCCTACTAATAGCCGGAAGAATATGGGTGAAGTTGGACAGGAGTAAAAGGGGAGAGTTGTCTTTAATCATCAATTAGCTCAGTCATTGTTTATGTTGCGGGGTTTTCTCTCGAGGCCGAAGTCGAGAATTCTCGATTCGGCTGGTACTGTTAATGTGGGATAATATGTTTCTGTCTGGTGCTGTTTGAAGTTGCTGGAGTATCTTGTTGTTGGATCGTGGTGCTGGGTGATAATCGTCCGGAGTTGTTGCAGTGCAGTACCGGAGTAGGAATGAGTGTTGTTGATGCGGCGTTTGATACTATCTGTGTGGTGCTTGGAAGTGTGCAGAAGTTCGGCGTGCGCCTCCTCCAGCACGCTGATACGCGAGGAGAAGGCTTTATGTGGTTCAGATGTATTCTTTGAGTTCAGAGATGCGCTGTGATAGGTGGTCCTGTAGCTGTTGTAATGCAGCAGTTAAGTTGGTGTGCTATGGTGTGACCTCTCGGGACAGACTTGAAGGTGTGGCAGCGCCTGCAATGTTGTGTCTGAAGTGGGCAGGTTGGAGCTGGCAGGTGCTAGTTGCGTGGTATGTTAGCAGGGAGGTAACCCTATTGTCAGCGGTATCGGTGAGTGAAGACCGGGGCTGCAATGGGCAGGCGCCCTAGACGGTGTGACAGTTGATGTTACAAGGAGGAACAAATGCTATGCTGCTGCGCGGAAGAATGAAGAATGTCGCTGCTGATGGAGCATTATGTTGCTGTGAGGGAATAAGAGCACATTTTCCACCATATTATGCGTTAACCTTCGGCTCCTTCCGCGGGCACTTGGGCAGTCAGGAGATTCCTTGTGTGGGAAATATGCTCTTATTCCAATTCGCAACTAATTCATATATATATATATAAAAGTACACTAACCTAAGGGCAAATCCTGGAAACTGAACCCAGTGGTTTAGGGAGTTAATCATTGCAATTGTGGCAAACTGCGTAATACGGTGAGAAATGTGCTCTTATTCCAATTCGCAACTAATTCATATATACCCACCCTAACCTAAGGCTAACCTTGGACAAATCCTAGAAGTGGCGAACTGCTCTAATTCCAATTCGCAACTAATTCAGGAGTAAATCATTTATAATTGTGGCAAATCTGTAATTCGTGCCAAAAAAAAAAAAATGACAGTAGTATTTGAATCCTATATGAAACTTTACACGTTGAGCGCAGTGCCTTAACCATCTACGCTATTACGCCGTTGATTTGCAATCGCTATTATCTAGCTAATAGTTGTCACATCACCACTTTATTTCCTCGCAGCAACATAATGCTCCAGCAACAGTGACATTCTTCATTCTTCCGAGCAGCAGCACAGCGTTTGTTCCTCCTTGTAAGTCAAGTTATAATGACTGCTGCCTCCGCAGGAAGCGCAGTCCGATGCGGCAGACCAGGTCGTGCTGCGAGCACTCAGCGGTAATGGCTGCAGAACCACAGTAGTGACATTTAGGTGATGTCCTGCAATCGCGGTTATCATGACCGTAGCCGCATCGTCGGCACGGAGCAGTGTGGCTACGGTAGCTGATTTCGGCAGAGCACACGCGACCCGTTAGGCTGAGACCGGTGGTGATGGCGGCGTCGCGGCCCTCGGAATGCATGGATACAACTCGCAGGAGTGTCGTGGAACCGTGCTATGAGTAAATTCTCACCGCGCGGAAGGCTACCGAACAATGTCTATGTGTAGCGCGAAGCATGTATCTGGCTGTGATGCCTCGCGGAAACCCAGCGAAGCAAGACACTGCAATGGCCGGCAGAAGCTGGTGGGCAGGCAACTGGAGATGTAGATGGATGCCTCGAAAGTCCGGCGACGGTCGTTCCGTTGCTTACCTGGGATCCCTACTGCACATTGTGCAAATTAGTAGGCCCCCTTAATTCTTCAGTATCGTGGCAGAAGGGTTCAGGTCTGGAGGAACAGCTGTAGAGGTTGGAGCGGGCTGGGGAATGTCTGGAATTGGAAGTGCTGGTGGAGTTGCATCGGCAGTTGCGATAGGGCAGGTGGAGTCATAAGTCTTCTTCGTCGGCGTCTTCTTAGCCATTTCGGCGAGGATGGTTGCGGCTACTGATGTGGTGAGTGCTGCGCTGCGGGTGTTGACGAACTGTTTGCCTAGGCGGCGCTGTTTGTCCATTGGCCACTCGAGAGCTATGCGAGAGCAGTGGCTGCGGAGCGGTGAAACTGATGGAGTGAGGCGCTTATTTAAAAGCGGCCTGGCTCGAAGCGGAGCCTAGCGCAACTGAAATTGAAAGAAATACATATCCAGGCCTTATATTAAATTCCTGCCTAATAATCACATGCTTAATAACTAAAGGAAGCTTACTACAGGTTTTGACAGCACCACATAATATACATTTTAACCCAAATTTTGTAGAATTTACGGATTGTGTGGAAATTTGATCAGCTAACCTAATTTTGTAGGAGTAGATCATAATTGTATCTAATAATGGAATTGGTATATAGGATACATTTTCTGCTTATAATAAATATTAATTAATTTTGTAAGTGAAGTATAGAGGCTGGCAAGATGTTTGTTTCCATAAATACATCTATTGAGGGTTTATAGCTCTTTTTTTTTTTTTTTTTTTACTAAACTAATTTATTAATTGGTGACAATGGGAAGGGAATGGGAGGACAGAGTAATAGGGTCCCGCATTGAGTCCCCCATTAGTCATGGTGGAATTGGTTAGCTGCCGGTCGATGACCAGGAGCGGGCAAAGGGCGTCACTGCTGGGTACAAACATGGCCAGAGACCCTGAGTGGAGCCGGGGAAATGAAGGTGACGGTGTGGGAAGGATCGGGTGGGCGTTGGAGTAGGATACACCTTTAATCTTAGTTAATTATAGTTGGATGGTCGTTCTGTCGTACGTTTGGAATACTGGTGGCTAGCGGGTGGTGTTATGCTGTTATGGAGTTGCTTCCTGATGGTGTCAAACTGGTTGCGGCAGAGTGTCCGAAGCTCTGTGAAGGCTTCTTCAAGTCTGTCCAGGCGAACGGAGACTATTTCTAGGGAGGAGTGGAATTGCGTCTGAATGAGTTCCTGGTGTTGTTGGATGATGGGTGTGATGTCGGAGATTATGGTCTGAGTAGAGCAGGGATTCCGAAGATCTGATCGTGTCTCTTGTATGCTGGCGAGCTTCGATGTAAGAGCATCGCGACTGCGTCGGGTCAGTGCGGCTTGTTCCTTTAGGAGGTCTAGGATTGAGGCGAAATCTTCAGGGGTCGCTTCTTCATTTAGCTCTGCGACTAGACCCCCTGAGTCAGCGGTTGTGGTTTGCCGATTGTTGAGACGTGTTGTTAGATTGATCTCTAACAGGGCGTGGATCCTGTCGGTTAGTTCCGTGATTAAGCTGTTGTTTTCAGAGTCAGGGCAGGTGGACGATGAGGCCGTCTGGGGGGGTGAGAGGAGTGGAGTTTGAGGAGACAACGCCGGGGCCTGTGGTTGAGAGCGATGCCGGTGGAGGTGCTGGATGGCGCTGTGTTGTAATTGGCAGTGCGTGGGTGGAGAGTGCGGAGTGTGGTTGACGTCCTGGCTGGAGCGGGCATTCGGCATGACCAGTGTAATGATCTGTGCCTCCGCAGAATCGGCACGGCGGGTGAGGTCGTATTGCCTGCATTCGAGCTTCGGCCCCGCAGTAGTGGCAGCGGGCGGACCGTGGCCGTAGCCGCAGCACCGGCGACACGAGATGTGACTGCACTGGCTAGGCTCTACCGGAAGGATGCGGTTGTATAGAGGGAACCCGGAAGCGATGGCAGCATCGCATTCCTCCCAGTCGAGAAACACCACTCTCTCTCTCTCTCTCTCTCTCTCACGCGGGACATCTGGTAAAAGACCTGGGGGAAACCTTCGGGAGGCAGAATCCCCAAAGTAGCTTAACCTGTGGTAATCTACTTCATCTCATCCAGTAAAACTACATACAACCACACATCAACAGCTTGTAAAATTTCATTGAATCCGGTAGATCGCCGTCGGATGCAATTTCATTTCGACCCCAGAGAACTGCCGCAACCAAGGCACGACACAGAAGGGGTTGAGGGGCCCCCAGTCAACTCTTCTGTTGCTGAACCAGCATCTCAGAAGCACCTTAATGGTGGGTCTGCTGACAGACATATTTCTACCAGTTTGACGCAACTGACTGACATAAGTAGATCATACAGGGGTGAAATAAGTGCTACAGGCTTGCCTCAAGCCCATGGGCGCACTCACATCTGGCCCGTTTTCTTGGACTCCAGGAGGACGACCTCTCAATATGGCACAAAAAACTGCTGGAATCTGTTTCTTCCAAGAAAAGATGTATGATTTGCACACATCCAACTCCTACCCTACTCCCACCCTCTCAGGATATGTTTATCGATATCACGGCGTTCGCAGCTGAAGCACCAAGCACCCCTATTTAATGACAAGAGTGCTTCCTGCCGCTGCAGGTGGGAAAATAATTGGAAAAAAATGAAAACTGCTAATTAACGTCAGGCGGTCACTCTAGCAGCAGCCAGGTACCTAACGATGTAATTCAAGGCCAGGAGATTCACGAGAACGGAGATGACTGCTTCACCGTTGTCTCCCATCAAAAACGAAAACGTGTGCAACCAGACACCCCTCCTACACCAAAATCACCTACCCCTGCACCTGTTCTGGAACCCAAAAATCAGACAACCCAGAGAAGTAAAAAGGTACCGCCTATTTTTGCGGATCCTTTTCCTAACTACTTGGCAGTAATGAGAGAGTTGGTTGCTATTACTAAAAACAGTGTTGAAGCGGTTTCTGGCAGAAACAGCACTCGGCAACAAATTTATTCCGTAGAAAACCATCATGCCGTTACGGAATTTCTAAAGAAGAAAGGAATTTGCTACTATATCTACCAAGTTGAGAAAGTAAAAGAACACAGGATACTGTTCCGCAGACTCGATCCAGAGACCACACCTGAAGTGATAGGTATGGCCTTAAATGTAAAGGGCATTAAAGTAAAGGCCATGCATTAAAGCAGCGGGGCACGATTGTATCACTCTTAATATACTAAGGCGACTCCCAAAGCGGCCTATATTTCACCTTACAAAATTTTTTAATATGTGCATTAATCTTCCTTCCTTCACACAAAATGGAAAGAAGCGTAAATTATCACTGGGCAACAAAAAAAATAATTTTGAATGTTTCGAGCACTTCATGAGGCAATTCCTACTAATTGCCTCAAATATGACAAATGAAAATTTTTTATTAGCTCTAGTTTCTATGATATACACAAGGTGGAAGCATTACATATTAACGGATTGAGAGAAAATGATACATTTTAATTACATACATGCTAACAACAATGAAAGTGCATTTGATATTTTTAACTGGTAATTACATGCTAAGAGTTCTAAATTGCTGGAAAAATACTTCGCAGATAGTCGTGTCTGAAGAGAATCATGTGGTGGCCTATTGCCTTCGTCGTCTCTTAGCTTACCTCTTGTGATGGAGTTCCGCAGAATCCCTATACAAAGACCAACAGTAATCCGCAAGCATTACTTCATTCCAACGGCCCTGATATCTTTGTTCCATAACAGAAATGTCCTTATGGAATCTCTCCCCATGTTCATCACTAACAGCTCCACAACTAGGAGGGAAAACGTCTAGGTGGGAGTGGAGAAAATGGATCTTAAGGGACATGTTGCATCCAAGGTTACTGTATTTTTGCAGGAGCACTGTCACCAAATGCTTGTAGTTGTCATTTCTTTTGTTGCCTAAAAATCCATGAACAACATCCTTGAAGGCTTTCCAAGCTTCCTTTTCTTTCCCCTCCAAAACTTGATCAAATGCAGGATCCTTTACAAGTTCTCTTATTTGTGGTCCGACAAAAATGCCTTCCTTAACTTTTGCATCACTTAATTTCGAAAATTTCTCTCTGATGTACTTAAAGACCCGTCCTTCTCGGTTCATAGCTTTGACAAAGTTTTTCATCAAACCCAGCTTGATATGCAGGGGTAGAAGAACGTCTTTTGGGTCCACAAGAGGCTTGGCAGTCTTTACAACAGGCGTCAGATTATGTTTCTGTGATGAAAATGTTATTTCACCACAAATATAACAAAAGTTATTCACCATATTTACACATTTTCGTGGCATTTTTACAAATTTTACACTAAAAAGCACTCGCGAACCAGAAATTTTGCATTAATTTGAGTAGAAACTACATGTAATTCACAGTCACAGCAACAGTATCTATGTTTATGACTTACAAACAGCTGAAGAGCATTTGTGTTTTGTTATTTGACAGGTGTGCCAACTCCCAAAAAAAATTCCCCCAAATTTAAAATCTTCACTCTAAAAAATGTCACTTTATCTTCAAAACAAGAGCTAATCTATCATTTTTATGGTGATTTTTGAATTCAGCTGATGGAAATACATGTAAATTCACTATTTTTAAGCCCGAAACATTTTCATTGTTGCCCAGTGTTATGGACGAGCTTAAAATGGGAGAGGGTGCGCTCTAGAGATGAACCTTCACAATGCTGTAGATGCCTTGCTTTACAAACTGCACAAGAGCATTACGGTGTTTAAGATGTGGAGGTAACCGCACAGCAGCCATGTGTAATCAAGCAGCTGGATCACCCTTATGCTTCAATTGCAAACGAGAGCATGTGGCTCTCGTCCCGAGAAAATACTAATTAATAACAATCAAAGAGTACCTGACAGTAATTATAATACTCAAAGACACATATACAAGGATGTGGTGACTCAAGGAAAGCAGGGGTTTCCAAAGCATGCACTAAACAACATAGAGGTTCAAGCACAGAAAGGGAAGATCATTGAGACACCCAAGAAAATTAAATCAACTCCCAAAACACAAAGGACTCCAAAGAAGGCCCTTTCAATGGATCCCAGGCTAAAGTTCGCAGCTGCCAGGGAAAGAATACAAAAGCAATCGGAAACCAGATCCCTCCTAACTCCCGACCTACTTCCCCCTCCAGAGAGCATAGAATGCCAGAGGAAAGACATCAGAATGAGACAGGGTCCTTATATGCTGCCAATATGGTCGCCCAGAGGCTTAACACCTATGGCATGATGACCGATAAGAGGTGTAATTATTCAAGGGCCTAAACTCCATCAAGTAACCCAGAATATAACCTATCGTCATTTGACGACCTAAAAAAGTACGCCGTGCACGTAGAATGGCTAGCTCAATTAATTGAGGAATCACTGCCGATCCTTCCAGGACTTCTGCAAACAGTCCAGAGAGACACTGACCCCACATTAAAATTTGCTGCGGTTTCTGAAGGAGTTAGCGCCCTAATCCGTTTATCCGACTTCTAATGACACACACTTCCCCAAACCTTTTCGCTTTGCATACTTAAATGCGAGCGGAATCTTATCGCAGAAAGATCTGTCAGAGTTCATAACGCAGCATGAACTAGACGTTGTGTTAATTTGTGAAACACGCCTCTTCCCTTGGTTAAATTTCAGATATATTTAACCGATAAACAACCATGGAGAAGTATCCGAAAATTAAGAGGGGAAGAGGAGACTCACCCACATCTCCCTAAGCAAATAGAGGCGGATAGTGTACTAGCCACAAGAGAAAGCCACTGCGTTGGCTGATGAACCTGGGATGACTTCCAGGCGCGTAGGATTATAACGCAGGTCCGTGAATTCCTGGATAGGGATCCGCAGGAAAATGATGAGCAGAACGGGATGCCGGTTATAACACCTTAAGAGGAAGAGCAGCTCAAATGTTTAGACCGCTGCAAAACAGCAGGGCACGATCGGCTCACTCCTAATATACTAAGACGACTTCCAAATCGGCCTACGCTTCACCTTACAAAAATGTTTAATAAGTTCGTTAATCTTCGTTACTTCCCACGAACATGGAAAGAAGCGGAAATTATTTGCATTCTGGAAAATCCTGTCTTACCTTCAAGCTATCCGCCAATCAGCTTGCTCCTAACAGTGTCAAAGGTGTTTTAATGAACGCTTTTGACCGGTATGGAGTCTCATTTTTCGCAACTGATTCCGGAGCATCAATTTTGATTTAAGTCCAATCATTCCACAACTCAACAGTTATTAGGTTGGTGGAGAAGGCTGCTTTAGGGTTTCGAGAAGACATGTATTCTGCTGCACTGCTGCTTCATATCGCAAAAGCTTTTCCTATTACTTGGCATCACGGATTATTATATAAGCTATTATTGCCAGGTTACCGAGAGGAATTGTACAGCTAATCTTTAGCTTATTATCTAACCAAACCTTCCGTGTCAAAGTTCAAGGACAATGCTCAGACACCAGAAGGATTCAGATAGGATTACCAGAAGGCTGCATACTTTCTCCAATTTTATTTTTGAAAAACATGTCAGATTTTCCTACAAAGCCACAAATATTAACGCATCAATATACGGATGGTGTTTCAATAATGGCACAAAAGAAAATTATGAACTTTGCACTTACTCAGATTTGTACATACCTCCCTAAAGTAGAGGAATGGAGCGAGAAATGGCGCATGCACGTCAGTGGTGAAAAGAGCGAAGCTATACTTATCACCAAGCGCCGCAGACGAACCAACCCGGGGTTTTGCATCTGCAAGTACAGGTTATCCCTTGCAGGAAACGGGTCAAATACCTTGGTGTTACCCTGGATCAGGAGTTAACCCCACATAGGAATACAGGGTGCAAAGGCACGAGCGGCCGTTAAAAAATTGAACCCTATATTTTCGATTAATTCTGTTCCATTACACATAAAGTTAAGAATATACAAAGCCATAATTTCTGACTATTGTGCTGTATGCTTGCCAGGATTGGGGCTAAACTGCTCCAACACAAACTGCATATTTGCAGAAGGCCCAGAATATCGCCTTAAGGAGAATTTTCGACACAGACATTAAATTTCCGGCAGTTTTTCTACACGAAACTTCTGGCTTGGATTATACCGTTGATACCATTAGGAATCAGCGGGTAGAGCCTATAAGCGCTTTGCTAACCATCCCAATCAGCTGATAGATGCGTGCTCTTGGAGACTATAATACAAGGCGTGGACAAGGTAGAGCAGCACACCCTCTTCCTAAGGAGTGCTTGATCCAGGATGATATTACAAGAGCATAAACAACACCCGCGGGCGGGCTTGGTACAAAATTCCATTCAAAATCTTTAAACCGCCTGAAGTCACCCTAGCCGACACCTCGCCAAACTCCAAAGAAATACAGGTTAGGTTAAGTTAAGGTGCTTTGGGCGTAGTGGTCAGATGCCCACCCATCGCATGACAAGCTACACTACGCGTGTTGGCAGGTAAGTAAGTGTTTGAGGCGACACTTACACTCAACGCACCCGACATAAACTATGCCGACAAGCCAGCAAACAAAAGCGTTTGGAAGATATAGCCACATTATGACCACGTGCTTCTCCGAAGTTGATTCCTCCAACAACAGGGAATCGGCCCGAGAAGGATCGGATCGAATATCTGATTGTCATTGACTCACCACGAATGGTATAATCACCATGTATAAGGTCTTGATCTTACGCACAGTAGCCCCTAAATAAAAATAAATCCGTTGATAAGAGGCGACAAGGTTATCATGCAACCACAGCGTGCACCGTTTTTATTAATTAACTTTGTAAATAGAAGCCAGGCCTAATGCTTCGTACAGACTTGAACATTACGCTGAACGACAAACAAAACAAAGAACCGAAAATCAAACAGAATGGAGAATGGACATTTAATTTCGCCGAACTGAACAACAAACAGAACGGTTTTGTGCTCCACATTTTCTTGTGCACATCTAAGGAAGCTGCAGCGGCATATGTTTATATTCACTAGCCGTGAACAAATGAACAAAAACAAGACGATGGTAGCAAACGCTTTTATATACACAAAGAAATGCAGAAAATGTTGGCAGTTTAGTGAGTGGAGTTTCAAGCTGTGAGTAGACATTACAAAAATTTCAAAGGGATGATGCCTTATGATGTTGAGCATTTGTTAGACCAAATTTGTAAACAAATAGAAAAATAGGATTCTGTACTAAGAAAATCAATATCAACTCAGATGTTTTAAAGGAAAAATGCAAAGTAAAATACAAAAATAAACAAAATTTAAGAAGTCAAAACTAAACATGGAACACGTTTTTTTCCCCCCAAAAAATAAACATTTTTTATGCTGCATCAAATCATTGAAGTACATCAAAACAAAAATAAAACACAAAAGTTTTCTTCACGAAAATACATACTTATGCTTGAACATACTAATATATTCAAGAACTTACATGCTACATTTCTTCGTATCTTTCGCTATTAACTCTGAATTTTAAGTAACTGGAGTATTTGGGAAAAAGCTTTTGTAGTACTAGCCTATAGGGGAAAACTGAGGAGATGGTGCAGTGTGAGGTCTAACTAGGTGTTATAGATGAAAGTATTGGTATTTGGGGGTTTCGGATGGAAAGAATTTGAAGTGGAATTGTAACTGTATTAGCACGGTTATAGTTGGTAATAGCTTTAATGGATCTCTAAATTTGAATGACAAAAGGATTGTGAAGGATTCTGAATAGGAGGAAGTTGTTGACTCTTAATGTTGTATCAGCCTCTATCGGCTTTAAATAGTATTTTCATTGCCGTTTCCTGTACAATACTACTCACATCAGGACTACAGCCCTGTAATTTAGCTACTAACTTGCCAAATACGTCGTGTTCGCATTCATTTCACGATAGCGACGATGCCACCGATTGCTGATGCTTGTAACATACTGAAAGCCTTATCTAATCTTTCATTATTCTATACTTTTTCGAGTTAGATGTTTTGAGGGAGGTGGTATTCGGTCCAAATTTTCTACTGAGGGTGGCGATCTTTACTTTTTCCATTTTCTGCCGAATTCTGCAACGCTGTATCTACCGGTGGCGCTTCTCTTTCTTCAGATGAGTCAGAATTGTCGTTCCCTCATAACTAAAAGTAAACCATACTGTTATTAAAAACTACAATACTAACTACATAGGGTTGGCTAATACAGAAGAGACCGCATATGCTATTGATTAAATTATTATAGTAATAAAACTGTTTATTTCAAAGGTTCATGCATAATGGTGTCTTATTTTTTGTTTACAGATACCTAAAACAGCAATGTAATGGACTAAAATTTCAAAACATTATAAAAAGGAACTGGAATTTACCGCATTGTCTAGGAGCCCTTGACGGGAAATAGGTCGTAATTCAGAAACCAATGCTGAGTGGTTCTGAATTGACAAACTATAAATCCACGTTCAGCATAACACTTTTTCTCTTACTGATGCTGATTACAGCCTATTGTTTGTTAAGGTGATTGCCAGGATCAGATATCGGATGAAGGTGTCTTTAAAGGCAGTACTGGTATATAATAAATAAAAACATGGAGCAGGCTAGTTTAAATTTCCCTCGCCCGAATGCTTTAAGAACAAGACAAACGTTTATATATATGAAAGCCTTTGCACTATGTGAAAATGTGATGAAACCATTTTCAAAGTATTTTCCTAGACAACCTTTGCAGTCAATTTACAACTATCGTATTGTAAATTCTCAGCTCTAACATATTCGGAATTGTCAGCTGGTTTTCGAGTTTTGAGAAAAACATTGCTCTTTGAGCCCAAGAAAGCGTAGCTGACTGTACTTACAATTGCGTACCTTCACAGTCCCCCCCCCCCGAAGGATAGGGTATCTCGACAATTTTACACACCTTTGATCAAGAGAAGGAACAAGGACATTTAATAGGAGGAAACTGGAGAACAATGGTTGACGAAAATGCAGCTTGTCATTTCTCTCCGAAACCCCCCACGTTTAACTGGCACAGCTCAAGAAGTTTTGATTCGGTAGAATTTTTTCAACAGAAGAAGGTCGAGTTGAATAACAAAATGAATGTGCATGAATGCATGGAACTGTGGGCACAAGGACATAATAATTACTAAGGAAAAAATTAATTAAAACATACTGTATTTAATCTTGGCCTGGGTTCAATTTTTTTTTTTTTTTTCCCCCTGCAGGAATGTCATGGCTTTGATAGGAAACCAAGAAATCTCATAAATAATTTCTTCCTGTAACACAATTAAAAACTAACCTGCCCTGTTCCTCGTTTTCTTTTCTTTTTGGGGAGGGGCATTTTGTATGATAATAAAGAATCAATTTTCTTTTTACATTCTTCTGGATCAATATTTGTTTTGGGGTCAATTTCCTCCCATGCGTCTTTATTTTTCAATTAATTATAATGTTAAGGGTGTCTTGCTTACCACAACAACTCGTTTTGGTCTCTTCTGACCACTCCACTGCTGCTTTCTCAAGTACCTATGCCTACCAAAATAAACAATAAAGAGTAATATAAACAAAATTACAATAAAACACAGCAATAAACCTTGCTGCGTTCTCCGCAAATTCGCCGTTTTATCTGTGGCCCAGTCCAAAACGCAAAGGCGTTCTCGCGCTTTCCCTTTTGGTGCAATGTTCAGGTCTGCAACGAAGTTTAACAAATACATTTCATTAGCAGTTCGTAGCAATATAATAGTGCTATTAATAACTAACCAGCACCGCGGAATGATATTTTATTTGTTTACATCGGATGCATTTGCATTATAGTTACGCAATCGGTGTAGTCACGTCTCATTTTTCTAACGGGTAATTTTAGGTGCTTGCGGTTGGTCGTTTGGAAGTCACTGGGCGTCACATAACAAATATGGCAGAAGCTGATAGTAGCTCGGAAGAACTGTATGACGAAGCTACTTGGATATTTTATAAAGACAGAATAGATTGGAAAGATGTTGCACCAGTACCCCAGGATGATGGTCCACATCCCATTGTGGCTATTGCGTACTCTGAAAAATGTAAGTGAAATAAGACCTTGATGAGGTTAGGTAGCTCAGATAGAATTCGTAAACATAGTTCAGGCTTAAGCTTGGTTAGGAACTTAGCTACATATGCGTTTTACAGGGTACAAAATGAATGATAAGTTTCGCTTAATTGGCTATTGGCTTAAGATGAAGAGGAGTATGGTTTAAGCTAGGTTATTATTGTATGTCAAAATGTTTTCGGAAGAGGAAAACATAAGTGATGTAGAAATTTAAGTTTCTTCTACCTCAAATTGAAAGGATATGGAGACCAAGAACATTTAGAACACGTTCAGATCATTTTAATTTGTGGAGCGATTCTACGAGAGATTTAGGTTAAGTAAACAGTCGGCAAACATATCGGAAATCATTGGAGATGAAATAAATCACGCATCATACTGATAGTAGTATCAGTAATGCATAAATCATATAGATATAATTTATTTTAAAAAAAGAGTTGAAATTTTTAATAGCCATTTTAATTATTACAATTTCAGAAACAAGGTTCTATCGGCGCAAACAATATTTCTTCTAACTTTGAGGTTACACGCTACAGGCTCGATGCTGATAACAGGCGATTTCTGTGGCATATCAAAATTAACAGCAAGCAGAGTGGTGAAGAAGGTTTCTCTTCATATAGAACTGTTGAAGTATAACATTTTTTCCACACATGAAGATAAAGTTAAAAATAATGAGCAATTTAAGAGTAGCAAAATTTGAAATAAATATGTTATTATATAGCCCTACGCTTTCTTTTAACTTAGCAAATCATAAACAATAAACAAAAAAGAGATAAAACATTGAATTAACTGCACGTGCCCATGTATTGCCAACTTCAGTTGTATCAAACAATGTTCAGCTTACCAAAGCTAAAGGTTATAACTTAACTGTAAAACTTGAGGAGTTTAAGCTGAAAGAAAGTTTAGTTAAGCTAGGGCTTAAGCTTCAATTGTAAGACTGGGCCTAAGATGCAAAAAGCACAGAATCATCTATGTCCATTGGGTGCATTTAACATTATATAAAGTAAATCCTGTAGAATGGAAAGTAACAGTTCCAATTAATTCCTCTAGCAATTATGTTGCTTTTTGCACTGAGAAATACATAATTTTTAATGGGGGCAATAAATTGAATGATAAGTTAATTAATATATTTTATCACACTAAAGCAAGTGTGCATTCCAAAGCAATGTTACAAGTAGCCCCTCAGTTAGGTTTAATTTATCGAGTTGCATTCACTATGGAATCTGTGATCTTGCAGGTAAACCAACAAATCAGTAGTCCCAAAAGTGCATTATTGTTTATTTGGGCTCCTACTGGAAATATTCTCTCTATTATAAGAAGCAACTTGCTTACCAACAGCCAAGTTATTAATGTAAGCAATAACATGGCTCTAGGAAGCCTGAATAAAGAGGAATTACAAGCTACGTTGCTGGAAAACCTTTATTAATGGGCCAGAGACAGTGGATTTACCATAAACCAAAAAGCAGTTACAACAGTCTTTGTTGTGAAATGTCTTGACAACAAAGGACCATAGCAAAGCACTCTTCTCCCATTTATAATGTTGTTAATAAAATTATAAACATTTTCCATAATATTTTTAAATAGGGTGGTGATTATATAAATCTGCAACTGTTTAAACATTAAATGCTGAGAGATAATAGTGCTCATTTATTTTAACTAAGTGTTCACCTGTTCATTTTGTATTTATTTTCTTTATTACAGTAGAAATCTATAAATAGGTAGGACACTATTCTTACCTATTTCAGGTGCTTGATATTGGAAACACACCTAAAGGCCATGCCACCAGACCTCAAGCTCCTAATATTGATGATTACTGCTTTATCTACCCCATTTAATTCCATGTCACCATATCTACTCGAAAGGTTTGAAAATTCATTAATAATTACTAATCTGCATATCTTTATCCTGGATAAAGATAGAGTTGCTGGATGTGCAACTTTCCGTGTGAATGCAGGTGTATATAAGGACACGAGTATCATGTTGAACATATTACCAATAAATTTGTTGGCTTCTTGTTTCATTTTCAGTTCGAGATGTTTACGATTACTTCCGTGCTATTCTCAAGTCATGTGAGAAGAGTGAACGGGCACTTCAGCTTACAAAAGATGCTCTGGACTTAAATCCAGCAAATTACACTGTGTGGCAATATAGGTATTGTTTCACTTTCTACTGAACTTTATACAATTTTAGAATTTTTTTAAAAGGGAATAGGACAACATATTGACTACATTAAATATGATAATGTTAATTACAGGCGAGAGATTTTGAAGCATCTTAACAAAGACTTGATTTCAGAGCTGAGATATGTGCAAGAAATGATTGAAGAAAATCCCAAAAATTATCAAGTTTGGTAAGCCAAAAAACTTTAAATGGTATTTAGTCTTGTTTCAGTCATATAGCAGATAAAACACAGACACTTATTTTTGTTACAGGCACCACAGACGAGTGATAGTGGAGTGGCTACAGGACCCATCTTATGAGCTTCAGCTAACAGAAAACATTCTTGAACAAGATTCAAAAAATTACCATGCATGGGAGCATCGCCAGTGGGTTGTTCGAACATTCAGGTACACACATAATTTATAGCTCAGCTTAAAATCTCTTGGGGTTGTACCAACAAAGGCTGAAGTTCCTAGATCCAATTTCCAAGATGATGCACTGACCCACTTACATCCCTGCTTAACAATTAATTATGCAAATCTTTGGCTATTATATCATCAGTAGACACTTTTGAGCAATATAACCTTTACAATCTCCAGATCTGAACCTGAATGACTTCTGGTTATAGAAAAGTAGATTGTTTTATTTATAGTGGCAAAACTAAGACAATAAGACTTTGATCTTCACTTAACCAGTTCTAAAGAAATACTTATATTTATAAAATGCAGGTATTGTTTATTTTATGTTTACTGATGGCCAAGGAAGGAACTATCATTGTTTTGAATCAAGTGCTGCTGACAACAACAAAGCACTAACAAACTGGGTTGACATGAAATGAGAAGGGAGAATTCTATCTTCTTAACCTATGCCATAACTAGTGATAAATGGTTTTGTTTATGCACATTAACAATTCAGCCTGTTATGATTGTTTCTGTGTTTATACCTTCAGTTAGCATTCCCCCATGTGGTGGAAGGCACCAATAGGAGCAGATATACAGTTCACATTGTTATCACCAAAATTGGCAAAAGTAATACAATTTTAGGTTATAACCAGTTATGTTAAGTGCTGCACAATATTATTATCAAATATAACTAGCAAATAAGTGATTGATATATAGTTATTTGAAAGCATAAAAATTGTCAGTCTATGTGTTAATTAAATGCATAACATATGTATTTAAGTAAAATTAATATTATTTAGGAAAAAGAAAGAAAGAACAGTATTATATAGAAATTGACTAGTATAAAAGCAACTAATGTCAATTGATAATCTGTATTAAAATTAGACCATTTGGTAAACAAATTTATAGTTTTGTCACAAAATAATATTTAATCCATTAAAAATAGTTCATGCAATTTTGCTCTAAAGTATGGTATTGTTTAATATGTAATAGCAGCTTCCAGTTGTATGGTGAAGAATATAAAAAGTCTTATTTATTTTATTTATTTGGTTTATTTAAGGACCTTTAACATCTCTGATCATTTACATCCCATTCAATTCAGGGCATGAAATGGCCGATAAATTTTGCTCAGAGGCCTCTTCTTTCAAGCTTGAGGTTCTATTATTTGCCATAAGTCTATGATATGGGACCCTTAGCTATACTTCCAAAGGAAACCATACTTAGGTTTTTTATGCCCTAAAAATCCATTGACCCTGGCCAGGTTTGAACTTGTGACCATGGGTCTACAAGGCAAATACGTTATCACTAGACCACCAGAGCCAGCAAAAAAAAAAAAGTTCTGTAGCAGGATATAATAAGTAAATTTCCTATTAGACCTGGCACCTATACTTTGCTATTGGATAGATTTTGAAAACAGTAAGCCAAGTAAATTTGAGTACCAGTGAGCAGAATTTAATGTAACAGATGAAGAAAATGCAGTATATTGCTCATGTAGGCATAACCAAGAAAATATCTTAAAAGACAGGGACACATGATCATACATATCTTGTAGTATGGGTAACTATGTGGGTAGTTTGTAAATTAATGGACTATTCTTATGTGATTTCTACCACCAGGTTGTTTGACAGAGAACTGGAATATGTGGAAAATCTTCTGAGCTGTGATATTCGTAATAATTCTGCATGGAATCAGCGATATTTTGTCATTAACAACACCACAGGATTCACCGCAGAGATTGTGGAGAAGGAAGTTAAGTTTGCTCTGCACAAGATAGAGAAGGTTACCAACAATGAGAGTGCTTGGAATTATCTGAGAGGGTTTGTATGTCAAAGTAAAATTTACTTTGTTTTGACATAAATACACATTTAGTCAAAAAGATCTGTGTTGTTTTACAGGCAATTATTTAAGAAGCTATCATGACAAATAAGGATCAACAGACAAAACACCTGTGAAAGGTTTCTCTATTTATTTCAAAGGTCTATAATATGGAAGCATTATAGGACTAGTTGGTAGCATTTGTATACATATGCTCCACATTGACTGCAGATATAGACAGGTGCACAGTTGATTTCCTCCTGCATAGACAACCAGAATCTTTAAATTGCCCATTCCATGCACAATTAGATATTCCTGTAGATGGATCCTTCCCATATTCTTCTGGAAAGTGGCATTGAACTGTGATTATTAACTTAGTCACATGGAATTCTGGCCTACAAAATGCCTTTTCTGCTGCTGTGGCCACATTTTAAACAAACACCCTCTTAGTAGTCAAAGGATTAAAATATGTTAATCAACAACAGTATAAATACATTTTAATATTAATTCAATTTGGAATTAAACATAGTGAAACACCTAATTAATAATATCCTCTGAGTCGCATGTTTAAAACACTCTTTATGGAATATAGCATTTAATTTTGTGTCTGAACCAATACAGTGAAGCGATTTATAAAAAAAAAACATGAGCATAAACTTATGAATTTTGACATTCCGGGAGTAGGCAGCATTTTATTTAAGTTTCTCACTAGATCACAAAGTCAACCCAGATACCTACCTACCCACTCCTATGAATGATCCCAACAGTCATTTAACAGCCTGATGATGTGGACAATAGTTCCACAAAACATATGTCCGGAGTAAATCTCATTTAAGTGAAACCATAAAGAGTGTTTTAAACATCCAACTCAGAAAAGTATAAATACATATTTCCAAAAGTGTCACTGTGTAAGAACCTGTCAATATTTATAAAGTACTCATTTTTTTAAAACTCCGGATATCTTTTTGATTAATCCTGTATAATGAAATAATGAATTGCTTCTTGCAGAAATACTTTGTCTCTTATCATATACACTACATTAGATACCCTGACATTTCTTAGCAAGGAAAATAAAATTATAGACATAGAGCATGTTTTTTCAAATGGAAAGCAATTTGATCTTTAGGTTTATGGTGTATTACCCAATCAGGTTCTTTAAATGTTGCCATGTATTCATAGAGCCAGCCTGTAATTCATCATAGAACAGAGTGAAATGTAAAAAAACAATACTATACCAAATAATTTCATTTTAAATACTCTTTTACACACATTGAAGCCACATAGTTTTGATTCTACAAACCCTTGCATTAGCATTACAATAACTGCTTTATGAAACACCATATGATAGAACTACTAAAACCTTATAAGTTTGGTTTTCACACTTGCTTCATCAGCTCGTTAACTGCCACTCTTCTTCAATGACGCTACAATCCGAGATCGTACCATAAACTGCCACAGCGACCTCTATTTCCTCTACCTCTACCTCTGCCTTATCACTTCATTGATTGAGGGCACTATTGCAGGGAGGGTATGCAATGAGTATGCTGGTATCCCACTGGTTGCCTATCATGCAGCTTTCTAGATCAAAGAATGCTATCTCTCCAACAGGCACTCCCCAGTTATCCTCACAAGACTGAATGGACTCCATTTCAGACCTCCATAACTTAAAAAAATTTGTAATCAAACCTGGATCCTCCTGGTCAGTAGTCAGCAATGTAACTACTTGTCCAAGAGAGCAGTCTGTCTGCTACATTATTGCCTGTTTATGTAAACCCTGATGCTGATTCAGGTTAAGAAAATAATGTGTTGTTGAGAGGGACAACCTCATTATATAGCTAGTAAAGAATTGTATTACAAATTACAAATCTTTTAAGCTTTATAATTATATTATTTCACAGTCACCAAACATTTGATTATATAAATAGCTCATTTTATTAATGATCACTCACATTTTACTAATAGTTACCATCTTACTTGAACATGCTTCAAAGCCTGTTGCCTTCATTAGCATGGGATTACTGTCAGTTTTCCAGCATGATATACAGATTCTGTAAATTTTATGAATTTGGAAATTAGTAGTATGGTTGATTAAAATCAACTAAATTTCTCTTATTTTTGTATATGACTAAATTCTCCAATTCAGTTAATTTTGTGGGTTCCTGGATTTCTTTTAGAACTTTTGGTCTATTTTGAAAGGCATGATTTTTAAATCAAAAATGATATGCTATTGCTAATTTTTCAGTGTGTTCCTTGAAAAATAGAGAAATGTTATAGTTTTACTTGTGTATTTCTTATTGCAGTTTTTGCAGTTGATTTCATAAGTGCCTAATTTGCTAAGAAGAATTCTGTTCTTTGTGTTGGTTTTTAGCAAAGCTTTTCCACATCCACATATAATATCTTGACACTGTTATGTATATGATATTTTTACAATAGTTAAGAAAAATAGAAAGATGACGTCAGATAATTCCACCTGCAAGACTACAGTTAAATTCATAGGAGAAATAAACTGACAACACAATCATCTTCATGGATACCAAAATCATCAAAAACCATGGTTTAACACTGTGGTTTGAGTAAGGTTTTTATTTTTTCTTCAGAGTTTTTCCTTACCCCGAGGTGAATGCCAGATAACTTTAATGGTCATTAATTCATTTCATTCATCCTTACAGACTATGTGTAAGTACGCATAAGTTTAAGAATCCCTAATGCACCATAACCATATCACATTCACTATCTCCCCTGGGATAACATAGCAGAGCCCTATGGACATCCCAGTCTTAGAAGTCTGCTACAATACAGTCATTCCACAGAGAAATGCCTACAAGTTCATGAGAACAACGGGCCAAAAATTTTAATTATATACTTGTTTTCTCAATTTTTATTAAATGTTAATGAAAATGCAAATGTGTTAAAGTATAACGTTGATATGATTTTCAGTGTATTGCTTCATCATGAAGGTGGAATAAGTGAGGAACCAAATGTAACAAAGGTTTGTGAACAACTGTACTCTTCAGGCAATCGATCACCATTTCTTCTTGCATTGATTATAGATGTCTGTGAAGAAAAGCTAGAAAAGGGAGAGCTCAACAAGGCAAAGACTATTCAGCATGCACTGCAGGTAATACATTTTGGAGCAATGCCTCTAAAGAAAGAGTCAATTCTTTTTTATTCCAAAGCAAAAGATAATGATTTCATTGCTTATAGGATACACAAAGCTAAATTTGATGAAACATTTCTCTTATACTTTTGCAGTGCTTCAGAATAATCTATTCACATAACATGTGCTAATGTGTTCTACAAGATAATTTCCCAGAGTTATATTTATAAATGTTCTTAGTATAGGCCCGCTAGCAACTTTGGTGGATTATCCATGAACTAGAATTGTTCATGTTCATAAATTGTAACTTATGATAGTCTTAAATTTCATACTGGGCCACTGAAACTTTGCACACATTTTTTTTTTGGGGGGGGGGGGGGAATACTACAGATTAACAAATGAGGAATGCCATTACACCTTCTGAACCAATTACAAAGTAGAATTATCGGCCAGTCTGTCGTGACATAGTAGCTTCTATGTAACCAGTTTTTCTTATTGCATGTACAGCTGATTTCTTTCAAACTTTTGCAATTCAGTTACTACGATTAATTGAACTGGTTCATTTGTAGTAGTTAAAAAATGCCCCAAAGAAGTTATTTGCAGAGTGATACCTAATCCTTTGCATTGACAATCACAACATAGCCAACATTAAATGAACTAATGCTAATTGTAAGTGCAGTGTTTTGACGACCCAGGTATAGTCTCACTCAGGAGAGTAGGTTACAGGCAGATTATCTTTGCAAAATGGGTGGGGCTTTTGTACATAGAATTCATGAAATGAGATGGTGGAGGAAAACTTTTTTTGCCAAATTGGATATAATTAGAAAGCATGCTGACGAATCTTTCAGGATTATAATTATATAGCAAAGAAAATGCAAAATTATATAAGCTGATATGTCCTAATCTATGTATCAATGATTATAACCATGGCATATTTATTTCAATTGAGGCACATATTAACAGCATTTTGTTATTATGTTGGAGGATTCTGTCAAGATAATACTGCCAACCTGCATGATGGCAACCAGGCATCAGTAAACCACATAATAACAAATGTATTATAAAATTTCCTCACATTTGTAATTCACCTCTCTTGCAGGATTTTCTTAAGATAATTTTTTTCACATTATTCATTTATTTTCTGTAGATTGTCTTCCAAACTTTATAAAGTAATTTTAATTAATCGCATAGGCCACCAGTCTTTCATTGATTTGATGCCATAATTTTCCAATAATCTGCCCATTCTATGAACGACATCTAGAGAAGTTAAAACATCTTGACAGGACCCTAATCAATATTTCCTGCAGTTGTGGGAGGTACACATACAGACAAGTGTAGCCTGTCTACTACTTAGGACAAGGAGAAAAATTGCCCATTATGGTTGATCTTTTTTGGGAAAAGTCAAAACACTCATTACTGTTAGCCCACAATATGCCTATGATGACAATGAGGTTCTTTTAACTAATATATGTTACTACACTATGCTAAAATGAGGGTGATATTTATAAAAATTACTTAAATTGCAAAAAGAATGCAGAACAAATAAATCTTGGATTTCAACACAAAATAGCACCAAGATTAAGCCCATGTGGCATAGAGTAGCACTATTGTACAGCCAAGGAGAGAGAAACTCCAAGAGTGTCTCAGACTATCATTGTCGAACTCTGCTATTTATCATTTAGAGAAGAGAGAGGAATCGAGAACAATTTTAGCTAAGCTCCAGAAGTCCTGCAGCAATTTTAGCTAAGCTCCAGAAGTTCTGCAGTCAAATGACTCAACTTGACCATAATTGAAAATGCCAAGCACAGTTCTTGGTGAAAAATCAGTTCAACTTGAAGAACTGCACTAAGGCCCACTTCTTATGAATGGTTCAAATGATGGTTGTAACAGAAAGCCCCCACTTTCCTAAAATCTGTCGTTGAGAATTCCTTTTCCACAATAATGGTGTTTTCTACTGCATCACTTCCATAACTCAACCATCACCAGAATCATATTCAGTGCTTTCCTTTGTAAACAAACTTTTTAGTCCATTTCTTCTCCCCTATAAACACTATCCAAATTTTACTTAAATGTAAATTGGAACTTTGCACAGTGAAGCCAATCACATTAATTGATATCATAGTATGATTCAGTTGAACTACACACTCTTAAAGCTTCACTTACTTTTCATAAATGTATGGAACCGGTTTCGAGAACATTTAGTTCCCATCTTCAGCCAGGCTAAAGTTCAACTGTCGGATCATTCGTTGAGCTGTGGGAATGTATATTCTGCTCTGGTGGCAGTGTGATAAACTTGTAGTTTATGTTTTCATTCCCGACAATGTTGAAGTTCATTATGCTGTCTTTGTATTGTAGATGTAGATTTTCTCCCATGTTGCTAATTCTGTAGGTCCTGGTACTGATTTTAATAGTTTTGCTTTATTTATTATGTCGTGATTTTGTGTCCAAAAATGATATGCCACTGCTGATTTCTCTATTTGCTTGTACTTTATGTTCCTGAAATGTTCCTTTAACCATGTGCCTATGTTTCTCTTTGTTTTTCCAATGTAGATTTTTTCATGTTCTGCACAGTTTATTTTGTAAATACCTGATTTTTCTTCTTGTGGAATCCTGTCATTAACATTATCTATCAGTAAATTTTTAACATTAAATCTATTAATCGGTGCCAACCTGATATTAAAATCTTTTAGAATATTCTGAAAGTTTTTTGTGGCCCATGGATGATATGTGAATTTTTTAAAAATTAGTTTATCTTTTGTTGCTGAAAGTGTTCGGGTTTCTTTGATATGTTTTTGTCTCTTGAATTTCTGCACCTCACATATCATCCATGGGCCACAAAAAACTTTCAGAATATTCTAAAAGATTTTAATATCAGGTTGGCACCGATTAATAGATTTAATGTTAAAAATTTACTGATAGATAATGTTAATGACAGGATTCCACAAGAAGAAAAATCAGGTATTTACAAAATAAACTGTGCAGAACATGAAAAAATCTACATTGGAAAAACAAAGAGAAACATAGGCACATGGTTAAAGGAACATTTCAGGAACATAAAGTACAAGCAAATAGAGAAATCAGCAGTGGCATATCATTTTTGGACACAAAATCACGACATAATAAATAAAGCAAAACTATTAAAATCAGTACGAGGACCTATAGAATTAGCAACATGGGAGAAAATCTATATCTACAAATACAAAGACAGCATAATGAACTTCGACATTGTCGGGGATGAAAACATAAACTACAAGTTTATCACACCGCCACCAGAGCAGAATATACATTCCCACAGCTCAACGAATGATCTGACAGTTGAACTTTAGCCTGGCTGAAGATGGGAACTAAATGTTCTCGAAACCGGTTCCATACATTTATGAAAAGTAAGTGAAGCTTTAAGAGTGTGTAGTTCAACGAATCATACTATGATATCAATTACTATCCAAATTGCTCTTTAATAGCACTTGTAATGAGCTTTATCACTATACAGTGCACAACATGAACATTACATCATCTTAGAATGCCACATGCTGCTCAAATACATTTTGTAAATGACGTGTAGTGTTGAAACTGTAACCATACCCTCTGCATGCATGTTGTAGTCTGTCACCAACATCATTTTAAAATTAGTACAAATTTTATATGTCAGGACATTGATCCTACCTTCCATTTCTCAGTAAGGTTATTTGTTCTGGGTCACATTAGCACATTTCCTTACCGGTTAGGTGAGCCACTGCAACAAGAAAAAGGGAGATGAGTTGCATGTAAAATTTTTATTTTAGTACTTAAAATTTTACTAAAAGCATTAAATGATACTCTTAAAACTGATAATAATAAGCATCAGCTAATGATTTATAAGAGATGTTAAAAATATTCCTCTCAGCAGCAATAAATGGCTGACAACTGCATAGAAAATTTCTGTGTTGTATTTAACATTTCTTTTGGATAAGAACATGTTTTTTGTCATTGACTAACAAGTTGACGAACAGTTTCTCTACATGGAACATGATTGCAAGGATGTTTTCTTCCAAATTGCATACCACTTTCTTCAGGACTGTGTTTATATAGTGGCATAACTAATGAAGAACAATTGCAAACAATTTACACACAGTGAAAGCACAGAGTAACTATGAATGCACAATCACTTGCTGACAAAGCCTTCCTCAAACTAAATAAAAGCTACTAACTGCACATTCGATATACAACTACTTGCTTCTCCCAGTATGCAGGCGCTCTTCCAAACTTTATCTAAAAAATCAGTATGTACCTTGTACTGGGAGGCTAGACAAATATGCTGTAAAGTAAATTTAATCTTTAGCAAAAGGTCGGTAAATTGTCGAATACTTTTAGGAACCCATTTTACAATTTGACTAATCATATTTCAGGCATATTGATAAGGCAAGATTTTAGTTAATTATTTTATAATTGTGTTCTAATATTTAAATTTATATTACTCCTTCCTTTTCAATGCACTTGGTCCACACATTATCTCCAAAAAGGTTTACAGTTAGGCATACAACCATTTATGCACTATTTCCCTCATTTCTTCATCTGAAGAAAATTGACGTCATAAAGCATCTTTGAGTAGTTCTAAAAGATAATAGTTGGGAGAGACAAGATTTGGGCTGTAGACAGGCCTTCCAGCATCTCCAACTCCAATGGTTAATCATTTAAACAGTCTGGCAAGCAATGTGGGGTATTGCATTGTCACACAACAATACTTTTTTCAACAAGAGACCTTGGACTTTGGTGCAAATTGCTGGCTTTAGATTGTTGACCAACAAATTGCTGTATCTTGCATTGTTGATCATAAACCCATTTTCCAGGTAATTTTCCATTGAGTCCAAAAAAAATGGCTACCTTCACCTTTCTTGCTAAAGATTGAGTTGTATTTCTTCTTCGTTGGCAATTCCAAAAGTTTCCATTCCATAGTGATGGACCCACATTTCATCCCCTGTAACTATTCTGTGCTCTCATTGTTTAGTGGTCAAGCAAGCATTGGCATATCTGAACACATTTGCACTTTTGCTCTGCGCTGGATGAATTGGGTACACTAAACCATGACTAATCTGCAGAGAATATGCTACCACATCAATGGCAACTTGTCGTTTCACCAGTGCCATCTCTTGAGCTTACTGTATCTTCCCACTAGTGGTGGAGGTTGATGGGTACTCTGCTCCCTCTTCATGCATCATTTGTCTGTCAATTTTTAAACTTCATGATCTACTCATACATATTTCTACATGGTAGAGCACTGCCCCCATAATGTGTTTAAAGCTTTCGATGAATTTCAGCCCCATGACATGTCCAACTGGAAAAATTGGATCACTGCTCTTTGTTCCACCTTGGTGCACACTGTTAGCAGAGCAGCCAGGAAAATGATGTAATCAAGGTCAAACTTTAATCACATGACTGGGTAGTACCCTTTTTAAAGGAGTGTGATAAACTAAAAGATATGTAAAGGCAAGAGAGCAGTTAATTTTTCACTTTCCCTTCTACCTATCTGATTGGCTTTCAATGACTGTTTCTTAGTGTCAGGTTTCATTTGTCAGCATTAGGAAGGGAAAGAGGGGATAGGGTGCCAAGGCTATATTTATAGTGGACTGAAGTGTTGACATTTTGACAAGTGCTGGAATCTGCACTGGATTTAGTTTCAGTCTTCCTTTTATATTAATATTATTCAAATGGTTAAATTTCTCCTAGCAGGTGTGTTATAATAATTATTATTGGTAGTGGCAAAAGCTTTATTCCTCAGATGATATTCACTACAGTGCATATTAGAAGGTAGGGTTAATATAAATATTTTTTGCCACTATTTATTCTTTTTAAAAAAAAGACTTAATTTATAATGTGCCTGCAAATAAATATAAGAGATTTAAAATGTGTTATTTAAAATTTTCCTTTTCTTTTCAGTTGTGTGATGACCTGGCAAATGAATTTGATACAATTCGAAAGGAATACTGGAACTATATAGCACGTTGCTTAGCTCAGCGTTACAACAATGCTGAGGGTGAAACAGTTTAATCTGGACAATAAATATTATATACAAGCTTCATTTATAAATACAGTGGTGTTCTAAAATATAAAGTGCATTTCGTTACTGTAAAACTTAACTTTTATTGTTGAATAATTACAGACATAAATAAAAGATATTAATTGCTACCACCATTTTTTATGGAAACATTCTTTACAAGCTTTAAACTTATTTAATCAACCAACCTATTAAAAGAGATGAGTTTCCTCTTTGTCTAAAAATAGCCAAATTCAACTGGTATGCAGAAAAGGAAAGAAAGAAATAATTATAGATCAATAACTTTACTAATATGGCTGTCAGACGAAATACTGTTAATAACAATCAATATGGTGTTTGCAAAAGTTATTCTTTGAGGACAGTTACTCAACTTGGGGGTTATATTGAATAGAAGACCATAACTCTATACTTATTTCTTTTCAAAGTAGCCTCCCCACTCTCAATGCAAAGTTACATTCTTCAGAGCCTTTCCAGACTCAGAAACAGGAAAAAGACACTGAGAGCCGGATATGGACAATGCAGTGGATGATTCACCAGTGTCGCTGCTAATTCTTGCAGAAATTCCTTTGTTTTCAAAGCTGTGTGCAAAAACTTGCAACCCAAATAACCTGTTACCTCTTCTCCTGCTTACTAGTATGCTATCCATACCATCAACATCGAAACATAAAGAATAAATAAAATCCTTATAACAGAATATAAGAATTATAAACAGTCCTTAATTTTGGTCAAATTCATTAATAAAATACCAC
This sequence comes from Metallyticus violacea, assembly GCA_030762175.1. Taxonomy (NCBI): domain Eukaryota; kingdom Metazoa; phylum Arthropoda; class Insecta; order Mantodea; family Metallyticidae; genus Metallyticus; species Metallyticus violacea. Next base: position 14,234,800 of record CM060845.1, on the reverse strand, counting down.
ATTATGACATTAGTTGTATAAAATTACCATAATAATAATTACATCATTAAACAGTCATTGCTAAAATGCTGACATCAACTGAATATTATGTTATGGTAATATTAAGGAAACAATTTGTGCATTACTAAAAACAGAATGAATCATTCGTCTTCATCACAGAATTGATAAAAAATTCTCATAAACCTACTTATGATTGTGAAAGTATAATTTGATATTGCCCTTGATTATTTTTGCTATTCATCCAATTAGTTTATTTGTTTTATTCCTTTTGATAAGTATTAAAAGATTTTCTTGGTAATGACAAATTAAGTCATTTAGGCAAAACTAACAACAATAACAATAGACAAACAAAATGAATAATCTCTATTGATACAATATATAATAAGTATAATAAAAGAAGACATTCACTTCAGAGTGGCAGAGGGGAAGACACCTTAGAACCTGCTGCCTTGTGGCTAAGGAGTTGATTGTCCGAAGGCTAGGGGAATAAACCCTAAACAAATTCAGCAGTAACTCAGGGTAGGGCTAATAACCCACTTGTGCAAACTTACATTATTCAGAGAAAAATATGAGAGATCCCTGAAACCCAAGAGGCATAAGGGATAGAGAAAGAAGAACACTTCAGTGTGATTCATTCCAAATGAACATTAATATGAATTTTATTTTATTAATATCCTCTTATAATACTGGTAAGTATACAAAAATATAAAGTGGGAAATGGTTTATAAGGTTTACAATTATCACTGCATTTGCATTTGTAAAAATTACAAAACTCGGTTTTTTCTTAGTGTTTTATCCTTTTCTACTATTATAATTACTGTTAACTTGTTACATTGTTAATAGTGTTACTTTTTTTTTATTTATGGATGCTCTTTAACATCTCAGGTCATCAGCATAGTGTTACTTTATTTTTATTTTATATATATATAAATTTCACTATGCAAGTTTGCCATCTTTTTCTCTGACAAAACTGACTGCTGAATTTAAATTGCATTATGAACATTTAGAACATTCAGTAATTGTAGCAACAGGAAAATATTGCAAAAATCCATAATATCATATTAAATTATCGATAAGCAAAAGTTTGTGAACTTACACATGTTTGAAACATCCTGCATGAACATTTTAAAAGAGGAAGCTCTCAGTAAGGTGGGTGCACGTCTGTTAATAGTTGACTAGAAGTGCATTCAAATGAACGTTCTCAGGAATACTTGGACATGTTTAAATGCAATTCAACTAGGTTTCTGTGATCTTACATCACTGTTGATGAAACATAAATTATTTACCATTACGCATAAAAACAGCAGTCCAAAGAATGGGTGCAAGAGAGTAAAGGAACCCCGAAGAAAGCCAAATGCATTCCATTGGGGGAAAGGTGATGGTCACTGTTTTCTGCAATGCTTAGAATGTTTTTTTTTTTTATTAGTGTTTCATGCCCGATTTTACTACTGAGGCACGACAGGCGGTGGACACTGATGATAAATGAAATGATATATTGGGAAAGGATATTTTTTTAAGGAAGGAAGCATTCCAGTCTAAGTTTAGGGTACCTCCCCGGCATTTGCCATTTATGAGGACTGAGGAAAACCTGCAAAAAACCCTATTCAGGTAGGACGATCCTGGTGGGATTCTAACTCCAGACCTTCTGCTCACGAGTCCGCGCCTTAACGACCTCGGCCACCCGGGGCGGTGTCAGAATGTAATGATCATAGATTATGTACAAAAAGGCAAAACCATCCACTGGCTGTTGCAAAGCGTGACTTTTTATAGGGTGGGCTAAGACATGGGATGTAGAATTAATGGAAAATCTAATTTATATTAATCCTACCATAAAATGGCTATGTAATGGTATCATACAAGTTTTTCAATCTCAAAATTATGGCATTGTGACTATAATCATGTAGGTGATATTTAAATCAAATTGCATGCAATATAAAAAAAAGTTCACGTTCTATGACTCGTCCCTAAATACACTTGTACATAAGCTCATTACCTGTCCTTTTTCTGCATATGATTAATCACTCTTGAAGTGAAACTTGGCGTTTTACTGAACTTTTACCCTTTTCTATATGATCCAAATAAATTACCAACCCATAATAAGGTTCGCCGTCACCATAAACGTATGATTAAGGGAGTTTAAGAATGAGTTGTGAAAATAATACGTCATAGTAATTAGCATTTACCATTAAAACATTTATATCATTTCATATTACACCAATACGGCTAAAAATAGCAAAATAATATAATTTCAAATGATATCATCTGCATCCCCGTTCTGTTGGGCTTCTAAGTTATACAAAATATCTGAAAAGGGCAGGTATAAGCCCAGGCTAGTCTACACAGTAGCGAAAACTGCGTGAAAGATGCCTTTCACCTCTCCCTTGAGAGATTTTAAAAATCACTATTATGTTTGCGCAAGGCAGGGTGAGCCTTCGACCGTATGGTGATCGGCTATTACGTTACAGACAGTTCACTAGTTCATATAAGGAAACATTCCAATTTGTCAATAAAAATTAACACATACATGTCAACACACTAATTTTGGCTTTGCTCAGCCATACAGCCTTAATGAACGCTTCACCCGGGTAAACAGAAAATATTATGCAGCATTACTTGAGGAATTGAAGGATGGTATCAAGACCAAAGGTCCGCATTTGTTAAAGAAAAAAGCACTTTTCCACAACGGCGATATACAGTGCATATTTCTTCAGTTGTAATTGCCTTGAATTCTTGCCCCACGCACCATACGCGCTATATTTGGCTCCCAGTGACGTTTTCCTCTTCCCCAGTCTAAAGAAACTTCTAGTTAGACAAAGATTTGCCTCAAAGACGGGGGTCATACTTCGGACACTTATTTTGTAGTTAGCAAAATCGTGTTATACTAAAGTACACCTACAGAAATTAGAATATAGTTAGTCGAAATGAGTTGAATATGTTGGGGTGGGGAAGAGTAAAAAATATTGTGATTTCTTTATAGGTCTAGAACTTGCCAAACAACCCTCATATACCATAACAATACAGGACTGGAGAAGTCAAACTGCGAGCTGAGACAAGCAGTGCTCGGTTTTCGTTATATGTCATGTAAATACAAAAAGGCATCAGTCAGGTTCAGGCTGTGGAGAACTATGTGAAAGTGATGTTTTTCAACAGATACACGAATCCCCGATAAAGTCTGAAATACAGAGCTATAAATCCAGAGAAAAACTTTCAAATCTCTGCACGTTGTGCGCATTTCTCTTTCATCCATTCAAAGGTCTCAAATAGCTACAATGCCCTCTGCGCATGCACGTAGTGAGACTGCTAAGACATGGGTTCACGTAACATTGCATGGCGTCTAACTGGCTCCAACAACGAATTATATATTAAAATGACGAGGATCGATACAAGGGTTAAGGAAGAAGAGAAAAAAAAATATAACTTGCTGGGGCCGAAAACCTAATATAAATCATAAAATATAGTATTTTGTTTTTGTTACGCACTCGTCCATATACTTTAAAGCACAAATAAAATAAAAATGTCATTTAACATAAAGAACTGCTGTATTATGATGCGTTGCACGTACATAAGTTTTACAAAATACGTACATTTTTAAAAGAATCACAATAATTGCCAAGTTTCTCTGTCCTTGTAGTCTCAGCAATGAAAGGAACTTGGGCCAGTAGTTAAATGGCGTGCAATGAAGCTGCGGTGAGAATGCTGTAAATCATTCACGGTGTGGCTTCTACACGAGCGATGTTTTCATCTGTGATTATTGTTACTGGACTTTCCTCGTTTAAACTCCGCAAACCAGTTATAGACTTTGTACGTGAAGGAGTACAGTTTGGAAAAGCTGTCTATTTTTTTCCAGGCATTCTTGTTGGCTCAGGCCCAACTTATAATCGTATATCTACAAAAATGCTCTCGAGTCATCTTAGACTATCAGACAGCGACCACCATTAACTTTTGCTGCAGCTGCAACAATAACTTTCGCTATGATCACTAATCAAGATGCTTTTTCCAGTGCTGCCACAGCAAACAAATCTCTCATAGTTTCTCAAATCCCCAAAACTAAATAGCGACTCTCGTATGCAGCTTTGATGATTGGGAAAATATGGATTCACAATGCAAAATGTTTTATAGAGAAGTTCTTATTTGCCAGTCTTATAGGTAAAATAAGCTGTTCAAACGGAAATGGGACAAGTAGCAATGGAAAGGTCTGGTTATGAGAGGGCTTTGAAATACTGGCATGGGGATTTTGAACTTGGGTGATAACATTTTCTTAAAACAGTGCTTAGAATATTCAAGAAACGAGATTAGGAAACAATTGAAAAATAAAGAAAATATTGATAAAGCAAACAAGGAAGAAAGAGAAAATATTTAATGAAAGTTAAAGGGGGGGGGGTTCACTGGATGTGTTGATGTGTCCATACTGTAGAATGGGTGTAAGGGAATCGAGAGCTGGAGGAATAAGATTATAGATTTTATAAAAGTGATTTAAAATGAAAAGATGAATTGCTTTGAATGAATTGTTTACAAGTGACTGAAAGAATCTAAGAAACTACTCGTTTAAAGTGAAAAATAAATTGGAATGAATAATGAAAAGAGGGAGTAAAATATTTTATAATTATATAACAATGAAAGAAATTGTATAATTTAAGAAATTTTGGTTAGATCTAACTTCTTTGCTTGTTTGTTTGCAGTGGCTGTATACCTGAAGTAGCCAGGGGCCATTGCCAGTAGACAGCTATGTATATTGTATAATTTTTCAGCCATTTCCTCACCTGTGAAAGTAAATGCCGGGTAACGTCACCATTTCAAATACCTTGACAACCGAAACAGCTTGTTAAAAAACTTACGAAAAATGCAATCAACAGTCACCAAAAATTTCATATTTTTAAAGGTCAATAGAGTTTTTAATTTTGAGGGTGCAATGATTTGCCATTTTTCTTGAAATAAAATGAAAGAGTAAAAATTTAAATGATTCTAATACCTGTTACTTGAAACCCTGGATACGAATAGCAAAAAAATACGCGAAACGTGCGTAATTCATTTCCAACACTGTACACCGTGTTTCGTAGCAAAAATCGAATGTCATCAATAATACACGTTGTTTATATTAGGGCAGTACTATGGCAACATCTGTCCAAACAAATGCTGGTGTCATTCACTATTGGAGAAAACCATGGTAAGGAACGACTGTTTTCTTTTTTAGTTATAAATCTGGTGAAAACCCAGGGACGCTAATTTAACAATTTGCACTCATCTAACACCAACTGAATCAAAAATCCAAGAATGTTGATGTTTAAAACAAATGGTGGCATGTTTGTTGCAGGTTGTGACAAGGATAATACTACTGCTATGGTTCAGTTTTGGCATGGCGCAACAACCTGTGAACATTCGTAAGTTGTGACGAGCGGATACTACCATACTGCAGTGTGGAGTGTTCTTCAAAGTATTCTGTACATGTTACAGCGAAAGTTGACATTTTCTATTGAATATAGACGTTCATTACATCTCTTAAAGTTGAACATCTTCTGTTAAATACAGAGGCACTTTTAATATTATTTAACGCCAGTTTTAACTACTGAGGTATCACAGGCGGTGGACACTGATGATACATGAGATGAAATGATACTGGGAAAGAATTTTTTAGGAAGGAAGCGTTCCAGACCTAAGTTCAGGGTACCTCCTCCGCATTTGTCATTTATGAGGACCGAAAAAAACCTGCAATAAACTTCAGTCAGGGAGGCGCTGATGGGAATCGAACCCCTGACCTCCCCTTAAGGTGCGAACCGGTCCAAGTCACACCTTAACGACTTCGTTCATCCGTAGCGGTACTCAAATAGTGAATGTCAATTACTGGTAAAGGAGTAGTGGAGGTAAACAGCCCCTACTGAACACCAGAGAATGTAGATGATGACTAAAATTAGCTCCTGCAAAAATGCTTTAATGAATTTGTTAATTTTAAAAAAACATTAATATATAAACATACAACATTTCTATATTTACACATAAGGTTTAACACAAACCCAAATAGGTTTGAACGTGTATTTTATTATTCAATCTCCAGAGAAAATGTGAGCATCTTCATAAGCCTCATGCAGCTCATCGTGAGCAAAATACGATAACTGTTCAATAAAAAAAATCATAATTTTTACAGGCATCTTTCTCACACTAAAATTTAACGTTACAATATTTTGTTAGCTTAATGCATAATATACAAGTAATACTGGTTTTGTTGTTGTCACTTCCGGTTCCTGCCTGTGATAGGTGTGCAAGTTGAGACATATCCAATTTCACCTACAGAAAATGAAATACAAGCAACTACCAATGCGCTACTCAAAATTCTGCTTTCGTCTCAACAAACTTTCAATTTTTGGATATTGAAGGAATCGTTTACCACCATATTGCACATGCAACAACTGTAACTATGCAATACTGTACCATAGAGATGTCCTAAAAATCTGCAAGCCATATCACATATTTTCGTACTGGATGTGCACCATGATAATGTTGCTACCTTTGTGGGAAGCATTTTCCACCATCAAAAGCACTGGTGAAGGCTGCGGAGGCGATTCTGAAAGCCTTATCATAAAATTGTTTCCAGCGTGTCTTTGAAGACTGGCAGAAACGCTGGGACTACTTTGAGAAATGTCATCAAAATTATATGAGTGAGATCTCAAAAAATGTGTAACCATTCCCTTCCTTTGGATGCTTAGTAGTAATGTTATAAGCCAGAATCAACACGCATTTATGTTCCTAACCTATATGCAGGTATTACGACATTAATACAGGGGATGGAGAACACTTCAAATACTCATTTTGGATAGGAATGTGTGTCCGTTTAGTCAGTTGTTGGCGCTAGAGGATGTTTTCTCTTTCAACGAAACTTACTGTTCAGAACTGTCACCGAAAATCTTAAATATAGTAAACTGTGCACAAGCTGAGTCCCTAAAATGTTGACTACTGTGCACAAAAACAAAAGAATGGAAGCTGCACGTGCCATTATGGACTGAAACTATTTTATGGTAAAATGTTTTATGAAAACTTCTCCCGCATTCTGAGATTCAAGGGGTCTATCAACATGTGAGCAATGTGATTTTTTTTTCTACATTGTAGTTGTCTTCCCCTCCCCCCCAAATACAACTGCCGATTTCTCTATCCGATTTATTTTTACGAAAAACGTGGCACTGAATTTTGTTTGGAGAGCTGCAACATTCAACAGAAATAATGAAGGAAAAGCAATTGTACTGAGAAACTTATACACCATTAAAAACTTTTTTGGAAATATATACAACATTGTACGAAATTCATTTAAAATTTGCTTAAAATTGGAAAATTATAATTGGAACAATGTAGAACCATGTCATAGGAGGATATTAATTTCAACACAAAAAATTAAAATGAAAATTTTAAACAAAGGTTTAGTTAGAGTCGTGTGTCAGTTTTCAAACAGTTCATTATGAGTCGAACAAATTGGAAAGAAAAAAAAAAACACTGATATTAGTTTCTCTTACTGAATGAGTTTATGGGGACATGTCCACGTCCTCAGCTGTTATTTGTTTACAACTTCCTGTCGCGTACATATATCCCAAAACAAAAGATGTGTTACTGTCTGGTATAGTAGTTAACCACCGGCGGTCGCCCATAATCCATGCTGTTAAATCCTAGACTGCTATTCTCTGAAGCTAACATATTATTGGTGTGACCAAACAGAGAATTTCCATTGCTAGGCTAAACATCTGGCAATGTTCAAAGGTTCTTCAGTTATTAACGAGTAAAACTTTTTTACACACAGTATTCCTAAACGAGGAAGGGAATGACATAGTCGAGGAAGTTCTTACTGTAGTACGCGATTACCTTCAGCAATCCAGCAATCTGCAGGTTCAGATCGGTCAGGTGTACCGTGTTACTGGTAACGGATCTGACGCCCACAGCTTCCTGGATAACAGTGAGTATCTGTCGTCCCTTCCCATTATTATCAGTGTGACCAAACACCCCAAATTTCTAATTAACACCAACATCCTTGGTTGTAGTGTGCAAGGTTTACAACGACTCCATTGCTGACGGCAAACCTCCCCACTTTGTGCTGGACATGACATCAAGCGGAGTGCCTTCGGAAACGGCCAAATCTTTTACTAGTGCCTTGGCGTTGCCGACAATCAGCACATCTTGCGGTCAGGATGGAGACCTCAGGTGAGCCGCTGGCTTGCTACTACCTCAGGTATAGACCTTCAGATCAGCAAGTCACGTGACTGCTCTTGTTCAAGGCAATGGCGGAATCTGGATGTGGAGGAAGAGAAGTATCTGGTACAGATCATGCCCCCCAAGGATGTGATACCAGAAGTGATACGTAGCATTGTCGTGTACCAGAACATAACAAACGCAGCCATTCTCTTCGACGACACATTCGGTAAGTACATGCTGACCAAATAAAACAACAGCATTAGAGATGAAAAACCTCCGGTAAGCTATGGTAACAGTACCATATATACTGTTATGGTGACGTGTTATACCTAATTACAAGTCAGTGTTACGTTCACAGTACTATACCTCAAGTACAATCAAGCATTATGCTGACAATACTATATCTCACACATACATCAGCATTATGTTACAGTACTAACCTCAATAACAAGTCAGTGTTATGTTGACATTAATGAACCACAAGTACAAGTCAGTTTTATGTTAACAGCTATATCTCAAATACATTTCACCATAATGCTCACATACTACGGGTGAACAATCCTTCACGCAACCGGTTTCGCGGCATGCGACCGGCTGGTGAAGCTGGCTGCTGTGTCGCGGGTGCGGGTGATAGGAAGTGCGCAGTAAATATAGTACGGTTTGTCGCGTAAGCTATTTTTAACATACATAACATAAACACTTAAAAAGAAAAGTAAATTACTCATATATATTAAGCAAGGAATAGCTGGCCTCCCTTCATTGTTCAATCCTTTCTGACACCTGCACAGCAAACTCCTTATTACGCTCTGCAATTCCCTTTGAGTAATGGCAGAAATTTCTTGATGAATGTTAATTTTAAGTTCATCTAAAGTGTGTGGACTTGTACACTTTCTCTTTTAATGCACCCCTCAGAGATAAAAAATTGCAGGGGGTTAAATCGGGAAATTAGGAAATTCTTCTTGCAATAATCTTCTTACAGCACGCGCTGATTCTGTACGCACATATGAATCATACATAGATACTCTTTGGGAAATAGAATCCTTGTATTGCCCCATTTCACTTGATACATTTTCACTCAATGCATTGCATTGCGTCGCCTAATAAACATGTGCCATTGCACAATTTCAACTCACACTGAAGCCTCGGAGAGGAAATATGCTCCCCGCCGCCGCCGAGAAGCATTGCTTACCCAGTATACCTCATGCATAATGCAGCATTATGTTGCAGCACTATACCTAATAACTAGTCATTGTTATGTTAACAGTAGTACATCTTAAGTCAGTGTTGTGTTGACAGTAATGGAACACAAGTATAAGTCTCTACTTGTCAACATCCCCACACGCCACATGATTCTCCGAGTGAACGCCACTATGGTGAAGTCTCAACTGCAGAACTTGCGGAACCACGACATCTTCTGCTATTTCATCCTGGGTCAGCCCAGCACGATCAAGAGTGTGCTGGACACAGCTAACATTCTGCAATTCTTCAAGAAACAGTTCTCATGGCACGCCATCTCCCAGGTGAGTCCTTACTATGAGCAAGTTTCTCTTTATGCCACATGTCACCTGTACTAAAGTGCATTGTTGCAGGTAAAGGATAAAGTGAGGTGCAGCTGTTCTAACGCTAGCATCCTGCACGTCTATCCCATGCCTTATGCTAATACGATGGAGCGTCTGGCCACACTTCGCGATACTTACAACCTGAGACAGCAGCCCGATATCTCAGCTGCATTCTATTTCGATGTGATCCTGAGAGCTGTACTGGCTGTCAAGTGAGTACTTCCCATACAGTCTGCCAATTTTCTAACACGAAATATCCGTCTTTTTCTTAACTATATACACATTTCCCAGCTCTTAGATGCAACAAAACTCGTCATCTTTTAATACATTTGGGATTTAATATTACAACAAATATTGTAAATATTGTAATATTAAATCTTTTGGCTACAATTCGCAGCCAAAAGATGCATGCTATTATCAGCGACAAACGAGTGCTCCGCCTGGTCCACGTTTTCGTCTCACCTGTTTGAAAGCTACCTCCGTGAAAAAACAGTCGATATCAATTTGATCCTAATTTACTTTACCTCAATAAACACACACTGTAAATTTATATTATCTTTCGTTTTCTCATAATTTATTGTCTGTATCAAGAGTAAATGTTGGTAACAGTGCTCTAATGCTTTGTGAACTCTGTGACAGGGGTTTGCAGACCACATGTCCCTTTTGAAAGTCTCCCTTTTTACTTCTTATTCATTTCACTATCAAGTCTTTCTAGTTTTGTCGCCCGTTTCACGCTGGTGGGATGGCATCCACAGCAGTAACTCCCCTCGAAGCAGATGTAATATTTGCGCAAATTATTCAAGTTTTGGCAATTACAAAGTATGTTCAATTAAGAATAGTCAGAAAATATACCTTTACTCATCTTCATAACTTGATGATTTTTCTCAAATGAGTGTCCATTGGATGCAATGCAGCTGTCCCAGCGTTTCTTCCAGTATTCAAAGACATGCTGGAAACTACTTTTAGATACGTCTTTTAGATGATGGAAAACGACATTTCTTCAATCTGGGGAAAAGGAAAAGTTCATGCGGGGTTAAATATGAACTATAGAGAGAGTGATGGACACACCTCACATTGATTTTATAAGATATCAGCCAACAATTTTTGGGATGTACATAAGAGTGCAGTAGCCAGTGTGTTGCATGAAAATGCTTTATCACAATACATTACACAAAAACGAATCACGCGCGCATAATGCTTCCCCACGTTTTGAACGCTCGTCTTTAACGGTGTGTCCCTTAACTCTCGTTTTTATGTGAAAAAAATACTTTCCTAGATCATGTAATCGGTTTTGTTTTCCGCCGGAGTGTTTTAATTATGGGCGAGCGTTAGCCGGTTAGCCAGGTCTCGGTAATTAGCGAGAAAGTAAAACAATAAAACAACCCAACAATACAAGGCCAATTTAAGATGCTCGTTATTTACCGAATTGTCGAATGAGGTGTTGAAACTGCCCGTCTTTATTCACCGCACATTTTAGCCATCTCTTTAGAAATTATTCATCGCTCGCTGTAGTTTATTTTGAGAAATCGAAACAATTTCCTGACAAATATTATCTTTCAGTTCTTGTATGATGCGCGAGTTCATCTTGCACACAGCATTTTTTTTTTAATTTACCCCAGAGATAATAATCGCAGGCTGTTAAATCGGGGGGCCGAGGGAACCACAAATCCCCACTAATAACTCTGTTTTGTGGAAACATGTTGTGGATTGCTGTCATGAAAGTTTTCGCAGGGTGACCACTGGCAGTGTCCCATTGAAAAAAATGCATGATCACGCTTCCTGTCGGTTAACTCTCTGAAAAAAGGGGGGTTAGTATGGTATTCACATAAGTAACAGAATTAACTGTATGCTAAAACATTTGGTCCCATGATTCCTTCACCACTGAGTTAACACATATGAATTACACATAAAGACACGGTGTGCCGTTGTAAACACACTTTATGTATACTGTGGAATTAAGAAACGAACAATACAACACACGCCCAGGAACAGCTGCGCTACAACTGCGACATTCAGCAAGGTCAACAAGTAAGCAAGCAGGCAAATGAATGGGGGGGGGCCACGCTCATAGTAAAAACCCGCATGGTGGATACAACACTGAATACATATAAAGGCGGAGCGTGCTACAGGATATGTCCAATCATATGCCCCGCTCTGTCATTAGTTCCTGTCATAATTGATAGGGTAGCATTTTAATTTCATGTTCGGCAAAATCATAATCTCGATGTTGCTGTACAAGTCTCTGGTTTGTACAATGCGTAGTTAGTGACATTGATTCTCCTACTCAACAGTAAACTAAAAGGGTAGGTCATTAAGTTGCAAAGTGATGTGCGGTGCTACAAGTTTGAATTATGCACCTGACGGTATTGCCACGGTAACATTGAACACGAGACAATAGCGATCAACAGCTGTAAGACGTCGGCACCTCAGAGTAAGTACACAATCCTTGAGCATGCTCCGTTGTGCAATTTACGTGGGCAAAAGATGTGGAATCAAAGTATATTCATAGAGAACTGCTTCCCATCAAAGATTAGAAGGGCCTGTCAGTTAAGCTGTTTACAATTAGGTCCGCAAGTTCCCTAAGGGCGAACACGTGTCGAAGACGAAGATCGCGTAGGCCGGCCAATGGAGATAAGACACAGAGAGGAATTTGCATTAATCCGAGCAGTCAGAAGGGTAACTATAGACACCACAGCTGCTTCTATTGGTTGTTCACACGGCATGGCCTATTTCACAAATGCTTTTTGTTTATTTATTTATTTATGTCTTTAACACAAGTTATCAGCGTCCCATTCAAATCAGGGCGTGAAACGACCGATAAATTTTGCTCAGAGCCTCTTCTTTCAGGCTTGAGGTTCTTTTACATGCCGTAAATGTACGACACGGGACCCACGGCTTTACTTCCTTCCGAAGGAAGCCATACTTTGGATTTTTACGCCCGAAAAATCTATCGATCCTATTCGGGATTGAACCCGCGATCTTGGGTTTACGAAGCAAGTGTGGTTACCACTACGCCACCAGGACCCGCATAATGCATGACAGGTTAGGTTTTCCTGAAATCAATGCATGATGGGTGCCGTACATGCTGATCCCACAACACAAAATGCAAAGAATGGGTCTGCCATTACAGCATCTCAATCTTTAGCACGATAAAGAATACGATATGCTAGCCCGAATTATCACAGGTGATGAGTGTTATATTCACCATTACCGGCCCTCAGGCGGTGCGTAATGTGAACATCCTGCGTCGCCTGTGAGAATAAAAAACAAACAGATAAAAAGTAAAACAACACTTTACGCTGGGAAAGTGAGTTCACGGTGTTCTGGGATTACGAAGGCAAATCTCTTACAGCATTCCAACCTCAAAGACAAACCGAAATGCACATTTCCTATTGTAATATTTTCAGGAAACTTCGTAAGGCAATTCAATAGAAGCGACCAGAACTTCTCACCAAATGCGTGTTGATGTTGCATGACAACGTACGCCCTAATGCTGGCAACATAACGAAATTTCAAGTTGGAAGTCCTCGAACATCCACGGTATAGCCCCGATCTTGCTCCAAGTGACTTCCATTTGTTCGGCTTTCTTAAACATCACTTTTCGGGTAAACATTTTCCCGACAATGGAGCTGTAGAAAAGGGAAGTCACAGAAGCCCAGAGACTTTTATGCTACTGGATTTCAGGAGCTTGTGAAACGATGGGACAAGTGCCTCAATGTACAGGGAGATTATGTTGAGAAATAAAAGCGTGTTGCAATTCATTACTCTTATTACATTCTAGGTCCCTTTGTAACTTTCTTAATGGCTTACCTTCGTAAATACAAGCTAAGCAAAGATGGGGGAGGTAGTGCAATTTCAAGATGCATATTTAATCAAAACAGTTCTGCATAGAATTTAGATAAACGTGTGTTAATGTGTCTTGGTTCGCTTGTGCTGAAAATGGCATAAGAAGCTAATGTATAAGTGGTTTATATATAAAGGCTAATTGTTATGTAGTCAAAGTAGGAAAAGTATATATAAAGAATCCAATTTTAAAAAAAAATCTTGTTTCGAGTACAAAGCAAACTCAAAAATTGAAGAATTAGTAATTGAGGCTTGCATACGCACACACTAAGTTAAGTTTGGCAACGCCAATTTGCGCGAGGATAACTAACCTTTATGTCATTACGTTTTGCGTCGAGTATGTTGTATAATGAAAAGAGCATTCTAAGGAAATGTTTCTGCATTTTATTTATTAAAATATTCCTCTCCAATCATAAGCATCGCCTTCTTACAGGGATATGATGGACAGGAACGAGTTGAACGATTTCAAATATGTCACCTGCAACGATTACAATGAAGACAACCCTCCGAGGAGGAAGGACCTGGATCTGCAGAAGGCGTTTGCTAACGTAAGTACAGCATCACACACACAAGGAAACAGTTTCAGTTTGACCACACCGATTTCTTTAAAAACCTTGTAGTATAAATAAGTAAGCGGTCCTAAATTTAAAGCTAATAATCATTTTGCCGTAAAATTGTATCTATATAAATAATTGTTGAAAAATAAGTGAACGGCTCCGGGCGGCACGGCACAGTCAGCTAGTGTTGAAGTGTTATGACCTTGCTTGTGTTAGGGTAATAATGTATGTAGACAGTTGTATAAAAAGCAGATGAACTTACGGCGTTAAAAATGCGTGATGAATATTAAAGCAATTAATATTTTTAACATATTAAATACTAAAATAGACCGTAAGTTTGCAATCAACATTTGTGGCTATTCTTGAAATATAATATACGTTTTGAAATAATACGTGCAGAAAACATGAGATTTCACTGATGGAAATTATTTACACACTTCAGAACTATAGTGCGTGAGGATGACAGAAATAAAAAAATATGGTAGTTACAGTAATTCCGCATTATCTCCACAAAAGACTAAGTATATTACACAACTATGATGCAGAAACTTACAAACATAACTTCGGGGAGTAAAAAGAACTGCAATTATATGCACAGATTCTTTAAAAAAAAATATTAAGGTACTAATATTTCTATTTATTTGCAAGCTGCATTAAGGCTTCTTCTGTTTACGTAGAGTCCATGAGATTTAAATTGTCCAGTGGTTGTTAGAAAGAGACAAGCTCTTCCCGCAGATGGAAGTAAGAACGACATCCCTCCATTAAGCCTGTGTCGTCAGTGGCGGGATCCTCTTCTCCTTTTGGCTCCTCTTCTTTCGATATTGCAAACTGATCCTAATTTTCATCATCCGTGTCCTCTAAAGTTATTATGAATCAAACACTAATTATATCCATCAAACCTTCTGTGTCCCAGTATCTTTTTGTGAATGGTTTGTACGTGTTCACAGATGCCGATTTCGAATTCTCTTCGGCCACTTTCGACAGCGCTTTCTTTCAAGTAACACCTCACATCTTTGTCTTTAAATGTTATATTTGCTTCGCAATGTCATTTTTCACTTGCGCCCAGGTAAGTTCTATCGCAATTTAATGAGGAGGCTGTCTCATTACGTTATGCGAATGTTTCACACCAATTTCATATATTTTGAAATTTTTTTCCCCCAAGTTTAATTAACTCATATAACACAGGTTTCGTCGACTGCGGATCGAAGTCAATGTTTTTATTACGAAGCTAAGCCATCCATCATTTCAGAATTACGAGTCGATGGAACTGGCGCTTTATTAATCTCCTTAAAATGATAGAGGCATTGTCCATAACAGCAACACAATTGGAAGAAATGTTCGGTAATAGACGATCTACGAACTAGTTTCTAAAAACAGTGCTGTTTATTTCCTCGAGATAGTCCTTTGTCAATTTTGATTTGAATGTTAGTAGGGCATCGGGAATAAAACCAGCAGGTGAAATAATAAAACGCCATCTTACGCTATTAGAGTTTTAAGAGGAAAATCGGTATGGTTGTCCTTCCAATTTTTGCTTTTTGAATGAGTGTCGTTAATCCAAGTGTCGTTCAAATAAACAATAGTGCGACCGGTAAACCTCAATTCCTTAATTTTCCTTAAGAATTTAAATCTTTTAGAAATAATGTCCGACCTTTCCTTTCAGAATTTCCTTTCCCTGAGAGTTTTTTACATGCCTAAAATTTATTTTCTTGGAGATTTCTGGTAGACTCCATAAACTCTCAAACAAAATTTCCTTTATTAAAGCGTTAGTTATATCCTAAAAACTTAGTTAAAAAAAACGTTGTATATACCTAACAAATATATCACACGACTTATGTG
The DNA here is from genome assembly GCA_030762175.1 of Metallyticus violacea. Lineage (NCBI taxonomy): Eukaryota > Metazoa > Arthropoda > Insecta > Mantodea > Metallyticidae > Metallyticus > Metallyticus violacea. Next base: position 14,218,839 of record CM060845.1, on the reverse strand, counting down.
CGGCGGAGAATAAATATATTACAGTTTTATTTGGGGTTCTGTTCCTGGAGTCCCCAAAACATTTGTAGCTGTTGCCGTCCTCTCTATAACACTGGACATAGATGTTGACTTACCGCATTCAAGGCCTCATATTCATCCGTAAAAAAAAGTATGAACATTTACAACAATCTCCATGCCAAGAGACTTTAAAAGCTTTCCCGCGTTTGCCAGCACTTTCTATCACTATTATTGATTTAAAAAAAAAAAAATAAGAACCATACTCATTACGATATCCAATTCCAACAAAATTTTGGGGATTTTTAACAAACAACAAAGTGAACAGTAGCGATTCGCTAGCGAAAAGAAAGCTGACTTCGGCAATAGCAAGCACGACGCCTGAGTAACCATAATTATGACAAAAGATGATTGTTGTCCCTATATGATTTTACGATCCGCGGAAGACCAGGACAGTAGAAAACATGCCAACTTAAATCTCATGGACTTTAGTGTCAGACCCACACCATCGATATATAAAAAATGTTATAAATATTTTTTTTCAGTACTAAACAAGAAACCATCGGATTCCTGTTCAGTATTAATCATCTTGTCGTGCTGTCATGTTCTTGTGGATAGCGGGGCTGGTGTTGTAGTGCGAGGTGGTGACAGATCTGCAACCACTTTTTATACATGTGTTTCATTTGACGGCAAAATGACTGATAATTTTATTAAATTCCATTGAGTTCGGCCCGGTCTAACAGAAACGATTTCCTTGTCAGCTGTTGCCAGTAACAATATGTCTAAATACAGTTCTCATGTGCAGGTGAAACTGCCATCTTCATATGGACCACTCAAGATAGACAGAAATGGCTACAGTCTCATGCAATTCGCGATGAATTTAGAGAAACTGCAGGTGGTGAACAGTCGAACAGTACAGTCGCAGGAAGTAGGCAGCTGGCCTGCAAGTCTCTCTGAGCCAATCGCCGTCAAGAGTCCACAAGGGATGGCTAACCTCTCTGCGGTTACGTTCTACCGCATTGTCACTGTCGTGGTACGTATGTCATAATAAAAGCGAAGCACGCACCTTCTTCATTTTTTTTTAAGAAAACTTGGACATTTTGCACCCTTTCTGTCAAAGTCAAAGATGCACAATCCCAACATGACGAATGCTCTTTAACCATTTGCAGAAGCCTTCTAATTCTTTGCGCACTATCGTCATACAGAAAAAAAAAAAAAAAAAAAAAAACCAATATCTAAGACAAAAAAATTAATCTCAAAATATTGTATAGGAGTTGTTCAAAAGAAACATAGACATCGCTCACAATACAGCAAATAGTTGATGGGAGGTGGTATCTGTATTAACAGCATACAATGTGGTCGGTATTACTGGGTCACATGTTCGCTCAGTAGAGGAGACAGTTTAAGCAACAATGTGTAATGATGCATCTAACAGAGTACAACGGACATCTGCTGTTTTAGTGGCTACCGGTCTAAGTTACTGTTACACCTTACAGAACCTCACGAAGTGTGCTCATACTCCACGATAACACACCCCTCTGCCAACGCAAAACTGGATACACCGCATCGATTACGCCGAGGTCTTATAGATCAACCGCCTTACGGTCCAGATCTCTCATCTTGTGACTATCAATGTCTAATCATTGAAGGAGGCCCTGAAGGGTGTGACTTTCACCACTGATCAAGCAGCTAGTGATGCTATGGAAAAGTGGTTTTACAAAGAAGAAGAAGAAGAAGAAGAAGAAGAAGAAGAAGAAGAAGAAGAAGAAGAAGAAGAAGTGTTTAACGCCCGTTTTTGCCAGAGGCACAGGCGATGGACACTGATGATACATGAGATGAAATTATATATTGGGAAAGGATTTATTTTTAAGGAAGGAATCGTTAGGCCTAAGTTTAGGATACCTTCCCGGCATTTGCCATTTATGACTAAGGAAAACCTGGAAAATACCTCTCAGGGAGGACGGTCCTGGCGGAATTCGAACCCCAGACCTCCCACTCACGAGTCCGCGCCTTAACGACCTCGGTCACCCCTGGTACTGGTTTTACCAAAAACCAGCATCCTTCGTGGAGGGTATAGAAAAACTTCGTTGGGACAGCTGCCTGCTGAACAGTGGAGGTGATTAGTTGTAGACTCTCTCGGATTGTTATCTATATGTATAATTTGTGTTGTCAAATACACACTGTGTTCGTTTCAAAATATCTCGTATGTTTCATTTGAATAACCCTTATATATCAAGCGGTAAATACTCGTCATATAACTGGTAACATCTCAGAGTTTTCACCCTATACCATCTTTGGACCGCCACGGGTGGCCGAGGTCGTTAAGGCACGGACTCGTAAGCGGGAGGTCTGCGGTTCGAATCCCGCCAGGACCGTCCTCCCTGACTGGGTTTTTTTCCAGGTTTTCCTCAGTCTTCATAACTGGCAAATGCCGGGGAGGTACCTAAACTTAGGCCTGGAACGCTTCCTTCCTTTAAAAAAAATATATTCTTTCCCAATTTATCGTTTCATCTCATGTATCATCAGTGTCCAGCGCCTGTGGTGCCTCAGTAGTGAAAACGGGCGTTAAAAAAAAAAAAAAAAAAAAAAAAAAAAAAATCTTTGGCATTCACACATGACATTCTTTGACAAATCGTCCTACTTTATGACGAAGGTTTTCTTTACTTCCTTCAAACTTGTATGAGATTTCAAGCAGATCCTGATCATGTTGTGACTAGCTGGTTGAAATACAAATAACCATTCACCTCCCTTGGGAGGCTTGATAACCGGATGTAATTGTGAATACTCATTCTTACTCTTTGAAAAACAAACAACAAAGGAGTCTTGTTGCAGCTGACCTCAGCAGGAAGCTCTAACTTGAAAGAATGCGTGTGCATCACTTCTTATAATGAAGCAATTTTTGCCCCCCTCAAACGTAAACTTTTTCTAATCCCAAATAGATCTAAATTGGTCCCTTGGATGTTTACCCTTTGTTTCACTCATTTACCTGTTTCAAAAGCTTTGCCTGTTAAATTATCCTTAACAGTCGTCCTACAGCTCAACATTCGTCAATCGCTGCCATGTTCTACTGGCCGGAAGTAAGAAAGAGAAGAGAAAAACTCGTTTTGAATGGCTTCTGTAACTATTTTCAAATGAAATAAATATCTGGGTAAATTTTAATATTTCATTGTGAAATAATGTATGAGAGGCGCATTTTAAAAGGAACTATCATCTTTGACATGCTGTCAAAACAAGAGTTGTGTATGCTTCGGTAAACAACCAACTGGCAGAATCTAAGCACATACGATTTATGTCCCCAGGTTGCGCTGCGGGCTGCTGACGTTTAGCACAACTATCATATGAGAAGACCAATTTTACTAACGACGCTAGCCGCGGAATACTAAAAAACATCCAGTGGGGTTATTAACAAGTTTAGTGACAGTTATATGCTATTTATTTATTTGCTGTCCCTATAATACATGTTGTTTGTATTAACTTAATTGATTTACGGTACTAGTGTTAATTGTACTAATTTCAATTTCAGCAAAAGCCTTTTGTGATGGAAGACGGAGTTGATGAGAAGGGCAGAACGAAGTTCAAAGGCTACTGTGTGGACATGATAGAGGAGATAAGAAACATCACATCTTTCGATTACGAGATATACGCCGCTCCTGACGGCAAGTTTGGCAACCTGGACGAAAACGGCAACTGGAATGGCATGATCAAGGAGCTCATGGACAAGGCAATGCTTTATTGTGTACTCTGTCCTTCTTAACTTAAAATTGGATGTCAACAAGAACACATGGCGAAAGTTATTCTAATATGCTGACCAGCCCTTTTACTCTCAGATCAACCGGGGACATACCTAGCCTAGCCATAAACTAAGAAACATTATTTTGTAAATGAGTTCAACATGGTTTGAGATGTTTTAATTTCCAATCAATACATTACACTTGCATGTATTACACATGTATGGCACCGTCATATTTCAACATGCTTACAGTCCCTCTGGCCACCCTGCTACAGCACGGATGGTCTCAATGGGGAAATCCGAGAACTTTCTGTTGTAGGGTGCCTCTTCTTGCAGACAATCCCCTTAACACTTTGTAGCCCTGGGCTGGCAGATACCAATCAGTGGAGATAAACTTTCTGTTGTAGGGTGCCTCTTCTTGCAGACAATTCCCTTAACACTTTGTAGCCCTGGGCTGGCAGATACCAATCAGTGGAGATAAACTTTCTGTTGTAGGGTGCCTCTTCTTGCAGACAATTCCCTTAACACTTTGCAGCCCTGGGCTGGCAGATACCAATCAGTGGAGATAAACTTTCTGTTGTAGGGTGCCTCTTCTTGCAGACAATTCCCTTAACACTTTGTAGCCCTGGGCTGGCAGATACCAATCAGTGGAGATAAACTTTCTGTTGTAGGGTGCCTCTTCTTGCAGACAATTCCCTTAACACTTTGTAGCCCTGGGCTGGCAGATACCAATCAGTGGAGATAAATCGTGTACAATGGTCTCCAGTCATTGTTCTAGCATCACCTGAGGTAGATTCTTGATGGAAGTTCCATGGTTTATTGTTAAAAATTGTTTGGTTCAATGACAATCAAAAGGGTTCAGGACATTTCCACAGACACTGGCTTTTAAGCATGTTCACCCCCTCTCCCCCACCAAAAATGACTGAAAAGGGTGGTAGTCTCTCTGAACTTTGGAAACTCTCTCACGGGTTTCTCGAGAGCTTAAAGTTTATAGTATCCGGTCATTTTGGCAGTTAAAACTATCTTCAATTGTGGTAATATGTTCTCATCAGTACAGAGAATCCTACGATGTCTATGTCCGTTACAAGAGATGCCTCTTCAGTTGTGGCAACTGGAAATGTACATTATTCTGCCGGTAAGCCCTAAGTCTAGTCTTTATTAAGAATCCTGAACATTGATTGTTGTGAATTGAATTTATTGAAAGCACACACAAAGAAGGTGCATAATTTTGTGATACAATCAAATATGCAATACTATATATAATAATAAAAAAAATACAGTAACTCTTGAAACAATGCATCTAAAATAATAAGAACTAGAAAAGCAGAAATAAATAAAACACTTAAATAGTTGCACAATTTTCGCTACTGTGCAAACTTCGAAACTTTTTTCTTATTTTATTTTTATTCTATTCCTTATTTTATATATATATATATATATATATATATATTTAAATGTTAAAGAGCGTCCGTAAATAAATCACACACAATTGTAAATGTTTGTGCGCTATGAGATCAAGATCGTTTCCACATACACTTCTCCTGTAAACGATAACATTCTTTAATAATATATAATCTTCCAATGTAGTAATTCTATATAAATGTGTCATAAATCTTTCAATAATCCTTTTTTCAGAGCTCGTGATAAACTCATTTCCTGTGCCATAATTAACTGCTTCCGGAAAGGATGTTGCCGGAAGTAAGCTGCTACTGCTCTTAGGCCCCATTCACAATGAAAATTAAACGTAACGAAAATTTGATCGCAATAACTAGATGCTATGTACTGTAATTGAGCCATTCGAAATAAATCGTGTAAATATAAAAATAAACATACAATTAGAGGTAAACTTAGAAGCCCTCAAAGGTCAAGACGTCTACGTCTAACTTAAGAAATCTGCCACTCAGAACGCAGCTGCTCTGTAGAGCTCTATGGTAGAGAGAGTTGAAGATCAGTAGTGACTTTGTAGACAGAGTGGCGTTAATGCACAAAAGAATGCCTGCATTATAAGAAAACTATCATTGTTCATGTTACTGCAGGCAAATTAGTTACTGTACTTTGCATATGCATAAATGCTACCGCCTTCTGCTCAATAGCAGTCATTTTCTATCAGCTGTTAGTTGATTTTCGCTTGTTCTTATTTTTGATTGGCTAATGCTTACGTTTGCGTCTTTCATTGTGAATGCCTACATACTACTAAGTTTACGTGTTACGTTTTATTTTATTATGTTTACGTGTAAGTTTCATTGTGAATGTAGCCTAATAGCTGCAGTTGTATAATATGCATTACCTTGGCTCTCAAATATTGGTTCAAAATCCTAAACTTAGTTGAAAGAAATTTGTTGAGGAAATGCTTAGAATTTCAAGAAAAGAATCTTAAGGAGCAATGGATGGAGCAATAGTCTTAAGATAATTTTGGAGAATAATGGAATGGGAGACATTTGGAGGAGGAGGAGGAAGAACAATGTAAAAGTTTTTTTGGGGGGGGGGAAGTTGCACGAAAGAGATTGGAAGATATAACTGTTTGGTGAGATAGCAGGTAAAAGATCTTGAGTATTTCAGATACCGATAAAAAAAAACAAATGGAAAAGAGAGGCGTATATTGATAAATCAAATGAAGAACATAGAGAGGGCATTGCATGGGTAAGAGCGGACATGTGCAGATTTAAAGGAATAAGGAAAGAATTTCCTCAAACTCGGTGTCCAGTATGTGGGGTAAAGTTTATAAACGAGAAATTGTTTTAATTAGATAGAAAAATAGCTGTAATGAAAACCATCAGTAAAAATAGCAGTAATGTAGGGGGGTTCCTGAGTAAAGTTAAAAATAAATGGAATTGGATACTAAGAAGGGAAGTAAATCAAATAACACAAAGGATTGCGTTTGTTTAATTATATTAGAACTTAGTTGAAGGTGATTATGATTGGGAGTGGGTTAACTTTTTATTAAATTTGATTAAATTATTGAGCTTGGGACTGAAAAGTGAACAAATGTAGGATTTAGTATGCATTTGAGAAATAAAGGAATTAGTGGTTTGTAGAAGCTGTAGCTAGCTAGCAAAATAATGGCATAGATAAAGTGAAACTCTGTATTTAGGACCTTGGGTTGGGTCAGAGCCTGGTCCCCTGGAATTCCAGAGGCTGCTGCTGGGGACTGATGTAATCAAGTGGAAAAATGTTGTATCTGTTTAATTATATTAGACGTTAGATAAAGGGGGTACCGATTACTATATTTATATTTTTTGTAACTGTGAGAGGGCATGCCCAAAATGGCCTGGACCAGATAGGTAGACGCCCCCTAGTAGTTTAGCATATTAATAAATTTCATTCATTTCACTTACTTTGCTGCCAGCATTCCAATAAAAAGACACTGACTTGTCTGTATTGTGTACTGCAGAAAGCGGACATAGCTCTGGGGTCGATCGCCCTCATGGCAGAACGAGAGAATGTGGTGGACTTCACAGTGCCTTACTACGACCTGGTGGGCATCACCATCCTCATGAAGAAGCCCAAGGCAAGCACGTCGCTGTTCAAGTTCCTCACTGTGCTCGAGAGTGATGTGTGGCTGTGTATTCTGGCCGCCTATTTCTTCACCAGGTGCGCAAGTCAACATCCTGTTTACTTCTGCAAGACTTGTGGGACGCATGTTATAGCGGCCTGTTTCTGTTGCAGCTTCCTCATGTGGGTGTTTGACCGCTGGAGTCCTTACAGCTATCAGAACAATCGGGAAAAATACAAGGACGACGAAGAGAAGCGCGAGTTCAACCTGAAGGAGTGTCTGTGGTTCTGCCTCACATCTCTCACACCTCAGGTAGGCAGGCTCTCCTGTTCTGCATGCTATCGCACCGCTTTTAACAATAGGGGAAGGCGTTCTAAACGTTTCCACTTGGCTAGCAAATGCTCAAGTCAGAGGGGAGTATTGTGTATCGTTGTAAAGACATATTCTGCACATGCGGGGCCCATTAGTAAGGGAAATTAGGAGAGTTGGATATAAAGGACACCAGGGACTAAATTGAAGCCTAGAGGTAGGTACTCTTTCATACTAGAGCAACATGTGTATCGCCTTAAGACACTTCTGACGAGAGTTTTTAATAGAATTTAACGCAAGTTTTCATTACCGAGGCAACACAGGCGGTAGACACCGATACACGAGCTGAAATGATAAATTGGGATTTTTTTTTTAGGTACCGTTCCAGTTTAGGGTACCTCTCCGGTATTTGCCATTTATGAAAACTGAGGGAAACCTGGAAAAACCTCAGTCAAGGAGAACAGGACGTACTGGCGGGAATCGAACCCCAGACCTCCGGCTCATGAGTCCGCGCCATTACGACTTCGGCCAGCCGTGGTAGTCCGACGAGAGAGTAGAGAGAGGCACGGGTGGTCTCCGGGAAAGACCCGGTCCACCCTTCCATCAGCCTCTTGTCCACGTCTCAAAAGTTGATACTGGTGGTCTAGTGGTAACCATACTTGCCTCGTAGACCCAAGATCGCGGGTTCAAACCCGGCCATAGACCCAAGATCGCGGGTTGAAACTCTGCCAAGATCGATGGATTTTTTCGGGCGTAAAAATCCTAAGTATGGCTTCCTTCGGGAGGGGAGTAAAGCCGTGGGTCCCGTGTCGTACATTTACGGCATGTAAAAGAACCTCTTGAAAGAAGAGGCTTCTGAGTAAAATTCATCGGCCGTTTCACGCCTTCAATTGAGTGGGACAATGATGACCTGAGATGTTAAACATCTTCCGTAAATAAACCAAATCAACAACTACCCTCTCGAAGGTTTAGATAGGCCTTAATCACTCCTTTCTTAGGAGCCAATTAACCTATCCCACCTCAAATTTTTGGGTTGCATCCTGGCACCTCACGTGCCGTTTCTACATTTCTTTCCAAGTTTCCTCGCACAAGTCTTTCCACCTCAGTCGTTGTAAAATACTCGTCATGATTGCTTAGGCGTGCGTTTATATCATTCATGAGGTTGAAGTGGTAGCTTTAACAGCATGTGACCACGTCATCTGCTATGTATGTTATTTTCCTTCACAAGCAATACAAAAAATAAACCACTCTACCATAATCTCTTTAAGGTCGCTTAAGGTAGGGGTTTTGTGCAATATCACTGAAAATATGGAGCAATGTTCATAATAATCACTAGATAGCTATGCAACATTTGTAATAATTTTCTGAACCACTGCAGAAAACGTGTGTGTGATCCATATGCTCGATATATTCACCGATAACCAATTACTTTTACTATTCACTTTCTAGACGCATCTTCCGATACGCGTACTGTCATTCAACGGATCTATTTATTTGGGAAAAGAATAAGATTGAACCATTTGTAATTATTCTTGTACAAAACTGTTAGACCTATATAAACAAAAGAAATAGTCTGTCTCACCTTCCTGTTTCCTAAACCCAAGATCGCGGGTTCGAACTCGGTCAGGATCGATGGATTTTTTCGGGCGTAAAAATCCTACGTATGGCTTCCTTCGGAAGGAAAATAAAGCCGTGGGTCCCGTGTCGTGCATTTACGGCACGAAAAAGAACCTCGCGCCTGAAAGAAGAGGCCTCTGAGCAAAATTTATCCACCGTTTCACTCCCTGAATGGGACGCTGATGACCTGAGCTGTTAAAGAGCGTCTGTAAATAAACCAAATCAAAAAAAAAAAAAAAAAAAATCACCTTCCTGTTGGCTGATGACCGCTGCTGTTATGAGTATCGTCCGTCCAGCATTCTTATCCTTTACAACCTTAGAACGTTCTATCAGTGATGCTTTCACCACTGCGCACGGTTTTTCCTATGAGTGAGCTCCCACTCGTTTGCCGCACCATGCAGGACTTGCTTACGTGCTGACTCACAGTCGTAGCGCAGCTGTTCCCGGGTGTGTTTGTGTTGTTCGTTTCTTGATTCGACAGTATACATAAAGTGTATTACGCCTCGTGTGCTTACAACGGCACGTGTCTTTATGCACGATTCATATGTGTTAAATCAATGGTGAAGGAATCGTAGAACTTTTTTTAAGCATACAGTTGATTCTGTTACTTGTGCGAATACCATACTAATCCTTCTTTTTTTCCAGAAAATCAACCGAGAGGGGGCGTGATCATGCATTTTTCCAACAGGACTCTGCCACTGCTCACACTACGAACAATTCCATGATAGCAATTCACCATGTGTTTGCACAAGACAGAGTTATTAGTAGGGAGTTGTGGCCCCCTCGGTCCCCCGATTTAACAACCTGCGATTATTATCTCTGGGGTAAATTAAAAAATTCCGTGTACAAGACGAACAAGTACGCCATACAAGAACCCAAAGATAATATTCGTCAGAAAATTGTCCAGATATCTGGACTCTGGATGAACTACAGAGAATGATGAATAACTTCCTAAAGAAGTGCTAAAAATGTGTGGAGAATGAAGACGGACAGTTTCAACAGCGCATTTGATAATTTGGTAAAGTAATGAGGGTCATAAATAGGTTTGTGTATTGTACGGTTGGTTTATTTTAATGTTTACCCTTCCGCTAATCATCAAATCCGGCTGGCCGACTAACCAGCTAACGAGCGGTGGGCTAGCCCATATGCAAAACAGTCCGGGGGAAACAAAACCAATTGGACAGTATAATGAAATGCTCTCTTCACGCTATTAAATTAAAAAGAAAGGCATATAAATTAATGAGCATAATAATTTAATAAGCCTTACTACTTGACGAGTCAACGGTTCAGGTATAGGCAGCTAATACAGACGCGGTAATATTGGGAAAGATTAAGTATGCGTACCAGCTCCTAATAAAATTGTATTGAACATCCTTAAAACACGTGTTAACCGTCAATGCATTTGACTACTTTCAGGGTGGTGGCGAGGCCCCTAAAAATCTTTCTGGACGTCTAGTGGCGGCCACATGGTGGTTGTTTGGCTTTATTATAATTGCCTCGTACACTGCTAACCTTGCTGCCTTCCTGACAGTGTCCCGACTGGACTCTGTTGTAGAGTCTCTAGACGACCTGCTCAAACAATACAAGATTCAGTACGCCACCCTCAACAACTCGGACGCTATGACATACTTCCAGAGAATGGCCGATATAGAATATCGCTTCTACGAGTGAGTAGTGCCAACTTTCTCGCTTTTGTTTATCTCAGAACTGTGAATTTAGAACTTGTTTGATCATTTTATACATCTATACGGAGTGTTTCATAAATACTTTTACAGACTTTGGTAGCGAGTTCCTCACACCACAAGGAGGGGGGGGGGGGGTCCATATGAACAAATGTCCAGAAATCTCCAGTTTTTTGAGTTCAATGAAAGCTTATTACAACACGTTTAAGGTACCATCTAACAACTTAAGTTTGTGAGCGAAAATAAAACTCATTTTGTAAGGTAATCGTAAGGTGTAATCGATACAAGTCTTTTGATGCACTCGCTGTATCCTGTTGCCAATTAGACTTGTGTACATTTGTCATTTGAGTATATTCGTGGTTAATCTGTTTCTCATGTTTCACTTGTATTGTGTTCAATAATGGCAAGGTATCCATTTGGTGCCCTTGCAAATAAGAACCATGTGTTTAATGCATGGTGGGGCTTCAGCACATTTTAGCAGCGTTGTTCGAAATGCACTGACTGATATCTACCATGATATATGGATGGGTAGGGGAGGACCAGTTAGATGGCCTGCACATTACTTTGCATTTTTATCTGTGGGGCCACTTAAAACAATTGGTTTATACAGTAGACATTCATCAACGAGTCATGGAAGTCGTAAAACCGTTCGAAACCGTATGGCAGTATTTGAAAGAGTGTGACAGTCCATGATCCAACGTGTGCATGCATATGTAGAAGCAAGAGGAGCACATGTTGAAGATTTGTTATGAGTTTCTCAGTTAACATTGTGTTTATTGAGTGTTTCTCTTGTTGCAAAATTTTCATTAATATCTCAAAAACCAAGTATTTCCAAGTATTATGACTTTTTTTTCGTGAGGAACTTGCCACCGAAGTTTATAACATTATTTCTGAAACATGTTGTATAATTCACTAGTAACGCGTAAATACTCTGCCTATGGATGTACAGCATATTTAAACAGCTTATATTTAAACTTGTATTATTTCTCATAATTGTGACAGAACTTTTGGCATCATTTGATAATTATTTTAATGTATTAGGCATCATCAAAATGTTCGAGACTGATTGTTGTGAAAGTATGGAGCGCATGTGCAGTAGGGAAGGTAAATTAACTGTTTAGGTCATCATATCAAGTTCCACAGAACTGTGGACAGATCCACAAGCTTTTATAAATGAATGAATTTATTAAATATTTAATATAATAATATAAAGTATGTAAACATAAGTACACAACGCTATACGTTTTAAATTAATCTGTTTCAAGTTCGTTGAGCTTATCTGAGATAAGGGCCGACGAGCGCTGTTTTGCACTGTAAGAAGCAAGTTCGTCGAAGCCATATAATGATATACAAGTAGCAGTTTGTGGGTTGTTAGGCTGAGGAAGGTTTTCCCAAGTGGTTGTGCATTCGGGTAATTACTCGGAGTTTTCGTTTTATGCAAATTGCGTGTTAATTGTTTTCGTTATTTATGCCACTATATATAGCCGAGAGAATAAACTACATGGCAGAAGTTGTCTCCTTTTTTCCTTCTTTATCTTTAAGTTTTTGTTTCTTTTGCTATTCATGTAAATTGATGCGATAGCATTTTGTACAATGCAAAGCTTCTTAAATGTCCTCATAGTATCGAAAATGTGTCTATTAATTTTAAAATAAAATTTGCAAATGGAAATTTTAAGATTGCAATACATGGATACAATATTTAAGTGTATGTAGGTTATTTTACACAGTAAGCCACGCGTGTTTTTAATTATATTTTTGGTACTTGGTAACTTAACTATTATTTACATAACAGGTCAGTGTTGCTTCTCTGTATTAATGCAATAACTTAGTAAATGAAACATATCAAAAATATTTTTCTGACAGGATCTGGAAGGACATGAGTCTCAACGATAGTTTGAGTGAAGTAGAACGTTCCAAACTCGCAGTTTGGGATTATCCTGTAAGTGACAAATACACAAAACTCTGGCACGCTATGAAAGAAGCAGGATTTCCTCAGACCATGGATGAAGCTGTAGAACGCGTACTGGTATCCAAGTCATCAAGTGAAGGTTTTGCTCTCATTGGTAAGAACATATTTTATACTTGCTCAGATTGTCAGGTAAGGTAACGGTTATTATTTATTAATTTTTAATTAAAGTATTTCATCTTCCAATTGCTATGAAAAATAAACAACTGGATGTACATTCATTCTTGTCAAGTAAAGTAACAAAAATCATTTTTTTTCACATACTTTATAACATTTCATTTACCATTTTTAAATATTTACCACGAAATCGCCGTTTATGTAAGATTTTTGATAGCTTAAGTCTTATATGGGTTATTATTAATAGAGAGCAGACGTTCAGGCATTAAAAAGGGTAGAATAAGGCACTTTAAATAAGTAGCATAGACAGGAAAAACAGACATTATTACCCTTTCCAGCTCGTGTTACAGGCGAGGAGTTGATGAACTAACTATTAATACGCCATACCCGGTACATGCGCTTTAGATTATCAGTGCACTGCAGCGCATGCTTGAATACGATAGTGATGTTCTATATTAAACAATCGTGTGCCAGGGGTGGGGTGTAATATGTGAAAATATATTGTTTGTTACTGTGACGTTTCTTTAGTTTGTTCTAATATAGTGACGAAGCAATAAGTGTGTAACTATGCAAACCCCTCTCCCCCCAAAGAAGAAAGTTTATAAATCTGAAAGCGGTTCCTTTAGAAACAGCGGTAGAAAGAGCAGCAAAGGCCGCCGGAGTAAACGAGAAAACCGTAAAGACAATTAGCAAAGAGTGCGAAAGAGCAGAAAGACTAGGCATCAAAGTGACTACTCCGGGTAAAAACCCAAAACGGGAAAAATCTGTCCAGCTGGACGACTTTGATAAATCTGTTATTCGCAGAACTTTTTTTTTTTTTTTTTTTTTTTTTTTTTAATATTATGAACTTCACAAGGAAATTCGTTTGTGTTTACTGTAAGGGACAAAACAGATTTTGGCGGGAATAAAACCAAACTTTGACGAATACTAAAAGAAATGGCCTTACGACATAAGTGTAATACTAACACGGTTTATAACATTATGTGATGCTCTGTACACCCCTCCCAGTATCCATCGTTGGCATATAAACAACACTAGTGACACAAGAGAATGCAGCCGCTGGTGGACTTTATGGATAATGAAGTTCGTAAATTAATGAGCAAGTATAGTGGTTCAAAATATCAATCAATGCACAAGCAGCATAAAAATATAAAAATTTCACAATGTTTTCGTGAATTCAAAGAAACTTACATGCGACGTGAGTCGCACATGCCCTGTATATAGTGTACATAGTAGTTTTAAGTAGATCAAGCTCTTTATTGTATGTTTACCTGGGTTTAACAAAACAATAAAACTAACTCCCCAATACCCATTCATGCTAGTAATATAAAATATTGTACTCATTTACATTATTAAATGGACCCATAAAAAGGCTTAAATTTATAGTTTTCTCTTGGAGTACTCTTAACTGTTTACTGACCCAGAAACCGAAAAAGGAAAATAACACTAAATACAGGTAAATGTATATTAATGTAAATTAATATCTTAAGGCCGTCCATTGTAATCCAGGGTATATATTGTTGATTAAGAAAATCCGAAATCAAGGTTAGCGGTGACCTGAGCTGGAACGGGTATTACATGTTCACTAGTAACTAAAATTTAATTTAAACGCAGGGATAATTTAATTTAAAAATTAACTATTGTTTTAAATTATTAATTATCTGAAGTTATATGTAATTTCTTTTTTGTTTAGTAGGAAAACACTTTAAATTATAATTCTTATACAAAGTGCCCCACATAAAACCGGTACGCCTCGCCGTCTCAGTCACTCAGGTAAAAGGCCTATGTCACTATATTATATTACTTCCTATGTAAATATCTGCAGATATCTTGTTTTGTTGATCGTCTCATTCAACAAATGGGGCCGATAATGCACATTTCCTGACACTGCACACCACATGCCTATTTTCTCTGAGTGAAGAGATTCTTCATGCACAATATGTGGGTTATCCTGCGACCAATATCTGCAATTCTGTGAGTTAACCTGACCATACAGATGAAACCAGGCCTCTGTCTTAAAAAAGAGCAAGGGGTCCAAGTAACGATCAAAGATAAGAGCCAGATGCAATAAGTAACTCGTTTATCTGGTTCTTTCAATTCATGTACTACGCTCACACGAAATGCTCGGATGCTGGTTGTGGGGAGCTTGTTATCAGGACATTTCGCCTCACAATATATCTTTAGTCTCCTTAATAAAGCCTGTCTTTATTAAAATTTCACAATATCAATTCGGTGTTCAACTAAAAACTGCATCCTTTGTGGTAATCTCTGAATATACGATACCCAACACGTATGTTTTATATCTCCCATAATGCACGAGAGTTGCATGCGGAATTTGTGGGAATGAAATTGTTGGAGTCGAAGTACCTTAGAGTATATGTTCGTGTAACAGGAAATTGAAAACAGGCAGGAATATCCCGAAAATCCGTAAAAGAAACTCTGTGGCTTGTGTTATAGGGAAGGCTGTAACTTTGATGCCTTTATTTTGACAGTTCATACTGGTCCGGACTATTATTGTGCGGCATATGCTTACATTTCAGCCCTTGATGGGGAGATTTATGAACATGATGTAATTGTTCACGAGCAAAATTTTGTAGGCCCGGACAGTGATGCAATTCCAAAAAGTAGAAAATATGTGGATGAGAGCTAAGAGTAAGATTAGGAGCAAGTATGGAACTTCGAATGAACTCTTCACATCTTATATTCACGAAATCTTGGAGAAATTTATTCAGGTATACGAATTTATTTGCATCATTTATCGCATGTATTGCGAGTATTTACAATGTGGACTAAACTCGATAAAACATATTCTAAATTCCTGTTATTGCAGCAAACTACCACCCCTGCAGCAACAAACGATTTTCCACGGGGCCATCTGCATCTTTTTACTGCAATCGCGGCAAAAACGATTCCGTCAGGAGTCACCAAATATGTCACAAGAGAGAATCAGTCCATTGAACCTTGACCCATAGTGCACACACCTTTAGTGCTTGTGTATTTTTATGACTGTTTGCATATGTGCATTTCAATGGGCTTGCAGCATCAACAATGACTTAAAGATCATGTGCGATTGTATTCAGTCACACTTCCGCTATATAATTAAAAAATGAGAAAGAAAGAAAAAGACTCGTGTTTTGACTCCGGTGGTTTTCCATGTGCATCCGCGCTTTCTCTAGTGTTAGGTCTGAGAAATGTAAAACAAATGAGTTTGGATGTCATGTATTCAAAGATTACTCCGTTTCTTTCTTAACATTTGCACGATATTCAAGACAAGTACTGTTAAACCCAACTGCCAAACTTTATAGTATATAAACGGAGCGCAGTATAGCCAAATTCTAAACATAAATGCAATGAAACTTAAATATTACTTAACGTTACAGAGAGTCTGCCTGATGCACCAGTCACGCTTCCTTTCACGAACGGCAGCGGAGAAAACCGCGCCCAATTCCGTGTGAAATGGCAGTTTGGCTGACAAATGCAGAAGGATATTACACTCGTAGAGCGAAACAAGCAATCGTAAGCCAAAAATTAACTTTTTAGGAAGCATGTTAGTAATTAAATCACATTCAGTACACAGCGAAATTAAATGGGAAACGGTAATGTAGCAATGTAACACGCAAAGAAAATTATACTTATACAAGAAAAGGCATGCGCTTTTAACACTAAAAGTTTTGCATGCATTCCAAACTATATAAGCAGATATTTCTTAATTTGAGACGGCGCTAATATCTTCTTTTCCATCTTTTCCATCTATCTTATTGCTTCCTTGCAATTTTAAGTGTCTGACATTCTACTTTTGGGAAAATAAATTGCCTGAGCGATGACACTCAAGATAATGCCTTACAATACTGCAGAGTCACAAGCGATAACATTCACAACTCCGAATTATGGAAGGAGGAGTTCTGCTTTCTCCGCTACCGTTCATGAAAGGAGGCGTGACTAGTGCACCAGGCACGTATTGTCTGTAACGTCAAGTTAAATATTAGCGCTACAATGAATGGCAGAGGCATACGGGTTTTATGTGAGACGCAACAGAATCTCATTAAAGAAAAATCACAAGAATATACAATACATGTACTAAAGAACTCAACTTTTCTCAATATTTTTGTATTTACATGAAAGAATTTATTCCTCGTTGAGCCTAACAAAGAACGAGTGTAGACACTCCAAATCCGTAATGTTCTAAGCAAGTAAGAATCACAATGGCAAAGCAGGTGGGGAATATCCTTGTTTTCATTATAGACATGTGGTATCAAAAAAGTCACTGTTGGTGTTTAAGTCTTTGTAACTGTAACCATGCTATGTGATTATTTTATATAAGTACATAATGCATATTGAGGTCAGCAGCTCACAAATACTGCTAACAACGAACATGAGATTACCATAGTGACCTACCCAATCTAAATTTTTATGAACATTGTTGGTCATAGAGCATTCTTTATAAAATGAAATCTACCACAAAACATTCTTTACAACAGCTGCATTTGAATAACTGAAGTTATTCCCAATAACGAAACACTAAACTATGGTAACAGAAATATTTCAAAAATAAAAAAATAATTATAAATAGATAGAATAGTATTAAATAGGTAGCAAAATGTTAAAAAGACAAAAATAAAAATTTCCCATAATGTTTGATAGTTCTTGAATACAATTTCTGTACACTTAGATTTTTTTTTTGATGATCAATTTTAAAAAAAAAAAAAAAAGCATTTTACCATAAATCTGGACTGTAGTTATTGTGGTGACTGTTTAATTTTTCATATTTACTGTATGTAACCTTGTAGTTCCACAGCTCTGCCTATGAATGATCAAATGAAAGGTGAATCTGTGGCAGAGAAAAACTAACATAGCATTTGCCATTTCTGAAAATGGAATGGAAGAAAAACATGAAAAATCTCAGTTAGGTTGGTTGGTTCCAGGATTTGATCCCGGAACCTCCTGAATACGAGTCATAAGAGTCAACTTGCTAGTCGATAAATATTAGAACATTTATCAATAATTAATCTTAGAGTCTTAAGTAATGAATCTAAAACAGTTCTTTATTGCAGATTTATTTATTTATTTGATTTATTTAAGGACACTCTTTAACAGCTTTAATCATTAGTGTCCCATTTAATTTAG
This sequence comes from Metallyticus violacea, assembly GCA_030762175.1. NCBI lineage: Eukaryota > Metazoa > Arthropoda > Insecta > Mantodea > Metallyticidae > Metallyticus > Metallyticus violacea. The sequence continues at coordinate 14,200,807 of CM060845.1, read as the reverse complement.
GGCATGAAACAGCTAATAAATTTTGCTTAGAGGACTCTTCTTTCAGGCTTGAAGTTCTTTTATATGCCCTAAATCTACAACATGAGATCAACAACTTTATTTCCATTCTAAAGGAAGCCATATTTTGAATTTTTACACCCTAAAAAAATCCATCGACCTACGGATGGATTTGTACCACGACCTTAGGTCTACAAGAGAAGGATGACTGCCGTAGACAACCAGAATTGATCTCTTCCAGATGATACCAGTGTGTTTATTTCTGGGAACCACATGCTCATATCAAACTTGATTACAAAGGCATTTGAAGAGCTAAACTTTAGGTTTGAACTAATAAACGTGGATTAAATTTGGACAAAACAAATTTTATTATACTTAGAAATAAAAGCACTCAGGTACCAGAACCATTAGTTACACTAATTACACTATTAAGGAAGTTCTTCATATCAAGTACTTAGGATTAGGAATTGACAAACATTTAAATTGGAAGAAACTATTAAAGACCAGTTCCTGAGCTCAGAGCTGCTTGCTTTGCTTTGAAAAGTTTGGATAATTTTATGAATCAAAACACGTTAAGATTAGTGTACTATGCGTATTTTCTTCCATTTCAGATATTGGATAGTTTTTTGAGATAATGCTATCCCCACAGCAAGAAAGTGTTCATCTTGCAAAACAAAAAGAGCTATAAGAGTCCTCTATAATTTTGATTTTCAATAATTATGTAGATCATTATTTAAAAAGCTGAATATTATTACTCTTACTGGAGAGTACATTTATTCTCAAATGAGCTTTGTTGTTAACAGCTTTAAAATTAAAGTATCTGTAAATAAATGTAACACTAGAATTGCTACTGACTTGACTAAATCATGTTCACTAAAACTTTTTCAAGAAAGCAGCTAATTACTACAATGCAAAATATAACCATCTTCAGCTTCCTTGAAATTGCTATATAATTCACAGAAGTGGAAATTTTTCTGGAAAAAATTATTTTTAAATATTCACACTTTCTATAATATGCATGAATATTTTAATTCAATCAGAGCTTAACTAATGCATTTATCTTACTATTAGAGTAGGCCAGTATTTCTTAAATTTGGTGGAGGGCATTTTATTAAGTGATGGTTATAAAGGTACATGACACTCTTATTTTAAACAGTACTATAAATGGTAATAGTTCATCGTAGCCTTACCTATGTCATGTGTTTCAGTGTTTTATAAAGTGTATGACATGTCAATATCCTTGAGCTTTGCTCCTATAGGATGTTATGTTTAGGATTTGCTGAACATTTTAACTATTTGCTTTCTTTTACTTGGATCTGATGCAAACACATTTATGGAGATACTATTTACTCCATGGCATTTTAGTTTTCCATATAGAATCTCATAATTTACAAAGTCCAGTGTTTTAGCCAAATGCCTGAATATTTCTCCTACATACATCTCATTATTCATAGCTGTATTTCATTCATAAGGATATGTAGTGCATTTTCTGCAGATATTTATTTTCTAAAATCTAATTCTTGTTTGCTAACAGATTAATATTCATTTCAAAATAAAGGTACAGTTTATTGCACATAATTGGTCTAATTTCACTTGTTTAGAAGTTGATTCAAATTTTACACCTTTACAATACCTCTTATTCCAAAAAAGCTAATCTGAAAGCAATATTTCATAATTTAATGTATTATAGGCCTTTGAAATATCACGCAACACAAGTCATATATTCAGTTTTTTATTTACTGAATCCTATATATTATTAAGTAAACATGCACTGCTGCTTCTGTAGAGAACACATTTCTATTATAGCATTACCCAACTTGCGTCCGATATAAACGGCAAAGGCGATTCTAACAATCGAGAAATTATAGTTCATATTTGCCTATTTTGTACAATAATTCTCTTAATGTTAAGCCTAAATTACAAGAGAATGCAGAATGTATTTCATAAACCTGTGTACAGATATGCAACAACCCGAAACCTCTTTTTTCAAACACATGTTAATATCTAACATAACCTATACGTAATATTAAGTAGTTTTCCTTTGTGATTTACCTTACAGCTAGGAAAATATTAATAGACTTACTGAGCACCATTATCACTGCTTTGATTAGAGAACCAAGATACGCCAGAAGCTTGGTAACCACCGGCATTCACATTTCATAGCCAAACTCTGTCCACGCACATGCTGATCCATCAATATTCGACGTTAACTCCCGAACAAATGCTGCTGGAGTAATCTCTTGCTGCTAGTCTTCGTGCCAGAGTGCCGGCGGAAGGAGCTAAATGTAGTGAAACACAGCAATTAGCTACATAACATTCAGGTAGGGAAAAGAAATGTGCAATTGCGTAAATGTACTGCACTAGAGAAGGGTAAATAGCAGGTTCAAGTACAACCATCTCATGTTTTTTTCTCTCTCTCTCTCTCTTTTCTGCTGGAGTTAAAAGGAGATTTGCCACAATTACAAATGATTTACTCGTGAATTAGTTGTGAATTGGAATTAGAGCAGTTTGCTAAAATTACAATGATTTACTCGCTAAACCATTTAGTGGTTTCTAGGATTTGCCCGAGGTTAGCCGACAGATTAGGTTAGTGTGTATATGAATTAGTTGCGAATTGGAATAAGAGCACATTTCCCACTATTACAATACTTCACCCGCCTAATAATGCAGACTAGCAGCAAGAATAATGATTGCTGCATTTGTTCAGTGACTAACGTCAAGTCACTTAATAAATTGAAGCGCAGAACTGCCAGATGCTGAGCTCTACTTGGCTACCACGTTACTACGCTAGGTTTTCATGTCATGCAAATTGTACAACCTAAATATGCTATCCATGCAACTCACGCACTAAAGTTGGCGACACTGTTGCATTATCCGAGACGTGTGCGGGCTTGCGAAGCCGCGTTGCTCAAACTCATAGCTGCTAACAATATTTGACCCTTCATAATTATAAGCAGTAAAATAATAATAATGTACAACTAGAAAAGTAGATGAAAACTTAAATTGTCAACTACTTTCGCTATATTTCGAACATCTCGTATTCTTCAAAAGCAGAGAGAAAAATTACATGTACATAACGGTTTCCTAAGCCGCTGGATAGAACAGTGTAACAGTTTCCCAAAAGCTCTCATGCCGAGCTCCTCCCATTACAGACCAGCATCGTCAAAACAATTGTCACTACTCATGCTCACTTTGAAACAATTGTAATGTCCTACTTTCTGCGTCACTTTTATTAACCTATGTAAGCCCTTCACTTTTCCCCCTACATCTTTACGGACAAAGTGTCTCCGCCTCAACAAGAATAAATTATCCGTCAGGCTTTGGCCTTCATAAAAATGGCCAAACATAATTTTATGGTAATCATTGGTCTTTATCACTATACGTTCAGCTGTTTCCAATAACATGTATGTTTACCTACCTATCGTATGTTTCACTAGACCTCATGCAATATAAACGTTTTAAAAATGGTTCTTTATTGTGATAGTAAGTTATAGAACATATGACTTCGAGAAGCAGACTATGACAACACCCTTCCAATTTTCTCACGTCCAAACTCATGACTTAAGATGTAATCGTGCGCGTAGTTTTCATTTGTTACTGTTAAGATTAGCCAATTCAATTACCTCTTCAAAAATAATTTTATTGTCAATAGTACTTGGTATACCACAAAATTTCATAACTTACCATAAGTCATAGATAGATTTAGTGCAAGATCTATAGTATTGCTTACAGGTTGCTCTATCGTACATTACTTAAATCACAAATTAAACCTGTTGCCATGGTCCTTCAAATTTCTAGGTAATTATATAAACATGATCCAATTATATATGGCCTTTGTGTATAGACTTCTAATTATATGCATATGATGTATATCCAAATTGTGCCCTGTGCTATATAAATGCACTTCACTGTTGTTTCTAAAACTTCTAGATTTTATACGTTATATTCCAATATATTTAAAGGCTCAAGAAATAGCAGTCTTCCACCAATATTTTAATCAAAATAAAAATTCATTCTAGTATTGGTCTGAACTGACGATTATTAAATTACTGTTTAGAAAAAGAAAGATATGTTCATTCAATAAACAACGAATAATCTATCCCAACCCCCCACCCAACTCTATCGTGTAATTACCTAGTGTCTGGCTAAAAGCCCTATACCAGCCATTTGATATGTTAGTATTTACCATAACAATTTTAACTAGCATATATGGAAATACAACAAATATTTCAGGTAATAAACGCTTTTCTGTGAATCTGAATGGAACCTGTACTTAATTAGGAAAAATAAAAAAATTGCGTAACAATGAACCTAATATTTTCCAATTTAATTAAATAAAATTCCATGTGTTTTCTTAAAAGCTATTTTTCACTGTGCATTATCAGTATGAATCGCCCTTGCAAATGAAACCAAGCTGAACAAGAACTGGAAAGAAAAATGGATCAAGGTAAGTTCAAGGTCACTATTACACTTCAGTCTTTAGAGCACATATTACAATAAAAAATAACCAACATAGTATGTTTGTTTTTTTTTTTTCAACAATTTTATTGAACTATACTACTACAATTTTTAAATTCCGTTCAAAGTGTTATAGGTGTAAGTAAATACATTTTCGCAACATGATTTCCATTGTTAGAAACAGTTTTGGAACTCTTGAACCAGGACCCTCTGTGGACTTTATTTTTTATTCCGCTCACGTCACTGCATCAGTGTTATCCTTATTCTTGGGAGGGGGGGGGGTACAGATACAAGCTCCATTTTGTTCTTCGGTAAAAAAAAAAATGTCAGGCAGGCAAAGCCGTCTGAACCAAAGCATTTTCATTTTGCAGCAATCAATCTCCACTTCTACACAACTCCGGCTGTTTCCGTCGCACACTCTCATGCAGTCTTCTCAAAACATCAAGATAAATTTTACTTGTTTGTTCTGGAGAATAAATCGGTGGACACTGGTGATACACAAAATGAAATTATATATTGGGAAAGGATATGTTTATAAGGAAGGAAACGTTCCAGGCCTATGTATAGGGTACCTTCCCGGCATTTGCCAGTTATGAGGACTGAGGAAAACCTGGAAAAAAAATCCAGTCAGGGAGGACGCTCCTGGTGGGAATTCAAACCCCAGACCTCCCGCTCACGAATCCGCGCCTTAACGACCTCGGCCACCCGTGGCGGTATGGGTCCCTGTGAACTTATACACTTATAAAGGCTTGATACTTGTTTGATTTCTGGGTCTTAAGCACATTCACGATCTTCGTAAGAATGTCTTAGTAATGCCCAGCTTCTCTTCGAGTCGCCGCAAATTTTCACAGAAGTAGCCTATTTCTCAGGAGCAAGCGAAAAACCCTTTTGTGGTCACCCGTTTCATGTGCAGATCTGTACAATATATTAACATTTAACTCCATGTTAGGTATGTTTGTTTCTTCAGAAACTTGGTCTTTGGATTATCTTAAATAATGGCTTATTCAATTTTCTCATGTTTCCCACACTTTTGAAGGACGACCAGGTCTTCAGTTGATATGTCGCAATTTTTAAAACAGGAAAACCATTCGATTTATTATTTGCCCAAAGCCCTATCCTCAAAGGCTTGCTGAAGCATAACAGCGGTCTCAGCTGCAGATATCTCTGTAATTATAAAAAAAATTACATTTCGCGCATTCTTTTGTTGAAAGTAGGGATGCAAACAAAGCAGCACCAAAGACGAACCACTCTACACAAAAGTTTGTCATTAGGCAGAATAACGCGATAATTTCTAAGGTAACAATGCCTAGTGACAAAATTAGTTACTAAAAAGTTACTTTGCAAATACGGTTATTTTTGGATACTCGTGTCAATGGTGTGTGGGATGTTAATACACAGAATTATCACTATGCCTGCAGCTGATGCAACGGATGTGCGCTATTTGGTGCTAACCAGCTGCGACTTGCAGATGGTGGGTGACGAATTCTCCAGGAAGCCGTACAGTATTGCTGTACAACAAGGTTCTCCTCTAAAGGATCGACTTAATTCAGCGTAAGTAAAAATACTTTGAACATTCCCCTTCAGATTAGCGCATACCTTTGTTAACACCAAATATGTTGCACTTACAGCATCCTGGAGCTGCTGAACAAAAGGAAGCTAGAGAAATTAAAGGAGAAGTGGTGGAATCAAAACCCAGAACGAAGAACGGATTGTGAGAAACAGGATGATGGAATAAGTGGCATTGACATCCAAAATATTGGTAAGATTTTTTTTATATAATTCTTAAACATTCATCAGCTGAACCTGCAGTGTACACGAATTACGTTTCCTATTATCAGGGTCTTTATCCAATTACAGATTCCTTTCAGGAACACCATATTTACAGTTTTTTTTTCTTTTTTTTTTTTTAACAAACTGTATAACAAGCTCTATTTAAAATTTTATCATACTGCAGTCAATATATTTGCAGTTATCGGCGAATAATCTGTTGAGAGGCAGACAGAACTTGACGATCCTGCACCATCTAAACACATTGAAATTGCTTGCATTTATTCCTCTTGCACATATAAAAACAAAGCTTTTAATATGATGAATGATGGAAATACACTTCAAAGGTTTCTAGGAAAAGAAATAACAGTTGTACGGAAAAGAGAAGGGAAACATGTAACAGAATGAAAAATTATTGGAAAACCAGAAAGCGGAAAAAATAATAAAATAAATAAATAAAACATTGGACTACTTTACGGAGTCCTAGATAGCCTGAAGCAAGGGAGGGGGTGAGGCTGCCTCTTTCTTCGACCTTGAAGCTTAAGAGCATCGATCTTCAACAAAAGATGTAGCTAACATCTTATGGCGTTGTATCACCCATTTCAATCAAGGCACATATCTTCAACCAACCAATCGATATGCTGCAACCACACTACTAACTTGTGCAACAATATTTAAATTATACATAAATAAGTTAAGTAATAGGTAATAAGTAATTAATTAGTTTTTTCACACGCTGTGTACAGGAACTTGGTTGGAAAGCAAGAATCAGACTTGAAAAAAACAATTTGAAAGAACTAATACTTTAAATTTTAATATGAGCACGTTTGTTTTTCTTCTTCCATTATAGGATTGTGTCGTAAATTCGGCCTCTTAGGCCAACTATGAACGACAGGTTCAACTGATCATTAAAGCTTTTCCAAGTGAAAGCCTGCCTTGCAGTATCTAGTCAGAAATGTTCACTTTACACAAAGGTCATTTCAATATAATCCTAAATTAGAGTCTTCTGTAATCGTTTTAATACACTTGTAGAACTTGCCTGTTTTGTACTTTAGTTTTCTTTTTCCATAGGTGGCGTGTTTATCGTAATACTAGTGGGGATTGCTCTGGCATGCATTACCCTTGCCTTCGAATATTGGTGGTACAAATATAAACGCACCCCACAAGTGATAGATGTGAACCCAGCACCCCCGATTACTGCCAAGAGTGATGCATTTCAAGGTTTCCGGTCCCGAAATCCATATTCAGATCATAATTTGCGGTAAGTAGTTAAGTACTTTATGAAATGAGACCCTATACTTACCACGCTATTTTAGTTAGATATGATATGCATGATCTGCTGTTTCTTTCACTATTTTCCATTTTTTTATATCTCTTCACTAATATTTCAATTTTTGACTACATATTAGTGTTACTGAAACATTGGAAATTACAATAAAGAATGTAAATGATTAGAACAAATATCTAACAATTCATTGTGTACTAAGGTACCTGACTCCTGCTGCATGCAAAGCTAAAACGGTGCATCCCCTCGAGAGTTAAACATTCTTTACATTCCACCCCCTAAAAAACTCTTGAAACACTGATGATCAGATAGTGTAATTTTGTATATAATATACACAGACTTTATGGAAAATGCCGTCTATTAACAACTGTCCAATAGAGGACATGTTGTATAATTTAAACATAGATAGCAATATTTCATGAGTCATGACGGAGATATCTTAACAAATGTTGGGCCAAATGGGGTACAACGCCAAAAACAATGAAATAAACAAAATATAATAATCGATTTACTAATGTTTAACACTTTAGTTACAACCTTTACTACAACAGCGGCTCAAAATGTACACCGCCTATCTCAGTCATAGTCTTCTCGTCAATCGGGACCAGCCTGTATATCAGCTTCTGGAAGTAACTCCTTATGGTAGTACTCTTCTAGGAAAGTGGACTGTTTTCCTATTTTCTGCATTCAGATGTTCCATAGAAAGCGTCGGTCTATAATTTTACCGTCCAGGAAAAGTTATCCTTCAGCAACTTAATGGTCCCCTTTCCGCGCAGCATGCGAATTCGTATGGTTCCCTATTCCTCTTAAATTGTGTTCTCATCTTACCGCGGTTTCTTGTTAGAAACAGCCAGTTACAATATTGCGTGCAAGGCTTACTATCACCCTGCATAAAATGAGCAGTTGTATATCTGTATAGGTACTGATCCTCCTCATATCAGACTATGATGGCGCCTGCTCAAAGTATCGTCCTCCACAATAGTTGCCAGCGCCCCCTGTTCAATGTGTGATGAGCCGCTGAACGACCACGATCTGATGGTGTGGTGGTGACCATATTTGTTTTCCTCGTCGCCTGTCCATCCTGATGACGGCATACATGATAGCTTACCATGTATAGTGCTTCATGAACAACTTTTACTTTTAGATTATGAAATACAAAATTAAACCTTTATTATATCAAATTTCCTCAAACCAAGTAATTATGAACAAAGCTATTTGAATTGAGTTTGCTTTTTTCAAAGGGTTTAATAGCCATTTTTACTGCTGAGGCATAACACGCTATAGACACTGGTGATACACGAGATGGAATTATAAATTGGGAAATGAATCCATATTACATGTACTCTTGAGCTCTGCTTACCAATAAAACTTCAGAGTATGTTTCATGGGCACCAGCTGTAAGTTGACAGCCAGACCTCCTGCCTAATGAACAACCTTGTTGGTGTGTCTCAGGTGGATGAAAAATTTTTGTGTCAGCTTGTCCTCCATTAGGCTCTCAAAAGTTCATAATCTTACCCTAAAATTGTTTAATAAAATCTTTTCTAATATCTCCAAATTTGATGGGGTAATTCTTCCAAAGATGATCAGCAGCTGCTGATTTCTCTGTTTATATTTTGTTTTTTCAATGTTCCTTAAGTCTATATACTTCTCTTGTTTTTTCCTGTGTATACTTTGCTGCAATCAATTTTATAAATATTTGGTTTCTTATTCGGTAACTCTCCATTTACCCAGAATTAAGTAGGTTATTTGAGCTGAATTTGTTTATTGGGGTCAATGTGATATATTTTTTCAGTACATTCCTTGTGATCAAAGGGATGATATGTGATTTTTTTGTAAATGGTTGCTTTCTTTTCATCTAATAATGTTGTGCTTCTTTTTAATTCTATTCTCTGGTATCGGTTAAAAAATGCATAAAATTGAATGGGCCAGTCATTTATATCTAGCCTCTAAAAATGTTTCCAGATAGAGCACTATGCCAACAAAGTCCCCCTATTCCAAGGAGTTTCAGCCCCTTAGAAGAGTTGCTTTCACATCAGATGCCAGGACAGAAACCTTTCCAAAACACAAGCCATAGTCACACCACACATAGTAACAGTTTAACTCACCTGGCACTTTCAACCCTACAGCAAAATCAAAATGAAATAGGAGAGTGGAAAATTCATAGAAAGGAAATATCCATACCAGCATTTGCCGAAGCAACCATAGAAAACCAACACAATTAACGAAAGAGATCAGGATTACCAGTCTCAAAGGATTTGAACCCAGGACCTCCTGAATGAGTCCCAAGCATTGCTGTCTGAGGCATCTTGCTTGTTAAAAATATAAATAATGTAACATTTGATATATTATAATAAAGTTCTTTTTTATTTTCATTGCACTGCAAAGGATGAGCAATGTCCTATGGCAGTAACAATAATCCATTCATTACACAACCACATGTCAGATTCCCTTCTAAGGCTGGGTAGTGTTTAGTGTTGAAAATCCAAGTCCATAGATTTAGTTGAAAATGGCAGCAGTATTGACTGACAGCACAGTATACTCAGTCCACTGGAACTCTTTTAAGATAATACAAGAACTTTGTTTTTAATTTCTTTTTATCCAGGAGCTGACAAAACTAATTTACATTTTAGCTGCCTAATACTGTTGGTTAGATTATAATTGAACATACTCCTTGCAGCAGTAGAAACAGAATGACAACACAGAACACTCACACTGAAATGTGCTATCTGAAATTTCAGTGTCTGAAGTAAAATATTAAAATATTGTGGCATACCCCGTGCAACTATCAATAAGAAAACAGGGTACTGTAAGTTAATTAGAGAAATTGCAATATGGGGAAGAATGTTACTTAAAAGCTTTTTTTCTGTTTGCAGGCGACACCCTGCTGTTTTGACAGGGGTGACCAACCCATGGTGAAACAAATTTTAAGCTTCAATGTTGGCAATCAGCAATTATACACCATTTGTGATACAATTCCAAGAGTTTATTTCTTAAACAGCAAGGAAAAACCTGCACACCTGTTCAGTTTCAAGAGCAGGTACATGGAACACCAGGCATTTGAGGAACTCTTTGAATGAATGAATTTATTTATTTCAACATTAAAATTAAATTTACATATACAAAATATCTAAGAATTAAGCAGTAGCAAAACTAAGATTCTCCAAATCTTAACCACCTGGTTATATATATGTATGTATGGTAAAGAACTCCTAAAATAATTTACTACTTTCACAACTGTTGAATAGTGTTTAATGCCCATTTTTGCTATTGAGACACCACAGGCAGTTTCACAAATGTGTGTGCCCTCTAGCTCCTTCCTTATTCTTCTCCTCCATTTATCCCTTACTTTTCCGAAGAAGTCCTGAATCTTGTTTATTTTCTCTACCTTCATATCTGACATTTTAATTGTCACGATCTTCTTGCAGTTTGTCCCATTTTTTATCCCAGATACTATCTCTCCACCTTTTTACCATTTCACATTCTATTAGACAATGGAACACACTATCCACTTTCCCACACATAATATATCCTTCATTAAAATTTATTCTTAATTCTTTTAAAAATAGCATCCCTGTATGCATCCATACAACATCTATTCTTCCAAATGATCACAATTATCTATAATTTCCTCCATCCCCAATTTCTTTAACTACTTTATATAAATTTAAAGAACTTTTATCCTCTAAGCAAGCCCAAATCTCTTGCTTCTCTGCATCTTCTACCCTCTTACTTCTTTCCAAAATCCACTGATATTACTTTCACCCAGTCGCTATACATCCTCTATTCCAATTTCTTCTAATAGTTCCCCCCCCTCCTTTTCAGACCAACTCCTCTTCCAGTGCATATCTTTGGTACTTAAGACATTCTTTTAGTACATTATTATTTAATTTGAGACATCCTTGCCAATATTTCAAGATTCTCTCCACCATTACTCCTTTCTTTCTTACTCTTCCTAGTTCTGCCAAACTCACCTACTTGGCAAACTGTGAACCCCAGAACTTCTCTGCAGAACATTCTGTGTACCACAACTTTTGTCCACCCCTTTGATACTCCCCAAATTTCTACTGCTTACACCATCTTTGACTCAACCACAGCCCCATATATTCTTTCTAGCCATTTCAATGGCAATATGGTAACTTTGTATAACGTTATTCTAACAGCTTTCATAGCTAATTTACCTTTGCTTGTGTACATTTAGACTGTACCTCCCACCTTCCGCTATCATAAATCTCACCCCCAAATAATCAAATTCTTTCTATTGAGTCTTTTCTTAATTTTGTTTCTTAAATACTATTATCTTTGATTTTTTACTATTTATCATTAGACCCCATTCTGTACAAAATCCAGTGATTTCATCAATGGCATGTTGTAATCCTATTAATGGTAACTGCTTCTATTGTATCATCAACAAAAAGTAACCCTGGTACTTTCTTCTTTCCAATAATTGGACAGTGCCTATTATTTTTCATGATCCTATCTAGGATATGATCCATAAATAAAAACAAATATCTGGCTCAATTTACATCTCTGTCTCAAACCCAAATTTTAAATCATATAATCTATAGTTCTATTAACTTCACATCTGACACAAAACCTACTTCCTTCATATAATTTTAAAATGCTAGAATAAATTCAGTATTGACTCCCTTGCGCCTCAATACATCCCCATTTATTGTATCTAATGCTTTTTCAAAATCTGCAAAGGAAATATATACCCTAACCCTTTAATTTATTAAATATTTATCCACTTTAGTATGAATTATCATTATATCATCTATTGTTCTTCCTTTTCTAAAACTGCTTGAAATTCTGACAATTTACCTTCCATTTCTGCCCTCTCATGCAACCTTCCAGCTAATATTCCAGTGTATACTTTTATCTAAAGTGGATAAAAAATACTAACTCTTCTGTAGTTGCTCAGGTTATTTATATCACCTTTCCCTTTATATAGTGGTACGATCATGCTCTTTCCCTTTAATTCTATTTAATAACCCTGATAGCAACCTGATACCTCCATCCATTTCCGCAATTGTTTTCCACAATTCTCCTGGAGTTCCATCTATTCCTGAAGTCTTTTTTCTTTTCAAAATTTTAATTTGATACCCTACTTTATTAGTAGTTAACTTTTTATATAAACATGCTATTTAGATTTAATTCATAACTTTGAACCTTCCTGCTTTCTATTAGATATCTAAAGTGATTTTTCCAATCCATTGGCCATATCTTTTTTCCTACCCTTTTTTTTCTCAAGATATACTTAATATCCACAGCTGTTTCAGCTTTCTTAATTTTTTCACCCATTATCCTGCACTTGGCGCTACTTTTTTTTAACTAAAATATTTTATTGCTATTTATCTTCTTGTCTATTGGCATGCTTTTTTTACTTGTCTATGGTCTTTGATTTTCCCATAATCTCTTATTATTAAAACTAGAAAATTATGGAATCAGTGGTAAAATTCTAGAATCTTATTTATGAAACTGACTGCAATGTACTCAATTCTATGGAAACTCAAAATTATGTAAAACCCATTCAGTCCAATTATGGAATTGTCAAGACAAGAGCTCTATAAGGATATGTTTTATATAGTATTTTAATAATTTTCCAAGTCTACCTGATTCACATACAGATGATACTTTAAGAATTTGTTTTGGTCAGAATCTAAATTTGGAGAAACATGGTAATACAACACTTAAGCAAATAATAACTTTTTTTACAAAAACAATTAAACTCTAAATGCTCAGAAAACAAAAGCTATCTTAATTAAAACATATCTTTTAAAAAAGAAATTATTTTAAAAAATATATATGGAACTAACACAGTGAAGCCAAGTCATATGAATAAATTCATGTGATATATGTCGTACTAAACACTGTTATTGCTTCACTTAATTGTGTGATATTTGGAACCGGTTTCAAAGACCTTCGTCTTCATCTTCGGTCAAGGGTACCCAAGGCTTCACAAGTAAGTGAAGCAATAAGAGTGTTTAACATATATCAAAAGCTATCTTGTTCTAACTCCAAAACTTGAACTCCTTGCAAAACAGTTTAGATGTAGGTCTTTAATCAAAAATAGAAATGTGTAACTATAGGGTTTTCACTTAAAATCCATCCCACATGCACAGTGTTTCATTCTTGGTGGCTGGGCATGTTGCCCTTGCTCCCGATGGGATTAAAAATACTGCGCATGTGGGATAGTTTTATATGAAAGCCCTGTAATTATAAATCTTTGTATATATATTTAGATGAACTCTTACCTATGATACTTGTTGATATAATTTGCAATAAACTAAGCTCAGGTTCATATATTAAATTAACTGTCATGTGAATGCAGTTATTCTTAAGCCATCTCACTAGGAGATAACATATCCTCACCTTAAATTTGATATTGAAATTTGGGTGCAAAAGCTGACTTAGTACTCTGGAGTCCTACAAAGAAATATTATAAATAAAAAATTCTTAACTGTTTTCTATAGTATATAAATTAATGCTACTAATCAAACGAAATGACCAATTTCCCCCACAATAATGATTTATCATTTATATGAAACTTAAAGACCCAATGACTTTCATGGACCATGCACAAATAAAGATCCTTATAGTCAAAGCATTATATTAAATAAACATTAGTCATACCTCTAAAAAATTACTAAGAAAGTATATGTAAAGAAAAGTTTGTACAAACTAAATGAAAGGATATTTTGAAAAGTATTTATTCATAAATATGTGATTTACTTACATCTGTTTTATCTTTGTCATTATGGCATTTAATGTGTATTTATCTGTTTGATTTATTTGTACTTTTTATCTATATGCTTACTTATAATTATATTATTTTATTTGTAATTATTGTTATCCTTCCACTCCTGACATTTATTGTACATTGTAAAATTTTTGTTGTTCTTCTCTTATATTTTGTCACATTCTATTGCACTTGACTATTACAGACATATGCATCTGAGTCTATTGACAGTAAAATAAATATGTAAATATACCTTGGGAGGTAATTACAATTGTTCTTTTTGTTCCTGCTCCAATTTTTTTACGTAAAAATCAGTGGGTTTCTCTGCTTAATCTTTCATTCTTTGTTTTTTAATGAAAAGTCATTATATATTGCTCATTTCTGAGTTTCCACAAATTAACCATTTATTTTAATAAAGCTGTTATAGACTGCTGAAGTGCTGCACTTAGTAAGAAGTATGTAACAACTAAAAAGCACAAGTGAATGGCATCAGTAAAAGAAACACCCGAAACAGCATATGAATGATTCCCTACGGTTACCATTATTACAATAATGTGCTTTAAACTTCAGCCAAAGAACAAGTTTCCACTAGTAATAAAATGAATATATTATTCAGCTCCAAATGGATCTTTACCTAAATCCCAATTTTAGAAAGAAGATATATTAAATAATTTATTGGTTATTGCATTTATGAGTATGCAGAATGCTACATAAGTCAGTTAACCAAAAAGCATTGATGTAGTGTAGCACATATTGTTGTGTAGAAATTGGGTGTTATTGAATTTAACACATTGTTCAAACAGTGATTTACATATCTTGTCACATAAGTCCCCATAATTACCAAAACTGTTTTCAAATTCTTGTGCAAACTTTAAATGCTGCAGGTCATAGTAAAAGCTTTGCCTTTCAATATTCCCCAAATTAAAAAACCCTAATTGTGCAGCCCAGTGATCTCAGTAGCCAATCAATTGTATCACATGCCTTCTTTTCCAGTTTTCAAAATGCTCATTCAGAAATGTACGGACATTTAATCCATAGTATGGTGGCGCAACATCTTGTTGCAAAATAAGGTATTTTTCCCTTACAGCTTCAAATTCAGGACTATTGTCTAATGCTAGTATAACTTCTTTTAACATTTGAAGGTACTTATTTGTAGTCATGATTCCACTGAAAAATAAGGGCCTATCACTACTTGACTGCATATAATTTAAGAAATATTTAGTTTCTTCTCAACTACAAAGTATATTTTTAGAAACCCAGTATACACAATTATGCTTCTTAATACTTGCATTCAGCTTAATACATTCTTCATCAAATCACCAATTGATTCATAAAACTTAGGATCACTTTCCTTTGGACCTTATACATTTGAAGTCTTCAGTCTGGATCATCCTTTTTAGGGTGGGAGCAATCTAGGCCTAAAATGTTTCAGATTTGCAGTGGTCCTTCTTAAACTTCTGTCAGAAGTTTCTAGTTCCTTAGAAGCTTTTGGGTGACTGAATGAATGCCTCTGCAATGATCTGCAATTGTTACTGACTTTGGATGGCCACTGTGTATGAAGTCTGCTATAGAATCTGATAACTTAAGCCTTTTATTTGATTTGTAGATAGCTTGCCTATATGGCGGTTATAATGTGAGAACAAAACGGGGAAAAAAAGAAGAAAAAAAAAACCATCAAGCATTGTAGGCTTTCAATGCCAGAGTAAATAGGCGAATGATTTTCAGGCTTCAGGCTGTGGCCTAGTGATCTACTTCTTTTCAGACATTTGTTCATAGTTGCAATTAAGAATGGGAATTCATCTGGCTTGAGAGTCTTGAGACTGGCAGCCAAAATCTCAAGAATCTTGTACCCTTCTCAAGTAAAAGTTGACTTCTGCCTATTGTATGTGAATCACACTGTTCGGTAAATATTGCTATCTCAAAGCACAGGCCTCAAGATGCTGATGGCATTTTGGTTAATCTGTATGTGGAACATCGTTTTAGAGAGCCTTGTTCCCCAGAAAGTAACAATTAGAATCTTCCCTGACATTACATTTATGTTAATATATAACTGCTTATTTGCAAAACAAAATAAAATATAACAAAATTCACTGCAAAAACAAACAAAATATTATTTCCAATTAGCTGAGGCTTGACTGCCTTGACATATCTCATGGCCCTTCAAATGCTGCATCATAACAGTTGTATTTTTTCTTTGAAACCTAATACACTGGAAACAAATATTACATTGCACTTTCTTTTTTGGAACTTCTATGAAATACTCACAAGATCATGATTTTCTCCTGTTAGCCATCAATATAACTAATAATATAATGAAATTCAATACATTACAAGCATAAGAACACACATCTTTCCCATCCAGCATATAAAGAAGCCTCAGGATCAAATGAAATGACTGATTCTGCTTTCAATTTTGTGAGTTGACGTTGGAGTAAGTAGACCTACTACCACTTTTTCTTTGTATAAACCTATTTCAAACCAGTTAAAACTTCTTTCTCAAGGGAAAATTTAAAATTTTAAAATGGTTAAAATATTCAACACTCTTGAGCATTTCACTCATACCACCTTTTTTCCCAGTTGCACAGTTACGCTATTGCTGATAACAACTGACATGTTTGGTCATTAGCATCCCAATCATTTCAAGGCATTAAACAGCCAATAAATTTCAATCAGAGGCCTCTTATTTCAGACTTGAGGTTCCCATATGTGCTGTAAATCTGAAACATGAGACCAATGGCTTTACTTCCTTTCCAAAGGAAGTCATGCTTAGGATTTTTATGTCCTAAAACTTCATTGACTCTGGCCAGGTTTAAACCAATGACCTTGGGTTTGCAAGGCAAGTATAATTATCATTAGACCACTAGGATCACTCTGTGGTGCTGTGTGTTGTATATATTTTGGGCTGGAATGATCTCACTCCTGATTAGTTGCTGTGGTTTACTGCTTACTGCTGATTGGGCCATGGGCTGAACAGGGTGGGGTGCCTGTAAAGACTATAAGAGTTGGAAATTGCTGTCACTTTTTGTAGCTATTAGCAGTGCAATAAGGTCTTAGATGAATGTTTTATAGGCTTGGTTTCTTTGGATTTTCTGTATAGTACAGTGCCATGCCTTGTTTAGGTTAGTTTATAATAATAGACTCCTTGAACAAGATATTCTCGTAGACCACAACCTTCAAGCCTGGAACTCCATCTTTAAAATAGAAACACTAATTTTTACTGACCTGAGTGGGAAGTTGTAAATGCTGTTTGTAACATGGAGTCTCTGAAATGCTTCTGGTTTGTTAATCTGGTGAAAACAATCATATCTACATAATAAAATAAAACAATTCAATTACATTGAATTTTAAATTCCTATAGCATAGAAAGGACAAGGCAGAAAGAGAAATAAGAAGTAGGTATTTTGTAAAACATACATTTAAAGCACCATAATTACACAATATGTGTTACAGTTGGTTCATGGCATATCCCACAGGTTATATATAGCTTTAACTTCCATAGTTAACTTAAAATGCCATGAAAATAAAATAATTTATGTCTTAAGTTATTATTAACACAATGTTATACTTTAATTATTCTGTTTGCAGCAGTTTCTTTAAATAAATACTTTATAAATGATCACTTTGCTAAATCAGTATACACACATACAGAAAATGTCACACGAGCACAAAATATGGCAGTGGCTTTGCTGCAGTAAATTTAAACATCATATCGGAATAAATTATCAATTTCACCTTATTGTCTTGCATAGCCAACTGGTTAGATGTCTCAGGATAATGACATGTTATTCTAGCATATTTCATACATTTCCTGATATTTTTATCTACCAAGTGAATAGAATTTCCTGACTTCAGAACAATCCACAAGTTACATCTCCAACCTATAATTCAGCTCAACAAAACTCAGCTTGAGATTTTGAATTTTCAATCTTACAACAGTTCCAGAACTATAACATAGTGAAGCTAACATTATCACAATATTCCATTATTATCCATATTTATTTGAAACAGTAATAATCAACACAACAAACTTTTAGATTTTGTGTTCATTATGTTATATATAGCTGAAATGCTGTTTTATTTCCTTGTACTTTAGAACTTCATAGTCTTAATTTTGACAAATGAAAATAAAATGCAAATTGCTGCTGATTGAGTGTGGGTATTATGTTACATTAGTTCACATTATTACTCTGAAAAGAAAACCAAATTATTACAGAGAAAAATATTTTTTACAACCTATGAGACGCAGTCCATAAGTTTCCAGCCTGATATAGAAAGCCATGATTCTATGTTGTGATGCTCAAGCTAGGAATGTAAACACTGCATTTTGTAGTAGTTTTTAATAGCAGGAATTTTCACAGTGAAATATAGTATAATATAAATTATTATTGAGGAAATCACTCAAATTTCACTAGTTTTGTTCCACTTACTTGGACATGTTTCAAAGGCTGTTGCCTTCATATTCAGCATGGTGGAACTGACAGTGAAACCATGAAACAGCAAAAGCCTTTGAAGCATGTCTAAGTGGAACAATAATAATTTGTTATACTTCATTTTTTTTTCTGGCCATGCCATTCATTTTCTTCGAGAAGCCTATTAAGTCAGGTGTTCAAAATTGAATATAGAACAGTAATTACAGTTTTATCTTAAGAAATTTCAATGATATTAAACAACAAGTTAACAGTGTGCATGAAGAAGGCACCTCTTCATATTCCATTATGAAGGAGTGGTCAACATTATTTAATTTCAGTAGAGAATGCCTTGAAGATGAACCATGTGAGGGTAGGCTGGTAAATGTGTAGGAACAAGAAAACTTTCTCTTGTTGAGGAAGAAGTTATGAGAGACAGGTGTCTGAAGACAAAAGAAATAGCTGCAAGGATGAGGCTCTCTGAAATGTAACTGTGCTTTACATCCTTCATCATAAGGTCAGTGAAAAGGATGCCCCAAATTCTCTTAGTAGTTCAAATGCAAATGCATATGAAATATTGTCAGAAATGTTTGAGCCTCTGCCATGATAACAAGAAGGAAATGTTTGAATCCATTTACACAGGGATGAAATAATGGTCCTCTACTATCACTCTCCAATGAAATGACAGAAGGGTGAAGCACCTCCTAGAAAAACCAATGTCTTACAGTACGAAGATCTTGGGTTTTTTTTTTGGGGGGGGTGGGGACTGCTGAGTAATTCTGATGTACTTGAAAGAAAGAAACACAATAGTAACTGGGAAATACTATGCTACTGTATTAAATGTGCAATGGCATTAAGGAAAAGAAGTGTGGAATGCTGAGTCCAGGAGTGTGTCTGCTGCACAACAATGCACCAGTCCACATGGCTGCTCAGGAACTGTATCATCCACCATACAGCTTAGACCTTGCCCCCAGCAACTATTACCAGTTTTCAAAACTGAAATTTGATCAAGTGCAGAAGTTTGAGAACAATGAGCTGAAAGACACTGGTTCTTAGTATTTTGCAGAAGGATTCAGATCATTTTTATGGGGATTGAAATGTTCATTCAGAGATGTGAGAAATGCATTGAAGTAAAGGGAGTCTAAACTGAAAAATATTACTGTGTTTTTATTCTATCACCTACCTAATGATCAAGCTGGAATTTAGGGACCACATCCTGTCTGGTGCCTCTTGCATTTCATTAGTCTCTGTTTCAACTATAAACAAAATTAGTTTGAAGTTTTATTTTGGAGTAGAATGTTGCGAGTTTTTATTTCAATAAGAAAGCATTTACCATGTTGCATTGAGGATGTATAAGTAATCAAGATCACTTTTGTTACTTAAGTGGGAAATTCACATTGCCTAAGCAGTAGTGAAATATCACAGATTTAGTAAAAAGTCATATCATGCCTATTTTGGAATTAAACTTGTGACACCATACAAAGCATGTAGTGCATGCATTCAATAACTTCATCATTGGGTCAATGGCAAATGAATGGCCACACCAAGAAAATTTGGAAATCGGTTCTAAGAATGTTATGCACCAAAGCCTTTGAGTCCTTCTAAAGTCATGCTGCGGCCTAACCACATTAAGCCTGACTTAATGAAACAGTTTAATAAGACTTTAAATAAGAAAGGAGATTATTTTGAGTACATATGAAATTTGCACTACTATCTGAAACAAAATTCAAAGAAGATTATTTTGAGTACATATGAAATTTGCACTACTATCTGAAACAAAATTCAAAGAAAGTATATTTAATGATCCTAATATTACAAATATGATGTCTGTTGCAGTCTTTAAAACACTGTGGATGAAAAAGAAAAAGCACCATGGATATCTTTCTATAAAGTCGTTTCAAAATTTCTGGGTAACAAGGATCCTAATTTCCGAAACATTGTGGCTAACATACGTGAAGCATACAAGAAACTACACTGAAATATGAATCTCTTAATTCATTTTCTATTTTCTCACCTATATTATTTCATCAAAATCTAGGATTTTTGAGTGAAGAGCAAGGTAAACAATTTCATAAGAATCTGTAGTAGCTCAAAAAGAGGTACCAGGGATGGTGGAGCATCAATATGCTCGCTGACCATTGCTGGATGTTAAAGTGTGAAATACCTGAAGACAAACAAAAAAGGAAGAGGAGCAGGAGGGTTTTTCAACTAAGTAATGGCTGTAATTTTTTAGTGGTACACTGTGCTAATTAATACACCCAATAGTCAAGTAAACAAGAGAAAATAAAACAAAAAAACACTAGTGATATGAACAATCATATACATAGTTTCAGTAAGTTGTGTAATTTTACCTATTTTTTGAACTTGAAATCAAAAATTTTATGATGAATTTCACTAATTATACAATACTTTAAAAGTGATGGTGCAAAAAATCCTGATATGATAGAAGTAAACTGATTGAATATTCAAATTCAGCACACTGAAATTATATAAAATCACTACTTACTTTAGGCAACAATCATAAAGTGTAAATTTGCAGGCCAGTGTAATTATTCCTTTCTATGAAAAAGGAAAGACAAATTTAAGGCTAAAGTAAAACTAATTTAATATAAATCTAATTAACCACTTCCATTAGGTAATGACCATGTAGCTAGGGTAAATGAATTTCAATTGTGTGCCACTGCCATATTGTAACTTGAATGATTCAGATGTAACTTGAATGATTCAGATATAAAGCAATAAATGTTAAAACAAAACTCAAATAATGTCTATTAATAAAGTATGAATTTCAAATTAAAACTTTTTAACACCCTTTAATGTTTACCAACTTGTCATCAATTGGGAAATTAAAAGTTCTTAAAAAGTATCACATGATTTAAGGTTTTTTGGTGATGGATCTAAGGACTTCAGATACATCACTGATTATAAAAATATGTTTCTCTCTAATGTCCAAATGCTATTTTGTTTAAATTAATTTTCTTTCTTTAGGTTGTAAGTCAAGCATGCCAATTTTATACTTTTTGTGATAAGCAAACAAAATTTTTCTTTGCTGTTAATTTCAGCTCCAATAAATGAAATAAAATGTTTCAGATGCTGTTATTGTTTGTATGATTATTTTTAAAGGAAATAACTCTTCACTAGAAAAGGATTAAATAAATTTTGAAATTCTGATTGTTTTTTATTTAAAAGTCATTATATTTCTACTATTCATTTACAAGGAACTTGTTTTTGTTGGACCACACCAATCTCAATGAAACTTGATACAATTATCCATCAACCAATCCTGGTTTTAAATAGATTATTTCTGACAAATAATACATGACTACTAAAAATTATAATTTGGTCCGGGCCAATTTCAATGCAACTTGGTCTGTTACAATTGGTGCAGCTCAGCAGTCTGGCCACTAGAACTTTGTACAATTGGGGCAACACCAGCTAGGCCACCCATAAGATTATGACAGCATGATAAGAAGAGTGATACTGAACAGGAATCTGATGGCTTCTATTTTAATACTGAAAATGTTTTATTTATAAATGTTTAATTTATTTATATATCAAGGTATGGATCTTGTACTATGTAAGCAGAAGCCTTAATACTAACTTTTATTACAAACAATAGAGAAGTATTAGAGCCTTAATTTTTTAAGAATTTGCACATATAATTTTAGTCCTTTTTTTCCCCTGAAGTCCTACGTTCATAAGTTTCAGCTTAAGATATTCCGATTTTTAGAACATTTCTATGGAAACAACATGTACTGCTGAAACTCTCATCTGTTTGTAAGACAGCTTTATTTTCAGCTACTTTAGTACTGCTCTAGTCCTCCTGATATGTATAAAATTCTGTTTAATATTTAGGGAGACTTTTATCAGTGAAATTATTTTAAAATACAACATTTTATTGACTTTTTGACACAGAATTTCGCAACCGATTCATTTTCTGGACATGTTTCAAATGCAAATTAATTCTAATTTTCATGCAAGATGACTTACTTTTTTACATTATATTTTCAAGAAAGGTCAATAACTCCATATTGTTTGTAAAGTTGCATTCATTTCTAACTAAAGTTGTTTGTGCAATGCGTGTGATTTGTCAAGCACATGTCAGGACAGAATAGACAATGCAGTTGCCAGGATCATGCAAAAATTATGCAAGAAGCATGCCAAAAAAGTTATAACCTAGAATAGCATACTGTGTTAATGAACAAACTGAAGATTTTCTAGAATACATTCTACAATGAAGACTTTCGCCCCGTTGAGCAAGGCCAAGCAACAAGCAAATGCAGTAAACAAGTTTTTTTTAAAATTATTTTTAATAGTGTTTAACACTCATCTTTACTACTGAAGCATCACAGGCGGTGGACAATGATGATACATGAAATGAAATGATAAAATGGAAAAGGATTCTTTTTTGAAAGGAAACATACCAGACCTAAGTTTGGGGTACCTCCCCAGCATTTGCCATTTATGAGGACTGAAGAAAACCTGTAAAAAATCTTCAATCAGGAAGGATGGTCCTGGTGGGAATCAAACTTCAGTCCTCCTACTGACAAGTCCACCCTTAATGACCTTGGCCACCCATGGCAGTAGTAATCAAGTTGCATGTGCCCATGTCATAATGAAGCATGCTTTAAGATTAACCTGAGAAATATCCTCCTGTCTTAAAGTTCAGGTTAATGGTGTTGCAATAGCTCTGGATGCAACGATACTATCATACATCATACTTTATCTGTTAATAAAAACAAAAATTTCCCGAGATTCTTTAAATGTATAAGGATAAAATTATTTCTCTAAATAACAAACTAATTTGTATCGCAAAAATAAGTTCTGTGCCCACCAGCCAATAGGGATGGCAAAGAACATCTGATACTGTTGTCATTTAGAAATACAGTATAGCTGACTGCATCATGCCACTCTGAGTCATCCTACTTTTCAACAATTATTTGTAAAGTTACCAAAATTTTATAGCTGATGTTTATTACCATTAAATTTAGGATATCTTAATCGATCATACCACAAAGCTTCATGGAAATCAGTCTGATTTAACCAAAACACTTCCTTTGTTAATTTGTATTTCCTTGTCAATCTCATCAACCAATTCTTAATGAAATGTACATGTAGCAACAATTCTGGAGAAGTAACACAAAACAACATTTATAGAATTTTAAATGTTGAAATATTAGCATATTCTCATTTTATCACCAGCTGAATTCATTGGCATGGTTGAAATTTAATTACATTAAACATCTACCTACATAAAAGATAGGTAAAATGACAGGGTTTTCAAAAAACTTAACTTCTACTACCAATGAGTTTTACAAAACAGCATTTTGTTAAAGCTTATACTTCTTTAATTAAATTTTACTATTTTTTTCAATTATAAATTTCAATTTATTATGAATAATTGCTAAAATGATTTAGCAGGCTTATTTCATAAATTGCAGAATAGTGTCATTATTAGAAGGTAAACTGTTGTACTAGTAGGACAGAAGTTCCAAAGTGAAATGTATAAGACCAGAGAATTAATTGCCATATCGCACAGTGAAGCAAATCACACAATGATCTCAAAATGGTGAGTGTTTAAAAGAAGCTGATTCTTCAGCTAATTAAGGCATATTTGATAAGCAGTTCTTCCATGACAATGGAAAAAGTCATGCAACTTCAACCCTCACAGAGGGAACAAGAAAGTAAAGAAAATGTGCAACCACATAAGAAGTTAATTTGTCCTGAGCACTTGTTGAATAACCTAAACAGTTCTAGTATAAATGTGCCACAATATGTTTAAGAAGTTCAATACATTTTTAAAATAATATTGTATTGAATAAAGTCCTACTATTGTACATTTCTAATTTTAAATACATACCATTTTTATTATTAATGTATTATTATTCATGTGCTTTAGCCCAAATTTATCAGAAATAATATACTGTATTTCAATTAATTCTTTGCATCTTATTTCCACAATATTATAATTGAAATAACATGAAAGTGAATTGAAAAGTTCTCAAAATGATTGCAGTAGCTCCAAACCAACTACTGTATCAAAATCCACTATCTTCCAAGAAAATGCTATACGGTAACGGACTATAGTAAATATACTGGCTATTGTTGCATATCCAGATGAAAGTAGGTTGGATAAAATGGCAGATATCAAGCACCTTGTGGCAATGAAATTTTTATGAAGAAAATAGTAGCAAAAGAAATTCACAGACATCACAGATATTCCAGGGAAATCTGTGCCATTATTTTCAACTACAAGTATTTCCAAATGTGAGTTCAAATCCAGACATGAAAGCTTGGAAGAAGACCCACTCAGCAGATGGCCAAAATTTACAATACAGGAAGTTGTCAAAAAGTGCACTATTTGATACTGGAGGTTTACAGACTAAAGATGTTAGAAACTGCTGAGGCTATGGAAATTTCAGGCAAATGGATATATTTTTAAGGAGTTTTAAGTCATCATTGTCTGCTATCTGCTTAAAAAGAAGATTAGTTAATATGCTAAAATTTGTGACCAGTTTGATGTTTCAAAATTAAAGAGATTTTTAACTTAGAATCAGGTTGCTAATATTCATGAAATGTTTAATATACCACATTTTGATAGAGGAATTATAATTAAAAAATAATCTGCAAGATGGATGCTTCAGCTGTTGACACAAAATCAAAAGCAAATCAAAATTCAAATCTCTGAACAATTGGTGTCTTTACAGAAATATCCTACTAATTTGACCTGTTGATTTGTAATCAATTAAACATGGGTGCACTACTAATCTGCTATACACCAAAAACTAAACAAAACAAAGCATTACAATTATCCAAGACCAAAGAATGACAAATTGGCCAGAAAAATCACGGGATAAATTTTTATGGAGTGCTAAAGATATATAGCTGATTTACTATCATCATAGTGCAATATCTATTATTAGAGCATACTATGCTAGCTTTTTGGAGCAACCAAAAGCAAAAATATTCCAGAAAAGACGGAGTATATCAAAGAAAAAAGTGATCTTGCATCAAGAAAATGCTTGCCCTTCACTAGTATTATCACAAAGCAAAAATCAGTAAAATTGGCTATGACTTGCTACTATGTCTACCTTATTCCCCAGATGGGTTTCATCAAACTTTCACATCTTTAAAGCTGATTCTTGGTGAAGGGAAATTTACATTCAATGAAGAATGCAAAGCATCTGTTGAAGAGTATTTTGCAGGCCTGGAGGAATGTGACTTTTCTAATGAAGCAAAGACTTTAGAACATTATTGGACAAAATGCATTAGTATCAAGGGAAATTATGTTAAGATATAAAAATAATTTCAAAAGATTCTGTTTTTATTTTGATGTTTCATTTTGAGAACTTTTCAAATGACCTACATATTTGTCTTCATGTTAATGAGTAATTTACAGATTAACAAGAAAGCTTCAGTAAAGTATTTTAAATCTCTTCTGATAAATATTTCTAGATGACACAGCCTCATAAACTGCTCTTTCTGGCAGCTGAGCTAGAGAGAGGGGAAACCTCATACATAAGACACTAGTTCTTGACAATAGCATAGGCAAAAATGTTAAACCAAGGGAAAAAAATAATGGCACACTTAAATATTTTACTTACAATTGCTTTGAGCACCATTTCCCTTATCTTCTAAACACAGGGGAATAACATCAATTCAACCAAACATGTATTCTATCAACATGAAATAGCAACTAGTTTTTAAATGTATAAGTGACATACATGTTGAATTAACAACATATTTGTACTATGTACATGAAGAATTTCTATTCTGTATACTTTCACTCAACTAATTATCTGTCCATAACAGCATGTAGGTGTACATACAATTTATCAAATTTTAAAACTTTAGGCTATTGTACTGTGAGGTTTGCTCCAAAATGAAAGCCTTTGCTGATAACAATGGCAGCATCATCAGTGGAATGTGGAATGATAAATTATTTCTCATATAATATTTGGTGGTGAAATGATGTAGACTTCTAGTAAAACTTTTACTGCTGAGAAAGTGTTAAAACAGATTTTTATGGGGTAGGCGAGGACCAGTTTCCAAGTGTTACTTAAGCAGAATCAATTATCCACTAACCTAAGACCATGGCACAACAGCCCATAAGCTTTAAATTTGATAATATGCATACCAGCTGTAAAAACCCAGAAATACTAAGAAATGTGTTTTTGGTGTTAAAAAGTATTAATTTGGTAATAACTGGCACATGTTAATGTCAGTCAGAGTTGGATAGTGTGGCCCATCTCTATTGCTGGCAGAGATTTCTTGATAGCAGTCCCCTTGGTCTCCAACTCAAGCTCAAGAGTCAGACTCTCAACTTCAGCCTCCAAGGTTCTGGTACGACGAAACATCTGCACATAGTTCAGTTGAAGTTGGCGTTGGTATCTCAGAACTTTTTCTTTCTCCTGAGCCCATGTGACCCTCTCTTGTTCAAAATGTGTCCTTTCCCTGGACAACTCCACTCCAAGTCTATCCACCTCTTGCCGCAGCCAATCTTCCTCTTCACGTCTTAAACTCCCAAGCTCCTCATTCATCTCTGCCACCTGTTGCTTGAGTATGGCATTCCCTTTCTCACTTTTCTCCAGCTCTGTCTTCAGATCTCGAACCTGGCTCTTCAATTGTACCAGCTCCTGTCCTTTTGATGTCTGTAAATCAATTAATCAACATTCACTAAACTGAACACCAAGTCACTGAAGTCCCTTAAGCTGCCAGTTTGCTGATATATTTACCATAGAGAAGGGGCTGCAAGCAATATTCTTTTTCCATTTTTATGGACAAAATTGTTATACGCTGCAGTGTTAAGTCACTAAATGTCACATTCTCAAAAATTACCTGTTTTCAAAATATTACTGTAAAATAGTTTATGCTTTATAATCTAATGAAGTCTTCTTAGTGCTTAAATTATTTACAGATAAATGGTTTAGGAACACTGTCAAACTATAAATGTATACAGTGAGGTTATCTGAGTTATGGGCCAAGGCTGCGTACTGGGAGAAGCCAGTCAACAAGTCTGTATAATTCATATGTAGGTAACAGCCTGTAGCAAGTTTGAGGGAAGCTTTGTCAGAAGTGATTATGTATTTATGTATTACTCAGTGCTTTCACTATGTATAAATTGTATTGTTAGTTATGCCACTATGTAAGTATAGTCTTGAAAAAATAAATTTTTACTTACAATATTGTGGCATATACATTGTATAGATTGTTGTATGTTCATTAACAAAGTACTGTAAGGGGGAAAGTTGTTGGTTATCCCGAAATGATGGTTAGTAGTGTCAGAGAGAGAGCTAGTAATCTATGCAGGGAGAATTTAGTTACCATATTCTTGTTGGTGGTTGATAGTAATGCAACCATCAAACAGGTAGACATGTTAGTTGATATCATTGTATGATTCAGTTGAACTACACACTCTTAAAGCTTCACTTACTTTTCATAAATGTATGGAACTGGTTTCGAGAACATTTAGTTCCCATCTTCAGCCAGGCTAAAGTTCAACTGTCGAGTCATTCATATTCATTAACGATTTAATTATTATTATTGTATTTTTCTAACAATGACTGAAACTCAAGTGTACAGTCTATGGTATGCAATAAAATATTAATAATAATAATAACAATAATAATAATTATAATTATTATTATTATTATTATTATTATTATTATTATTATTTCCAAGGTATTCTAAATTTCCAATTTATTGTACAGATTTATGTAGGATATTTATATCTGAAGAAATACTGTTTTAAAAGTAAATAATCTGATTTTATGAAGTTTCTCACCAAATATTCAAATGCAGACACTCCTGAAGAATCAACTTTGAGAAAAAATTAACCTTGGAAAGGTTATGAAGACATTTTTGAACAATCATCCAATATATGAAAATAACAAAAAATTGAGTCTGCTTAGTTGAAACTTTAGATGCTAACAGAAGGAAAGTTGGGAATGTAATTATTGGAGTGACAGTGGCATTAAGTCTATTCTAAATGCCCTGCCTGCACCACTGCCATTGCCTAGAAAAACAGGGGGGTCTCACTTTGGAAGTCAGGTGATGCCGGTAACTTGGCTGGAGGGCAACCTGCCCAGCCATATAAGCTGACAGATATATGCTGCCTTCCTCAGGAGTGGGTGTTATGATCTGGTGCTCATTGGAACCTTTCAACAGGTTTGTGGATCTGAAGTAACTTTTTTATGGTAAGTCAAAATTTTGCAAGTCACATATTTCATTATTTAAATTTTCCTTACTTCTTCACCAGAAGTAAACATATAATTAAAAGGAACATTAATAACATTTATTAACATATGTAATGAATGAATGGTGTTTAACGCCTGTTTTTGCTACAGAGGTACCACAGGTGATGGACAATGATGACACATGAAATGAAATGATATATTGAGAAAGGATTTATTTTTAAGGAAGGAAACAATCCAGGCCTAAATTTAGGGCACCTCCCCAGCATTTGCCATTTATAAGGATTGTGGAAAACCTGGAAAAAACCTGTCAGGGAGGGCGGTCCTGGCAGGATTTGAACCCCAGACCTCCCGCATAACGACCTCAGCCACCTGTGGCAGTATTAACATATATGGTGTATGAATTTTGTGTAATTCAGGGTGAGAGGTTGATGCATTAATTTTGTAGAGGCCACCTTTTATCAAAGAAATGTCTTTAATATTCAAGTAATTCCTGGTCTTTTTGAAAGTTTGAATGTTAATGCCAAAAATTTAAAAATATTTAGTTACTGTTCCGATATACTCCATTGTTTTTGAAACGTTAATCAATTTTATTATATGCCATTATTCCTGGTCTGGTTTCTTAAATGCACCTTTTCATTCCTTTATATGTATCAAGCAAGGCAGTCTGATTATGGGACATATTCAGGTACAATCACTGAGTATTGTTAAGATATTACCCGTTCTATTGGGACAGTAACTAAGAAAGATGACCAGCTGAAATTTATAATTACCAAAATTCTTTTGTTGTTTATATCCTTAAATATAAAATACATACATGTTAATAAGGCATTTCTGAGAGTTATGATACATACTTTGAAAACTCTGAATCTAAAGTAACAGAATGATGCAGACCTTTGTGGTACACTGACAGAAATAGCATTATTTGCCTTTCTATTTTTTTGCCCATAAAGGTACTCGTCCACAATGCAAATTACACTGATTGCCATTTATCTATCGCGCAACAAATATGGTGATATTGTTTACATGCAGCACACAAGTTCATGTTTTTTCATGTTGCATCACTCAAAAACTAGAAAGCTCAAATAGATGTTGCATTAAGTGTTTACACTGTGCTACATGTATGCCGCAATTTTAAGCACATGCAACTTCCTTGGTCAGCTGTTTTTGTGACCAGAAAGGATGTTTTCTGATGATGTTCTATCCACAGCTTGCGTATCATTTATTTTACTTCAATGACAAAGAAAAAACATTAAAAAGCAAAAAGGAAATGTTGGGTAAGAGAATGGATTTTAAGTCATGAATATTGTGGATTGTCGATAACTTGCTACACGATTATATATGGGAGACCAAGTGTTATATAAAATTTTTTTATGAATGTCAGCAAATGACTTTGATTACCTGCTGAGAACAGTAGCACCTTAATATATAAAAGAAAGAAACATTAATAAGAAAATCCATATCACCAACAGAACATCTTGTGATGACATTGAGATATTTAGCAAAGGTAAGTCAGTTTATAGTGAATTATACAGTTCACACAAGCAGTTGTCATTTTTAACTTAATGTAACCTATTTGAATTATTGTACGACAGCTATCATTCATTAATGTATCTATTCTGTATACCACATGCATCACTTCAGGCATAATACCTGAAGTATGTGATGTTATTTACAGCGCTATGAAAAAAGGGTATATAAAGGTATATAAATATTTATTTTTAAGATGTACATATACATTTCAGGCTACGATTTTATTCTTTAAATGGCTCAATCAGCTGTTCCACAAAAATTTATTCTGTACATTTGTTGTCTGTGGCGGCAGTGATATAAATGTTGACAATGGAGATAAAATGCCAAACTTCTTTCTGCATACTCATTGTTAACATCCAGTATACACTGTTGTCTCTCTCAAATAATTGTCATTGAGTTGTCACATTTCATTTGCCACATACTCACCAAAGATACTAAATTCATCTTTTTTACCATCATTCTGCAGTAAAGTCATGCATTGGTTAATGACAGCTTGCTCTTGTAGTTCACAGCTACAACGTTGTTTGACTGCTCTTATGTAAAAAGCTTGAAGAGCCTAAGCTTAGCGAAGGAGACCAGCTGTTTTCAGAGTTCACACATGAATCGTTTCCTTGTAACTGCTCTGCGTCATAGCCATCATCACCACATCACCAATGTTATGTTCACAATCACTTGAATTTTGTCTGTAACCATTCCCTGCAATAAAGCACGCTTCAATTGCTATTCATTATTTAATATCTTATTTTTCAGATACCAAACACAGAAGATGAACAGAGTGAAAGAGTAAAAGATTTCTAGGAAAAATGGAATTCCCTAACTGCTTAGGTGCTTTGGATGGAAAACATGTAAATATCCATGCTCCAACAAAGAGAGGCAGCTTGTACTTCATCTATAAAGGTGCTCATAGTATTGTTTTAATGGCCCGAGCAGATGCTAATTACAAACTGACCTATATAAATGTTGGATCTATAAGTTGAGACTCTGATGGAGGGATATTTGACAGGAATTGTTCTCTGTCGGCTGCCCTTGAAAACAATGCATTAAACATACCTAATGCTAAATCTTTGCGACGAAGAACAGTACCTGTGCCATTTGTCATTGTTATGGATTTGCACTAAAATCATATATGAAGAAACCCTTTGCTTTCAAAAGCAAAGTGCTCAGGAAAGGATATTTAATTGCTGCTTGTCGAGAGCTAGAAGAATAATAGAAAATGTATTTGGAATTGTCTCAACTCGATTTCGATGTCTCAGAAAAACAATGGATCTAGAGTCCAGTAAAGTTAAAAAAAATTGCATGTGCTATAAATGTATTGCACAAAATTTTAATTACGCATTCTCCTCCATTACATGCTCCAAGGGGAATGTCAATAAGGGAAAACAATTGCAATAAGCTTTTGGCGTAATGAGGTTTGTGACTTTGTTTCATTACAAAGAAATTCATCTAGAAATCCTCATGCTTCAGCTGAAAACATTTGGGATGAGTTCAAAGAGTACTTTTGCTGTGAGGGAGAGGTTTTATGGCATACCACTACATTTATAGTATAAATGTAGTATACTTACTATTGAATACACTGTGTCATTATCCGTCCTAGTGTGACGGATCTTGACCTGAAGGGATCGAAGAACTCCCACTATTTGATATTTATATTTTTTTCATCTCATTTGTGTATTGCAACCTTAATCTGTGGATTTTTTGTTTAATTTCATCCAGAGATATGTTCATTTCAATTCCAATTTCATTTAAAACACTGTGCCATTTTTGTTTATTCCTGTAATCTGCAGTTTCAACTTTCCATAAGCATTCTTTAGATTCAATAAACTCAATTAACTTCCTTGTCATCACCCATGTCCATCTCATGTTCTGAATCATAACCTATAAAGAGATTAAATATGTAAACTATTACCACCATACAAATAAAGAATGTTTTATTTTGTTTGCAATAAATAGAAATATGCCTACCTACCTTATTTTTCTCTCTCTCTCAAAGCACCTATACCAAAGCAAGCTTTATGTTTTAATGAGCAATTTGTGTCAGCCATACAGACACCTTTATCAAAACAGCAGATGATAGTCATCAAGTTGCGCCACAGAAATTATCTAAACTGTTCGGGCAACTTTCAGAGGGTTCAACTTTTTCTCTTCCCCTGCGTACAGAGCTATCACTTCTGAAATTGTGAGCAATTTAAAAGTTGCATGAGATTCGAGCTGCACATGCAATTTTCAAAATTGCCTGACTGCTTGCATTCAGCGACTCAACTTTTATTGCATAACTGGGAGTTGCAAGCAATTCAAATTATATCATGGACGAGTACCTTAAGATTGTTACTTTGTGTTTATACTTTCTGTACTTTATTATTCTACTTCGCTCTTAGGTAATATTTTCTTATTCATATGCTGTATACTGGTTAAGGATGCAAATTTATGTATAATAAATAAACGTGGCACACCTGTGCATCCTTCAACTGTGCCTTCAGTAGTGACAGTTCACCTGTCTTTTGACAAAGTCCCCACTCAGTCTCCTCAAGACGGCCCCGCAACAATTCCACCTCTTGACGTAGCTCACCACTTTCCTGTGCAACTCTATCTGCCTCTTCCTTCAACCTCTTCTTCTCCTGCTGTAGCTGAAACACAATCCCCGCACACACACATATAAAATGTGTTCTTGTATTCTGTTACAGCTTATGTTCTTGTGACAACCTGCACTCACCTGATAGGTCTGCATCATGAGCATCTGTTCCAGTTTGAGAGCCTTCTGTGCACCTGCACGGAGTCTGTTTTCATGCACAGACTTGATGCGCCGCAGTTCCCTCTCCCAGACACGTTCCTTCTCCTGGTACACCCTGAAGATGACCTGCTCATTGTGTTCCATTGTCTGCCTCAGAGAGGCAAGTTCAGAGTCTCTGTCCTTTGCATCACTTGGAGAAGGTGTGAGGTCTAACAAACTACCACATGATGATTTGTCCCTGCAAATTTTCTGTTATGATCTTGTAAACTGTTACTTCTCACACATACAGAGTTTATCCTGCACAAATGTATTAAATATATTCATACTAACTCCACTTACTTATATGACACTAGGATATGTTTTGGGGGCACATGCTCTCTTCATTAACTGACTACTCAATGTGGTGGCTGGATCCCAAGGTGCTTCGTGGTGGTCTCTGATGGTTCTAGTAGGAACTTGCTGACTTCATTCATAGGTGGAACATAAAAATTCATTAAATTTTTCTCATTTTTTTAGGATGAAAAAATTTTTCCCAAGTGGATAACTCCATTGGATTGTGAAGTTCCTTCAGCAGCTTAGCCTCTGATTTTATTACATGATTTTGGTCCAAAAACCAGTTGCCACTGCTGATTTATCAATTTGCTTAAAATGAATATTTATAAAGTGTTCTTTTCTCAGAATTTCTAAATCTCTCTTCATTTTTCCAATGTATCTTTGATCACTATATGCACATTTTATTCCATAAATTTTGATATATTCTCTTGGTATGGTATCTTTACTGTGCAACCTAATATAAATTTTGATGTTATATTTGTTATTTGGGGCTAACATTATGCCATGCTCTTTAAATATTCTCTTTAATTTGTTGTGGTAAGTTGAATGGTATGTGACTTTTGAATTTGTGTCATTCATTGATATTCTTCAGTGAGGAAACCTCTCTTTATACATTTTTGTCTTTTAAATTTATTGATAAATTTTATTACTGTATATTTGTTGAAACCATTGAATATTGCCAACTTACCACAACAAATTCAAGAAGACATTTAAAGAACAACATGGCATAATGTTAACTTCAAAGAACAAACATAATATCAAAAATTTATTCAAGTAAAGCACACCATACCAACAGAACAAAACTCAGGAATTAATGAAATCAATATGGTTTGTGATCAGAGATATATCAGAAAAATGAAGAGAAATTTAGAAATTTGCAGAAAAGAACACTTTAGCAATATTCATTTTAAGCAAATGAATAAATCAGCAGTGGCAACTCACTTTTGGATTAAAAATCATGAAATAAACCCGAGGCTAAGTTGCTATAAGAATTTTACAACCCAATGGAGCTATCCACTTGGGGAACATTTTTCAGCCTAAAAAAATAAAAAACTTAATGAATTTTTAAGTTCCACCCATGGATGAACTCAGCAAGTTCCTACTAGAACCATAAGAGCGTGTCACAAAGTCACCTTGGGATTCAGGCACCACATTGAGTAGTTGGTCAACACTGATGATGGGAGCAAGTGCCCCAGAAACATGTCCTAGTGTTATATAAGAAAGTGGAGTTAGTGTGAACATATTTAATACATTAGTGTAAGATATATTACCACTTCGTTGTCTATGGTTTCTTAAGTACAATTTATTTAATTTATTCACTTTCTCTGGGAATGAAGTTCAGTTTGGCTTATCTTAAGAAAAGGAACACTTGTCAACCGCGCCTTAACGACCTCGGTCACTCATGGCGGTCAAATTTAGGAAGGTGACTTTATAGACTTATAGTCTGAATGCAGTGTTCACATCAAAGGAAGGTATTTTACTGTTCTCTGGAAGTCCCCGTAAGGGCGGGCGCGGCTTCGGCCGTTGCTCTTCAAATGCTCCTGGTGCGGGCTCTGCGGACCCTGAGTACCCGTGGTACTTCTGACGTTACTAGAAGGAGCCGGGCCGGACTTGAAACGAGCTCCTTCCGCAAGGGAGTTGTCCGGATTGGGTTGGATTCGGCTTGGCAGTGGTCCCGAAACTCACGGGAAATTGAGTACTCACGACGGCAGCGTGTCCCAGGGGAGTGCCTATGGCGTGTACCCTGGGGGCAGGTTCGCCTGAATCGCTGTCGTTCGTGGGGAGGGTGGTGGCTACCTTAATGCTGGGGTGATTCACCTCTATAACACGAGTAGGTCTAGCTAGATGAGGCCTCTCCACCAGTAAGAATCTGGTAGCCAAGGCAACTTAGCGCGTCTGGGCGTCGCAAACGTCTGCAGCCGAACGGCGGGTTGGAATAGCTTCTAGGTGCCGTCCTAATGTAAAAAACCTACAGGATGTGCAGACCTCTGTGAAAAAATTGTATACCACAACATCCTCTGGTAAAGGGAGGGATATCCTTATAATGTTCTCTGGGAGTATAGAGAGGACAAGGAACAACTCCACTAATTCCCATGTGCATATGCATCCACACTAGGAAACCCACACAAGCATAAAAACCACATAACAGCTGTGTGAAATGATACATGTTCAATGAATATACCAATATGTATACCCTTTGACAACAAAAATGAGACATCTCTTAAATGCAAAACTCTTCAAAGTCCTACTGGAGATATCAAATGGTTCACAAGGTATGCAGCAAAGCTGTGTTATATGGCATGCACTAAAGTTGCTGACTAGTGTGAGTATGTTTCGTTAGCTCTGTGGCAGAGTGTGCAGTGATTCCATGGTTAAGAGCACAGTTTTGCCTCCCGGCATGAAGAACTTATCTTTTTAATAAAGATTTGTAACATATCACAAATTAGTTTCATAATATTGTTTCTCATACAAGCAAGTTTTAATGTTAACATATTATATACATTACAATGAATATCATATTTCCTTCAGTATTTGTTCTATCTAAATACAATATGCTGCACATGCATTCCCTGTACATGCATGAATGACAAAAGATTCAAGAAACCTGAGATGTTGTAGCCTCTTGTCCACACTACTATAGTAATGTGATATCATTTATGTCCCAAAGATCGAGGGTACGCTGAGATTCACATATCCAATATTAATTTGTATTTATTCTATTCTATCTATTCTGTTCATGTATTTACTTAATTATTTGTAAAGAATAAGTTTGTGATAACATTTTTGTGTGTGCATAGGTAATGCCATAAAATTTAAACGATATGTTAAAATATATTACGATATTAAGGCAGGCATATTATATATTTATAACGATATTGGTTATAAAACCAATAATAAAAAAATAAAACAAAAATGCGTGGCATTTGAACTCAGGGGTTTATGCAGGAAAGCAATGCCTTGTAAACTGCTTGGCCATTGCTACTCTTCCCTAATGTTCTCTTTCCATATGCTTATGATTGTGACCATTATGTTGACAGCCAAAACCTCCACTGCAGTGTGCACTCGCTGCATTCATGTTGTGAATACAATATATACAAGCATCCCCAAAGTTCTCAGATCAACACATAGAATCTGCAGATGACTCATTTTTTTTGTCAAAGAGTGTATAAAGTATTTGGGCAGTGTGCAGAAAATGCAACAGCAGCATTTACTGAGAATACTATTCATAAAGAGGACATCCAGATTAAAATAATTTTCACCATTGAACTTAAGACTCCAAGAAGGTGGATTGTTGATGCAATCACATGTATCAATGCTGGGAAATCTCATAGAGCACACACTTGCTAATGAACAAAATATGCTAAATGGGCTGACAATGATCCTAAAACTACTGGCAGCAGACATTTGAACATCTTCTGTTGTTGTTAGTGTTGCTTTTGTTGTTATTATTATTTATATAATAATTTCAATATTCACAACTTGAAGTTATAGTACTTGTAGTAATAGTACAATAATAAAATATAACTTTTTAAAGTTAAGATATTATTTATTTTATTTAATTAAATTACTTTCCTAAATTTAACTGTCCATCATAAGTTAATAGTGGATGACAAAAAAAGTATGTTGCAGAAATAACTTTGATTAACTGACCAGCCTCTTTACTCCTAAATTAGCTTGCAAAGTAGTACTGCTTATTAAATTAACATATTAGGCTATTTATATGCTTTTATTTTTCTTTTTGTTACTTATAGCGTAAAGAAAGCATTTTATTATAATATAAAAGTTCTTAGTTTAAATTTCTGCTAAGAACGAAAATGTTTTATGAGAGAAATAACACACATGCACAACATATTATGAAATTTTGAAAATAACAGACTAATTTATAGGCATTCTGTGTGGTGGTAAAATAGGAAGGGTAAAGCAGGAAAGGCAGAGTAATATTTTGCTTTAAAGTTAGGATGGGCATATTATAATAAGCTTAATAAACAGAGGAGACTCTGATTGTGCTATGCACTTACAAGAAACAGGTTGTCAAGATGTGATGTTGTGTTCAAAGAGCACAAATTTGAATATCCTTGCACAGCTGAGAGTTATACACTGCATCATACCTTGTGCTGAAGCACATAGGCCTTTCCCAGGAACTGGGAAGTGTACTAAAGTAACATGGAATGCTCGCTTCTTACTAGCTAACTTTATTCCATAATAACTTGAGGACTATGACAGAAAGAAAATTATTTATTTTACATTCTTCTCAGGTTTGTCTGTAGAATATGATAATGCAGAATTTGAGTGCAAATTATGAGTTGCCTGTATGTAGGAAAAACAAACAGAACTTAGAAATCAGAACAAAAGAACACTATA
Organism: Metallyticus violacea; assembly: GCA_030762175.1. Lineage (NCBI taxonomy): Eukaryota > Metazoa > Arthropoda > Insecta > Mantodea > Metallyticidae > Metallyticus > Metallyticus violacea. Next base: position 14,163,006 of record CM060845.1, on the reverse strand, counting down.
AAAACATGAAATATAAACAAATTAGCGATAGCTGCCCATTTTTGATCTTAAAATGACAATTTTGTTACAGAAGCTATAATACTAACTGTGAAGAATCTATTATAATTAACTATAGACAGCAGAGAAGCCCATAGAATCCTGAAGGACAAGGACTTTCTACCTAAGGTAGGGAAGCTAATCATGGAAATTCACCAGATGGATTAGTCCTGTAAGCTTTATTCTCCCTGTTGGATTTGGTTCCTCATCAGTTACACTTACTATACACAATTCACATACATCTCTTTTTTCTATTTACACTTTAGATCGTTACTTGGGCATCCTTTGCTTATTTTTCCTAATCTCATATCCCATATAATTGTGGTGTAGGCCCCATATGTCTCATTGAATTATGGCCACTTGGAATTAACTATATGGGATAAAAGTTTCATATTTAATGAGATTTGTGCTATGAACTTTCAAATTTCTCTGAAGTACAATCTTGAGTCAATGAACATTACAATCATCCAATGCTATCATTTTATCCACCTACAATCATCAGTTATAACCTGAAGAAAACAGCAAGAGCTCTCCAAACATGTTCTATGAAAAATACTAGTTAGTGAAATACTGTGCTATGAACTTCCAAATTTTTCTGAAGGGGCTACCACCTTATTTACCTAGAATCATCAGTCATCATGAAGTAGAGAGTAAGAGCTATCCAAACATGTTCTATGAAAATTGCTAGTTAGTAAGTACTGTTTGATGAATTACTGACTGCCACCGGTGGCTGAGGTCGTTAAGGCGCAGACTCATGAGCTGAAGTCTGGGTTTTGGATCCTTCCACAATAGTCCCCCCAACTGATGTTTTTTCCAGGTTTTCCTCATTCCTCATAAATGGTAGCCTAAACTTAGGTCTGGAACATTTCCTTCCTTAAACAATTCTTTCCCAATATATCATTTCATGTTATCATCAGTGTCCACTGCCTGTGGTGCCTGAGTAGTAAAAACGGGCATTAAACACCATTAAAAAAACAAGAAAATAAAACAAAAACAAAGAATTATTTTCCTTATAATTTCATTACTCCATAGTCACCAAACTGCTAATAATGTTTGTTCACAATAACCATAATTTACATCACAAAGAGTTGGGATGCAGCCCTCTTAAAATTGCTCAAATTTCCTTTGATACTGTGTGAACTGGACAGCAGCTATGTTCTTGACTGGTTTGTCCCTCAAAACTGAGCAACAATCTTGGCATGTGTACAGCTGCAATATCATTGTTAGAAACCATTCCCAGAGATTACAAATAACACTCCATAAAATACCATGAATTCTTAACTAATATGTTGATGCAATGGAGAAAGTTCTGCATTAAGGTAGAAGCATGTAAAATTACAGCCCAAAGTCAAACACCTGCACCTTTTTATTGAAGCTTTAAATTTGAAAAAAAAACATTTAAAATGGAACTTGCATCTATTTTTTGCAATTTTGTTTTATGTTCACAACATTAACCCTCTGAAAGTTGATGTGTCACTTACCCACTCATGTTATGTGACATTGGGGAGGTTCGAACACTCTCCAGACTCTCACATCCCACCAATTTGCAGCTTGAAATCATTGGAAGTGATGATAGGGGTGGTGACGAAAACAGCCTTCGGTTAGCCAAACAGATGGAGTTACTGCCATGATGCCTGAGGTCTCCAACACCTGAACAGCAAAAGGTTCTATGTGCTATGCATTTCTAACATTTAAACATCAATATAACATTTAATTTCGTGTCGGAACCAATACAGTGAAGCGACTATTATGTTGTTTTTTGTTTTTCAAACATCAGTTTGATTGCATATTAAACTATCTTAGAAACACAGAAGGCTTACCACTTTTGGTTATGTATGAAAATGCACAATAAGATGTAAAGCTGGATTACAATTCTTAAATTTTATCATATATCTGTAATTATTGTAAGACAAGCAACCTATTCTTGAACAAAGTCATATTCTGGTTCTTCCCCAAAGGTCCCAGTAGAGTGGTTTCCTACACTCTGTGGTTATTTTGAATTGTCAAATTGTACAACTTTTTCCAAAAATATTATGGGAAGACTATACTTTATATTTTATTTCATGTTATTATTAGTAAATAAATACTGAATTTACAAAGAATATATGTGTTCCTATCATTTAGTGATATTTACGTCACAGACCAAGTAAAACTTCAATTTATACACACTGATGTATCATTCTGAAAGCAGTTTTCAGTTATTGAACAACATATAAAATAACCCCTTAATGTTTTTAAATAAATAAATGCATTTTGCAGTTTCAATCCGTTTTCACAGAAACAGCCTTTTCTGACTTGCATCCTAATACATCAAAATGCTCAACTTATACTCTCATCCCTGTCTTCATCTTCATCATTGTTAAGTTTATGTAGACCACCAGTTCTGAGTGTGTGCATTATAAATTAATTACATATGCCCGGTGCAGAACTTCAATGAGATGGTATTAGAACCCAAAATCATCATCACAATATTAAATAAATTATATTTTCAGCAAATAAAATTTGCATGTAAGCTTCTGAATCATTATCACCATTTTCTGCAGGTGTTTGTAGCTATAATCTACCTCAATATACCAGAGTTTTTCTGTTAATGTACTACCTTGAATCTTGAGAATTGGCAGCATTTCCTGTTATTGCACAAATCGTTATGGCGATCATTGGAAGTCTCGACCGCAACAATCTGGTGTTATTATGGCATAAACTGATAATAACTGAAACTTTCCTCCTTGCATGTCACAGAAAGACGAGGTGCGGTCCATAAATTTCTGGCCTTATGTCCATTATTCAATGTTGCGATGTTCTTGGCGAATGCCACAGAGTTCAGGATGGCCGAAAACTGGAATTTTATAAATTAGACGCGGTTGGTAACCCGAGATGCGTTATTAAATACTCAACCGGTGAAAGCTTCAAGTCATACTTCAGGCTATCTGATACTTACATGTTTCAGGAGTGTAAATACTGCATTTCTCTTCCGAGCACGTGATTCGTTTGCTTGAAGAGGTTCGTTAATTCAGACACGTTGCACAATACAGAGTGATATTCAACTTTAATTCAGAACAGTGATTAAATTTTTAACGAAAGAACTTTCACCCAGTGATATTAAACAATGTCTTCATAATGAAGTTTTCCCTTCATATTGTGAAGGAGTGGCGTTGCTATTTTATTTGGGAGAGAGAGCCTTGAAGAAAACTGATGTGTGAGTAGGCTAGTGGATGTGACACAAGAAATAATTTCCCTTGTCGAAGAGAATGTTCTGGATGACAGGTGTCTGAAGAAGAAGAAAAAATGCAAGATTGGGGCTTTCTAAATCGATGGTGTTTTGCATCCTTCATCAACATTTGCATGTGCACAAGGTCAGTGCAAGATATGTACCCCGAATTCTTTCAGCAGTTCAAAGTTCATATGCAAGTGCGTGTGGATGTAGTTAGAATTGTTTTAATCTTTGCTATGGGTAAAGAGAGGGCAACATTGGAACCCACTGTCACAGGAAACGAAACTACAAATCTCTACTATGACCTCCTTGGAAAATTAGAAGCAATGGACTGGTGGGAGAAGGGTGAAGCACCCCCTAGAAAGGACAAAGTCACACAGAGAGATCATTGGAGACAAGTTTTTGGGACTGCAGAGAAATTCTGATGATAGACTTGAAAGGAACGGAGCGGTGATTGAGAAGTATTGTGCTGCGCTACTGCATCATCAAGGAAAAGTAGCGAGGAATGCTGAGTCGAGAGTCCGTCTGCTGGACGACAATACGGCTGCAGCTTACAAGAGCTGCATCATCTGCCGTACAGTCGAGATCTCATGTCCAGCGACTATTATCTGTTTTCAATATTGAAATCTGATCGAGGGCGGAGATTCACGAATGATCAGTTGAAAAATGCTGTTTTCCAGCATCTTGTACACAACATTTCGGACTATTTTTAAGGTGACCGAATGAATCCAATAGTTTCCCGCACCTCCCCAAACCAATTCTTTCTTCGCAGTACATCTCTTTGATACTTAAGACAGGGGGAATGAAATGTTAATTCAGAGATGTGAGAATGCAATGAAGTAAATGCCGATTACGTTAAAAAGCGGTATCTGCGTTTTTATCACAAAATGGTTAGGCCAGAGACTTATGGACCTTGTTAGTACTAAAAGAGTAGGTTTGGAGCTTTAGAGGCATCATTTCCGTGTAATGATCTTGCATGGCTTCAAATGTGAGTTAAATGAGTCACAGTCATTTTCTCCTTATACTGGTTAAAACATCCCTTTAAGTTGACAGCTCACCAAAGGCAGTTCTCTAGTGAACACTGTGACACAAAAGATGCAGGAGCACCGAGATGTTGCCCTTAGAGATTTTTAACGGTGTTTTTGCTTAGCGCCCGTTTTTACTACTCAGGCATCACATGCAGTAGACATTGATGATACATGAGATTATTTGAAAAATGGGAATAGGATATTTATAAGGAAGAAAGCGTTCCAAGCCCAAATTTAAGCTACCTCCCCGGCATTTGTCATTTGAGGACTGACGAAAACCTGGAATAAACCTCCGTCAGGAACGATGCTCCTGGCGGGAATCGAACCCCAGACTTGTCCAAACGATCTCGGCCACCCTTCTTCTTGATGGGAGCTACAATGCACTGAACATTTTCCATTGTGTTTCGGATGACGAGACTTGATAGTCTTAGGCAAGAATGAATGTCTCATCAATGGTACACATAAAACATTTTCCCGTCCTGAAATGAATACTTAGTGAACGTCAACCGCTGTTGTTCGTGGGGAGGAACGAGTGGCGTAGCTACTTCCAATCTGAACCCCTTATCGGTTTACAGACAGCTGCTTCAACTTCAGAGTTCATCTTGTTCAGCTTCAAAGTACAACATTCAGTTGCAAGCTACAATGCACTTTATCCTGGACATCTCTCGACATAAACATTACAAGACATTCTTCTTACATTCTCCATACACTGGGACCATGCCAGCTTTTTCAGCATTAGTAAACAATGCCCTCTTCTCATCCAACACGTCTCACTGTATTCCGTGTAAAGGAAACATACACAGTCGCTGTAGGCACGAATGTGCAGTACATTTCCAGTCTAATACCTATGGAGCTAAACGGGGTAGACAGCTATTTAAAAGTTTCATGTGACTAGGGTCTGGAATTTTAAGCCAATCCTGGATATACTGCAACATACGTTATTGATAATTCCCATAAATTCTCACAAACTATGAGCGTGTAGCATTTTTACCAAACAACTGAGAGAATGTATAGTTTTTTCCCCTAATGATGATGGAAATTCGAGTCCGAAAGTCGGACCCCTACACATGACGATAGCTCGTAAAAATCTTATTCAGTTTTATTTTCTTGAAGTCATTAGGCTCCCTTTCAATAATGTAAATTTGTGCTAGAAATACACTTTGTAATAATTGTTGGTGTATGCAGCTACATTTGTCTGAATCGTTTCGAACGGCGCATCAACAGTACCTTCAGAAATATTCGTGTTGGTAGTTTTAGGTGATTCACTCTGTATATAAATGATCTCGCCTTCAGAATAGACAAAAATATTGTCATTAAAAATTAATCATTTGTGACATTTGTCTAATAAATATTTTATACATTAAATAGCTGTATTGAAAGTGACAAAATATATACATTGTAACAAAAAATAAAAACACAGAAAACTTAAACATTCGATAAGAAGGCAAGAAAATAACAAAATGTAACAAAATTCTTGATCTTATTATTGGCTATAATAACTGGTAGATCAGTTTTAAAAACTATTATAATAGTTAATAACACAAATTTTACATTATTCTTTATTGGCGATGAGATCATTTTAGGAATATCATAAAGCGAAGTTCAAAGGAAGTAGTCCACAAATTAAGCCAGGTGACAACGAATTATGGTCACATTATCTTTAAAAACATAAAGAAAATAAATGATATTTCAAGAATTTCAACTCAAAAAAGCTAAACTTACATTGAAAATTCATTGAACAAATAAATGCATTTAAATACCTAGGATATAATTCAGGGTTATATTAAGTCAAATGGCGTTCATATAAAACTAAACGGGTTTAAACAATTTTACAAAAAATCCAAAAGAAGCGTTACTAAAATTATTTAAATTTACAGCATTATATTACTTTTATATGGATGAGAAAGCTGGAATTTTAACAACAGACCAACTAATAATCAGAAATGAGTTCCTTACAGTTTACTAGGGATGTTTCATAAGTCCCAACAAAAACAAAGAAGACAAACTTATTTGGAAACAAAATTTTCTACTTTTCAATATAAACTTTCAAATCTGCACACTTATTCCTGCGATTTCATTTGTTTATTCCACGCATAAAATGCGGTTTCTTCAGCTCTGATAATACGCATTTGTTTAGGCAACATCTTTTTTCTGGATGCGAGCTTTGTTGAACTAGTCCGGGAGAATTTTTTTTTTTTTTAATAATTTATTTATGGACGCTCTTTAACAGCTCAGGTCATCAGCGTCCCATTCAACTCAGGGCGTGAAACGGCCGACAAATTTTGCTCAGAGGCCTCTCTTTCAGGCTTGACGTTCTTTTTCGTGCCATACTTAGGATTTTTACGCTCATCGATCCTGACCGGTATTGAACCCGCGATCTTGGGTTTAGAAGGCAAGCATGGCTAGCACTACACCATCAGGACCGACTATAATATGAACTGAATTGAACATATACATTATTTTTTTATCAAAATTAAGTTCTTCGTGTTTTGCAATGACGTCAGTACTCATTTTACAAATACAATTATCTTAAAATACAGTAATAGCAGCATATGTTCACTTATTTGTGGCAAATTATGGAATAATGTGCTGTTTGTGCAAAAAATATTATTATTGTTTCAAACCTGAGCTACACAGACTATGCAGCTGGGGGGACTATTACAATGACTATTATGAAATCATTAATGTCTTCAGATGGTGGTCATTGCGCAGCTGAAATTGACATATGCTGTGTATATGTTTACACAAACACACATTCCATTTAATGCTGGAATCAACGCACGTGCAAGAGTAAATGTGTATGCATGTATTACATTTACTGCAGATTAATTTGCACTTACAATACAGATCATTCATTATCTTACACATAATATATTTCGGCCGCTTTCGATGAGGACGGGCTCTTCCAACCACCATCTGCCTTAATAATGCTATTCTTGGTTATTTCCAAGCTTATTTTGTGCCTACGACGAATGTCTTTAATTTTGTTGGTCAGCTTTCCTTTCGTAAGCACAATGAACCTGGCGAGTAACTTGTCTTTAACAAGCGACATTGTAGCAAATGATGCTTTATCCAGACGTTTCATACGTTTTCCTTATTTAAGCGTGCATTCGTTTTATATGCATGTTTGTGTTTAATCCAGTTTGCGACCTGTACTGAGCAATAGGCTCAGTATTTTGCATTATACACAGATGCTCGTTTTTCTCCGCTGTATCTTAACTAGAATTATAGAGAAACGCATGGTAAACATTTCTTTAAAACATCAACAATTCATTTCAAGCGTTTGATGCATTTGCACTGGAGGACTGAGCTAATCAATAGAAGCACATTTAAGGGTGAAAACATTAACTTCGTTTTAAGCTAATCGACCTATAAATAACGTCAAAATTAGCCTAAAAATCTGATTAATTAAGCACATTTCTTTTAGGTAAATTTTCCCCACTTTCACTTTAAAGACCTGTAATGTGACGGATAAAGATCATCTCTCAATTAAACGTCCTTTTTCTCAAAACTACTTTTTTGTGCACATATGGAAATTCAATATGTTCAACTTGATATTTTCAACAGGGGCTCTTGAGACATTGATAAGTAAATGTAATTACAATAAGCTTTAAAGAAATAAGGGAAATATGTTTGCTTAAGTAATATTCCATTAACATTTAACATTACAACAAAATGCAACGAGCAAGAGTAAGTAGTTGTTTCTAAAATAATACTGTAATCAAATAAAAACTATGGAGGTAAATTGCACGCGAGCGCCAATATACGAGCTCACTGGTACCTCATTCAGAAATCACAATGGAACTTAATCGATAGTTTTAAAGCATGGAGTTCAAAAACTAATAACTGGTTGTTCTTTCTCATTATTATTATTATTATTATTATTATTATTATTATTATTATTATTATTATTATCTCTGCTTCGATTCGACTAGGTACTTAGGAAGTCTATACTCATTCATTTTCCTGATCACTATTGGGAGTTCATACAAACTGTAAGATAAACGAATTCAAAATATAAAATATAAAAGAAGCGGTATAAGATCTAACGCCGTATAATACAAAAAGAAACCAAAAGTTGATATGCAATCAATGTTTACAGTTTGCACCGAACGAAATTGCATAATCATACTAAGTACCAAAAATGGCAACGTTATGGCATTGCAATTATCTTATCGAGCCCTCCCACCCTGTTGCTTATAATTTCTCTTAGGCAATTTAATTAACTTTTCAAACTCATGCTTATTGTCTCGAAATAATTACCATGATAACAAACATTCGTTAACCTAAATTAAATTACCGAAAAATTATCAGCACTCGGGTATCATTGAACATAGTTTGTCTCTATTATGAGTCTCAAACATACATTTGCAGATTTATTTCCAAAGTTTTGTAAACTGGGCATTTTATTAGAGGGCGCATAAACCCCCCCCCTTTTTTTTGTAAAATGTGTGATGAATTTGTCTGAAATTGCATGGCTATTTTATTACATTTCCTTAATATTTGATAGAAAAATTAAGCGAAATCTTAATGTAGAATCGTTTTATTTTCTCATTTCGTCCCTTTATTGCATATATTTAATTTATTAATCACTTGCATTATAGAGTGTCATAACGCTATAACTTTAAAAATGAAAACACAGGTGGTATATTTAGCATAAATTAGAATTTTCAATTATTTCGACATCCCATATCTTATCCTACCTTATACAAAAAGCTGCGCTTCGCCATCGCCAAGCAGTAAACAAGTACTTCGGGAAAATGTTGACTACGGTGACGTGTTTTTTTAATTTGCTTCCATCAACTATAAAAGTATTGCATTCTCTTAAGCTGAAATTAGGCTTAAAAACAAACTTTTCCGCTCTTATGCTCTATGCAGTGGAAGAATTAATTTAGTTACAAATAATTGTTCCAACTTCTTTTAATTTTTTTCTCCCAAACGTGTAAATATTTCTCGAAATCCTGAACATTCTTTTTAAATCGTCCAATATCCCAGAATTAAGAATAACCCAATTATAGTTGTATTAACTCAAACATACAATCTATAGAAAAAATTATACATATAATTTTTGAAATCCTGAATTGACGATGCGGTACAGTTTGTAAGCCTATTACACTTCCTACTAAATATAGCACGGTGTCTTCTTTCTTAAAGTTTGTAACTCTGGTTATTTTGAAGAAGTGCAACTGATATCCAATTTTAATGTTCTAGTGCTAATCTGAGAAAATGTTCCCCAATATGGTAACATTTGCAAACTTTACTAATATAGATGTGGTTTAACTAATAAAATCACTTACTGCTATAGCGCTCTCCGCAGTTGTCCAACATCCGCACTGGTTTGAAAGCAATGGGCCTTATCACCTCCTTGCCCTGCAAAGATAAACATGCCACTTTTTCTAAAAAATATCTGGAATGTGTTGTGCACGGAACAAAATTATTACATTTCACCTTAAAAACAGCAAATTAAAAGTTACAATTCATGCATGCACAACCTGATTTAAAAATATCAATAAGCAACAGCACCAACAAGAGGAGTATTAAAAAAATAGTAGACAAATAACTAGACCCAAATATCTTCTGCCTGCAGGCGTCTATGCTTCCTTCTCACTCTGAAAAAAGACATTACCGTTAATGAGTTTCACGCGCCATTCCGGAGGAAAGTATATTGCAGAATGCGAGGATATGAAGGAAAAGACCATTTCTTTCGCATTTCCCGGTTATCAATGTTAGCATTTACGTATAAAGGCATATTTTTATCACAAAGATAGTATTTTTATTTATCAACTGTTATTTGTAGTGCAAATTATACACATTATTTTACACATATTTTCTATTTATGGGTAGAGCACATATTTATGCGGAAAAAAAATGTTTAATCCAGATTTAATGCAATATTCATGTATATTGGAACTTTTATCCGTTCGCTGCGACTTCTATTTCTATTCTAACGTAAATATAACCATGTGGTGCAGCTCTTTTCTCATTGACTCCAGGACGAGTTATATCCCTGATGTTACGTATAGTAGTCCCTAATGAAATTACACTTTAAACTTTGATGTGGGATAGTTTTCATTGAGAAAATCTGTAATAATCTTGAGAGATGCCAGTCCTTATGACCTTATATGCATTTTAATTGTTGGTAATTTACGCCCAATAAAGTGCAATCAGTTACAAGGCAAAGAGGTGCCATATCTGGTTCTACTAGTATTGTAAAACAATATTACGGAAATTCGATGAAAAATGGCGACGTTATCGCGCAAAAAGTTTATTAATGAAGTTTATGTAACCAGAGATAACAGTTTAAATATGTTGCATCAGGACTAATACTTCTCCTTATCAATCGGAGCCATGCACTGCGGAGTGATACATTTATGCGTGTTTACATCCGAGAGAAAAGTTACAGAAAACATTGTATATATTTGTTTAGTTGGCTTGTTTTTGGCATAGTCTACGGCCCCACGCCTCGTAGTGCTTGCGATGCCCAATTGTCCCACTTTTAGTAATTTATCGGGGCTCAACTCGAGACAATAATGTTCAATGTGTCCGATTCCAGTAAGTTCTATTTCCCTATTGTTGTTACTTCGATTCTGGAAACTCCCCGGTCTTCTTTCTCGCGCCTCGCTAATCGCTTTCGGCTGACAATGCGACCTCTCTCAGTTTCCTTCTCTGGCGTGATAATCCTCACTTTAATAATTTTCCTTGTTCACAGACGGCTCTTGTGCAGTAGTCCCTTCTCCTTTCATGAACGGCAGCAGAGAACACCGAGTCTGATTACAGGTAGTGTGACTTCAACATATATGTAGGCAAACAATTAGCATGTTGACCATGTCGATACCTGATAGCTCAGTTGGTTAGAACGTAGTGCTCAGGCGGGTTCAGAGGGGAGAGGGCTCTCCTGTCAGATCATACGACAATAATGTTTAATGGTCCCGTGCTTACGTTCTTCTTGCGCTCGTTATTTTCCATTGTCGAACAACAATTATGTTATATATAAGTATATAGATCATACGACAATAATAAGGTTTAATGGCCCCGTGCTTACGTTCTTCTTGCGCTCGTTATTTTCCATTGTCGAACAACAATTATGTTATATATCTATATAAAAGTATATATATATACAAATAACGACGCGATGGTGGAAAAAAGTATACGTATATACTTTTTTCCACCATCGCGTCGTTATTTGTAATATAATCAGTTGAAAGAAAGATATTTTCTATTGTTAAGATCAAATTGAATCTATTGAAATTAAAAGTTTTCGCCATAAAATTGACCTGACCAGGAATCGGAATTGGGTTTACTCCGTGAGGCAACGATATTTTATTATTATGTGTTAATATGCTAAGTTTTATAAGGTATAATGAAATATAAATCGAATTATATTATAACTGTTCATTTAGTTCGCGCAGATGATTTTAATAATCTAAAAAAAAAAATGTAGGTCTGGGGGAAATGATTTGCAGATTACAGAGCTCTGTTTTCAATCATGGAAAAGCGGTAAGAAAAAAACAAACCTGCCGACTTTTATTTTAGTATCCATTTGAAACGCACCGTTTCATTAATTTGAACATCTGGGCTCAAACTGTGATATGTTAATTGTCGATTCAAAAACATATTTCAGTTATGAACTTCTCTCAGTAATGCCTACTGGAGTGAAGTGTGTAGTTCGAAATTCGATCCTTGGTAGTCCGTTGTTATTGTAAGATGCCGAAACGCAAAATTCGTTCGTTAAAAGATCGTGTGCTGAAGCTGAAGGTAAGGAAAAGTAGTGGCGAATAGAGCTTGTGTTACAAACTTGAATGTCAGTAGCAGTAGTGACATCATTAGGAAGAGAAAATGACTGCGATGAACTTGTGAACAAGGTTTTCGCAGTGACGATACTAATTATAGAGCCCCGGCTAGTCCGTGGGTTCCACCAAAAAGTTGCGACTTTCCGGTAACTTTAGAAACCGGACATTGCAGGAATTCCTGGTTAGACAGTTTACTTATAATAAAAAGAATGAAGATGTTTACTGTCGGGTGTGTTCTAAGCGGGGGTTCAGTTACAATCTCTAGTTTTTAATCCTCTAAATAAATTTAAGGGATCATTCAGAGAACAGACCTCGTTAAAAGTGAGAACTTTAGGAGAGTGTATGAAGGGGGAAGTTCAATTGAACAATAAAACGAAAATGGTATGAAATTGGTCTCCATTGTGAGCTCATTCTGTGCGGCCGCCAGAACTTCGAGGGCACGGGGACGGCGTGTCATTGACTTAGAGCACGATTTGAGGGTGAAAATAGCGGGAATTTTAAGCAACTTCTCAAGTTTCAAGTTTTTTTTAGTAGAGTTTAACGCCCGTTTTTACTACTGAGGTGATGGACACTGATGATACATGAAATGAAATGATAAATTGGGAAAGGACATTTTTTTAAGGAAGGAAGCGTTCCAGGCCTAAGTTTAGAGTACCTCCTCGGCATTTGCCAGTTATGACTGAAGAAAACCTGGAAAAAACCCCAGTCAGGGAGGACGGTCCTGACGGGATTCGAACCCAGACCTCCCGCTCGCGAGTCCGCGCCTTAACGACCTCGGCCACCCGTGGCGGTGATATCAAGTTGACGCAGGGGATGAAATTCTCAGAGCTATCTTGCAAAGACACCTAAAAAGTCTACTCTAACAAGTAAAACAATACAAAATGAGTTGATAAACTGTCGTGCTGTCGTGATTGAAAACAAAATTATATGATATTAGCAGAGTGTTGTGTGAGGGGGGGGGGATTTTGAAGATTTGTTGTAACGCACTATTTAAATGGTGAAGAGTTATGTAATTTAATACTGAGTGAACTGCGAAACCTGAGATTAGACATTTCCAACCTGTGGTGGTGCAAAATTTTCCGGACAGTTTCGTAACATACAAGCCCTCATTCTAGCAGTTCAACATTTTGTGTTCGATACGCCTGAAGCGTGTCCTACACTTCCATTAGACAAGCTGTTGAACGGAACAAGCGGTGAAATTGTGAATTTCATCCGGGAGTCTGATAAGCGGCCATCGCCCGTGGAAGACAAAACCAGTCAATTGTGCTCTCAGTAAAATAATTTAAATAAAAAAAAAATCGTTAAAACCACGTTTTTATTTTCTTATTATAAATGAACTAAAAAGTATAAAATAATTCATCCTAGCCAAATGCATATTTATAACGCCATGCAAATTCACAATCTCATAAATTTTTTAGAAAAATTCTCCCAAACGAAAAACGTAGGGCGCATGCAATTGTTTGTCTGAACCTTCTGTGTGATTAATTTAAACTATAAATACCCTTAACAGTTATTAATTTTATCTATTACATGCGTCTCGTGCTTTTCGTTTGGAAGAATTTTTCTAAAAAAGTTTATGAGATTATGAATTAGCATAGGGTAATAAATCTGCATTTGGCTATGATGAATTATTTTATACTTTTTAGTTCATTTATAATTAAGAAAATAAAAACGTGGTTTTTAACAATGTTTTATTAAAATTATTTTCTACTTTATAATCTTGTGTGCACGTAATTTTGCAATCAGTATTAGACACCTCGATTAAATAATGACAAAAATTGAGCAACTGTTAGATTTAGTTCATTTTGTTTTCTCTTGATCACATCTAAAAGAGAAAATTGTTTTATCTGCTTCACTGATATATCGAAACGGTTGATTAATTATTATTTTTTAATTAAAAACAAAATACAGAAACACAAAGTTAATTTTGAAAATGTTTATTTCAGTATTAAATGCATGTGTACCAGATCCTCAATATAGAAGTCAAAATCTTTGATAATATATGTAACTCATTATATTAAATATAATACTCATTCACCAATTATTTACACACTTGAAATTATTAATACATTTTAATACACATGTTACGCATTAACACTGGCGCAATATAATTTATGTAATAGAAATCAGATTAATTAAATACTATTTGTAAGGATTTTATTGTGAGGATTTAAATTTGATGTTTTTATTTGAAAAGTTGCCATAGCGACTGTATTGTTATCAAAATATTTAGCGAGTCGACCGTGGTCGAGGTCGTTTAGGTGCGAACTCGTGAGCGGGAGATCTGGGGTTCGAATCCCCCCAGGACCGTTCTTCCTGACTGAAGTTTTTCCAGGTTTTCCTCAGTCCGCATAAATGGCAAATGCCGGGGAGGACCCTAAAACTTAGGCCTGGAACGTTTCCTTCCTTAAAAATATCCTTTCGCAATATTTCATCAGTGTCCACCGACTGTGGTGCCTCAGTAGTAAAAACGGGAGTTAAACTCTACTCAAAAAAAAAAAAAAAAAAAAAAAAAATAGCGAGTCGGGAAGAATGTTTTTTCATCGTCTCAGTTGATTGCGCTCGAGCCATGCGTTTCTTGGAATTTGCGCGTTGGACATCGCGCTGTTTATCTGAATTGTTGCCATGGCGACTGTATTGTTATCAAAATATAACAAACCGAATTCTAATCATTTTATATTCAAATAAAACGTTGAAATTAAACATAAATCAAGTTACACTATAATTTATTTATTGTATTGATAAATATAATTCAGTCATCATAGTTACTGTTCTTATTTTTAAATACAGATTATTATAAATTTTATGTTTTATGCGTTATTAACGAAAACTATAGAAACTTGTTCTTACTTTCAATCTCACATTTTTTTTTAAACCTTCGTGTTTGATATTGCGCTGCTTTACTTTCAAAACTGCGGAAACATATTTTTGAACCGTGGAACCCTTGAACCATGATAATTACCATATTATATTGTATTGCCATCCATTTCTGACCTATGTGCAAATTTTCGAATTTCTATCTCATTTAGAAGTGCATGAAAATTTAATTACAAAATTCCACCCGAACAGACAAGAAAGTGAGTTAATAAAAACGTTTGAAAAATATTGAATTGATATCGTTGTGTGAAACTCGGTGGATTGAGGGGCACGATGCTATTTTACAATTTAAGGACACTTTCCCTGCTATCATGTTATTCCTAGAAGAAGCAGAGTGTTTGAGTAAAGATGCACATATTTTATTCAAAGTTCAAGTTCATAATTGCTCAAGTTACCATTGCTGAAATATTCGGAATAACTGTAAACCTTTCCAGACAATTACAAAATCCGAGCATTGATCTTGTTCATTGTTACGGGAGGACTGAAAGAGTTAAAGATACTTTAAAAGAATGTCGAGAAAATCAAACTTTTCATTCTGTTTTTGAAAACTCTATCACATTAGCAAAAGAAGTTGATATCGAATAACACCCAGACTAACTCATCGAAGCAATCAACATTCTTATACAACTTCTCCAGAAGATCATTATGGATTAATGTTTTTCTTTCATTCTTGGATTAAATGAAGTGTCCACTAGTTTCTCGCGTGATAAACAACCACATCCTTAAATTTCATCCTTGGTTCCAGCTCCTGAATTCAGATATTGACGATTTAGATAAAGATGAAAGCATTTACGAACAAGACTTGCCAGGTACTACTACAGAGCTTCGAGGTGAATTAAAAATATGGTGTCATGTTACTGCGTCATAGCAGTAACAACATGCACGTCCGAAAGGTCATTTTCAACATTAAGGCGTGTGAAACCCTATCTCAAATCCAGGATAGACTAAATCTATCATCTTTCTCATCGCATCGGATATACTTCAGTCCGGCAGTTTCTGGAGAAATATACAACTCATAGCGCTCTAGATCAGTGAACTTAATTATGATCAAAAAATTCTGGGGAAGATGAGAACTAGAATAATAGAAATTCCACCTGGGTGTCAGTGGACGATACTATAGAAGCAGAAGGACGTTGTGATCGGTTCCGTTAACATTAAGACTGCTTGTATGTCTATGTTGTTTATTAGTGAAACAATAGAAACGTGCAAAAATAAAACTGAGGCGAAACTTTTTAATGGTGCTGTAGGTGTGCTGTCGCCTGATGGAATAAAGCAGTGGGGTTGAACCTACGGTACAGAATTCTTAGGGAGTAAGTAGAGTTGGTGGATGTTCGGAGATACTTGAAAATGTAAGAGGTGATACATTATTTAATATATTTTACATCTAAGGGGTTATGTATAATTTTAATAAAGCTTAACTCTGGCAGTACAAGCTTAAATGGAAAGGAGTCTACGCGTATGAGGGGAAGAAAGCATGTATACCACTGGAATAAAGCATGAACGAATTTTACTGCTTGTCACTAGCACTGCTACCGCCACGGGTGGCCGAGGTCGTTAAGGCACAGACTCGTGAGCGGGAGGTCTGCGGTTCGAATCCCGCCAGGACCGTCCTCCCTGACTGGGGTTTTTTCCAGGTTTTCCTCAGTCTTCATAACTGGCAAATGCCGGGGAGGTACCTAAACTTAGGCCTGGAACGCTCCCTTCCTTAAAAAAAATATCCTTTCCCAATTTATCATTTCATTTCATGTATCATCAGTGTCCACCGCCTGTGGTGCCTCAGTAGTAAAAACGGGCGTTAAACACTACTCAAAAAAAAAAAAAAAAAAAAAAAAAAACTAGCACTGCTTCATACAAGAATAAAGCAACAGAGGTATTAAAAGCAGTATTTCCGAAAATGATTTACTGCAACCAGTAAGGAGCATATGGGGAACGTGGTTGCAAGCTGTGGAGTACACTTGAAGTCATCTATAATGTGCTGAACTCTCCTAATTCAAGAAGTGCTCTTTCCAATGACGTTGTGAAATCATTGTTGAGTGACCAGTGTGTGGAAAATGTTACATTCAAGCAAATTTTTCTTATAAATCAAAAATAGTTCACAAACTACAAAACAGTAACCTTTCACACTGTGAAGACGCAGTTTGCGAACTTAAAAGTGCACATGCTGATCTCGTCAGAACTAAAGACGCAGCTTAGCTTCAGCCGATAAATCACTTTTGTGCGGCCATAGTAGAAGCCTCACATTTGAAAATTTAAAACAGCATTTTGTGATAAACTGTTGTAGACTACAAAAATACAGAATTAATAAAAATAATAAGTTAATATTAGCTAGCAAATTAATTATCAGAATTTGATGATACTAAACTGTTCTGAAATATACGTCAACACACAAGTTTCTGAAATAATCTTAACATTTTTACTGACCATCCAATGAGTAATTTGGGGATTTTTCTTCTGATAAGTGCCATAGGATTTTCTCGTTAATGGCAACAATTCAGCCTTTTCAGTTTGGGATAAACTCACCTTCGATAACAATAACAAAATAAAAATATGCATCGATGCAATTAAGTATAATCAAAGAAGGCATTGGTTTAGAGTAATTCAGTGCAAAAATACTGCATTAATTTAATTTTAATTTATAAATATCCTTTTATAATTCTGGTATACAAAAAATAGCGCACGAACTTGTTTATGTTATACAATTATCGCATTCATAAACTCGTTTCCTTCGTTTCTTAAACAGTTACTTACGCAATAAAATACAACATTACAAACTAATATAATGTACTATTTTTAAAGACTAGATAACAATTGACGATTTTTGAATGGTAATGTACAATGTATATTGTAGAGATATATTTTATTCTGCATTAAATTGAGTTGACTCTATGAAAACGTTCGCATAATCAAAGCACGCAATATTTCGCGATAAAACTATAACAGTAATAAGATATATAGCACGTGAAAATTATGTCTCCAGTCATAAGGATTAATAAATGTGAAACTGTTTCAATTCTAAGGAAATTGTTCGAAATTGTGAATATTTCCGATTCTCCTCCGCATCCGATTCATTTGTAGGTTTGAACGTGGCGATTCTGCGGCTTTCCCGCGCGTGGTGTCCGGAACCCGATTCCGTCTCGGGCGAGGTACCGCTAAAGGTTAGTGTGTCATCCAGGAAGTGTGTACACCTTACACCATCTCTCAAGCCCCGTAGCCTTAGCATGTTAATCTTGGTCTCCCAAGATGCTGGCGTCGCGAAATTCATACCGCACAGAGAACACTTCGCATCTTAATACAAGCAAGCGTATCGCAGGAATAAAATAAAAGTCAAATGTTTAATAGTGACTACACACTTGGGCAGAACTTGGCTATGGCGCTCGTTCTTCTTTTATTTATACATATATATTTGGATATTACTGGACGCTCTTTAACATCTCAGGTCATCAGCGTCCCATTTAATTCAGGGCGTGAAACGGTGGTAAATTTTGCTCAGAGGCCTCTTTTTTCAGGCTTGAGGTTATTTATCGTGACGTAAATCTACGGCACGGGACCCACGGCTTTACTTCCCTTTCGAAGGAAGCCATGTTTAGGATTTTATGCCGGAAAAAATTCATCGATCCTGGCCAGGTTTGAACCCGCGATCTTGTGTTTAGAAGGCAAGTATGTTACCTCTACACCACCAGAACCGACAATGTTTTATAACGATTTTAAAGGCGGTTCAAATCAGGAACAGCGTAAAGGTAATTTTAGATGGCATCTACGAGCAGACTTAGCTTACTTAAGGAGAGTGCTATTTGAAATGCAAAACGTTCCTTCTATTTTAACACTTTGCCTTCTAGTGGATGTGCGTCTGCAGAAAGATCATTTTCAGTTAGCAATTCCGCAAAAACTATATGGTTACCAAAAACCTCTATCGGCTCAGACCATATTTAGTGTTAAATACAGTCATCGAACACCTTCTGTTAACGTGATGGAAGACTGTGTTACAACTCCTTAAGGCGGAAAGCAAACAATTCGCAGTTCCGGCATAGTTTTGTAATTCTCTCCACGGAGGTGATTATCCAAAGAAAGGAAAATATGATAATCTACCTGCACTAATCTCTCAACTATGATGGGCTGTCTTAACTGTATGTGCTTTTGCATTATCTTCAAAAGCATAACACCTTTGCGATTCATGAATGCGGGCTCCTTAGTTTTCAGTTTTTCATGGACACGTTCCAGCTGTTTAGAGTACACAATGGTCGGGTAGCAGCAGTTCATGCACCAATCATAGAGCATAACCTTCTTTTAGTGCAGCGGTGGTTTGGATGGATTTATGGGCTACCACCCAGTGATATCGCCGCCTTGGAGTGACTGACGATGTAAAAAGGTATCTGCTCGTGCCACCCTCTGAGTCATGTCCAATCCAGTGACCGAGGTTATATGTTTTTACTAGCTGATGGAGATGGAGCCGTATGGATTCTGCACTGACGTTGAATTGCTATGCCACTTCCTCACAAGTTTGACTCTTATTCATTTCAACAGTCGCTAAGAGAGCCTCGTTATCCGTTGTCCTGTTCGTCTTAACTCCTGTCGACAGTTCCGTTTCTTCTAAAACTTCTCGAACCATCCTTGCACCGTCCGTTCATTCAAGAGCATCAGCACCGAAGGTCGTCATATTTTGCTCCCTGCTGCAGTTCCCCAGTTTAACTTCATTGAGCATTAATCATCTTCGGGATGTTCATGGTTGACCGCACATCTTGGAATGTTGGCCAACACTAGGAAAATTTGAACCTACCAACTTAACAGCTTAACTCTTGCCAGCAATGCGTTCCCGCCTGAACTTTATTTGCTGCTCATTTGATTTTTGCAAACCTTTGAAATTTGAGCAGCAACAGAAATTGTTTGCTCTACTGCATAATTATAAGTGTAACTTTTCACATAAT
The DNA here is from genome assembly GCA_030762175.1 of Metallyticus violacea. Taxonomy (NCBI): domain Eukaryota; kingdom Metazoa; phylum Arthropoda; class Insecta; order Mantodea; family Metallyticidae; genus Metallyticus; species Metallyticus violacea. The sequence goes on along the minus strand of CM060845.1, from coordinate 14,143,142 downwards.
ACCAATACCCAAGACTTGAAGAAACCAGCAAGACGATAGAAACAGTTATTTATAAAGGTGCATCAGAATAATTATTCTCAATTCTGATATGATAAGAGGACACGAAAATAAACACATTTTTTCTTGATAAAGTAAAGCCCAAAAATACTTGGTTTTCAAGTTAGTGGCATAAAGGTAATAAATTGATGAATCTCAACTGGAAAGTTACTTTATTTATTTCCATGGTTGCACGTAATTTTTTATCTAATGCCAAATATTAAGAAAATGATGTTGACGAATTATAGGAATTGTCTAAAATTGCGACCGTCATTGTTGACACAAAGTATAACGCTGTATGATTGAACGACGAATCCTTCGAAATATCTGTGGTCGATTATGAAGATCGTCAAAACCAAGAATAATTGTAGCAACTAATTCTTCTGCTGTACCAATGGGAGTTTCATGAACAATTGATTTAATGACCCCAAACACAAAAATCAACTGGAATCATCTCGGGAACGTGCGGCCAAGCAACTGGACCTGTTCTACCTATCCAGCGATTGGAAAATGTATATTTAAATAATTTCGACAATTTAAGCCGAAATGTGTGAGTGCACCGTTGTGTTGAAAGATCTTGTTTCTCTGAATGTTAATCGGGACATCCTCAAGTAGCCCCGGTAGCATTTCCGCAAGAAAAATGAAATAGAGAGCCCCACTACGGAGTTATCAACAGATCCAACGCAAATATTTACAGAAAACTTCAATTGTTCTCCAGAGGTTTAGAATTAGTGTCACACCAAGTGTGCATTAAAAATCCATGTCTTGAAAAACATGCTCATAATATGCGTCTAGCAAAATCAGGCTCATTGTTAACGGTACGTAAATTGTTGTCTAGTTAATGTTTGTACTTTTTGCATGTGAAATGGGTGGTTTTCATACTCACTTAGGACTTTCCATACAGACACATGATTCGTATCATCGAATGGGCACCAGCTCGAGGGCCAATTCGTGGATTATTTTCAAATCTGTGCAAAATCTCGTCTTCAAAGTATAATGTTCTCGTAGTTCGATTCGTTCCTGAATTGACTTTCTTTACCTGGAACAGGCCACTATCTCGAAGACATTGATCCAGTCTTGAAAATGTTGTATGACAAAAAATATGGCCCTGAGATTCGCTTTGCCAAACTAGCATTACCGTAAGCTGCTCCACTGCAAACTCAATATTTGTATACGGGAGTATTTTAATACCACGAAATTAAATAAACAGAGCACGCAGAAGATATTTGTGACATACAACAACAAACTAACTTCAGCTGTTTATTATTTCCAAGACAACAAGCATAACTGAAACATTTAAATTCATTTGTTTATGAAGAATGTTTAATTCTAGTGTCGATAAAATCAGGTGCAAGTGAAAATAAAGTGGTAAGACTCGTTCACTCAGTTCACAGATATTTCTAAGCCTTGGATTAATTTTATTTCAGGATGTAAGATAATAGCATTTAAAATGTCAATAATATTTTTAAAAACATATAATAAAACAGCACCGGCCTCTATTCGGAAATCATCTGAGCATTCGCTGACGCTGGGTTCACAATGACACCTTCGGTTCATGTTCATGCCATAAATAGAAAACAAGTTTGCTCGGACGTGCGCCCTGATGACTGAGCGGACGAAAGCAAGTGTCTTGTAACAATAACTCGTAGCATGACTTTTTTATTAGTTTTAAGTAACATTAATGTTTAGTATACGGAATAATATATATTTTAATGGACAAAATGTATTTGAAGTTTTAGGCATTTATGCTAAACTTAAAAACGTAAATTAATGGAGTCGGTAAAGCATCAATGTGTTAAATTAAATGTATCATCGAAATCCTTACAGTGAGACGGGGCATGTTGGGCAACCGGCAAGGGAGATTTGGTTTTAACAAAACATCTAATACGGAGCGAAACAACAGTAGAAGTTTAAACTTACAAGATAACATATATACGAAATTCTTAGAGGTACAGTTAGCAAATGAAGTAATTTTAAATATTCTGGATAAATTGGCGCTGTGGAACGAATGACATGCCATAATTAGCGCATAGGTTTTGAATTTGGGGTTTTGGCAAGGCAAGGCGGTTAACTTGGATTGAGATAGGTTGCATATATATACCGGGTGTTTCCACGATGATACAAACTTCCAAGGATGTTAATTTTTTTTTATTTATTTTATTTACGGACACTCTCAGGTCATCAGCGTCTCATTTTCACGGTGTGAAACGTCGATAAATTTTGCTCAAAGGCCTCTTTTTAAGGTTCTTTTACATGCCGTAAAACTACTACATGGTACCCACGGCTTTACTTTCCTTCTGAAGGAAGCAATACTTAGGATGTTTACAGGCGATCTTTGGGTTTAGGAGGCAAGTACGGTTACCACCACCAGGACCGACTTCAGGGATGAAGGAGATGGGCAAATGTATCTGAGATAGGAAGCTTTGGTCCGGAAACGACTGTCACAAACTATAATCCAAAGACTTTTTATTTTTTAGGTTGTAGGTGGTAGTGTAAGTATAGGGATCGAAGAAAATGTGTATGCGATATGTGCGGTTGAAAAAGAATCTTCATTAATACAAGCACATGGCCTGAGTTTTAACTTTTATTGGAACATATTCCACCTGTTCGTCAAGACATATGCATCGAACATGATGAGACCACAGCTCACTTTTCTTGTAAACACCTTAATCAGATGTTCCCAGAAATATGTTCTGTTTCGAGTCGCGCTTCTTCACCGGACCTCACATCACTTTTTTCTAATGGAGCCCTGTGAAATGTTTTGCCTACGAGACACCTGTAGAGATTGAAGAGGATCTCTCGACAAGAAACCGGCTGCTTGTGACGATGTTAGAATGCTTGACTGAATAAGACACAGTTGTCATACCTGTATCGAGGCTGGGGAACTGCATTTTGAACAACTTTTGTAATTTTTTTGCCAGCTTGTGAAAGTAGTCCAGGCATCATAAAACGATTACGTACATATACAATGATTCGTAACTTTTTCTTATTCCACTTTCATAGGTATTCCAAAATAACTTTGGCATATAACTTGCTACTGAGGCGTTTCCGAACCCGAGTTCCATATTACAAATTGATAAATATGCACTTTTTCATCATTTCTGAAAGTTTGTATCATCAGTATGGAAACACCCGCTATATTGTACAATTTCCAAGTACACTTTGCTGCAAGTAAATTAAAAAAAGTAAATAGCTATAAAAGTACGACAAAACCGATTTGCGTTTAATATAAAGGGGCAGATTGCAATATCAAAATGTTTGCACCTTAAACGGAAAATTTCTAAGTTCACTGGTGCTACAGTAAGCGTGAAGGCGATTTTACTGACGATCTCAAATGTTAAATAAACTGACTCTTCTCGTGTATTATTATACAATCCGTTCGTTTCACTTCCGCTAAACTGGTTTTTACAGCCCAGAGTGATACTCACTTCATGTATTCTTTCTGAAAAGGTGAATGCTAAGTATAAATCCTGTTGAAATATTAAAATTACCAAACTGTAATGCCCACATGAAAAAGCATAGAAAAAAATCAGTATTACCTTAGCTATGCATTAAAACTGTTCCCAAATCAACATAGTTGTTCTACCGTGGAGATTCAAAAGTAACGAGCTTAGAGTGAACCATTAAGAGAACAGAATAGGTAAATATTTATTGCATTTTAATTTAAAATAAAATGCAAAGTTTAAATTGTGTGGTACGAGGAAAGCTCAGAAAAAATTTCGGACCTGAGTTAACTGTTTAAAGTTGGGTTGGATCTCTATTTTCCGCTCTACCATCACTATTCATTTCATTCTATTACTTCTATGCTAGGGCGAGGTGGGTTGGTGAGGTGTGACGGTAACTTGCACTTTCGGAAAGTTTCTACCTCAGCGGTATGGAACCAGCCCATTTGAGCGTCTTGAACCTTGGGTCTCTGGAAACAACGTTAGAGACCCCGCCTACGTCAGCACTTCACTTCAGCTCGTGGATCATGACCGCTCGCTCACTCCCTCCTCCCGGAAGCGCAGGCACAAATGAACCCCTGAGCAAGATAAGTGCGGAAATATCTACCTCCGAACCTAACAAAACTGTTTGCGATAACTCTTAAATACATTATTGACATTCAAGCCCGTTAATTTTCTCATTCTTCTTCCTCGGGGACTAGGACTGGCACTCAAGTCAATAGAGTACAGGGGCAGTCAGTCGTATGGGCTACCTCGAAGACATTACAAGCACAGAAGCTACACAGAGAGACGGAATGATGGGATGGAAAGCGAATCGCGGCAGAGAAATGCAAGCAAGGTATTTGCTATTTCTGGAAATGGACTGAGCAGAAATCACGGAAAACAGGCCAGGACTTGAACGTGGGACTCCCAAAGTCTCAAACGTTGCCGCCTTAGTCAGTTTTCATCTCTTCAAACTAAATGTTTTGATCACACTTTGAAAGTGTTTTTTTGTAACGAAATTGGTACCGGAGCACCGCCCTCCGTCCTCCCGAGCGTGGTTGGTTACCAGGGTGACTAATTTTCCTGAACTATGAAATGTTTCTTGCAGTTGCAAATGGGTGTTATTTGTTGGGGTGTCAAGAAGGCGTTTTTACGATTTTAAGTGCAGCAAAGAACGTTAAATATGAATGTATGTATAGCTCGACTCTGAAAGACGTTCATAGTCCGCAGAACTCTGAAATCCTGCAAATATGGAAGCTGCTGCCGTTGAATGTGGCACAAGAGTGAAACTGTTAGATGGGATCGCTGTCAGTATGTGTTCAGCAGGGACCACCACCCTGCTAGGTTTTTCCATAGCCTGACACCTACTTTGCATAATCAGCCCCTTCCCCTTTTACCTATGCACTTGCCATAAGTCTACCTACCAAGTACCACTGGTTGATCGGCCTAGTCCACTCCCTGGCTCTGCAGGTGGGTAATCCGAGAGTTTAAGGTAGCTCAACACCATGCCGAATTTCCCTAAAGTCGGTAGGTAATACGCTGCCACACAAAGTCCGGCCCGAGTACTTCTAGTAATGCGAGAAGCAGAGCTCATCCAGAGCACTTGACCCTCTACGCGAGATATGAGTATGTGAAGATGATTATCTATCTATTCCCTGCAAGCGGCCATATTGCTATTGTTCTATCTATGCGAAAAACAGTCACTGCCAACAGAGAGACCAAAGCCTGCTGGGTTTTTATACAGTGGATGATCTAAGTTGTGAAAATAACTGGTTCCCTACAAGAATCCAGCGAGCCTCCATATAGACCGGATTTAGGTCCGTGACTTTCCTATTTCCAGCAATTAGGGAAAATTGGAAGAGTAATTGTTTAGGGGCCCGTTATATGACGAGGAGACCGCTATCGTTTCAAAAGCATGGCGGGTATCGCCCTATAACTTATAGCATTCTAAATTTAACAGTCATTAACGTGCAGATTTTAAAAATAGCATCAAAGTAACTAACTACATATCACAAGATGTACCACTGACCTTGCCTAGCACTCCGCTGTACGGCGTTATCTTTGGAGGTGCGACGTTCTGCGAGGTGACGGGTTCGCATCCCGATGAGGACTCATTTGACAAGAGTTTATCATGTCCGCTGTCGACCCGAACTTCCATACTCAACACTGCGCCATCTGCAACAATCAACAAGTGGAAACTTAACATGACTCTAAGAATGCGAGCACATTTTGTGAGATTGTTATCATTTCAAACTTACAAATTGATGACACGCTCAAAGCATCTGTATTGTATCGGAACAAGGCTATCTCGCAACCCTTATGTAGTTTCGGAGCGCCTTGTAGCTTATGATTTTACTGACGAAGTAATCGAAATAAGGCGCCTACTTGATTATTAAAGCAAAAAATGTTTATTTTTTCGAATGCAAATACTTCTTTTAATATAGGAGCTACAGCTAACGATTATATTCCGGAAGAATGAACGATATACCTAACTCTGATACAGTTTTACGAATATTAACCTTTTCGCTCTGAAGAATAATCGTTACTTTCATCCAAATTAATCATTTACTTTCATTCGGAAAAAAAAACTCTGTTCATTAAATAATCGAATTATTTTCAAAACAAACGAACGCTCGAATGAAATAAATAAAAGAATAATATATTATTTTTCGCTCGGTTATCCCTACTTAGAACAGATACTCCATAAAGTATGCGCTTTGTGGCGCAACATGTCTGTGATCTTTGCCACATGCGCAACGGTGGTCACGTTGAGTGTTTCCTACGCAAAAAGGCAATAATTTACAGCATTTTCTTGCATATAATATTTTACTTTTCTTATATTTAAAATGGGTCATCCCGCAAGTTTTAAGCGACTGTGTGTGTTGGAGCTTGCTATATTCTAACCTTAAGAGTCAAGTCAGAGCTTACCCAGGAGCATGTTGTTCCTGATGGTCTGGTGGTAACCACACTTGCCTCGCATACCCAAGGTAGCCGGTTCAAACCTGGCCAGAGTAGGTTGATTTTTCGAGCGTAAAAATCCTAACCATGACTTTTCGGAAGGAAAGTAAAGTTGTAGGACCCGTTTCGTACATTTACGGCATGTAAAAGAAGCTCAAGACTGAAAGACGAGGACTCTGAGCAAAATTTATCGGCCGTTCCACGCCCTGAATTGAATGGGACGCTAATGACCAGAGATGTTAAAGAACATCTTTAAACAAACCAAATAAATAAATATCCATAAGTGCCTGGCTTTGAAATCCGTTTCAGATTCGAGACTTGTTATTTCAACATTTTGAATAATATGTGTTTGGTCATTTATGGGATTCAGAAAGTTAAAAAAAGTATAAAGACAAAAACAGATTCTATAGCGGAAATAAATGCGACACGATTGTGATTAAGTACATATTAACGTTTGACATTTCTTTGCAAATAGCTAATACTTGCTAAGGATAACTTAACCATCCAACTGTGTCATTACTTAAACCTGTAAATCACATTGCTTATGACGTCACATCAGCCTGTGGTGGATTCATTCTATTCATCCTTATTGGTTATAACTAGAGCCCGGATTTTATGTAATTATATATTTTATTGCTACACTTTTATGCATGAAGAAAAGATTTAAGTTTACCAGATACAAAAGTAGGAATGCTTACATAAATTTGACTTTATATTTTAAATATGATACAAAATTACATATTTACACAGTCCATGTTTTAACATTATTGCGTTGCTAATTATCGTTACATTCATAGCGAAGTTTGTTGTCACCACCGATGGATTCCTTTCAAATGTTTTTCTTCTTTATTCTGAAAGCTCGTTAACCATGACACTAGACTTGTCTTCATCATCGTCCAAGCTGAATGCATGTATCTGTATGGGCAGTGCTTTGACAACAGATGGTAAAATAGATTCAATTAAAATTGTGACAGTCTTAACTTGAACATTTTGAAGCAACGTCCATATCAGAAATAAACAAAACATCTTTTTATTTTTCAAAGATACTTGTACTACTTAGGCAGCCTACAGTATCTAATAGTGCAGCACAGTATACCGAACGAATAAACTATAAATAAAAACTACTTGCATTGCCGTCAGATCGACTCTTGGAATAAAATCCGAGCTGATATAAGTGATTCGTATTTGCGGATCGCTGCTGATGATGAGATATAGACATGAGGTTATGTCTCTAAGTTTCTGTCCTGAAATAGACCACATATTTACGAAATTCATGCTATCAGCAAAATGCTTCAGGAGTGAGCAATGCATTTTCTTCCTAAAGCTCATTTAAGTCAAATGTGTTCATAATACGGGATGGTATTCAAAATTGAATACAGGCCAGTGATTAAATTTTTAACTAAAGAAGGGTTTTCACCAACTGATATTAAACAACAGATTGCAAGAATTCAATTTGGTTCCCCTTACTTTTAAAAATTAGAGCAATTTCACTATATAGATTTATTTTCAAGTGGTTCTGAACGGAATAAACAGAAAGCCTAGTTAAGTAATGCATTATAGAAAGTGAGCAATGCTTGACGCAACTCGGGATAGGCCGGCAGCGCTATGTCGGCGGTGGTGGCGAGTATATTTTCCTTCCGCTGCGCGAGGTTTCAGTGTGAATTGAAATTGAAATCTAGCAGCCAGCCTCGTCGTCCGGCCGCACGCCGCGAAACCGGTTGCTTGAAGGATTGTCCACTCTGTAGTTCATGTTTTCCTTTATTAGTTAGCATTGGGGTTTGTCATGTTAATTAACACAAGATAATGTCATGACTTATTTCATTAATTAATAAGGCCACAATTTGCATTTTATATTCTTTCTTAAAATTATTCGCTTAGTTTACGCAGCTCCTCTGCTGACAAACTTTTTTTTTTCCCCCTTCTCTTCTGTAGATCACAGATTGTCGTTTCCCGCCAAACTATTTGAAACAGCTGTTACGTTTTGACAGCAAAGTTTCGTTTAAGTTACGAATTTCCTTTGAGTAATGTCTAAATACTTAGCTTATACAACGATAAACAGGGTATAGATACTAGATAGATAGGAGAATAGATACTAACGCTATTTCGACAATAGGTGTTCCCGGGTGGAGTGGAGGGGGAAAATGCAACAACCGACCAAAGGATAAGGAAGCTGCAGTCATTGAAGTTTGCCATTTCTTCAATATGTGGCGTGACGAGTGTCTCAGTCTTAGAACCAATACGAAATTCGTGAACAGTTTTGAACTTGCATTCAGCAAGGCTTTTCCTCTATAATAGACAGCAACTAGGGTTCACAGGACGAAGACTAGCACAGTACCCCACGTCGAGCTTTGTTCAAACTAATGGAATCTGGTTCCTTGAGTGAGTGGATCATCACTAACTCGTAAAATTCATCTTTCCGACTGAAATCTGCCATGCATTCAAGGAGAAAACGATCCTGCAATAAAGTTACTATTGCCGATACCGACAAGCTTTATATAGGTAATATTAGAAGCATTCTAATTTTAAAAGTTAGTTTATTACTTCATAAGTATATTACTTCTTTTTGTTCTTTTTATATTATAATCTCTAAAATGTTTCTCACACTTAAAGCACTATAATATAAAGTTGATTTGCAAACAATGAGGTGGGTATAATAGATTTTTTAACTTAGTTTCCCAGTTTTTACAATAATAAGATACAAATATAGGCCTTTTGGCCAATGTCCTTAGCTAAGTAGATATGTCTATTAGACTCGTTTTCCTTTTATTTTCGCTGCTTTTTCAAGCAACTTTAGCTACTTTTAGTACAACAAATCTTGCAACCCTGCTATGGATATGTGTCGTAATTAACACGCGTGTGTAACAGTGTGATCTGTGGTAAGAGTATTCAGAAGTTAGCGTGCATGGTTCATAGAAGGACATTGAAAACATGCATAACGAATAACGCTGCGGAAGGCCGGTTGCAGCAATGGTGTTTTGCGACTGTCAGGGGGTTTTGTTCATGCATTACCAGGCCTCACAGAACTAAAATGAATGACGAAAAATTCTGTAAATTCCTGATGCAACTTAGTGCCGCGAACAAATGGAAACGCCCCGGACTTTTGACTCTACTGCATGACAACCTTCGCCCACACTCATCTGAACGAATCCCAGACTTGTTTAGGAAATTTTAAGTCATCCACCTTATTCTCCTAATCTTGCCCAGAATGATTTCTATCTTTACACTGAATTCGAGAAGCAACTTGGAGACTAGCGATTTGAAAATTATGAAATGAAAATTGCAGTGAGCAGATAGCTGCGCAAACAGGACAATCAAAGTAACAAAACATTTCAGCTACATTATTGAAAATGATTTGAAAAAGATAATATGTAAAGAAATAGCCCAGGACTTTATTTCAAAAATTTAAAAAAACGGTGAATATTAACATTATTCCCGTAAAAGAGAAACTTACTTATTGGATGACCGTCGTATTTTCAAATTAAATCCGAGAAAAACTAATTTTAATATGCGTAAATTAAACAATACTGCAGCAAAATTAATATATGGGCTCTTTTAGAATTAACATTCGTTTTAGGAATTTTCAGGTGCTGTGTTTGCTGTGAAACAAGTGAAGACCTTACAATGTTCATGGTGTCCCGTTACCTGTGATGCCTCGTTTGTGAAAACAGAGGTTAAACACTTTGTAAAACGTGAAATGAGAAAAAACGAACAGCTTTGCGGGATATGACAAGCTAACAAATAATTTCCCTCTGTCCTAGTAGAACCCGCCCTAATTCTATGAACCCTCTACTAACGTTACCATGTCTCTCTTCTCCTCTCCTTACTTTAAATTTCGCGATGCTAGGCTAAAAGTGATACTGATGCATTGCATATGAGTTCACGTGACATGTTAACACGTCCCATTCTCACTAGACAAGTGAAAGTTGCTGCCAATTAAATCAACTACTTGGAGTGATTAGGCAGTGCAGTGTGATACATGCAAACAGCTGATTTAACACTCGGGTCCATTCACCTAATGACGTCACAACCTGTACACTTCCTGCAACACAACACACAATTTAAGTCACGTATGTTCTTCTGCACTGAGGCACAGAAAAAATGAATTTTTGCAAAAATAAAAATTCCAAATCTTAACAGTTTGAATATTTGCGTTGTCAGTATATACCAAGGTCTAGAACGAAGTTGCATTTTAAAAACTTATGCTATATTATTAAAAAAAATTAACAATAATGTTATATCTTTTCTATTATCACCACAAGGCATTTTGAGCTCACATGACCAACTCTCAAATTTTGGTTTACGTTCCCTGTTTTTTGTAAAATTCTGAATTCACGGGTGTATTTGCCTACTTTTTTAATTGTGGTGAATAAATTATCACAAGTTACAAAATGGCATTCAGAACCTCATTATGAAAAGTCGCGTTAATATAGCTGAGGAAGACCGCTGACTCAGTAATCTGTTAAAACCTGGTTGTTTCTTAAGAAATGTCTTCTAGAAAGAGGCCAGATATTCATTTGCAACTACTGACTGAGGCATTTCCTAGCTGATTACAGAGTTAAGTAAGGAATTTGCTCTAACTTCAAAAGTGCAGTATTTTACTCTCTTTCTTTCTGACCAAGGACGAGAATTTTATGTATAAACATATTTTATTTGAGAGCACATACGTTGATATTTAGCATATTCATGCACAAATTCATTCTGAAAATAAAATTTGATAGAAAATGTAGATGCATGTTTCAAGTTTTTGAGAATATTCGGCAATATTTTGAGACTCCCCCCCCCCCCCCCATGACAGAATGTTTAATGGTGTTTAACGCCCGTTTTTACTACTGAGGGACCGGACCACAGGCGGTGAACACTGATGATACATGAGATGAAATATATTCGGAACGGATTTTAAGAAAGCGTTCCAGGCCTAAATTTAGGGTAACTTCCAGACATTTGCCAATTATGAGGAAGGAGAAAAACCTTGAAAAAACCTCAGTTAGGAAGGACGGTCCAGAGGGATCGAACCCCCGATCTTTCGCTCAGGATTCCGCGCCTTAACGACCTCGGGCTACCTGCCTGTGGCGGTCCATGACAGAAATGGAGTTTTCTAGACGATAATGGTAAGAACGTGATGGAAAGAAACGCGAATAAACGGTGTATTCAAGACGTCGTTTAATTCTTAAGCATTACCAAAAGAAGAGGGCTGGAAACTAAATAAGGAAAACAGAAGCCTTCCGTAGTTGACTCCTTAGTCGGTGGTTGGAGAAGGATAATATTAACCAGTGATGGTAAAATACCGTAAGACCAGTTTTGTTTTCCCCCGGAGTGTTTTGCCTATGAAGGAGCGCGCCACTCGTTAGCCGGTCAAGGGTCTCGGTAATTAGTTGGAGGGTAAAATAAAGCAAACCAACCATACAACACAAAACCAAAAAGAGGCTCATTACTTACAAAATTATCAAATGAGATGTTGAAACTGCCTGCCTTCATTTTCCACACATTTTTGACATCTCTTTAGGAAATTATTCATACTAGCTGTAGTTCATTTTGAGAAATGCTGACAAATATTATCTTTGAATTCTTGTATGGTGTGAGGGTTTTTTAATTTACGCCAGAGATAATAATCGCAGATTGTTGAGTCGGGGGGCCGAAGGGACAACATATCCATGCTAAAAACTGTGTCTTGTGAATTGCTCTCATGGAATTATTTAGTGTGAGCAGTGGCAGAGTCCTGTTGAAAAAATGCATTGTCACACTCCGTGTCGGTTAATTCTCTGAAAAAAAAAGTTGTATGGTAGGTAAGAGAATCAACTGTACGCTTAAAAAAATAATGAATCATCAAGAGTTAACACTTACATATGAGTCATACATAAAGACATGTTGCACTGTTGCGAACACACGAGGCATAATACACGTTATGTGTACTGTTGAATTAAGAACCAACAACACAACACCCACCCAGGAACAGCTGCGCTGCTACTGCAACAGTCAGTAAGGCCAACAAGTAAGCAAGCAGGTTTGCTGCTCCGTCCATAACGAGGCAAACGAATGGGGGCTCGCTTATAGGGAAAAGCATTATTGATCGAAAGATAATATTGTACAGTGTATGCAAAAAAGGTGAGTTGGCATTTAGAATCAATTAATTCTGCATTAAACCAGTACTAATTTTGAACATTTAAGTGGCAGACATACTTATAATGTGTCTTTAAGTTAAAATGCAACAAGTCAGGATTGTTTTATTAATGTTATTAAAACGTGTACAGGAATATAAAAATTTCATATTAGTACCATATACGAGTATTAGTTTATGTTACCATAGGCATTGTGAATGAAATATATTTTCTGTTTAAAGGAATATTTGGGAGCTTTAGTAAACATTTATATTAATAATTTGCATATTTTGAATATAAAACGCTCATCCCTGATTATACATTTTAAATTTAATACATTAATTACAAATAGCGTAGATCCAAAGAAGTGGAGTTTGCAGGGGCTCTCACGATTTCTTTATTAAATTTGTTCAGCAGAAAAACATAATAAAATAAATACACTTTACTAATTCAATCATTTATAATAATATAATAATTTAGCGCCGTTTGCACTGAATGTTAGACACTTTCTACGCGTATAATTAATGATGGCAGCTACTGTCATGTTTTAGATTGCATTCATTTCAATTGTTGTGGTATTTCATAATCGCTATTAAGGCTTGTTTAATGTGTTTCGAGACCCCCCCCCCTCTGTGAAATGGTGTAGTCTGTTAGATAAAATGAAACTTCTGACGCAAAGGGATAAAGTTCGTTAACATGTTTTTAAAATAAAAAGTACAGATGAAGGCAATGGACGTGATGGCGAAGGTTCAATAGTTACGAGGGCAGGTCCATAAGTTTCCGGCCTAACCATTTCTAAATATGATAAAGACAAAAACTATATTTCACTTTACAATATAGTTACCCCTTATTGCAATACACTTCTCCAAATTGAAATGTTAATTCAAAGATGTGGGAAGTGTATTGCAGAACGAGGAAGTGATGAATGGTGTTTATACCCATTTCCTTCCTCGAAGGTTCTTCTTGAGTTTTGAGAAGAGGAAATAGTCATTGGGAGCTAGATCTGGGCTGTAAGGTGGATGGTCCATCTCCTTGAAGCCACATTTCTCCACAGCTTCCTTTGCAACAAGAGCTGTGTGCACAGGCGCGTTGTCGTGAAGAAGATGCACAGCAACACTCAGCTTACCTCGCCTTTTCTCTTTGAAGGAAACACGAAGTCTGTGCAGTAGGCCAACATAGTACTCCGCATTTACCGTGGTGTTCCTCTCCTTGCAGTCATTGAAGAGTCTTCCTTCACAGTCCCATAGGATTGTGGCCATGATCTTGTTGATCGACTGAGTGACCTTGATCTTTAGAGGCGGTGCTTCGCCAGGTTTACGCCACTCCATTGATTCTCTTTGGACAAGGGATCATAGTAGAGGACCATAGTTTCATCTCCTGTACAATGTTTTGCACAACTTCTCTCTTTCTCGTTGCCACAGTAGAGCTCCAAAAATGCCTGACAACAAATGACTCGTTGATGCTTTTGGACTGAGGAAAGAAGTCTAGGCACCCATCTTGCTCTAACCTTATTCATGTTTAAATGTTCATGAATAATTCGAAGGACTGTTGTTTTAGAAAGGCTCAACCTTGCTGCTCTTTCTGTAACTTTGAGCCGCCGGTCTTCCATAGTTTCTCCTTTCACAAGGGCGATGTTTTCAGCAGTGAGCACTTCGAAGGGCCGACCTGCACGCTCTTTGTCTTCAATGCTTTCTCGACCCATTCTTTTACGGTAGAATATGAGGGGGATGCTTCCCCATGTACACCGTCCAATCGCTGTTTAATTTCATTTGGATAAGTTCTTCTTTTGTGAAAAACTTAATAATAGCTCGAAACTCCATTTTGAAAAAGTCACAATCTTCTACACTTAGCCTTCATTATACAACTATAACTGAACTGAACACAGCACAGCGTAAGTTATAGCTGCAATTATTTACTTAACAGATAAGGAATGACACCAGGTAACGATTTTGTGAAGCAGATAATCGTTATCGGCGAAGTCGGAAACTTATGGATCAACCCTCGTACATATGGTCATGAAAGCACGACAGACAAGGTTACGAAAATTCTCTTAAATGATGAAAGAGCCCACGTACCAAGTCCTGGATTTAAAGCAAAAGTAAGTTCAAAGACTACATATGCACAGATATTCTGTGATTAATAGTGATATTCCCGATTGTAAGTTAAATACTTTCTATTATTATTGTTTTATTTTTTTGAAGTAACGATTTTCTCCTTCCTCTGTTCCGTAATTCTCAGCTGGCCCCCAGTCTCCCGCTCTTTTTTCTGCTACCGTTTGTAAATTATCGCCAGCACAGCCCTTGTAGACCTTGGATGTGTAGCGAATCTTATAGCAGTTGCATCAACAATGTCATTTGCACACATTAACTTCAAATGTAGAACATGCTACCGCCAAAGACAAAATTGTAATTGCAGTACAGAAATTGGTAGAAGGCCCGTAAATACTCAACGATGAAATATGGTGCTGAACTTAAAACTTACATAAAAGTGTAGCAGTAGGCACCAAGACAGGAAACTTCTAACCCATCATGAACCCCCAAAAGTGCAATTGAATTTATAGCGGATTTCGGGAGGGGAAATTGGTGTCGGAGTGAAGGTCGTGACGTTACGATTGTTACCAATGAACTATGGTCTGTCCAACATAAATTTAGAATGCATGTCAATAAATTCATGTGGCAAAAATAATTTTGATTTGCTGACTAGCCTCTTTACTCTCAAATTAGCTCGCGAAGTAGTACCGCTTATAAAATGAATATGCTCGCTGATTCATATGCCGTTCTGTTTCTTATAGCGTGAACAGAGCAATTTATTATATATTACACATTTTGGTTTAAATATCTGTAAAAACAAAAATGTTCATATGAAAGACACGTGTAACATGTACACATCAAACGACGAAATACTGAAAATAAAAGCCGAGTTTACCAGCGTTTCTAAGTGGCAGTAAATTTGATAGGCAACATCAAAAAAAGGGAAGTAGCTTTGCGGGAAACGCGGACTAATGTGTACAATAAAGTTCCGATGGTCAAATTATAGTTAACATGGCAAAGTTGCGGGGAAAAGGACACCGCTAAATTAAGGCAAATTTCTGACACTAAATTAAGCGAACACCGAACCACATCTGATGTGAGCAAATGTTCGTTTTTACAAGCATCATCATGAAAATAAACCTAACATAGGGATTAAGAGGGCGCAAGCGTGCGATACATAACAGTCTTTAAACGGTAGGTTAGCTTTAAAGCTGTACAATAGAAAATAAACTTAAATAATCACATAAATTAGTGTGAAAATAAATTAAGACCATCGCACATAAATCTGTCTAAATAAATTAATTAGTAGCTATTACATTTATCACGCTTTTTCTATCCTTTTAAAGAGCACATAAAATAATAAAAACTACAACTAATTCACTTGCACTTTTAAATATTTTTGTTTTACTACAGTGTATCTTTACAGAGCAGTAATAATCACTATATTGTTCAAAAATGTATAAACCGCATACAACATTAATATTAATAACTAATAATATGTGATAGCATAACATTCACTCTTTAATTATATCTCAATGAGAGGCATGATGGGGCCTTTCACTTATAAATCGTTGATATCTCCGGCTTAATAGCTGAAAGTTGTATTCAGAGTTCTGATTCAACGTATGCCATGTATACTTTTTATAATAAACGAGTGTAACGAACAAGGAAGTTATGATTCAATACTTTCATGGCCTTTGATTGTCCGGGAAAATCCGGGACTCGCCTGTACCAACCTACGCAAAGCTGCGCACTGTTGCCCAGGAAGCTGTTCTGTCTGGTCCAGTATTCCGCATTGCTTATTTGAAAGTTTTCTCCGGTATAGTCGTCTTCAAATATATTATAATTTACTTTATCTCAATAAATACACATCATAAAATGTTATATTTCAAGAATAAATACTTTAAATACTTTGGTTCGCGAACCCCAATTTGAGAACAGCTTTACAATGAAATGTGGTAAATCAGTTATACATGACTGAGATTTATTAAAAGCAATATTAATTCTAAAAATACTAATTAATAATTGAGGTGATCATGACTTAAAGCGAATATGGGCGTACTATTCTATAAGTATTATAACACTAGAGGAGTTCATGACGTACTAGAGGTGGTCATGACTTGATCGACGATTGTGGATAAATCAGTTGATACACGAACTTATTAGGGATGCTATTAATACCAGATGTTGTCATGACTTAGAACAAACGAGAACACAAACACGCGATGAAAAATATAACCGCAGTACCGAATGTTTATGTGGACTGCACGAAACAAGAAAAGAGGCAGGTGATCCACTGAGCGGGGCGAGGAGTGCGCCTTCCCTAGCCTATTTCAGAAGGTCATTACAGTGAGGCAATCTAACTGTAGTGTATTCCTTCCAGCTAAACTCTTTCATTTCCTGCAATAATTGTGACACAAACTTGTTGCTATACTAACAATATCTTTCATAAAATTTTGTATAAAGGTAGCAGACCAGTCGGCATTAAGTTTTATTTTCTTAAATGGAAAGGAATCGCCTATGCAACACAATTGTGAGTTGAGGGACATTATTTTTTTTTAAAAAAAACTGTCCTTATGGCTTAAGCGCATAATAATGCAAGGGGCTCCGAAAAGCTACTGATATATATATATATATATATATATATATATATATATATATACATACATATATACATACATACATACATATATATATATATATATATATAATTGATTAATGCTCTTGGAATCAGTTCTATGGCAATGAAAGAATTTCGAATGCGATTAAATGTCATGTCTTTTGTCCTGATGTGTGAAATACTATGCGTTTGCCTCTTATAACTATTTTAGGTTTTTTTTAATTAATTTAGAGCGTGTTATGAAACACAACACTGTCTTTAATTTCGATATATGTAATTAAAATGTGTTTTTGTAAAAGAACTACAGAATAAGTAACAATTCACCCTTTTTAATGTGCCACCTTTTCCAATGTAAACCATGAAAATTGGTCCCCCCCCTTCTTCTTTGCTTTCGAAAAGCATAATATGCGCTGCAATGGCAGAAATGTGTAACACCTATGAAAATTTATTTGTGTCAATATGCTCCTTGCTGCAAATGGATGCTGACCTGAGGGTCAAGGTCGTAGGTTTGAGTTCCGCTTCGCGCATTGATTAATTTAAACATTTGCTCATTTATTGTGTTGAGTGCTGGTACAACAGGATAAATCCGCTGATGTACTCATAAGCAATATTTATGTAAAGTTTTCTAGTTTCTCTGTCCCTCCTTAGTTAAATGTGTTGGTCTGCATGGACCAGGTTTGATGAAAAAATAGCGATAAATTACATGACAAATGTTCCTTTTTCCCATAGTTTTGCCTTACTCTGAAACGATAAATGTTATCTTTCTCCTATTTCCTTCAAAAAGACTAAAAAAAAGTTTATCTGGGTTGTGGTGTATCCTAAGATTATTAGTTAATGTTTGTGCAATTTCCTAAATTGCAATATTCAGTCTGCGAATAATTGCGAAAACGAAGTATGCTATTACTTACCTAACTGAATTTCCTTCAAATCTCCAAACAAAAATAACATTCATATCGGCATTTGTTTGTATTCATATGCGCACCCTCGCTGGTGATGGCATCTTCGTTATTTTGTATATCAAGTTGCATAGCACGCGAAGAGGCCTTAATATAAAAAGCTATGTAAGAAAGAAAGTCGCCGTTTTTTAATTACAGTATTGTTTAGGTTGCAAATGTAATTGTTGATATATCCGTTTTGCTCTATAACACATGCGTATTGAACAGTTCGGTCAATTTTCCCGCGCTTTTTAAAATTACTTAACTAACAATAACGTGAACTATTTCAATGACATGCTCTAGAAACAAAAACTTCCTCTACAGAGAGCACAATTACCAATAATATGCAACGACATAATACGAGAGAACGATTTGAATTTTCTTAATGCCAAGTGTCGCGAATGACATCATATGTCAGCCGCGGTCAGGGTTATACGGTAACAGGCACATTAACTTACACCGAATTTTATGAGCTACAGAAAATGTAAAACTAATGATTGGCGTCTTAACACTTTTAGGTAGATGGCTCCCTTCCAAGCTTGTGACCGAGCTATGTATCGTCCTCAATTTACAAAAATGAAATATTAATAACAGTACAGCACTCGCCGGTATAACTTTACCTTCATGATCCGTTCCTTATGACTCACATGCTTGCTCATTCACGACCAACTGCCGCGACTGGCGCCCATTCAGAGCCACCAGGCGGCAGGTGCCACAACTAGCACTCAATCAGTTCCACGCATGCGCCACACACACGCAAGGTCTTCCAGTCATTACAATGGGCCATATAGAGCAGAGATTAATTTACACCTATCAGCGGAAGGAACAGTCGGTTCAATTGTTGCATCAACCGAAAGTGTCACATTATTAAACCAATATATATATTCTTTTTAAAGAAAATCAGGTGTGCGGCAAACTAGACCACGAAAGTTAGCCAGGTTTATAGGGTATAAATGACATTTCGTTGAAATTATACTATTATTACGGTTGCCATTATTCTGGAAGCAAAACCAATTTTTCTCCTTGGAATGAGGAACTGGGGAAATCAAATCACCGGTGCAAAACACGTCCCTAATACTGACGGGAACAAGTAGGTCATAATACATGTACGTACAAATATGAACATATGGCTACCCCTAGCTATTATATGTTAACATTTCATAAATTTTATTAACAAATATCATTTTTTCAAATGTACTCATTAGCTTCTCCACTACTATGGTACAAATCAGTGTTGGAGTTAAATCTAGTGACATCTAATGAAAGTGTCTTATGCTAGCAAAGGCATTAGCAGACAGGGATGGGGAAATTGTATTATTTCACAACAACAATAATAATAATAATAATAATAATAATAATAATAATTTATCCACTATTATCATAAATTATCCGTGTATGAACTTATTTGCTTCTGATTTAAACATAGAACTTAGTATATACATGAAAGCAACTATAATTTCAAATATTAAAACTGGGAACACCCACTCTGTGTGTGTGTGTGTGTGTGTTTGTTCATTTACTTTATTTACGGACGCTCTTTAATGTCTCGGGTCACCAGCGTCCCATTCAATTTAGGTGTGAAATGTCCGATAAAGTTTGCCAGAACCTCTTATTTCAGGCTGGAGGTTCTCATTCGTGCCGCATATCTACGACATGAGACCCACGGCTTTACTTCCCTTCCGAAGAAAGCCATACTTATGATTTTTACGCCCGAAAAAAAAAAATCCATCGAAACTTGCCGGAATTGAACCCGCGATCTTGTGTCTAGGACACAAGACACTTGTTGATTTGTTTATTTCGGATGCTCTTTAACATCTCAGGTCACCAGCGTCCCATTCAATTCAGGCCGTGTGAAACGGCCCATAATTTTTGCTCAGAGACCTCTTCTTTCAGACTTGATGTTCTTTAACGTGCTGTAAATCTACGAAACGGACCCACGACTTTACTTCCCTTACGATGAAAGCCATGCTTAGTATTTTGACGCCCGATAAAAGTCATACACTGGCCAGGATTCAATTCGCGATCTTGGATCTGTGAGGCAAGTATGGTTACCACTAGACAACCAGGCCGACAGAAATGCTAACGTTTTAATAACATTTTACTATTGCTTAATTGGAATGAGTTTTTACTTTTTGTGTTAGAGTGTACTGATTTATTTTGTGAATCCCTTAATGTATATACTTCAAAGTGAATCCTGGATTTAAAAATGTTGAGAGTCACTGCGTTAAGATGTTAAACTGCGCGCTTCGCCTCCTAAATGGGTCAAACTCGTGCGTATTTATTTAGTGCTGTGAGAACAAAAGTATCCATGGTTTACGAGAGCGAGTAACCTTTCTCTTAGAGGCTGTAAAAAGAATTTTCCATATCGCACCGATTTTTCTTACTGTTTAACGTCCGTTTGTTTTGCTGAGGCATTACAGGCGGTGGACGCTGAATGATGATCAGGGCTTCTTTCAGAAAAGTTGCCCTAAGGGGTATTCTGAACTTTTGAAGAGTAGAGATAGAATGAAATTGGTGTAACATAACACCATAAATCTTAGTAGTAACTTGCGTCATGCATGTAACAAATATCTCTTCCAACTTTTGTCACAAATCCTCCTGTGCATTCCTGAAATAGTTCATCAAACCCACAAGCAAAAGTACTGTGTCCGGCAGAATCACTACCAATAAGAAACGTGATTATCTCCTCAATTAAATTAGAAAAAGATTTTCATCTTATCTTGTGTTGAAACAAGTTTTGAACAATGAAAATTATGACGGACAGGGCATGGCAATTCATAGAGTTTTGTGAAATTGCATAATTAGCTGTTCGAAAGAGGTTCTGTGTTAAGAAAGATGGGAAGTGGAAAAGGGGGGGGGGATAGTGTCTGTCAATAGAAACGCGAGTATCTCCTAATCGGGACGGAATAACTGAACTTAGATTTTATGTCAGAAAAACTCATCAAGTTTCAATAAATAAATCTCCACATGTGCCCGATCACAGAATCACAAGTCAAAGCACACCACACGTTAACTTTAGGGCTATCACGTTCTTATTCCATTGCGACATGTGGTTTTCTTCTCCCCATATTCTACAGTTATATCGGTGCACTTTACAGACGTATGACAGGTGACTTCATCTGGGAATGCGACATGATTGAGGAATCCACCGTCATCATCAATGTGAGATAACAATGAATTAGAGAACTCGGCCTGTCTGGGTTTATCATTTGTCTGCAGCTCCTGCGCAATTCAGATTTCGTATGCTCTATGTCAAAATCTTTTATGGGAATATCGTGAACAGTGAACTTTGGAATACCCAGATCTGAACTGGGCCGTCGAATTGATTTCTGAAACGCTTGTCTAACATCTTCAACTTTGGCTACAGACAGCTTCCTTTCTTAACACAAAACCTGTTTTTAACAGTTGATTATATCATTTCGTAATGATATGGCGCTCTGGAGCATTTGTATCATATTTCTAACTGAATATTCTTTGCATGCAACTGGAAACTTTAATTTCACCATTTTAGCTCTATATGTTGTCACACCACGCGCAGGCGCACTAGCGTCATATTTTTCATTGTTGCACAACTTGGAGAGTTTCTACACAATAAGAGAAAATCATATTTCTGACTCAACTGAGTGTGGAGATATCCACATTTTTATTGGTAGTGGTTCCACCAGACGTACTAAAGTATAACTTTCTCATTAATTTTAATTTCTATGCAGTTAAATATCGTCTCTGTGGTAGTAGTAGTTTAAAGAGAAATTAAGAACAAAAACTTTTTGTATTGTCCCTTTTATTGCTGACAAATCTCACTTGTATAGAAAGATCAATTTTTTGTCATGTTTGTAGATTGATCAGTCATCAAAGAAAAGAGGTTTTCTCGAAGTTTATTTGATGTCATGTTATTAATTTCTTCCTCCATGGTGTAAGTTTGCTACAATATGTTGTTCACTCTCTTTACCTCAGAAGTCAGTCATTTGCATTGAAACACCATCAATTGCAGACAAGTAATTTGTGCTTTGTTGTATATGAAATCTACCTTTTAATCAGAAAATACAAACTCCTCATTAAACTTGTTCATGATTGTGTTTTACAGACATCAGAATTATCACCGTCGGATGACTCAGGTTTTATTTTAATAAAACAAAAAAGCAAGTGTCTCCTTTATCTTTAGCATATTCTAGAAACCTACTCAAAGTAAGCCGGCTGGGTACACGATGAACGCGGTGATTACATCACAAGTTTGCCGCCTATTTTGATACCTATTGGGTATACAATGAGCATGGCATCAATAATAATTTGAACTCAGTCTATGGGGCAAACCCGCTCCGGTCACTTCCTTGAAAGAAACCCTGATGATGATACATGAGATTAAATAATATATTGAACGTCATTTTTATTTATTTTTTTAAAGAATCGAAGCGTTTCAGACCATACAATAGTTTACGTAGTATGATCTGTAGTATGATGTTCTGTAAACAGATGTGACCCACATACATTATGATAACGTTGCTACGTGACAGGTAAATCAACAATCAACAAATGAAGTTCAAGATTATCGCATGATGCTCTGTAAACAGATGTGACTCAAATACGTTATACTAGCGTTGCTACAACAAAATGGACCCAAGATTATCGTTTGAACAGCGGAAAGCAATTATGAAGTGGTATTGGAAAGTCGAGAATGTTGTTGAAGTTCAAAGACAATGGAGACGTGTGTACATAACAGAACCGCCAAGCGAGTAACAATTGCACGCATTCGAGACAAATTTCAGACTTATGGTACCGTATAAAGTATAAAACCAGCTACATTGGCAGCACTTCGGTAAGAAATTGAAACGGCATGTGCTGCAATTGCTGAGGACACTTTCGCAAACGTTGCTCAATCAGAAGTGTATCGACGCCGATGGTGGGCATTTTGAGCAACTGTTGTAACTGTAAAAGTCTAACATGATTAGTGCTCATTATTTTCTGTTTGTATGAATTCAGTTTTGTTCTGTTAACACATTGTTTTCTTTGCTAGAAGTGTGTATACATTTAGGCACCATCCACACACACACACACACACACACACACACTATATATATATATATATATATATATATACACTATGTATATATTATTTCGTTTTGTATTAATGGAATTGAGGAAAATGAAAATACTATACAAAGCTCACATTCTAGGCCTTTTTCTTTGCGACCATTGAAAAAAAATATATATTAAACTGAAAAACTGGATAGACTATCTTTAAGTATTAATTTGAGTTAATCTGTAATTTCAAAATATAGGAAGTACAGAATACTTTCTGCAGATTACAAACTTTAATCAAAAGGTGAGTTTGCTGTCATGAAAAGCAGGAGAATTAACTTTAATGTTTAAATATGTGTGTTACTTCGATATATTTATCATATTCTCTCTCTGTTGTTCAGTCACGCACATTTAGTGTTAATGAGAGCAAGTAAAATTATAGACACTTGCGATCTACACTGCTGGCAATTAAAGTTGCAACGCTCATAAGAGACTCATTAAAAAGATCCCACATTTTCTCAGAACGAATCGTCGAAAATACAACGGAAATACCAGCTGGTATTAAATTTGATGAAGAGAAAATTGTAGGATGCCATTCCGTAAAATTGGTGCTCGTGTTGGACGAAATGCATTCACAGCGAAACGAGCATGGGATCAGTGGATCGAGACAGGATGAACCTGTACCTGAAGAATCCCAACGGCCCCATCAAACAACCGAACGAGAAAACACACATTTCCGAATGTCTATTACGAACACGCATGTGTTGCAATTTTAATGGCCATCAGTGTATATTCAGCAGTAAAGTTGTCCACCTCGAGAATCATCGGTGATCCATACACAATTTTATTTCCTCGCTGTATCGCCAATTCCATCGCATACTTCAAACAAACACCGAGTGTTGCAATAACCAGAAGTCTGAAAGATCGCGCATTTATAAAACGTCAAAAGCAACGAACAAGCCCTATAAGGTTCAGTAAGGCTGACGTATTTTAAAGTATTTGTTGTAGGACAGAAAAGTGTTACATTTTATCACGTTTAATAGAAAGGGTGACTAAAACGGACTCTAACTTTACTGAAAAACATTTCAAGGGAGTTTCGTGATGAAATGATGCAATCTGCATTATTTCTTTAACTTTATTTACAAAATATTCATAAAATAAAACAATTTTGGTATACATATAACATCTTGATGAGCCAATGCAATATACCTGCAGAACAGTAACGTGAGATCACTAAATAACATAAAGTTCTCTTCTATTTTGTTTCCTTACTACTACAAGCTTGAGATAGACGTTAATTTTCTCTTTCTGAAGGAACAAATTCAAACAATGTGCTTAACATTGGCAAAGCAGACCTATAAGATTATAAAAATGCTTTGTTGCCTTGTCCTATAACAGTACGTTTACATTTAGCAAAGGCGGGAAAGTAACTATTGTAGTTTGTAGTTTTAATCTCAGTCATATTAGAAATGGTTACACTTAATTAGAAAAGTGAAATATCTTAAGCGCTAATTGTAAACAAATGCGTTACAGAGGGCAATCCTGTTGAACCAAAATTATTTTTAAAACGAAGTAAACAACAAACCTAAGTCCCGCTTGGCAAATGTTTATCGTTTAATTATGCTAACCTCACTTTCCCGTTCGCTAAGTGTAAAAGTAGGATTTGTTCTAATTCTCAACCAGAAAACTCAAAGGCGTATCCCGGGCCGAAGCTGTGGGGTTCCTGAAGCCCCTCCTCGTTGGGTTGTCCTGAGGCAGCGCCCTTGTAATCCTCCCGAACTTTGTAATATGGGTTAGGTTTCTGCTGGGCGACGCGGTAAGCCGGAGCCGCCGCTGCAGACGGGTAGCGTATCTGAGGAGCTGCCACTGCAGGGTAATGCACCTGGGGAACCGCCGCTGCAGGAGGGTAGGCCCCCTGAGGTGCCACCGCTGCAGGATAACGCACCTGGGGAGCCGCCACTGAAGGGGAATAGGCCCCCTGGGGAGCCGCCACTGCCGCAGCTTGCGGCGCCTTAGGCAGGTGATCTCCTTCTAGCACCCGGAAGCCGTCCTTACCGGCCGTGTACCTGACGCTTATCCTCTGCCCACTTGGGTCCACATACGAATAGGCCCCGTTTCTAGTACCGTCTGGGCTGATACTCTCGCCTTGCTGCAGACCGTTGTCGGCTGCGAACACGTAGTTGAAAGATCCATCCTGGGAGAGCGCCTGTTTGTGCATCAAGATGGCCGGCAGAGGGCGTCTGGGTTCCTCCTGGTATTGGGCTGCAATACCGCAAAGAAGGGCTGCTAATACCACCACCTGGAACATGATGTAACGCAGTGAAAGTGGCTTTTAATTACCAATTACCATGCTGTTACCCCGTCACGTACAGCCGAGCATTAGGTAACTCGATATTTTCCGCTGGTAGCACAATATGAAACTGTAGCTCTGAACACCTGAAACAATGCAACTTTAAATTAAAAACTTACCTGACAGTAGGTTTTGCGATTTCAAACAATAAGCCCCTGGATGTTTTGATAGCAACATCTGAACACACTCTGACATGTGTAAGATGCGAAGTCGAGTTTCGG
Organism: Metallyticus violacea; assembly: GCA_030762175.1. Taxonomy (NCBI): domain Eukaryota; kingdom Metazoa; phylum Arthropoda; class Insecta; order Mantodea; family Metallyticidae; genus Metallyticus; species Metallyticus violacea. The sequence goes on along the minus strand of CM060845.1, from coordinate 14,117,456 downwards.
GAATTTGCCTTTCACAAATCGCCATTTATGAATGTTTGCAGAATTTAAACTTGAAAATGTAGACAAACATGTGGGGAAATATCCAAAGTGTAGCTATGATCTTATTCATGACTGAAAATATCTTGGATGTAAAACTTCATCTCAGAAAGATCTGCAGTCGCTGAATCTGAATTGGAAAGAAAAGTTTGGGTCAAAAAATATGTTACATATAAACAGCCTCGTGAGGAAAGCTGCCTGATGGAGAGATGGAGTTCTTCGACCACGAAAATCGCGTGATAGGCGACCTATGGGGTGCCGGCATGCTAATCACATGCCCGCCTGCAATACTGTCCTATATCAATGAAGTAGTAAGACGGGGACAGAGGAAGCAGAGGTTGTTGCTGCAGGCCAAGGCTCACCCGGCTGTAGCGCCAATAATAATAATAATAATAATAATAATAATAATTATTATTATTATTATTATTATTATTATTATTATTATTATTATTTTGTCAAAAATTGTGTACTTCCTTTATAAAAGAAGTCTAGGAACATTTCTTTTGATTTATGTGAAAGAGCCAAATCTTATCAGGTTTATTTACCTCCCTTGAGAGGCATTCATTATCCATGTAGTTGTGAACTGAACGAAACCCGAAAGAACCTACCTTTACCAGCTGACCCTTGCAGATACAGGATGTTGAAAACTGAAAGACCTCCATTTGCTGAATTTCTGCTGTGTAGATACAAGATCCTTGCATAAATTCAGTAGCGTTTGGCAACTTATTTTTTTCCATTATTGTAAAATTTTTTGACTGGGAAAAACATTTCTGTAATAGATTTGGTTTGTATCTATTTCATCGTGAGCATATAACACGTATCGTCTCAAAGTTTTATGTCTAAAGTCTTTTTTGAGAACCTCCTAAACCTTCACCTTCAGAGGCAACCACTTTTTATGTTATTACGGATTTCTCTGAATTCTGCCCTTGAGCACTTTAAGAAGGTTCTAATTCTTTTGTTCCGGTAGTCTATCATATCGAAGGCTAACTTCACGCTACCAGTCATACTATTCTCTACATGGCACTAAAACAGTATATTATCACGATCCGGACTCCTTGGGCTACAAATATTACCTTCTATGACACCTTAAAATGAGGTCGTTCCCCTATTTAGTTTCTCCTAACTAAACATGAACTATAACTCGCTTGGCAAGGTGAGGAACTTTGTCAAATCATTCGCTAGGTCACATTATAAGATTTATTACAACATTCTAATTACCTCCGCCCCCCCCCCCAACCAAAAAGAGACAATACAATGACTGTAAAGTGCAAACTTTACATGATAAGCTGGCTCCGACTAACGGAAGGAATGTGGCCCTCTGACACACTCTACCCTGTTTGTTTGCTGCCTTTCAAGTAACTCTTTATTTCAACTATCTCAATGGGATACTGTCAACTACAAATCAGGATATTTTTTATTTATTAGATTTATTTACGAACGCTCTTTTAACATCTCAGGTCATAAACGTCCCAATCAAATTAGGAAATGAAACGGTCCATAAATTTTGCTCAAAGGCCTCTTCTTTCAGGAATGAGGTTCTTTTACGTCCGTAAACATACCAGGATACAGTAACTAAATTCTCTGTGTAAAAATTACCAGATCTTCTCTCTGACGCTGAAACCATCGTTTCGAAATAAGCAACAACTTTCCGCCCAACAACAATACTATGTTAGTGAACCCTCAACAATCTATACAACGTATTTGACACAATAACTTCCAACAATTTTATTTTGAAGCAGTTTCCTATCTGATGTAAAAGAACCACAACACAACTGATCTCCAGTATTTTACAAATAACAAAACAAGATGACAAGTCATGCGAGGAAAAATAAACACATACGGCTGTAAAGTGAAGCACAGAGAATTACTTCGAAACTTATAAAAATGTTGTGTCAAGATTTAGTTTAGGTAAACACAGATTTTTATACCTGTGATGTGCAGCCACATTCAAATTCTTACACAAAAAGATGTGACTCTACATGAATTTGTTCTCTGTTCGTCTTGAAATGGCACCATAGAGCACTCTTATGCTACGTTTTTGCACTAGCTGCTTTAGGGTTGATCCCCTATACCCCTAATCCAATTCTACTTTTTTCTATTTTTATCTCATTTCTAACACACTCTTCTACCCACGAAGCTCTAACGGAAGGGATATCCAAACACTGCAAACTGCTGGTGTACAGCCTCCATAACTTCTCGGAAGATTTTTTTTTTTCAATTTTGGGAAGTCACTGGAAGTTAGATCTGGAGAGTAAGCAGGATATTCTAACAGCTCAAACTTTTGTTTTAGCACAACACAAGACTTGCAACTTGTCCTGAAGAAGGAGCACACTTCATCATAGCTTTCTGTTGTTACTCCTTGATTGAAACTCATAATTTTGGAACTAAATGTGAATAATAATAATTATAATAATGATAATTATTGTTAAGGCTCCTCTCTGCAAAATATCAGCCAGAATAACAGTTTGTGCTTCCCAAAACCAGACAGCATTAGCTCGCCTGCTGATAGCTGCACTATGAATTTCTTGAGAATGGGGATTTACACCCTTATTTTGCATTTGCTTCTAAGATTATAGACACACGAGGGGCATTCTAAAAGTCTTGATCTGGGCAAAAACACATAATATTTAACAGTTTTTTTTTTAATTTTTCAGTATAATCACCTTGTAAATCAATACATTTAGCCAAACGATTTTCTAATTTTTTTTTTTTTTTACACTCAGTAAAATAAGCTTCGTCCAACTGTGAAATATAAGCGCTTGTCTCGGCTTCAACTTCTCATTTGATGTGAATCTTCGCCCACCCAGCCATTTCTTCAGGTTTGGGACTAAAATTAATCTCTGGAGCCAAATTCAGGGAATATGTGTGGAAGCACTTAGAAGTGAAGGTCTTGCAGTTTTGCAGCAACAATTCCAGACCTATATGAAGGCGCATTATCATGATGAAAGATAACTTTCTTTTCGCTAGATGTGGACGCTTAGCCTGAATAGCATCCTTCAGTGGTCCATTAGTGAAGCGTAATACTTCCCGGTGATGACTCTGCCCTTCTGGAGGTAGTCTACGAGCACCACACCATGAGAATCCCAGAAAACCGTAGCCATGATTTTTCCTGCAGGTGGAAACGTTTTTGCTTTCTTTGGTAAACTTTCACCTGTTGCCACCCACTATTTGAACTGCGCCCTTCGTCTGTGGGTGCATTGATAAATTCATTTTCATTTACTGTTAAGAATCGTCGGAGAAACTTACTGGCATTGCGTTTATACAAGTCTAAACACTCTTGCGAAATATTCACTCGAATACGTTTTTGGTCCATTGTTAACAAACGCGGCACCCATTGAGCGGAAAGCTTTTTATATCCAATATATAGTGGACACGGCCTGACGAGCTTTTTGCAATATCAGCCAACTAGCGCACCTTCAGTCGGGAACATTTAGTACGGCAATGTGAATTTTTGTCACAATCTCGTCGATCGCAGCAGTTTTGGGACGTCCTGAACGCTTATCATCTTGAATGGATGTATGACCACGCTTAAATTCAGCAGCCCACTTTTTAACCGTCGAAGACGAAGGGGAAGAACCTTTAATGTGGAATCTACCGCCTTTTGTATTTCTGTTGGAGCTGAACTCTTCAAAAAGAAGTACTTTATCACAGCTTGTATTTCAGTTTTATCCATTTTGTAGAAAATGCTAACTTTGGTTTGTTTACACGATCGTCACAAACAAGTGACTGCACTTATGCGTGTGAAACTTTACAGCGGGCCATCTAAAGAATGATACTTAACAATTATGATAGAAATGTGACCAGCTTCACGACATCTCTGAGTCAGGCAGAGAACTTTTAGAGCATCCGTGTATATTGCTGACAGCCACTCGTCAATCTGCTACATTTTCTTGATTTTCACAATTTTTTCAAGAACCACTGCAATGCTTATCCTTACGGCATTTAAACTCACAACTTTTTTTCTTAATATTATGTAAGACGTAGCACATTATCTTTAAGTCACAGCTTGTAGTTCGACACACTTCGTTTTCGTAATGAACAGAGCATAACAATATATATGAATAAGTTTAGAAACAAAAAATTGAGCAAAAAAAAAAAAAAAAAAAGTTAAGACGAATGTAACAAAGAAAACAGAATACAAATTCGTATAAAAACATGAATTTTGGAAATGAGTAGAATTCTTATTGGCCACTGTGCACTGTAGAAGCCACTGTGCACGTATAAGCAGAAATCACGATCTCCTTTATTTTTATTTTCTGTAAATTAAATCTTCTCCAGGTGGTGAAAAGTGTACATGAATAGTACCACGGGCCCCCACCATGAGGCCGATCACTGCAGTGTATATCTTATCTTAAAGTGTGATATGGTAGTATAATAATACATTTCAAGCATTCTTGTGTTTTTAAATAAAACAGAAATACGCCAGAAGTAAGGGACTTAACTGAGAGCCCCGCAAACCCCACGATGCGGGGGGCCCTCTGCCGGCAAAAAACGAAAAGTTTGAAAATAAAAACCGGGGAGGGGGAAGGAATGTAAATAGGTAAATAGGTTGTCGGGGGGGGGGGTGGCATGCAAAACAGTAAAAGAAAAAGAGCTCGCAACTTTCAGTGAACATGCCGATACATGTCAACAATCAGCAAACTGAGTATTAAAAATTAACATGGGCCTATCGTTTAAGCTGCGCCGCGCCCGCCAACAATACACATTTAGATTACATTCGTGAACGGTGATTTATTTTCCTGTTGCTTCAGCATTATTACATCAAGTCTTGTCCGGTGGTAGAAGTGAAATTTGATTCTGGTCTCATGTTCCTTACAGTATTAGTCTAAAAATAGCCTGGTTCTAGCAATTCAATTTTTGTGTTTCATGGTTTTTGTTTAATTCTGTTTTTTTTTTTTTTTTTTTTTTTTTTTTTTTTTAAATGAAGGCACTTAAAACTAGTTATGAATATTTGAGTGGTGCGCAAAGATCAGTTTCAAAATTAGTGAAAATAGATTTTTTTAAATACTAATTCACTAAATAATAAATGAAATTTATAATAGCCATGTTGTTTCTCAAAGAACAAATGACTAATGCGATGCACCGTGTATCTAGTATCTAGGAAATAGTACTACTTTGTAATCCTGATTTCCTACAGCACCATCACCATCACCCCTATCAATAATAATAATAATAATAATAATAATAATAATAACAACAACAAGAACAACAACACAGGAAATTTTTATTGCCTCCGAGATCCTGTCAGCCTATCAAAGTTGATATTTACCGCGATCAAAGACAACCTATTGAACCAATATTTCGAACATGAATCGTTTTGTTAAGGGGCCCAAATTATACTTTGCAGGGGTTCCAATCTTTCTCGGTTAGGCCATTGCCAGCAGTAGAATAATGGAGATGTTCGAAAGTTTTTCTTCGTGATTGGTTATGGCTGCTGGTCATTACAATTGTAACGCCCATTAGAGACGCTTTAAACCGACCCCAAATTTTCTCAGAACGAAGGAGTTTGACTCGTCGAAATACCAGCAGATGTCTGAATTTGATCATGGGAGAAAAATGACATACCAAAAGTTTGGGATTTCATTCCGAAGAATTACTACTCGTGTTGAACGATATGCGTCCACAGCAAAACAAATATGAGATCAGTGGATCGAGGTAGGACGAATAAACAAGACATGAGTAATCCCAATGGCCCCATCAAACAATCGAATGAGAAAACAGATAATTTCCATGTAATTATAATGAATACACACACTATGTTGCAATTTTAATGGGCACCTGTGTAGTGAAATTTAAAAATGTTCTATCACGAAACCCTGGATATGGTGAGCTTACAAAGGGATTTATTGTAGCTAGAGTGGGATTCTTTAAAAATATTTCATTTGACGTTGAGAGGTCTTTTTCGGTTTAGAAACTTATCGAACACGAGTCACAAATTTGAGAGTTTCAATCTGGAGAAAGCGTTAGTGATTTACTACTAAGCCAATTATGGAAGCCATTGACACTGCTTTTAACAAAAATAAAAATGATGATGATAATGATGATGATGATAATAATAATAATAATAATAATAATAATAATAATAATAATAGAATCCTTCTTTTTACCATTATTTCATCGTGTTAGGTATTTGTTTCAATTGATAATTCAAACAAACCAGCTATGGTTTCATTTAGTTTTCCTTATATATATTTTGTGTTTAATTTGTTCTAATAAACTTAGATACATGTAGAATAAATGATATCAGTGATTTTTCCCTCTAATTTTCAGGCTTTAAGATTTTTAGATGTCTAAATCATAAGTTATTACTACCTTGACATCGGATGGCTGGTGAGTATGTTTTAATAACGCATGTACTTACATCATATTTCCTTCTGCACTAACATAACTAGGCTAATGTTACGCGGCCATTACCCGCTTGGTATTCGTGAAGTAACGGAAGTATATAAAACACTTTACTTTATAAGTAAAATGTTTCTGGCTTCCTTAAGCACGTTTAGCAGGGCTCTTACTCCTTAATTACTTGAAAAGTACCTCAAGTGTGAACATACCTAAAGAGAGTTGAGTAATTCAATGTTCGCCGAGGTGTAACAGTCACTTTCCCGCGTTTGCTAGTTTCACGAACATTATTGCGTCATTAAAATTAGTTTTGTGGTCAGCTAAACGTGGCCAGAGATTTTTGTGTGTTTGAGAAACGCGTGAGAGACGTTTCAAAACAAAAATTTGAATTTGCTTGCAAGCGGAGACGGATCGAGTGCACTAGGGAAATGTCTGTTAAAAGTTGACAAAGCGATGAGTCATTCAAGGCTAACAACGACTTTGTGTACAAGGTCACGACATCAATACGAGTACATTCTGCAAGAAATTCGATTCCCTCGAGGTGTTCTCACAGTATATCACTTGAAAATTGAATTGGATGGCTGAAGTCTAACGAAAAGTAAAGTATAAAGGCTAGTAAAACATGCCAGCAAATATATGGGGTCTTTCAAAATTAACTTAGTTAAGAAAAAAATAAACATTTCTGTATTGCTTAAACGGCAGATTTGGTTTTTCACTCGCTTATTATTATTATTATTATTATTATTATTATTATTATTATTATTATTATTAGTAGTAGTAGTATTATTATTATTATTATTATTATTATTGTTGTTGTTGTTGTTATTATTTTATTTCCAAAGACATGAAATTTCACTGTTTTTCAATGAAATAAAAGGTATTTATGTGAACATCACATTAATTAAGGTTGTAAATCATGTTTATTTTTAATCCTCTGTTTTCTGCATTACCATTTTTAATATATTTTTATCCTAAAACCCCACTTTACGTTTAGCTGAAAAAGTATAACTTATTTTTTATAAAAATTAGGTTAAGGAGCTGGCGACTGAGCTTAGTTTTATAATTACCTAAATAATATCTCTGAAATGCGCAATATTGTATTTTCCGTGCTTTACAGCAGTTTTACTCTATGATACCCATTACTCGATAATCAAGTGGGAGATAGAGAGAAAAATGCCGTAAAGAAATATGAAGTGTTCTGCGAAATTACTATGTAAAATAAGTAATTATCCAAGAGCAAATTTCACCTAACTTAACCACCGCACAAGTACTACTTCGATTTACTAATATTTCTGTATTTCTTTTCTTGGCAGTATTTTACCACATATTAACAATCTTCAATAATACAATCTGAAATAATAATAATGATGATAATAATAATAATAATAATAACAACGATGAAGAAGAAGAAGAAGAAGAAGAAGAAGAAGAAGAAGAAGAAGAAGAAGAAGAAATGTCACGTGATTTGTTTAACGTCAGTATTAATTTATTATTCGGCGGAACACTTTTCAGTGTTTTTAGATTTTCCAATGGTGTAAAAACATGATTTTGGAACTTCTAAAATTTGGACAGTATTATTCAGCGGAATTCGATTAAACATTATATTTTGTATTATTGCCGTAGCCTGTGCAAATGAGCGGGTAATGCCAACATAATCGCCACCATCAGCCGGTGACTTCAATTTTGGCATCAATTGTAAATATTTCGGAATGCTTACATTCGGTAATAATTATTATTAGAATTTCGATGGCATACATATGTCTGATAGCTGTTTAATTTATTTAAAAAATAGCAACATAGTTCTCGGTTTGTATTCAATTATCTATGCACAGCCATCTGTAGGAAAATACAAGTAGTACAGACAATTTCGTGATATGCGCACCCAGAATTCGATTTCGCGAAATGCCAAGCCACCCATACTGAATATAATATTAATGATTTTATTAGTACTGCTATGGGAATTTTACGTCATAGCTATGGTTCTACCATTAAAATACAGACAGAAAGCCCATGATATATTCGTAATCTGGGGATTATTATGAAGTTTTATGAAATTGGTTCTGTCGCCATCGTTTGCACTCTAAGAAAGTGACAAGCGCAACAGTTATGTTTGCAGTAAAGCGGCGAATATATTCCCACTGTTTAGTAAAAACCAAAATGCTTTTGTTTTATTTTCTGCCTAAATTATTAAAACATTTGTAACACTCTAAATTTGAATGGATTTTTGCAAAAATTATATTTACTTCTTATGATAGTATATGTGATATGGGTAAAACTGTTCACATTTTTCAAAAATTTAGTATCTCGTACAAATTGAAAGCATATTATTTATAGAGATTACATTATTTTCAGTTCAGTAATTCTTACTATTGATTTAAGAATTTTGGAAATAGAAATCATAAAGTTTATACAATTATTTATTTACACTTTAAAAGCGAATAATTATATATATGATCGCATGCAACAATGATAGATTAACATATATAGAATACCCAAATAAAATGTTATTGGCTGTCTCTTAAATAGATCAATTCAACTATGCCTTCCCTGTTACTTCTATACTGACCTAAACAAATATGAACGTATCATTCCGCGGTACATTGTTCAGATTGATTAAAGAGAACTATTGTCCTACAATCAGCTGATGCAAAGTATTTAATTGTTAGCTGTACTTACTATTTAAAAACGTCATTAAAACAAACTTTGCACGTTAACTTTGCAGTCACTTTTCAAACGGATATGCTTGACAATGTTTTGCAGTATTAACAGGAGTAGCACATGCCTCCGCCATTATGTATCTTTGCATCGAAAATAACTACACAGTACAGAGAGTAGCATGCGCATAAATTACTAACAATTCATGTGCATAATAAGTTATTCATAACGACTGGTATCTCTTAATATTATTACAGTATTTACTAATATGATTTTCTCAATGGAAACTAGTTCTTATTAAAGTTTAAACTGTAATTTATTTTAGGGACTACTGCGTGTAACATCAGGGATGTAAGTGGTTCTAGAGCCATAGAGAAAAGACTTGCACGCGGCTATATTTACTTTAGGACAGAAATAACAGCGAAAAGATAACGTAAATGTTGCCTTTTTCTGAAGTTTTCGAAAGAATGGCTTCGTGAGCAACACTTCAGTAAACTCCATCACGAGACTCCGGGTTGAAGTTGTGGGTAACTACGGACTTTGGAATGGAATGATGGTATAATTTTTAGATATTCTGACTGTGCTCAGCAAATTAAGCCACTTTCGTTGACCTCCCCCCCCCCCCCTTAAAATTCAGTCTTGAGAAATTATATGGGTCTGAGATCGTACTATCGAATTAATTACACTTTGAAATAGAAAAAATGAAAAGAAAGGACAAAAATACACCCGGCAATTGTCAGTTTCGAAGCCATCCAGGGACAACTTTTCTAGGAGGTTACTGGTTTGTGCTACCCCCCCAAATGCATTTCTTTAATTTTCTAGAACTACTGTTTAATCGTTTTATTGCTGTCTGTACAGAACTATCTTGTGCCTGATGTTTGTCTGCGGTTGTTATATGTAAGGTACTTGGTTTGCAGTCGCGATGCAAACCGATTTCTCGTATTGACTGTGGAGGATCCTTTTTTTTTGGGGGGGGGGGGATCGGGGGAGATGAAGCGAAAGGAGGAGTCTCATGTCCATAAGTTATTATGTGTATGCCTCACCTGAAACTCATCTCTCGTCACGTGCTTTCCCAGGAAAAGTTTCCTCCAGTTTTATACAGATTGATTGTTGTAGCGTCACAAAGTTGAACTGAATATCTTAAAAGACTAAACGGCATATTATGGCAACACATTCATATACATTCAATATGGAAAAACTTGCAGTTGTTTCTATTATCAAACAATACTGCATTTGAAATAACAGTGTTTTCATGCAAATATTCTCAGCAGAGAAAATCAGTAGTTTAGTTTGTAGTCAGTTGTTGCTGAATGGCAGGCAAGTGAAACAAAATTTATATTCTAAATATTTTTCCCCGCCATTAAAATACACAATAGACCAATTCAAGTATCAAGTATATCAAGTATCTCGTAATTTGAGTAAAACTGTGATTTTAATACATAGAAAATATGATGCGGTGTTTTCTGTAGGTTCTAGATTAATCCAACGACTATCGATTAGCTTTTTGCCACGAAAACAGAACTTTTTTTAATAATTGCGTTACTTTATATATATATATATCAAATTAACAGTAATTATGATAGTAGAAAAAGTTAAAACACAAAGAAAAAGTCACACTTAAGATCGCTATATTTCGGACTCGTGGAGTCCTCCTATGGCAAGAAGACAAGTGACGGTGATAAAAGTAAATATTGAGTATCGAAGTTAACGCTATGCATGGAAACAGATGAAACTAGAAATGAGAGTGTGGGGGGGGGGGGGGATTAATACGTAAGATTTAAACCAGATGGTATACGCGCGTATACCACCTGGTTTAAGACAAGTATATATATTGTAGTGTATACACACACACACACACACACACACACACACACACACACTATGGTCTCCATTTCTGTTGTGTATGTTCAGTCACGAACATTTGAAGGTTAATTCTATTTATCAAGGTTCTAATACCCTGCAATTCATGTTCAGCAGTAAGTAAAGTTGTGCACCCCGGGTTTTTTACTGCCGCGAGCAGTAAGCTGAATTGTCACCGAAAATCATAAAAACAATTTAAAATTTTGATATTTTAGTTCTCATAGATTCAAACATTGGTGCGGTTTGGAGTAGAGGTTCCATGTTTTTAATACAGGATGAATGCAGAGAAATTATCGACTTGCATCAGAAGCGTTCAGTGAGATGCCAATGTTACTCGTACATATGAAATACAAAGTTGCAAATTAGGGTACGCAAGTAATGTGAAGAACAGAATCACATGAACATGAAACAAAGGTGCATGCTGATGAGAATGTTCTTGCCATTGTAGCTATAAATTTACAGATAAGCTAACGCGAATTAACCGAAGACGCGGGATGCGGCGCACTTTCACACTACGGATTCTACGAGGAACGTTCTAAAAGCTCTCGGCCTGAGCCAGAGATGTCGTGAAGGTGGCCAAATTACTATAATAGTTCTTAAATATCATCCTTTAAATAGCGCGCTGTAAAGTTTCAGAAGAGTAAGTGTAGTCACCCGTTTGTGACAATAATGTAAACAAAATAGTGATAACATTTTCTACAAAATGGATAAAACTGAAATACGAACTGTGATAAAGCACTTTGTTTTGAAGGGTTTAACCCCAACAGAAATACAAAAGAAGTTAGATTCCACATTTAAGATTCTTCCCCTTGGTTTTCGACGGTTAAAAAGTGGGCTGCTGAGTTTAACTTAGTGGTCGTACATCCATTCAAGATGAGTGCTCAGGGCGTCCCAAAATTGCTGCGACAGAGGAGATTGTGACAAAAATTCACAATGCCGTACTCAATGATCGTCGTTTGAAGGTAAGCGAGTACGCTGACATTGTAAAGACTTGACTCCACTATAGTTTACACTAAGTTTTGGGCATGAGAAAGCTTTCCGCTCGATGGCTGTCGTATTTGTTAACAATGGGCCAAAAACGCATTCGAATGAACATTTCGCAAGAGAGTTTAGAAAAGGCAAATCCTGTTTCTCTTTCGTTTCGTAAGAGCAGATGAAACATGGATTCGTCATACACCACGCCAGAGACAAGTAGTCCAAATAGTGGGTGGCAACAGGTGAAAGTGCACCAAAGAAAGCAAAAACGTTTCCACCTGCAGGAAAAGTCATAGCTACGGTTTTCTGGGATTCTCATGGTGTGGTGCTCGTAGACTACCTCCAGAAGGGCAGAGTCATCACCGGGAAGTATTACGCTTCACTAATGGACCACTGAAGGATGCTATTCAGGCTAAGCGTCCACATCTAGCGAAAAGAAAGTCATCTTTCATCATGATAATGCGCCTTCACAAACGTCTGGGATTATTGCTGCATAACTGTATGACCTTCACTTACAAGTGCTTCCACATCCGCCATATTCCCTGGATTTGGCTTGCAGTTAATACTTTTTGTTTCCAAACCTGAAGAAATGGATGGGTGGAGCAGATTCACATCAAATGAGAGGTTGAAGCCGAGACAAGCGCTTATATTTCACAGTTGCACAAATCTTAGTTTATTGAGTGTAAAAAAAAAAGTTGGAAAATCGTTGGATTAAATGTATTAATTTATAAGGTGACTATGTTGGGAAGGGAGAAAACAACATGTCTTAAACTTGTGTTTTCATGGTCGGTCCCTTGTAAAGCTGTGGAAAGACTACTTTATTATAATGTGCTTGCATCAGGAACCTACATAGAGAGATTTCCAGCTCGACGCAGTACTTAGTGAATGCAAATTGTACAGAACGGTTCGCTATTGAGCAATGTAATTTTCTGAAACAATCGTTCCATATATTGAACATAGCTGCTCTTTCAATACCGTTCGTCTTAAATGATTTGTGTGGCATTCTTGATGACTTTATTCCTTACGAAGTTACAAGTAAGACATTGGTCATTTTGGCAGCTAAGAATTTGCTGCACTCTTGCAAAATGCATGGTGCTAGCATGATGATACATCGCCAGACAATGTAAGACGCACAGGAAAATTACTGAAAGATAGGTTCCAAGACAGATGGATTGGGCGTGCTGGACCTGTTGCATGGTCATTCCGCTCAGTTTATATTATCTTTTCATTTTAAAATTCTAAACTTACCTCCTCCCTAGAGCTCCATTCCAAGCTACCTGTTATGTCGTTTTCATAAAATATTTTTACATCATAGTGTTGATACGAGATCATAGCATCACTCTCAAATATCGAACCTCTGTTTATTTCGTTTGTTGTTTTTGAAAATATTAATTACTAGCATAGAGCACATATTAAATTTCAAAGATGTTTTTGAAAAATACAATTGCATGTGAAGAAGATATATTTAAAATAAATGTTGTTGAGAATGCTAAATTAAGAGATTCGGCAAAGTTTTACAAACGAAAAATGTGGGCAATATAACACTCATAATAATACCATTTTATTTCTCTCAGTAAATAAGTAACATGCAGGGATTTTCATGTGGAAAGTTGTCAGACCGAATAACTTCCCATTTAACATAAATTTAATTTAAACAAAATAGACAGCAATTAAAATATTAACGGGAAAGTTTAACACAAATTTTAATTTAACGTTAGGTTTCACTCCCTCAATCCCAGTCACCCTCACTTTGAGATTTCTAATTATACCCCTACAGTTTGATGAGTTTGGACAGTCAGTTACAGGGTGAAAATTGTTATTATAGATAAAAATTACAATCCGTAATACACACTATTTTGAAATTCGCCTGTATTGTGATACTTTACATTATATATCTTTTTGAAACACCGTATTACCAAAAGGCAACTTTTACATTAAATGCTCAATAGTATTCGTAGCATTATTCTGCCTAAATTCAAATCATCACCACCATAACAATGAAGGTTGCCAGACAACAAAACAAAAAGTCAATAACACTTGCGTCCTCTTTTAAATTTAACACATCAAAAGATAGGAGCGTTTTATTTGAAATCTCAAGGGGGGGGGGTGAAACCTAAAACTTGATCAACATTAGTTTTAAATCTCCCCCTCAATATCTACTGGCGTACCACCGCCGTGCCTCTTAGACTAGTGATAACGTGTTCAATCCCGGCCAGAGTCGATGGATTTTTTCGGGCGTAAAAATCTTAAGTCCTTCGGAAGGGAAGTCAAGCCGTGAGTTCCTTGCCGTAGATTTTCTGCATGTAAAAGAATCTCACGCCTGAAAGAAGAGGCCCCTGAGCAAAATTTATCGGCTGTTTCATGCCCTGAATCGCTTGGGACAGTGATGACCTGAAATGTTAAAGAGCGTGCTTAAATGAAAAAAAACCACCATCGTGATAGGTTTCCTATGCGACGGGCTCGTGTTTCATTCCCTTCTAAGTCAGTTCCTTGACAGCTTTTTCAGGGGTTTTCCTCGGGGTTTAATGCGAATGCTTGGAAAATTTATGCCGCAAAATCCTCCGAGCTCATTCGGCCAAATCATCATCTATTATCTTGGAAAAACGTAGTCGCACCTTCCAGGCATTCCAACTTCAGAAGTCGGCTACATTTTCGCCAGGCTAGAGAAGCATTCCACTAATCCAAATAGATAGTGGGCATTAAGGGGACATAGCGAATACATTTTTTGCTAAAAATGACAAAATGTATACCAATTTTAAATTAATACATATTAAAATACTATAAGCCTTAGGGATCAACTGAATAAATAATTTCTCATTTTCCACAATTTTAAAGCACCAGCGCAACATTTAAATGCTAATTGCGCATTGTTTTAAATAACCAGCATGCACGACCACGCCTACTTCTATACACTGCGGGCCATTAAAATTATAACGCCCATAAGAGATGCGTTAAACAGACCTCACATGTATGACTCGTAGAAAATACAAAAGCAATACCAGCAGGAGTTTGAATTTGATCAAGGGAGAAATGTGGCATAACGAAAGTGCTGAATGTCGTTCTGTAAAATTGATGCTAATGAGGACTAATTATTATGAACATGAACACAGTTTCGCAAGTTTTTTCCTGCATTACAAATCCTTATTTTGCATAATGTTGCTATCTAGTAGCCAGTCATGTAGTTATGTACTGCATTGTCAACACAACTTCCAAATAAATGAATGTTGGGCAATTTAGTTCCAATATATTATTTTTCTTGTACAGTTACGTATTTCATGTGTATTTACTGTCATTTGATCTATGCATTCTTTCTTGCTATTTTCATACATTTAAGTGAATAATCTCAATCTTAAAATGACAGTTTTGAGGACAGAGGTAATCTGTAGAATGTATTACATGCATGTTTACAGAAAATTCAGCTTTTCTCAAATGTACATTTTTCAATACAGAAACCTTAGGGTTTTTTTTTTTTTTTTTTTTTTTTTTTTTACAAAATTATTCAGCGGAAAAAACAAGATTACTATCCCTGCAAGAAATGCTATGATCCTAACACTAATAAATTATCTAATAAGAAATAAAAAAATAAAATTATTTACTCAGTATCATTGGCGTAAGTATGTTTTTGAAAATTGAAAAATGTTTGTAATATAATTTAAAAAAATTATTTCCGAAAGTAATTGATTAGTTATAATTAAGAAATGAAAAATTTCTAGAGTCATAACTAGATTGTGTCCCAAGTTCTAATTCAATAGCTTATAAACTACAAAAATAAGCTTATTCAATTCCAAAGCGCCTCAAAAAATATTGTGTTTAAATAGATATTTATTCAGATCGGGAAGGTATTAAATAAGAAAATGCGAAAGATAGGTAACTATATTTCCGACAGAAATGTTACCTTCGCAGACAATTTCATAGCTAAGTCAGAGAGTATTTTTTCGTTTATCTACTTAACGTTTTTTTCTATCCTTGCCTCGTAACAGCGTTTCTTTTCTCAGACGTCAGTCAGCTGTTACGCATATTGTTGCGTTAATGAACGATTTATATGCACCAGTTGTGGTGGAAGTATCGCAAAGACACTGCTAGCATTCATAATTACATCAGTGAAAGTTTCTTGCTGCGTCATTTCTAACTTGGCAACATTTGCTAAAGTTAACTGAAATTTGAAAGAAAGGAAAGCACTTAAGATAGGCACATCGAGGTCTGGAAGGTAAGCTCATAAGTTGCTTCAAGTTTTTATATGCTTAATTGCACATATGCAAAAACTTTTAAAATTTCACTTCATGAAGATGTTTATATGAGAGATGAATCTAGTTTTGTGAATTATTTGTAACCCGCAACGAAGAGGACACACTTTTGTGGCACTCAAACGAAGAATATTTCAAACTTAACGAACATGGTTGTTAATATGACTTGAGTATCTAGACATAATGGAGTACTTTCAAGAGGAGGAATTGGATGTTATTGTTTTCAAGGAACAGTTAATCAGCGGTTTAGTTAATGAAGCAGCGAGACATTACGTTCCTGAACTGGAAAAACACTTCGTTTAGCATGATCGAGCGTCTTCACATACCCTGAGTGGATTGGCCATTATGCTTTTGGCATGTTAAAACTATTGTGTTTTCTTCAGCAACAAACAACTTTAGATGAACTAAAAATGAATTTCAAATGGCCAGTGACAAGTTTTACTGCCACGTATTGCGAAACGGTTATAATTGTAGAAGATATATTTCGCAGGTTCAACGTGTTATGTAAACAATGTTGAAATTTGATATGCAAAAAGCTTTCAGTTTTTAGCTCTTACTCGCTTGTTTACGCTATTTCAAATCAAATTCAAGTTGCAGTTCGAACAAAATGTAGAATAGACACTGGTACAGAAAATTCTCATAAATAACACATCTAAATAATACTCGATTCATTTAGTTTTCTGTAGTCAAGAACAAGAGACAGCAGTTTAAAGAGAGGTACATGTGCAGAATTACGTGCATATTTGAAGAATGTGATTAAAATTGGGCCACCTGTACTCATTTTACTGCGATAATTATAATAGTGTTTTTTTAATTAGGTTCATTAGCAATCTACAAAAAACCGATAGAAATTCGCAAATTTTAAATTCCTCTTTCAAAGATTTGTGGAAGAGCAACAGGATGCGACGTTGTCTTACCTTGGTCGTCATTGCTGCGCTGGACGAGGTTGTCAGTACTTTAAGCATGTCCGGCAGTTGCACCTCCCTCTTAAGTAGCCGTCTGTGGGGCGGATGCCCTTGGTAACCGGAGAAAGCGGGCACACCGGTAAAAACCAATCTCTATTGTCATGGACATAGCGCAGACACGTGTTTTACGTTCCGCATGGCTTTTTCTGTGTTTCCACACAAACATTGGCATGTCTTCCTGGTCACTACCAAAATCAGCAGCTCGATGAATTAAATTAATAACGGCACAAAAACAACCCGCAACTTCCAATACTTTCGCCGTCTAGAAGCGAGACTTCTTTGCTTCGTTAAAAAAAAAGTCACCTACGCAAATTACACCGGACAATAAAATAGAACTTTTTTTTTTTTTTTAAATGAAAAGGAGACGGCGGATTTACGAGGGAGATCTGAAAAGCCCTCGGCCTAACAATGAAGAAACGAGCTTTTTAACTTCAACGCTGTATTTATATATGAACATAATCTCCCTAAAGGTTAACATATTTATTCCAGCATTGCTCCGAGCGAAGTGAATTTCCAGGAGGTATGCAAAATATTACTTTACAGCCCCCTCTTGACCAACGAAGAAGAGTTTCGAAACAGATGGAAGTCAGTGGGATTTAAATCTGAGAAATAGGATCCATACTTCTTTCATATCACTTCAATCTGTGGGTCCTATAATGAGTCTAACCAACTGTAAAAGAGATAGTGAGGATGAAGATTTCGTTAGATTTACTTTAGATGAAACTGTCAGACTCATATTTACAATTTTTAATTCTGGTGTAGAGTTTGTCAAAGTTGGTCCATCTTTTTACATAGTTTACATTATAATTTCGTATTAGCAAAAATGCATATTGACAGTAACCGAAATTTTGCATCTAAAATATGTATAAAATGGTATCTTAAAATGTTTACATTGCGTATATTTACAAAACTGAATTAATTCAATGAATTTGCTGATTTGTTTTATTTACGGACGCTCTTTAACATCTCAGGTCATGAACGTCAAATCCAATGCAGGCGTGACGGCCGATAAATTTTGCTCAAAGGCCTCTTCTTTCAGGCTTGAGGTTTTTTTTTTTTTTTGCGCTGCAAATGTACGACATGGGATGCACGGCTTTACTTCCCTTCCGAAAGAAGAAATACTTAGGATTTTTACGCCCGAAAAAAATCGAACCCGCGATCTTGGGCCTAAGAGACAAGTATGGTTACCACTAGATCATCAAGACCGACTTGGTGGACTCTGACGATACATGAGATGAAATGATATATTGAGAAAGAGGTTGTTTTTTAAGGAAGGAAACGTTCCAGGACTTAGTTTAGGGTATCTCCTCGACATTTGTCATTTATGAGGAATAATAAAAACCTGGATAAACCTCAGTCAGGGAGAACGGTCCTGGTGGGAATGGAACCCTAAACCTCCCACTCATGAGCCCGTGCCAGTAAGCACATCTAGAATGTACTCGCATGCTAGTGGTAAAATTACAAATGTTTTTATTATTAATTTACATGAGTTAATCGTTTTGCCCCTGCCATTGTTTTTATTACTGTTTTTGTATGAGAAAGATTTGTTCTAACACTTATTGAATTTCCCTAGAACAGTACTTTATAAGTCATTAATGAATGGAAGTGATCATGATATAATGTTTTTAGGACGCTTTAATTTATAAAATGAATTAATGATCTGGTTGCAAAACATACCAAGCTTAGTTTGGGTAAGACGTAATCAATATACTCTTTCCGTTTCCGACTCTTAATAATTATTGTATTTAAAAATATATTCTATCGTAAGTAAACAACAGAAGAAATTCCTCTGCTATATGTAACATACTTCCAGTAATTTGATATGCTTGGTGAGAAATACTTGGAGTGGACGATGTCTGCCGGTTGCATGCAAATTCCGTTGGCGGTATCTGGTTGGTTATCTTTGAAACACATTCATCCAAGCCAATTTAGATGCAGTCCATATTTAGCTAAGGCTTTGGCTTAGCCGAGTATTTTATATTAAAAGGGATTTTAAGCGACGCATAATTTCAATTAAATATAGTGGCACAAACCCTAAATTTTCTCGAATCCAAAAAGGTTCTCGAAACGCTTGAAGTATAGCGCGCTATCTCGCCCCCCCCCCCATTCCCCCTTAAATGAGCCCAAAGCCTGCAACGCTTAACTTAGCTGGTATTCAACTTTTCAGAGTGAAAAGGTAAGGAAAAACTCCCACAAGACCAGGGAAGCATACATCTTTACTATTGCTATTGCTGGATATAAGATTCTAGAATCTTAGTAACTAGAATCATCACACACTGAGCGTGGCTGAACAATCACAACATAGAGAGAGAACAAGAGAGAAAGAGAATTTAACCCGTTAATGCCCACCGTTAATGCTCATTCTCAAAACAGGTTTAAAATTACAATTAATATATTTGTATTGTTGCTTAGTACGCCATTATTGTCACATCTTGAAAGATTCCTCCGTGAATTATCGTTAGTCATAACTCATTGTAATAATTGACTCCAGGGGAAGCCAAACTTTAAGTATTGAAAATGAACACCCGTGTTTGTTTATTTGTTTGCTTCACTTAAAAAATTCAGTTTTATTATGTACAACGAATTTTGTTTTTAGTGCAGTAAGTGGGAAATGAAAATAATAAAAATATGCATAAAACTATTCCTCTCTTGCCGTTTATAATCCCAGATATACTGACATTGAACTTTCATATGACGGGAAATTCACAAGTTAAAATTTCGTTATATTCATATATAATACTGCAACAGATGCAAAGGAAATTCTGCATATCTGAAACAGATTGGAAGTGAATGATGGTGGTTTGACCCTTTAGAACCTGCGTTTGAGGTAGTGTTAAATAGTGTTACGAGGGCCAGTATCAAAGTTTTGATTTACAAGCTAGCGCAGATTTTCCCAGTTTTATATAGCAACAAGCGCAAGTCTAGCACACTCCAACAAAGTGTGGTGTCAGCATTTCTGTGTATGTGCACAAAAGTATTGCCTTGCCAGACGCTAGGATGGATCTCAAGCGAGAGCATTTCTGCGTTATGATTTACTACAACTTAAAAGTCGGTTTAAGGGGAGAGAGAATGCCTTGAAAGATTGCATCGTGCATTTGGAAATATTTGCCACTGTTTATCGACGGTTTTCAGATTTTAGGAGAGGAAGGGACTTCCCCGAAGATGGAGGGCCCGCTATAGCAACGATTTTTTTAAGTGTTTAATGCCCGTCTTCACTAATGAGGCACCAAAAGCGGTGGATACTGATGATACATGAACTGATATATTGGGAAAGGATTTAGGAAAGAAACGTTCCATGCCTAAGTTTAGGGCACCTCCCCGGCATTTGCCATTTATCAGGACTGAGGAAAATCTGGAAAAATACTCAGGAAGATCCTGGCGGGATTCGACCACTCAGACCACCCGCTCACGAGTCCGCGCCTTAACGATCTTGACCACCCGTGGCGGTACAACAACATGTGATGAAAGCAGAGCTTGTGTTGTACTTCGCTGGGCATATTCAAGAAGTACTGAATATTGGATCGGCAGCAGTGAAAACAATTCTCGAAGAAAAGCTTCATGTGGAGACTATGCAGACCTCGATCTCTCACCACTCCATAAATGAGCAGAAAAAAGCACATTGGAATTACTGCCAGTGTTGGAAAAATGTTATGGGGAAAATCGAAAAACATAAACATAATAATAGGTGACGAAAGCTGGGTTTACCAATATGATCCAGAAACTGAGTAGTAATTATCCGTCTCGGTCTTTCCATTAGAGGACACGCCCCTACAAAAAAAAAAAAAAAAAAAAAAAAAGGCGAGCGAGAAGTGTTGACAAAATTATCTGTTTTTCTTCTCACCTACTAGCCACATTGAAACATTTTCTGCCAGATGGTACACCACAAAATGCCTGTCACAAACCTTCAAGAACGAAGATTCCTAGGACTGGTCCGCACCACATCAACGCTTCTACCACAGTGCACTGTAAACAACTTAATTTCTGCAGGAGTCCACAGTACAATGTTTGCCAATCTTCTCTACAGTTCAGATCTGGACCCATGTGACTTTTTAATTTTCCCGAAAATAAACGAAAAAAATTAGTGTTTAACAAATTGAATTATCTGAAAACACAGCGGCAGCAGAGGAAGAATTTATTTGCATCCCATCCAAAGAAATATGATGTTCAGTATGCACATAATGGTTTGAACGGATGAGATGATGTATAGAATTTAATGGAGAATATTTTAAATAGAGGCAATGATCGGATCGCATTTATAAAAATGGTTTGCTTTCGTTCTTTCAGAGTAATCCTCATGGAGATGTGGATATCGCCAAGTGATAATTATGAACGAGCTATAGTATGGGATATTAGGAAGGGTGTGGTGGAACATGAAGCTGAGATTCCATCCATTAGAAACTTGAATGGAATTTGTGAGAAACTAAATGTTTAATTTCAGATAAATCAAAGGAAATTAGAGTTCAAATTTCCAAACGCAAGTACCAAAAGTTGTCATTCTTTCTAACCACAAATCCCAGTGAGAAAACTAATCAATTACGAGCACTGTTCAATAAAGTGTTGTCATGTTTTTTTTTACAACATACTTTTACTCATTTTCATAATTTTATTATTTTTCAAAGTAGTCCCAGATGTACCTGTCTCAGCATTTCTGCCAGTCTTCAAAGACACGCTGGAAACGCTTTTTGAAAGGTCCTTCAAAATCGCTCTCGCAGCCTTCACCACTGCCTCTGGTGCTGGAAACTCCTCCCACAAAGGCGTTTCTTCAATTTGTGGAAAAGGAAAAAGTCACACGGGACTAAATCTGAACTATAGGGAGGATGAGGAACATACTTTACACGATTTTTGAAAAAAATTCAGCAACATTTGCGATGTGCTGCCGGGCATTATCGTGGTGCAGCATCCAGCTTGTTGCACGGAAATGTGGTCTTTTGCAAGTGTGCGATATGACCTTGCAGAGTTTTCAGGACATCTCTGTAATATTGCCCAAATAGCCACGTTTCATCAGCACCGATTATTTTTTGGAGAAACTCTACATCTTCAACTACATGCTAACCTGCGCACCAACGTCATTTTGTTTGGGAATCAGCAGTCTTGGAACCCACTGTGCACAAACACATCTCGTGTGTAACTTTTCGGTTATCAATGTATGGGGTAGCACCCAGTGAACGTTTCACAATTTGTGAAAGTGTTCTTAATGGTATTCAACGATCCTCTCTCACAATGACAACAGCTGTGTGAACGTTTTCTTTAGTTAGAGCACAAACTGGAGTGCCAGGTCCACCGTCTTATGAAATTCCATTGTCTTTCCTCTTTAAACTTTTTAAACCATTTTCGGGCTCTGCTATAGGGGAGAGCAAACTCCCCATATGTATCCTGTAACATTGCATAGGCCTCAGCTGGAGATTTATTGAGAAAAAGCGCAATATTAGAGCGCCTATTGTTTGTCGCATGGCACCTCTAGATTGCTTTAGATGAAACCGAACATGCCTCAACTTGAAATGAAATTCAAATGTTTCTGATTATTTTAATGCAAAAGCACGTTCAGAAAATACAATTGCATAGGATTTGGGTCTGTATGTGATATTTAAAAACATCGAAGCTCAGATCCTCTGTTTCCGAAACTCATCGACAGATCGGAACATCAAAGAAGGGAGGGTTGGCTGTTGACAATGAAATAAATGAGCTGGAAGAATACAATACATGAGTCGGAACTAAATTTGGGTTTTCACACAAATAATGGCAAATTACCTGAAGACTGTTAAATAAAATATCGATTAAAAGAAAACTTAAAACCGTATAAGACGGTTTAGAATAGGTTTTAAAAATAACATCTGAAAATACGAACATATGTTAAGATTTATTCAAAATATGAACATTTATGCGAAATACGGAGTGTGAAAAATGAAAAAGCGCCTAAAATGGACTATCACGTGCTAAAACATGCTTCTCAGTACTCTGTCATTAATGGTCTAAGTTCTAAACTATTCAATTTTTTCGTTCTTTAGTTATTAAGTAGCGAACGTAATACTAAGTCAAACCCGCATGTAGGTGCTGAATTTATATGCAGCACTTGAAAGCGCTGTTGAAACAATATATTCAGATAAGAAAATGGCGTTTAAAATATGACTTTCTCGTAGACACATGGATGACATTAACACACGTTGAAAAAATGATCAAAATATACATTTTACTCTCTTGCACCGGATGTGAGCGCCAACGTGACAAACCTGCTCAAGCGCAATTTTCATGATTTCAATATTAGGGAAGAATTAGTAACACCAATCGTAAGTCGCGTTGCATCCTATATAAATAGAATATCGTGGTATCCTGAAGGGGGTACCGCCACGGGTGGCCGAGGTTGTTAAGGCGCGGACTCGTGAGCGGGAGGTCTTGGGTTCGAATCCCTGACTGAGGTTTCTTCCAGGTTTTCCTAAGTCCTCATAAATGACAAATTCCGGGGAGGTACCCTAAACTTAGGCATGGAACGATTCCTTCCTTAAAAAATAAATCCTTTCTCAATATATCATTTCAAATCATGTATCATCAGTGTCCACCGCCTGTGGAGCCTCTGTAGCAAAACAGGCGTTAAACATTATTCATTCATCATCCTGAAGGGCACCTAACAATGATTAAAAAAAAAAAAAATATATATATATATATATATATATATATATATACTTGTCGCCGTTCTTGCTTTTTTTCTACGGCGACGAAAATTGTTTGCCTAGTGGCTACTTTTCTGGCGCATATGAACTTATCTCATGATTTTTTCCGAGTCCTTTGAAAAATAGTTCAAAATAAACATATAAAAAACGCGTATAATGAACAGTAGAGATTGCATACCACTGCCTGATGAAACTATGACATTTCTGACAGAATCTCGCAGTCTTGCGCATTATCAATAAAATATGCTAAATAAAGTTGCATTAACATTTCTCTCTGATAGGCAGATGAGGATTTACGGACTTTGCAGTTTTCTGCCACCCGGACTATCATATCACCGTAACAATATTAAGATTTGATTTAAAATAAAGTTTTTTGTATACATGAAATTGATAATGCATAAATTAATTTTTAAATAAACAATTCGTTTTTAGCACTTAATAAATGTTTTAAGATGATAAGAGTTAATAAATAAAAATCTATGCATACAAATAGAACATGAAATGTTAATATTAGGGCATAAACAATTTTAGGTAGTTAATAATCATGGGTATTTAGCAATTTGGCGGGCGTTTTAGCCA
This sequence comes from Metallyticus violacea, assembly GCA_030762175.1. Classification (NCBI taxonomy): domain Eukaryota; kingdom Metazoa; phylum Arthropoda; class Insecta; order Mantodea; family Metallyticidae; genus Metallyticus; species Metallyticus violacea. Next base: position 14,093,138 of record CM060845.1, on the reverse strand, counting down.
AGCTTCCATTTGCTATGGTAAAGTTAATTCTTGTAAAGAGAACGCCTAAGTTAATAAGAAGAACAGGATATAAATTGTACCGGTTTTGCATTTAAGAATGGGCTCAATTTGATGCCTTTTTATTTTTCTCCTGGAATGTTCTTGAATTGTGAAGTGGGATCGTCTCATGTACTAAGCCTGTTCTGATTGGCTAAGTGGCTCTGGATTAACAGACACGCGTGCCTGGTGGCATCTTTCGTATCGACTCGAGAGCCAGACACTTGTAACTTAAGCTTTCCGCCTGAGAATACGGCAGTCAAGACGCTCGGAGATTGGGGGGTAACTCAATCTTTTAATTATATATTTTAAGGAGGCTCTTTCCTGTAATCAGTGGCCCAGGTATAAATTGTAAAAGGCGGCCAGTAACTTTCATATTTTTTTAAAAATTTGATTATTTATATTATATTTTTCTAGCAAATTTATATCTTTATTGCATTTATTGAATTTGAAGAGTTTTAAAGCGATACCGCCATACCTTTTACTTCGTCTTGAGGTTTATGCACATTTTTTGTAGCCCACATTATGTTTGTCATGCCGAGCTTTCATGTAATCTGTAGTTAAATGGACCGAATTTTTAGGCTAATATTTTAAATATTTAATATCATTGGTGCCGTACGCTTGTTATATCAATATTAATGTGCATTTCTACTTATTATGTATATTATGAATTATATATAATAAATTTCAGTTGAAACTGCCTATCAATGTTATTAAGTTATCCTATTTATTCTTATTAATAATTCATCTTTCTTAGATTCCTCAATGGCCTAATTTGCACATTGCGTCTCCTTATAGTGCTAATAGTTCATGTCACAGAAGTGCCAAAAAGAATGATTAAACGTTACAAACGGGTTAAATAGCCTAGCTAGGTCCCCACTACACAACGAGGGAAGAGACCGTGAGTTTTCTGTACATTATTGCTCAAATATGGGGTTTTACAATATTATGAAAATTATTGCTTATTCTCAGATTAATTTATTGCCTATGATTAAATTTCTAAACAAAACATTGCGATATTTCTCCTGATACTGTTTATTTTCACTTAATTTGTGTGATATCTGGTTCTGACTATTTGTTGGTGTAAAGCTAACGACAATGATCAGATATCACTGTCAATCCTGCACACCAGTCATCATTTCAAATCATTCAAACAGAACGTTGGTGATGGCAGAGCACTGCTGAATAGCATTTTGTTGCCACAGTTAGGGTGCATGGGATGGCAATGACGGACGTTGTAAAAGGTTTGGAGTTCCGCAGCCCCCAAGAATGACATTACGATGAGAAAAGCATGCATTTGAAACATGGGTGCGAAACAGAAGACTCGTGACAAGAATAGAAACATTGTTCAGCGTGCAGGCATCTAAGAAGCAGTCGCCAGTGAAATCGACACGAAAACGCTCAGATGAACTTGGCACACCCGAAATTTTATGAAAAAAGATTTAGACATAAAACCATTTCGACCAGTCTGTTAACGAACTGAGTGACCCGATATGGACGCTCCGCACAGTGCTTGCGCTGCCCTAGTGTGAAGATTCCGTTCGGAACTTGGTCCTCAGTCAGCGGAATCGCGAAATTTTACCATAAGTGTATGCAAACCAAACACACCTGTTCGTCCTAACTTTACAGTAAAACATTGCTGCGCGTTTCCCGCTTCCTTTGTTGCTATTGGCTCCAGCATTTACTCTGAAACACCTGTAAACTCGACCGTTATTTTTACTATTTCATCGTCTGTTGCGTTCGTATTCTTTCATAAAAACATTAGCTACTGACAGCAATGCAAATCAAAATATATCATATATAACATAATTATTCCTTCACGCTTTAAGTAACAAAAATAAATAGAACGACGTTAAAATAACCGAGTGTGTTAATTTAATAAGCGGCACTACTTCACAACTAATTTGGGAATAAAGAGGCTGGTAGGCCAATCAAAATTATTTCCATACCTTTATCGACATCCACTATAAACTTATGATGAACAGAACTATATGTTTTCTTAACACGCAGTACCTAAACACGTTTCTGACACGTAAAAAGACATACGCAAAGTACTGACAATCGCCTCACCTGCCATAAACTCCGAGGCGCGTAGACTTTTTTAGATCCGGCATTTCCATTGCCTAGTGATCGCAATATCTCGTTCACATATGTGCGCAGTTTACCAAAGTTTCAAAAAACGTAACGTTTTGTTTAGGACTATGAACATCTTCCCTTTCTTTAAGAAAATTAAAGAATCCACTTGGGTCGGCATGGCCGGAAGTTTATTATTTTTTATGAGTTCTGTTAATGGGAAGTCATACGAAGACTATGACTATCCGCATCATATGGCAGTTGCAATTGTAATTACCATAATCCTATAAGATGGAGCCCCTCCCCAGTTTGCTATCAGTGTACATGAATGTTTTAATAAATGCGGATCGGAGACAGCATTAATCTGGCCACCAAGGGACCTTAACTTATCCACTCAAGAGTCAACAGAGCTACAGAACTGTGGGGCTACTATGACATAGGCATTCAGATATATCACAAAAGATTTTCTCTCGCCGAACAAGGCGTTGTATTCAGAGGCGGTTCTACCCTAAGTGCACATGTCCTTCCCATTTCAAAAGAAAAATATATTAATATTTTCTCCACTTTCTTTCTAAAATAGCTCCCTTTTCTTTAAACATCACTATGTAGCCTTACTGGAATGTCTGACAAGAACTGGCAACACAGTGATGATCACAAGTCTTTTGTGGATCACCAACGTGTTCTGTACTTGCTTCTTCAGGGCCTGAACAATGGCATATGGTTAGATATACCCTTATGGGCTAAGCGGCCACAGTGAATTTGTGACCACATATCTCCAAAAAGCACTCACTTTAGAAACCAGAACTTGCCATCTTACCATTAGCTGCCACAAAGATGAAATGATAAATTACTTACCCCTTCTTAACCATGTCAACTCACGGTGCTATACCATTAAATGAAGATCATTGCCAATTCGTCCTTGCCAGTGTGCTTCTCTGTTTTTTAATTCTTTGTAAAGTGGCTGGTGATAAAAATGTCAATTGTAATAACTTGCCTCATAAAGTAAAAATTTATTCTAATGTATAATAAATGTGTGCATCAATAAAGTGACCTGTAGTTTCATGCGTGAAACAATAATTAAAATACGTGAATAAATGTTATGAAGTTCACTCTAATGAAAGACAGTAAGATTGATAAGGTAAAATAGATGATTTTATCTCAAAAGTTCACAATTTGGGGTTTATGAGGTTCATGCAGGGTGCCACAATTGTAATTATAAAGTCTCACGTGACACTTATTTTAGAGTTTTTTTTAAATATTAATGCCCGTTTTTACTACTGAGGCACCAAAGGCAGATTTTAGAGGCTGTGAGCACCACTGGTTGTGTTATGATAACAATGTTGCTCATATGCCATTAGAATTTATTAAATATGTTCACACTAACTTCACTTATACAACATAGTGTAAGGATATTTAATAAAATCTAATAGGATATATTACCACCTCATTGTCTATGGCTTTCTAAGTACAATTTATGTAACTTGAAGTACTTATTGGAACTTGTATAGTGAAGCAAATTATATAATTAAGATTGAATGATTTAAGTCAAACTATACACTTTTATTGGCTCCACTTACTTGTTTATAATATAACTTGTTTCTCAGAACATCCCCTGCATCCTCAGCTAACTATTGACTGTTTGTAATTTGATAATTTGGGGACATATATACTGCTCTGGTAGAGGCATGATACTATTAAAGTTTATGTTTTCATCCCTGAAATGTCCCAGTTCATCAACCTGTCTCTATATTTATAAATGTAGATTTTCTTGTACGTTGCTAGCTTTGTGGCATCAGAGGGTCGTTGCTACCGCTGCCTCTCCTGTTGCTCTCGTCCAGTCTTTCCCTGTCACTTGTGTCTGCCACAAGTTCTTATCTGCCAGGATTTGAAGCTGGAACCAAAGCTCCAAGTCTGTTGAACTCTTCCAGCTCAGTCCTGCTTCTCACTCTGCCACTCACCACCAATTTGTCAAAAAGCAGGAAAGCATGAGATCGCTGCCTCCAGGCATAAACAAAATGTTTCTATGAGAAACTCCATTCCTGTCACACTCTCTCACTAAAATCTTCACTGTTAGTGACACCACAGCCCCTCAAACACTAAGCCACCTGAGGCACTTTGCCCTATAATTTAAAAGAAGCCAATTTGCAAATGATTGGCCTTGGTCTGCTCCCACTTCTGACCCTATGTGCTTGTACAATGTCATACTGCCCCACCTTAATTCCAAATAGCATGTCACACTATTGTCTCTGTCAGCTCCCAGCTCTCCTTCTCCTCCTCTTATCCCACACCATACAGCACAATATTGGTTCACCAGGTAGTCTACTTTCTTCTGCAGACTTCTTACATTATAGCCCATTTGCATCCAGGTTACCTCCAGCTCTTGAACCCGATCTATCACACCATTTACATGGATGACAAATTTTTCAACCATATTCTTTACTTTACCATTCAGCATCTCTCCCAGCTGGAAACTCCATCCCATCTTCTTCCTTATGTCCTCCATAGCTTTCCACTCCTTCTGCATTTTACAACTACTTGACCACAGAGTGCACTAAAATACATCCAACCACCACCACCACCACCACCACATCTAGTAACAAACTCAATTAAATAAAAGTGATTGAAGATGAGTAGGTATACATAAATGCTAAATTTTCATTGCATTATTTGTTTAGAGAATTCCAAATCCATGTTTTGAAGGCAATATTGAAACAGTGAATTTTATCACGTCTAAAGGCTATATCACCATCAGAAGAATTATTCAATTAGCTAGTACACTGATCAGAAAGAATCTAGCTTAATCTTAATGAATAAAAGTCAGTATTAATGTCCTGCAGAAAAGATGGAACAAACCAGATTTTCATCACAAGACCAGACCTCTATCTGCAGTGACACCTGAGCAAAGCACTTTCCAAACACCAGGCATTAAATTCTCTTATCACATGAAGGATAGAGTTAATGTGACTATTAAATTTATGAATGACATCAAGCACCTCAGCAAAGTATCCATAAAACCATTCTACTTGAAAGTATCACCTCTTTGCCACATATGCCTAGAAAACATTTGGACATATCTTATAAAAGAAGCTAACAGATCTTCCCACTGGTATATGTCCCAGCCAGAGTATAGTTCTATAAAGCAGAACTATGAATGAAGATGCTACTATGAAAACACTTTACAGAAATCTGGAATGATTTCTACGTTACAATGTCATGATATTGCAGGATTGGAGGCACTCAAAGTACAAACTGAGATGTGTGAATGCAAAGTTTTCACTGCAAGATAATGTCAATCAGGACCAAACTGTGAAAGATATTTACGATATCCTAAACTTAGGTATTCATTTTTTACACTAAACTCCACTTACTTACATAAAAGTAAGACATGTTTCGGGAGAATCTCTCCCATCTTCAGTTGCTCACTGAACTGCCATTACTCGAAACCAGGTTAGGTTTCCAGATGGAAACCTAACGGCAGTTCAGTGAGCAACTGAAGATGGGAGAGATTCTCCCGAAACACGTCTTACTTTTATGTAAGTTAAGTGGAGTTTAGTGTAAAAAATGAATACCTAAGTTTAGGATATATTACCACTCCAATGTCAACAGCTTCGTAAGTACAATATTTATATTGTACGATGTTTTGCAAACAAGTACATGAATCCTTGACAATCTGTTATGCAGGACTTCCTCTCAAATGGAAGATGCTTTCTTGTGTCAACACATCCACCAGCATATCCTCATATGGGTCATCATTGAGGTTCTCTCTATCCAATGAGCAAATGAATGATGTGGCTGGAAAGGAAATACAGTGCTAACACTCCAGGAACATTGTGAGTATCAGATGTAATGAACATTGTAACAATGAATCATGACCTATGTCAGGCCAAAAAATTATAGATTGCACCTCATATAAATAAAACATGACTGTGCAAACAAACAGGTACATTGTATTTGGTTTGTAATTCACATATGTAGCATACTGTTTACATATAACTGTTTTAAAAGAAAAACTGTCGCATTTCTTGCTCTTCTGCTGAACAATGTGTGTCTCATATACAGATCAAGTTATGCCTTTGCACCGGTTATTAAAAACTCAAGATGCTACAGAGCCCAAAACAACTACTGAGCTTTAGTTTTCCAGTAGCAATTAGATACAAACAAAACAAGATATTTCATATTTCTTTTTAGAATTGCACTGTCAATTTTCTGTATTGTTTAATTTTTACAGCTAGTTTCAGATGTTTATTACATTCTGTACACGTGCAAATTGTCCAAAATCAGCACACTTCGTAGTTGTCCTGATTATTTCTTACACTTGCCAATTGCTAATGTCAGATTATGACCGAGTGCAGATAGTTTATAAACTGTGGAGCCAGTTTGTAGAGCCTCCTGGACTCCATGGCTCTCTTGCACTTGACCTAGGCTGAGATGGTTTCCTCTGCCGTTCTTCAATTTCATCAAGCCACTCTTCAAATGCCTGTTCTGCCTCATAACACCTTTCCAATTCTCTCTCTGTCTTCTCTTGTTGTTTCTTCTCTTCAAAGAGTCTGTCACCAATGAAAACAATATTAGATCACTGATGATGCAAATTAATTTTAAAATAGAACTGAAAGACCATGTAGAAAAAAAGTCTTGACAATAGTGAGGGAAGTTGTAATCCAAATGTGCATATTAAAATATTTACAAGCAAATAGAAGCAATGATATGTTTACGGAATTTGGGAATCCACACAGTGAAACTTTTGTTAATCTTATTTTGATTTAAAGTAAAACACTAAAAATCATGTCGTCACATTAAAACTCTCTTTAAGTTTCACAAACACACCTTTAAAGAGAGTTTTAATGTGACGACATGATTTTTAGTGTTTTACTTTAAATCAAAATAAGAGAAGCAATGATATTAATTATTATTATTATTATTATTGTGAATCACAGTAAAGATATGTGAGTGAATCTTAAAGATTAATGACATAGTTTGGGGAAAGATGCTACCTTAGACACAAGTGTATGAATAGCATGAAACTGAATGAAAGTCTTCAATGTTGACCTCAAACAAACGTAATGGAAACAAACTTTCGAGCTGTTCAGGACATTTATTGAGTGTGAGTGATAATTTCTGAAATCACTACGGAAGTGTTCAATCAATCATTTTAGATGGCTTGAATTACCAAAAAGGCTCAGCAAGGTGAGATTCTTTAATTCTTACTGAGGATCAAAAGGCTACATGTGTAGGAGTGTCAGAGGCTTTTGGTTAAGGAGAAATGTTTCTGCATCAAATTGTAAACTGTGATGAAAATTGGGTACATCACTATACTCATGAGTTCAAGCAAGCATGAAGTTGAGGAAAAGAAAGGAATTTGCTTTCACTAATTTTCTTCATGAATGTCGAACAGTCAATGCAGTACATTACTGCCAGCTTCTGGTTTAGACAAAAGTGTTCATCAGCAAAAATGATGTCAACAATCAATTCAAAAAGTTCTTCTGAAAGACAACACCCATCCACTTTGACAAGGTAAAACTGAGGAAATCCACTAGACAGTATTAGTCTAGATATATTGCCTTATGGTTACCATAAGTTTGAACTGTTAAAAAAAACATTCAGAGGTAAGCGATGAAGGTGTGGAAACATTCATGCAGAACTGTCTGACGCTTCCTATCTGCTGGGAAAAATGTGTTTGTAAATTGCAGAGTTATGAAGAAAAATGATAGTATTTCATTTTGATCTAATGTTTTTTTCATCAATTTAGATTTTTTTTTTAATTTTCAAATTACATTTGCTTTTTGCATTTATACATTCATAAAATTTTGTAAAAACACTTTTAAAACTACACACACAATGACCCACAAATTCTATGTGAACCTTATACTTGTCAATAACATAATTATCCAGCTGTCACTGCTCAAATAAAAAATTCTTTACCTTGACTCTTCCTCTTTCCTTTTCAGTTGTTCATCTTTGGCTTTTTTCCAGGCTAGGAATGAAGCTTCAGCATTCCTTTTCCTCTCCTCCTGTTCTTCACTTTTCATTTTTTCCTTTTCCTGTTTTTTCCTGTTTTCTTCCAGGGTCTTAGCTCTCAAAGCCTCATCAGTCTTTTTTTTCCATATCTGAAAATGCTAATCAGACAAAAGCCATTATCTCTAAGCATTTGCAAATGAAAATTCAGTCCTTATGTGCACTTATTAAATCTTAGCTTACCATCTCACTTTCCTTTTCTTTTTCTCTTGATTTGGAATTTTTATCATTTTTTGTTTCTTTCTTTTGTTCTGTCTGTTTATTCTGCTTTAGAATTTTGTCTTTCTCCCTCTTCCATGCAGCAAAAGCTTCCTTTTCATCCTTCTGCTTTGATGCAAAGAATTTGTGTGCAGAGCTGCCAAAATAGATAAGGAACATAATACAATGCTGCAATATCTTACTATAAGGTTAAAGTCGTCAGAATGACACACAGATAGCAGCAGCAGTACAAAACCTGTTATACTACACTTTACATCTTCCCTAGCAATGTCATCGTTTAGTGAACCGCTGCAGCACATACAGGTAATTTTTGCAGTGCAGGGTCCTTTCCACAAAAGTACAAGATAATACATTACAAGTCCTTGTAGTATGGTTTAATACATTACATTAGTATAAGTCCTTGTAAAGTAGGACTTATTCTGTTCCACAAAAGAGAATAACACCTGTAATGCATTAATAAAAAGTTATAAGTGACATCATATAAGAGCAAGATGGAGGAACAGCTGTTTGTCACATGTCGTCATACTTTGAATTAGGTTATGTTCACACCTTAGTAACAAATTCATATTTTTTAATGTACAGAGTGGATTGTCATTCCTGCTAAATAGGTCATGGATTTTTTTCTCAGATATAATAATAATAATAATAATTTAAATACTTTATTATGCATTTGTCAATATTCAAGTGTAATAATCCACTTTGAGATGACAGTTCCATATGGCTACATTTAGGGGAATCAATTCCAATCATCAAGAGATGGTTGAAGAATTCAGCTTCTCAATTGTGCTGAGTCATTTATTTTATTGATTATTTATATTTATACAATTGTTTCTATTGCTTCCCAATCAATGTTTTCATTATAAGCAAAAAATTGGGAAAATGGTGTCCAGAGATTATTTTAAAAGAGATGAAGAATGAAAAGAAACTATTTTTGTGGCTTGTATCACGAACCTTAAAAAAACAAACTAATATGCATGAAAACAACTTTAACAGGAAAGAAGGACCTCTGAAATTGCTTCTGTATCTGTCTTTACAAAATACTAAGACAAAGAAACTACACGAACCAATCAGTAACCAACACCCCGGTGGAAACACCCATGAGCTCCAGCTTAGATCCAACCCCTTAGTCAAGCAAACCAATCAGAGCTCAATTCTATGTGCACCCACACTATTTCCACCAACAAGTCAGTCATTGCTTCATCTTCAAGAAGATTACTTCAAGCACACCACTGAAGATGTCCACACAGTCATGGACAAAACATCTGGGAATATGAAGGAGAAGAATCCCATTGGACCCTGGCCTTACAGCCTGAAGGATTCAGTTTACATAACTGACACTGGCCGTGAAAGCTTACATTACACAATCATCAGCACACTTTCCAAAACAAAATAAAGAGTAGAATTGCAACTACATTGTGAACTAAATTTTAGATCTTGCATCATGTCCATACACATATTGGACTTGCATTAATTATGCTCGCCAGTAGTGTTTTTTAAAACTATGCTGTGTATCGAGTACTGTTATTTTATATGAAAAAACTGATTTTTCCATTGTATTCCACAACACAAAATTAGGTAAATCCTATATTTATTAGCTCTGAGTGTAATTGATTTGATACCTTTAAAATTATTAACATGCATCCACATTGTATTGTATGCATGTGTGTTAGTATTGTGTACCTAGGAAATGTGATGCAACAGAGAAGAACAGTTTTTTTCACCAAATTCAGCTCCCCAAACTTATGCAGGGTGATTATATTTTAAACCAATACAGAAAAAAAGTTGAAATTTGTTGACTATAGTGTAGTCAATTAGTAATTCCTTTAGTGTCCAAGAGATGATGCCATGATCTCTCTTGCAGTTGAAACCGACTACTGAACACTAGACTTCTGTCTACTGATTTGATTTTGATATTTGATTGTAGATCCATTATCTAAGTCTCATTCACAGTTATAAGCTGACATACAAAATCAGTTCAGTTGCTATTAAAATACTCCAAACACTGTAGCAATCTTTTTGATCTGTCATTAGCAATTGCAGCTAATGCTAAGTTTTATCATAGGCAATTCTTTATATTTTATATAACATATAAGAATTATAACCTCCGTAATTTCACACATATTAACTTGCTGGTTATCTAATTACTTATTATGTGTTTGTTTAATGAATTAATCTGCTGTTGTTGCACTTTTTGGACATCCTTCACAGAGGTCATCTTCAAGGCTAGTAGGGCTAAGTTTAAATTAAATGGAGAAAAATTTCCATAAACTTTTAAAATTTTTTTTTGTATAACTTTCCTTTGGTATTATACAATTTTTTACAAAGTACTTCAGCACTGCAAGATAACTAACTATATATACTCACAATATGTTTCTGCTTTAGAAAAATGTATTAATAAACTATATAAAACAACTTAATAAGTTCAAGTGAGAGCTTAAAACAGATGTACTTAGAGAGAAAAAAAATTATCTTCGCAATTGCATGGCCATCTATTAAGATGTTGCGCTGTACATTTTACAGATTTACTTTTGAGGTTATTGTTGTTTGGAAGATCAAAATGATCTAAATTTACCTTGCATTAAATTCAACCCCAGTTAAATTTTAGCCAAACTGATGATGAGAATGAAATGTTCTCGAAACCAGTTATATATAGTCTGACAAATAAGTGAAGCATTAAGAGTGTGTAGTTCAACTAAATCATACAATAATATTAATTATATTTAGTGCAAGTTCTGATTTACATTTTAATTTTTAAATTTACCTTGTTTTTGTTTATGAATATATTTTTCCATTCTGTTAATTCTATGGGGTTTTGAATAGCTTTTAAGAGTTTTGGTTCTTTTTGGAACCTGTTTGTGTGTGTGGTTTTTTTTTTTTTTGTGCCAGAAATGGTATGCTATCGATTTTCAGTCTTTACAACAATCAGGTATTATGAAATCAGTTGCAAAGTTGCAATATGAAATATGTAGGCAATACTTGAAGAAATATTGCCCAACAGTTTAATAAACACATGAGAAATTAAATATATCCAAAAACATATAGAATTAACAGGGTGAGAAAATATATTCATTAAAAAAAATGTTTAAAACATTTCTTATGGTTTCACTTAAATGAGATTTACTCCGGACACATGTTTCGTGGAACTATCGTCCAAATAATCAGCTGTTAAAAGGACTGTTGGATCATTCGTAGGAGATGGGAGGTAGGTATCTGGGTTGACTCTGGTGGTCTAGTTATAAACTTAAATTGCTGTCTGCTACTGAGATGTCAAAATTCACAGGGTTATGCTCCTGTTTTTTATATAAATCTTTTCCCATAAGTTTAGTTCTTTTGGTTGTTCGACAGTTTTTAATAACTTGATGCCTTTTTCTATTACATGATTTTCATTCCAAAAATGTGCTGCCACAGCTGATTTATCCATTTGTTACATCAGTCACATCAACACCAGTCACATTTGTTTTGCTTTCATCCCTTCAAGACACCAATAGGGATGGTCGATCATCTTCAAGCATCTGGAATGCCAGGTTGCAGTTAAGGGATGTCCAATTCCTGTACTTCCACCCGACATTTTCCAGTTTTGATCTTGTGTGCTTGCAGTTGAAAAGAGCAACTCATTTTTAGGACATGGACTTCTTAAAGAATATAGATGAAACAGGAAAATTGTTGAAGTTTTGTTTGGATATGAGTGTATTGACATGTTCCTTGTTAGAATTACATCAGATTCATAACCTGAGAATTAAGATTTAACAAACATAATCCCACAGGTGATCAAATGACCCAGACATGCTTGTCCAGTTCAAATGCTGGATATGATAAAGTTGTGGAACACATTGAGAAATTATATTAAGAAGCAAAAAATAATGGCACAGTAGTTTCAAATGAGTGTCTCCTGGAGGTTTACTACCATTGGTTTGCTTAGAAAACAAATAATGTCAATACTTTTTTTTGAGCATACCTTGTTGAGAATAATTGCCCTATAATGACTATGTATTTACATTAAATTATAGTAGTGAGAGATTTGGTATTAGAATTAATTGTATAGAAAATTTGGATTTTTTAGTTAATCTGAATTTTAGTTAAGCAATACTTGTATAACTAGGGCCTCCTATAATTCTTTTGATGAACTGCTCACATTTTTCCATGAGCTCACAACAGCAATGAGGTTTACATACCTAGCAGACAACTTTTGTTCCTTTTTCTTCAGTAGCTCCTTGTTTTTAAGTGCTACCCACTTCTTGAAATTTTCCTCTGCCTTTTGCTTTTGCTCAAGATTAACCTTAAAACAAAAACATTGACATGATGTGAGATGTGCTTGATATCAACATCTTACTAAATTAAAGTATAAAACTCAAAACTTAAGGCATATTCATAGATTTCACATTAATTCAGACTACCTACATGCTAATTTAACCTAACTAAAGTCAAACAAAACTAAAATTATAATGTTCATAGAAACTAAATAATGTAGTACTAAGTTAGGCCCTGGATCATCTTATAAAAACATTACATAGTACTGAAACTTGCTTCTACACATGCATACACTCATAGCTGTTCTCTTTCTTGTTTTGTTTACAAACATAGAAATCAATAAAGAGAAACATTCATGCAACTGAGAAAGAGAAAGCATTGCTTTCCATAAGATAAAAAAGGATAGATGGCCTCCATAGCCTAGTGATAGCTTTTGGGACTACTAATCCGGAGACCCAGGGTTATAACTCCCAATGAGGTCAAGCTGTGTTCATGAGGTTTTTTTGTTTTTTCCTTACCCTGAGAAGATGAACCCACATAGCTTTAAAGTGTCAAGGACTCCGAGCTCATTTATGGCATTATTAATTTACATTATTCATCCCTTCACACTTGCACCTATAGACCCACAATTGACAGATGTTGAAAGAAGACCAATGCAGTTAAAGAGAGAGACAGAGATTGACAGTAGTAAAAAATAAAAATATATCCATGAATTAAATATATAGGAGGAAGACAATGTTCTTCTTTAGAATTTGTTATGGTAAAGTAAGTGCAATGTATGGTGCCAATAACCTATAATCATTTTTGTAATATATTTTTAGGATACATTACAAATGTTTTATACTATTTACATATACTTTCAACATTACATACAAAAGAAATTTCAAAAGGTAAAGGCAGTTTTAACTCTTATTTCTTCATGGCTTGATGTAGCAATTTACTGATGAAAACCCAGGGTAAGGTGACATAATGACACAAATCTAAGCTAACTACAGCTCAGAGTTAAGTTAAATGTATTCGTTTCTTTGCCACTTAAAGAAAATGATGTAGGTTATGTATATAAGCTGTTGTAACAGAAATAGTTAAATAATTTTAATTAATTGTATTTACAAAGCTGTAGACAATGGAGTGGTAATATATCTTACACTATGTATTAAACAATTCACATTAACTCCACTTACTTATATAACACTAGGATATGTTTTGGGGGCCTTTACTCTCATCATCAGCTGTTGACCAACTATTCGATTTGCTGGCTCGATCCCAAGGTGCTTCTGTGGTGGTCTCTGATGGTTCCAGGAGGAACTTGCTGAGCTCATTCATGGGTGGAACATAAAAATTCATTAGGTTTTTCTCATTTTTAGGATGAAATTTTTTTCCCAAGTTGATAACTCCATTGGGTTGTGAAGTTCTTTTAGCAATTTAGCATCTGGTTTAATTGCATGATTTTTGGTTCAAAAGTGAGCGGCCGCTGCTGATTTATTAATATGCTTAAAACTAATATTTCTAAAGCGTTCTTTTCTCAAAATTTCTCTTCTTTCCTGATATATCCCTAATCACACTCTGCACATTTGATTTCATAAACTCGTATGTTGGATTGCATGTGAAACTTTTGAATTTATGTCTTTCCTTGATATTCTTCAGGGTGGAAACCTCTCTTATAGATTTTAGTCTTTTAAATTTATTCATAATTGTTATTACTGTGTCTTTGTTGAAACCATTAATTATTGCTGTAAAACCCTGAACCTAATAACAAAGGACTGTTAGGATTGGTCTTAATTAATATTGACAAGCTGTGGCTGGTTACTTTCATTGCATATAACTTAGGATGAACCAGCTCTATCAATCGCTCTCCCATTTTCTGTGGTAAACCTATATTTATTCCTGAAAGATACATTATTATGTTTTCTAAATATATCCACTTCAACAAAAACATTTTCCTCTGTCATCTCATTTCACGAATTCTACATTACATATATAAAAAACACACACAACTCCATAGTTATCCATTTAATTCTTTAATCTTCCACCCCTTAAACTAAAATTTAAGCCAAACTATGGGATTTAATTTAAGAAGGACAGGAGGGACAATTTATAACTCCTATATAGACCCATCAGCCTATTACCAAACTCTAAGATACTAACCAAGAGATTAAAAAAAATACTGGATGAGAACCAGCCGCTGGAACAAGTACGATTCCGAGTGGGCTACAGCAAGGCAGACCATTTCAGACAGTGAATCAAATTCTAAAAAGGTAACCGAATACAATATAAAAATGAACTTAGCATTCATAGACTACAATAAAGCTTTCAACTCGGCAGAACACACAAGCAACCTGCAAGCAATGTCAAAACAAGGAATTGGTCTGAAATATATCAACATTATAACCAAATACTTCAGCAAAAACCATGGAAATATAATGACAGAAGAAAGAGAAGGAAAATCTCTCCTATTAGGAAGAGGCATAAAGCAGAGTGATCCCATTTCACCAAAACTCTTCATATTGGTATTGGGGGATACTTTTCGAAATCTGAAATGGGATAATTCAGGTGTAACATCAATGGCAGAAGAATATCCAACCTGAGATTCCCAGATGACATAACATTATTCAATAACTCAATCGAGAATTGCAAGAAATGATCAACAAACTAACAAACAGACAAAACACATAAGCCTAACAATGAACAACTCAAAAACAAAGGTAATGATTAATTCACAGAAATTCCAATATGACTACAGGACAAAAATTTACAATGTATCTTAGAATATATTTACTTAGGCCAATGAGTTGCATTCAAGGATAGCACAAATAAGGAGGTAAAAAGAAGAATAACAATGGTTTGGAAGGTTTTCTGAGATCTAAAGTTCATATTGTTAGAAAAAATCAACAACGGCTCAAATTTGAGAAACTAGAGACTTGCATATTCCCAGCTCTGCTATACAGCTGCCAAACTTGGTCATTCATAGAGAAACATTGATCAACCATCCAGACATGCTAGAGAAAGTTGCAGAGGGCAATATTGGGCATCACTCTAAAAAACAAAATCACAAACAAAGCACTATAGAAGCTCGCTAATATCTCAGATGGGACAGAAATGGCAATGTCAATGAAGTGGAAGTGGGCAGGACACTTGGCAAGACTACACCAGTCACCATGTAGGACCCTAACATAGCGAAGAGAAGCTGGAGAAGACCAAGATTTAGATGGGTGGAAATGTTTGGGAAGATAACGAGCAAATAATGGTCAGGAAAAGCAAAACACACAATATTGTTAAAGGAACTAAAAAGAATATGGTAGAAGTGTAGGAAAATTTGTATTATATTCAAAATAATAAGTGTAATTAGTGTAAAAATGTGTGAAATTAATGTTATAATGTGTGTAATTAATGCGTAATGGATAATTTCAAGTATTTCACTCGCCTAGTCTGACTCACCAAGCGATTAAATGAGTCATCTCTATAAAGGGGCCCTTTCACCCTGGCATAGAAGGCCTTTGTCCTACATGGGACAGCACAGCTAAATTCATTCATTCATGGTGTTTAATATTTGGACAAGTGCAAGTTTAAATTTTGAATACGAAAAAAATTAGTATGTTGTTAATCCACCAGAAGTCACTAGTTGGTCTGTACCAACAATATCTATGAATATGGCTCTTAGTGACACACTAGCAAGCACTGGTACCTGCTGTTAGACTTTTATGATATTTCTCATACTTCCATAATGTTGATGGCCAGAATGATATATTTTACACCTTCTGCAACATCAGTACAACAGTTACCTTTTCTTTCTTTTCCTCAAGCTGCTTTTCTTTTTCCCTATGACTCTTTGTTATTTTCCTTGCTTTCTCTAATTTTTGAAAATACCATTCCTCATATGCAGCCCTTGCCAGCATTTCACGGCTCATCTCACCTGAAACAAGACTTCATGTGTATCAGTAATTCAGAGAGTAGTAGTGGTAATAGTTGTAAGTTAGTGGGGTTGCAGTTTGTAACTCTATACTTGAAAAACCTTGTTTAAAAACAGAACATGTTTCAAAAACTCGGCTGAAGTCATCCAGTGGTTGCAAAGATGAATTTATTCTGGTTGTCCAATGATAAAATTTTGAAATCCATTATTCAGTTCTTGTTTTAAATGATGAGGATCCTTTCCCATTCTATTAATACATTGATAACAGGTGACACAATTCACACATTTACATACTAAGTATGGAGGATAGATGATACAAATGTACATTTTAACATGTGCTTGGTTTCCACTTGCTATACATTTCTTATATGTATCTCAGACATGATGTTGAAGCACAGGTATGCTCTAGAAACTGCCTCGGTTGGCCGAGGTCATTAACGCTCAGACTTGTGAGTGGGAGGTCTGGGGTTTGAATCCTGCCAGGACTGTCCTCCCTGATTGAGTTTTTTTCCAGGTTTTCCTCACTCCTCATAAACAGCAACAGCTTAGGCCCGGAACGTTTCCTTCCTTAAAATATCCTTTCCCAACATATTTCATTTCATCTAATGTATCATCAGTGTTCAATCCTGTAGTGCTTCAGTAGTTAAAACGGGTGTTAAATACTATTTAAAAATAAAAAAATTAAAAATGCTTTGAGTGTTTATTCAAGGTTGAAAATTTTATTGGTACTTAGTC
Organism: Metallyticus violacea; assembly: GCA_030762175.1. Classification (NCBI taxonomy): domain Eukaryota; kingdom Metazoa; phylum Arthropoda; class Insecta; order Mantodea; family Metallyticidae; genus Metallyticus; species Metallyticus violacea. The sequence goes on along the minus strand of CM060845.1, from coordinate 14,075,908 downwards.
ATGAATAGCAAAAACATAATACAGAAAAAGGATCTTTTGTTTGCCTTCATAGCTAAGACTTTTAATCAGCAGTCAAGTGATCACAATGGTGACAGTAGAATTCAATTACAAAGCAAATAAATTTGCCACTTCTTGCAGAACTAACACTTTATCTGACATTTCTTTTTTTGTGCATGTGCGTGCGTGAGAGAGAGAGAGAGTAATGGTGAAAGTGACGTTTCTGTGATTAGAGTTAGGCAAAACAAAACTGTACATACTAGTTTCAATGACAGTGACAATTAAAATAATAACAATGATGTGGGGTCAACCATAAAGATAAAAAAAAACATGTACCACCTCCTTAAGGAAATCCAGGGATAAATCAACCCTTTGATCCAACATAAGTATCAGAAACAAAAGCATTCTTTTGCAGAGATAACATATTTGAAATGCTTGTGGGAAACTACAGGCCATATCAAAAGTTTTAGGACACCTGCATAAATCAACTAAATGTATTCTGACTTTAAACTATTTTCTCCAGCAGCCTGGATTTAATAATAATAATAATAATAATAATAATAATAATAATAATAATAATAATAATAATAAATGGGGGCTTTTTAAGAGGTACAATTAATTAAAAGAATTATGTACAAGTAACTATTTTTTCATAAGTTATGGTATTTCTTCACTTTTAGAAAATTTGCAAAAACTATTATCCTTTTGGGGGGGGGGGATATAGCCATGAAAATATATGGGGTACAAACATAATTTTTCTGAAGATAAACAGACATATTAAGTAACATTTATAATATTACTATCATATGCTGGCTTATAAAAAAATGACACAAAGTTCATTAAGTCACTACAAATTAGAAAAAATGAATTTGAATTAGCACTATTGGATCTATGTTTAAATTGCATGTTGAAAGAACCAGCAAAGTCAGAGCAGTGCCTGTTTATAGTGTACAACATATTACAGTGTACGATGGATTATAAGGACACTGTACCAACTTTGCTGGTTCTTTCAACATGCAATTTAAACAAAGATCCAATAGTGCGAATTCAAGCTAGTTTTTTTCCAATTTGTTGCAAAGTAATAAATATTGTGTCAATTTTTTATAAGGCAGTATATGACAGTAATATTATAAATGTTCCTTATATATGTGTGTTCATCTTTGGGAAAATAATGTTTCTACCCCATATGTTTTCATGGCTATATCCCCACAAAAATAAAAAAAAAATAATAGTTTTTGCAAATTTTCTAAAAGTGAAGAAATGCCATAACTTATGAAAAAGTAATGACCTTTAATTATTTTTTCAAATGTACCTCTTAATAAGGCAATTTTTTTTGACGAAACACAAGGCTGCTGGACAAAATACTTTAAGGAAGAATGTATTTAGTTGATATATGCAGGTGTCCTTAAACTTTTGGTAGGGACTGTAATTGTTATTTTTTAAAATCAAAAAAGTATGATAAGAAGTAAAAAGGATTGAAAATGACCAGATGTCAATGTAGCAGAAATTATTATTTTTTTTTGCAATAAATATTCTAATGGGCAAGTAAAATAATATAAACTATAAGTTACTGTTCTACAAGTCCATTTTTAGATACTCCCATTTTCAGAAATATGAGCTGCAATAGGTTTGAAGGTGCTTACATTTCAATAACAATAAATAAATACACTTTTCCAAATTCAGCCTTCATATGAAAATTTTCTTGAGACATTTCAAACATTTATTTATAAATATTGTACTTACGAAGCTGTTGACAATGGAGTGGCAATCTAACCTCAACTCATGTATTCACATTTCTTACACTATACTCCATTCACTTACATAAAAGTAATACGTGTTTTGGGAGAATCTCTCCCATCTTCAGTTGCTCACCGAACCTCCGTTACTCGAAACTATGGCTGGACAAACGAATGTTTCTGTGGTGGCCTCTGTTGGTTGAAGTAGAAAGTCGCTGAGCTCATCTATGGGAGGAAACTCGAAATTCATTTGGTTTTTTCTATTTTTTAATATGAAAATTTTTTTCCCAAGTGGATAACTCCAATGGGCTGTGAAGATGTTTCAGCAATTTTATTCCCGGTTTTATTTCATGGTTTTTGGTCCAAAAGTGAGCTGCTACTGCTGATTTATCCACCTGTTTAAAGCGGATATTTCTAAAATGTTCCTTCCTCCGAATTTCCAAATTTCTGTTTGTTTTGCCTATGTAACTCTGTTCACAATCTGCACATTTTATTTTGCAAATTCCTGATTTTTGTTCTGCTGGTATGGAGTCTTTTACTGTGCAACCTAATAAATTCTTGATGTTGTATCTGTTCTTTGGGGCTAACATTATTCCATGTTCTTTGAAGATTTTCTTGAGCTTGTTATGGTACATTTGATGGTAGGTGAAACTTTTGAATTTGTATTCTTCATTTGTGTTTTTCAGTGTGGAAACTTCCCTCATCTCTTTTTGTCTTTTTGATTTATTGATAATTTTTATCACTGTGTCCTTATTGAAACCATTCATTATAGCTGTGTGTATTATTTGTTTGTATTCCATTTTGTACTCTGCTTGTGTGAGTGGAATATTCATCAATCTGTGTGCCAAACTGTAAAAAATTGCATATTTATGTGGAATGGAGTTATAACTCTCATTTTTTATGTAGTTTTCTGTGTGTGTTTCTTTTCTGTAAATTCCAAAATTCAAACCATCTCCATTTCTTATAATTTTTAAATCTAGAAATGGTAGCCACCCATTTTTTTCTTCTTCTATAGTAAATTGTATGGATTTATGTTGCAAATTAAGAAGTTTCAGGGCATCTGTTGAGAGTTTTTTCGGTATTATTGCAAAAATATCATTCACATACCTATACCATGATTTGAAAATTAAAGGGAAGGCTTTTGTGATGTGTATTTCAAAAGAGTTCATGAATAATTCTGCTAGAAAAGGTGACAAAGGGCCTGAAACTTGTTGGTAATATTTTTGGTTCAAGCTGAAGTAATTTTGTTGAATGCAGATATTAGTAAGCTTTAATTGGTCTTCTATTTCTTCTGTTTTTAAATTTATTGATGTTAACCATTTCTTAAGCATAAGAATGAGTTTCTCTGTAGGTATGCTCGGAAATAAGGCTTTTACATCAAATGAAACCATTATATCTTCAGCCGTAATTCTGCTATTTTCAAGTTTTTTAACTTGGTCAACTGAATTTTTAATGCTCAAACTTTGGAATCTCTTAAAAGAATTGAAGGCTTTGATCAATTTTTTTGCTACCTGGTATGTGGGTGAATTGATATTGTTTATTATTGGTCTCATGCTGTTATCATTTTTATGTAACTTAGGTAGTGCATAAAGCCTGGGTAGTACTGGATTACTCTGTGTGATATTTTGTTTTACAGTAGTGGATAGTGTTTTGACATTATTTAATGTTTTGTATAACATTTTTTTGCATTTATTGAGAGGATTCTTTTTCAATTGGTTTGTAGTCTTTTCCTTTTAACATAATTTCAACCTTATTTATGTATTCATTTTCGTCTAAAATGGCTATTTTATTACCTTTATCTGCTTTTATGTATATTACTGGTTTTTCTTTTAGTTGTTTTGTCATTCTGTAGTTTATTGATTTCTTTCGGTTTTTTATGTTCTCTAAAACTTTTTTGCATTTGCTTTTGACGAATGATTTTTCCCTTTCGTTTAGTTGTTGGGTGGCTATGTTAATGTTGGCTATGTAATCTCCTATATTATCTGAGAAATCTATACAAGTTTTTAAGCCTTTGTTTAGGAGATTGATTTCATTTTCGGAAAATGCGGCACTTGAAAGATTAACTACTTTATCTGTTGTGTGCGCGCGTGAGGGTGGGACCATTTTTATTTGGTGTTTCTGTAAGTTCTGGAGTTTCTTTTTCAATTTTTGGTTTTTGTTTATCATTTGTACACTTAAATTTTGATGTAGACGGTGTTGTAAATTTTCCCATAGGTGAAATCCTAGTTTTTTTGTTAGTTTTAAATACAGATCGTAAATATTTACATCTATTTCATGTAGTTTTTTATAGTGTAAGTTCTTTTCAGTTTCAATTACCCTTATTTCTGCTGCCTTCTGGTGTATGCTATTGTTGGTATTAACAGTTTTCCTCACAAATATAGGTGTGACGTTTCTTTTCAGGCATAATTTCAGGAAGTTAATGTTAGCGGCAATGTGTCTTTTCCTGATTTGTAATTTTATATATGTTTTAATCTCTTGTTTTGTCTTGTTCAGATTTACATTGTAAGTTGTGAAATTGTCCGTGTCTGTATTAGCCATTTTTTCTTAACCGACAAGTGTTCAATTTTGCTTCTAGACTTGTTTGTCTCGTATATAAATATTGTACTTACGAAGCTGTTGACAATGGAGTGGCAATCTAACCTCAACTCATGTATTCACATTTCTTACACTATACTCCATTCACTTACATAAAAGTAAGACGTGTTTCAGGAGAATCTCTCCCATCTTCATTTGCTCATTGAACACAAGTTCAAGAAAATCTTCAAAGAACATGGAATAATGTTAGCCCCGAAGAACAGATACAACATCAAAAATTTATTAGGTTGCACAGTAAAAGACTCCATACCACCAGAACAAAAATCAGGAATTTATGAAATAAAATGTGCAGATTGTGAACAGAGCTACATAGGCAAAACAAACAGAAATTTGGAAATTCGGAGGAAGGAACATTTTAGAAATATCTGCTTTAAACAGGTGGATAAATCAGCAGTAGCGACTCACTTTTGGACCAAAAACCATGAAATAAAACCGGGAATAAAATTGCTGAAACATCTTCACAGCCCATTGGAGTTATCCACTTGGAAAAAAATTTTCATATTAAAAAATAGAAAAAACCTAACAAATTTCGAGTTTCCTCCCATAGATGAGCTCAGCGACTTCCTACTTCAACCAACAGAGGCCACCACAGAAACATTCGTTTATCCAGCCATAGTTTCGAGTAATGGAGGTTCAGTGAGCAACTGAAGATGGGAGAGATTCTCCCAAAAGGCGTCTTTTATGTAAGTGAATGGAGTATAGTGTAAGAAATGTGAATACATGAGTTGAGGTTATTTATTTATAAGTCACAACAATAATAATACTCTTTGGATGAAGTTATTCATTCCTTGGAGGAAAGACTTTCAGGTGAACAGACATTTTGATTGAATTTTTTTTCAGCACCTTACAGAAGAGAAATATATGGGTGGTTTCAACAGGATTCTTCAAAGGAAGTGTTTGAAGATAAGAATGATTAAAGCTAGTATATGGCCCTCTTGTTCATCAGATTTAACAATGTGTGATTTTTATCTGTGGGGTTGGCTGAAAGACAAGAGTTTATAAAACAAACCCTCACACGTAGGAGGAACTAAAAGAAAATATCACAAATGAAAACGAACATTACAGGACTGAACTTAAATATGTGAATCAGAGTGTGTTTTTCTGATACAATACTTGTTTGGGCAAAGGAGAACAACATTTCCAGCATCTTCTATGAGGTAAGATTTTATATACATTTTTGGTGTGAAGTTAAAAGTATATTCTCTGCTGGTAATCAAAACACTACTAGAGCAGAAGAGTTTTTATATGAAAGTCCAGTACATACCTTAGCTGACAACGTAGCAGGACTGAGATTACACATGACTGGATGCAGCCTGTAGCATGCTGCGTCTCCATATTTGTTTTGTGTCTAATTTAGTTAATGTCTGTTTTTAAATGTGGAATCACACCCATTGTGAAACTGTATGCATCATTTTGAATAATCCTTGCAGCAGTGAATTAAAATTAATGCCTATGATATATCATTTGCCAGAATGCCATCAGGAATGGTCAGCTAAATACAAATGTACTTAATTTGGCTATATTAAATTAAAAGTGGTGAATTATGAATGAACTGCCACAATGTGCATGTGCTGGAGTGGAATTTTATTAAAAATGCAGTGTTCCAGTGTAATACAGTCAAAATCACCTCTTACTACAACATTTACAAAAGGAGATAACTCAATAACCCTGATAAAAAAAGACAGATTTGATCTCTCAGTCACACAATAGCATTCATGTGTTCCATATATCACTAAAATCTTCCAAAAAACATTCAAGAACAGGTTGATAAATTTCCAGCCTCACAAGGAAAGAATAGGAAAAATTTGGTGATGCCAATTTATTTTTCAACTAAGTCCTGCACACCATCACACCAATAAGCATGATAAACTAATTTGTATAACCAATTCAAATGATTTGGAGTCCAAGCATATGTTTACATCACTGTAAAGCTGCCTTCCTTTCAGGAGGTTTCAGAACAGAAAGAAATCTACTAGAGATAAATCCATTGAATATGGCAGATGATGGACTAGTTTGAACACTAGATTGTATATAGTTTCTAGCATTATGAAGGCTGTGTGCACAGGTGCATTGTCTTGATGCACAGAATTCTGTGCACATATAGGCATTCCCCTCAAATGAACACAATTTCAAATTAATCATTAACGGTTAAAGATATAATGAAACACAAAGTGTCATCTGAAAGGAAAATGCACCAAGTTTTGTTGAAATAAATCAACACATCTCTATGTGTATCCCTGCAGTTACAATGATGATATGAAGTTGGTAGATATTCCCTGCCATGTTTTTGAGTTGCGCTGAAAATGACTGCTATGATACGCTCCCGAAGGAGAGGAAAAAATCTAGTCCAGGGTACTGTGGACATTTTTGTACTAATGGGGAGGTGTACCATCTTACTGAAAATGAATATCAGGCTGTAAGTGTTGGATTTCAGGTAACAAGGCTTGTTGTTTGGTTGCACATGTTGCACTAACTGCAATTTGTATGCATACAATTTTAGTCAGAAATGGACAATTAGTCAGTGAAGTATTGTTGTTGGAATTTTAAACTGACATTATGCTTGCCTGAGTGACTAATGGGGGCTCCTTTTGAGGTCTGTCTGAACATTTCCCACTATCATATCCAATATTTTATGGCTTCCACCATGCCTCTTTCACACACTTCCAGTAAAAAAAATCTACAATATATAAAATATTTTAAAATGCTTAAAAAACCTTTGTGGCCTCATTCTTAATGAACAAGGAAATAGACCGAGTTAAAAACATTTAAAATATTAATATAATAATAAAATACTCTTAACGTTCCACTCTCAAAATTTAAAAATTCAGGATATGTTTCCTGAGACCTTTGCTGACATTGTCAACTGTTAAACAATTGGCAGATCATGCTAGGTTTAAAGGATAGGTGACTGTGAGGACTCTGGCAGTCTGTTGATGAACTTATACAGAATATTGCCTGCTTTTGGAATATCGAAATTCATGAGTTTATGTTCATATTTCTTTTTGAAAATCTTTTCCCATGTGTCAAGTTCCTTGGGATGTTGAACAGCTTTTAATAAAGTGATGCCTTTTTCTATTTGGTGATGTCATTCCAAAAATGTGATGCTACGGCCGATTTTGCTATCTATTTATAATGAATATTTCTCCAGTGTTCCTATATTTCTCTTGGTCTTGCCTATGTATGTTTTTTCACAGTCTTTACAATTGATCTGGTACATACCTGATTTTTCTTCTTTGGGTCTGGAATCTGCTTTATTTAACTTCAATAATTTGCCAACACTGTATCTCTCTTGGGATGCTAATGTGATGTTATACTGTTTGAAATTTTTTTTAAAAATTTATTATTAGTTTGTGGGCGGTAGGTGAGCTTTTTGTAAGTTTTTTCTTTTGATAAGGCAGTCAGGGTAGTAATTTGTTTAATTTTCTTTTGATTTAGGAATCTTTTAATTTTGTGATCAATCATCTGTTTTTTAACCCATTAGAAATGGCTGTTTCTATTATTATATATTTCATATCCATCTTTGTTAAGTGGCACATTAACTAATCTGAATACCATGCTGTTGAAAGCTGCTTCCTTATGAGATCTTGGGTTAAAACTATAGGCCTTAATATAATTGTCAGTGTGTGTATTCTTTCTGTGAATGCCAAATTCTAGTTTGTTTTTACTTTTTATTATCTTCAAATCCAGAAATGGTAATATGTTGTTGGTTTCAATTTCTATATTGAATTTAATTGTGGGCTCCTGCAGGTTTAATAGTTTCAGTGTATCTTCTACATATCTCTTTTGTTCAATAGCAAATATATCATCTACATATCTAAACCAGATCTTGAAGATGTAGGGGAAGGCTTTAGTGATATGTGTTTAAAAAAAAACTCGTACATGAGTCAGCTAGGAAAGGTGAAAGAGGGCTGCACATTCTCTTTTAAACTGATTTTTGTTTGAAAAATTTTCCTTCAAATGTGAAAAAGGCTTGATTTAAGCATAGTTTGATTAATACATTCCTTGATATGTGTCTCTGTTAGATGGGAAGATTGTAACTATTTTCTTAGAAAAGTTAATGATTTATTTTGTGGTATGCTGGGAAAAACAGCTTTGACATCAAATGAAATCAAAGTGTCATTGGGAGACAATTTATAATTGTTAATTTTATTAATGAGATCCATAGAGTTCTTCAAGCTTAAACTGTCAAACTTAGGAAATGCGCTAAACTTTGAGGACTACCAGTTAGCTAAGTGATAACAAAGAGTGTTAATGTTATTAATAATTGGTCTCATGCTTTTCCCAGATTTGTGAATTTTTGGTAGGTTGAAAATCCTGGCTAAAGATGCATTGTGTACTTTGATTTTATAAAAGTCGGGTTTTGAGAATAAGGTACTACTTTTTAAGATTTCTTCTATTGATTTTTTGCATTTATTTAAAGTGTCTGATTTAACTTCAATGAATTTGTCACTGTTTAATAGCTCTTGCATTCTTTGTCCAAAATCACAATTTTGTTTCCTTTATCAGCCTTGATATAAACTACATCTTTATTTATTTATTATGATTATTGCGTGATTGAGTCACACTAACATTCAATTAACAATTAACAATTTTGTTACATCTTTATTGTTAAAAGATTCAATAAAACTTGGATGAAAACTAGAACTTCAGTTTCTTGTAATACATTGAATAATAATCTCTTCTGAGTCGGAATATTAGAACACACTTTATGATTTCACTTAAATGAAACCATATCTTAACTTAAGCGAAACCATAAAGAGAGTTCTAATATTCCGACTCAGAAGAGATTATTAGTGCTTGTTTCACTGTGTTCGATTCCAAATTGAATTAATATTGAAAATATTGAAAGATGTTTTCCTAACAAAAGTTTTATCTATTAAATTGAGGTTTTCAGTGGCTAGTTCAATATCTGCTATATATTCTTCTAAATTAGATGAAAAAATGATACAATTATTGATCCTTTCCTTCAGTAATTTTACTTCATTTGTGTTAAATCTTTCTTTGTAGAGATTGGCTACTATGAGGTGAGATTTTGGGATGATTTTGGTCTTATCTACTGTTTTTTTTATGTAATTTGTTGAATTTCTTTTTTATTATATATGGTTTTTTGTTTAATTCTGAAACTAATATTTTCTTATGCATTCTTTTCTAAATTTTCCCAAAAAGTGGTGCCCAAGACTTTCATAATTTTAAATATAACTCGTATAATTCTACAAGTATTGCCACAATGTTTCCATAGTGTTTGGATTTTGCTAATTCCAGAATTTTCTTTTCAGTTGCTCTCTGTGCATAACTGTCTTTATTAAAAATGACCCTCTTCCTAACAAATTTTGGGCAAACTCTTATCTTTTAGACACCTATTCAAAAACCATATATCTACTGCTTTACATTTTCTTTTTTCTTTTGGTTTAAGGAACTGTTTCATTTCTGGTTTGTGGTAATGCAAGTGCATGTTGAAGGCTTCAAGTCCATCAATAAAAAGATCAGATCCTACCTTACAGTCCATGTTTCCAAACTTTCAGTAGCTAAAAATGTACAATGCCACTTCTTTATGCTCCCATGAATGAGTGCATTTTAGTAAAAGCTCACCTAAATCTTCTTTGTATGCTAACAATGGATTTTAATTGGACATACCATAGCACTAGCACTACCTTGCTCGTTCCTGTGGAAATGTCATGACTGATGCAGAAGTTTATGACTGATCCCTGTCCCATCTTATGCTGGTAATTGAAAACATTACAAAATTTGATGATTTTGTCTTTGTCTTCTGTCTCATTATATCTTTAACCGTAAATGTTTTACAGGAAATTTAAATTAGGTCTGTTGGAATCTCATGCCCTGTGTTTTCCACACTCTTTTTTATTTTATTTATTTATTTATTTTTGAGTTGATTGTAGCACTCTTCTCCAGGAGGCCCACCATAATAACAACTTTTGCACCCCAGAATATGAATGTCATTACTTTTCCATTGTTTCTGTATTCAAAATTCTTGGATGTGGGAGAATGGGTGCTTCCTCAACCATGACTGTTATTCTGTCTCAGGGTCGAAATGGTGCCCCAAGTTTAATCTATTGTCACGTACTGGGCCAAAAAGTTCTTCTTCTACCTCAAATTGTCACACAATCTTCTGAAAACAAAGGACTAAGAGCTTTCAGGAACCATCCACAACAACATTGCATGCCTTCAATTGGAGATGTCAAATGTTACCTCAGTTAGTTGTTTCAGCTATGGCAATGGTAACCATTTCTTGGAGAATCTCCCATGCTTAAAGTAGACCATTCAGTTTTTCACAGTTGCACTGTCCTCTAGGACTTCTACATTCTCTGCAATTTTCTTTGGCAACATGCCTTTCAAATGCAGGTATTGAAATCACTGCTCAATATTTAATTTCAAATGAGATTCACCATATCATTTATTGCACACTAGTGGCAAGACAACAAAGCATGCAGGCAGAAATTATCCTTACATGCCCATGTGGGTTCTGCAGGACAATAGTAAGTATAATTTCTCTAAGGCGTCATGGTAAATATCTCCGCTGGAAACTTATTGATTTAATTAGAGTTTAGTTCCTGGCACGTGCCAGTATGGCTATGCACACAAACAACATTGGGAAAAGGATAAAATAAGTCAATTGGATGCATACCTTCAGGGGATCCAGTGACAATGTCTTGCAGTGCAGCTCTGAGGTTCTCCAGAGATACAGTGCGCTCTCTAAGACGAGTGCTAAAAGTTGGGGCACTTCTGAAACCAAATATAATATTTCAAATTACAATTTTTAACAAGCTGACTTTTTTAGTTTTTGTTTGAAAAAATGCACAATTTTGATGCCTCAACATACAATGTGTCCATAACTTTGAGGCAGACAAGGGAAACAAGTAAAACAAGTATCCCGCTACTAACCTTTGATTTAAACCACATTTATAAATGGTTTATTATTATTACTATTATTATTATTACCACCTTAATATTTCTTATTCTTCTACCATTATTATTATTATTATTAATCAAAATGCTTGATTGTCATTCAGAAACAAGCAAAACTGAAAATCATAGTAAAAGAAAAAAGGGAGGGGGGAGAAAAAATAATTTATAAAATTAATTACCTCCTATTTCAATAACAAACATTATTATTACTGTAGTTATTTATTCTAAATCCCTACTTTATGTTTTGCTCAAAAAGTGTAATATCTCTGAACTTTACTAAGATACTAAAAAGTTTGATTAAGGATCTGGCAAGCATAGCTTAGTTTTATAATTACCTGAATGACTGATCTCTGAAAATCATACATTGTGTTTTCCACAATTAATAGCAGTTTACATATAATCCCTATTATCCGATAATTGAAACAGGTGAAGGAAAGAAGAATATTACACCGAGATGCAAGTAGTGTTTTGCAAAATTACTTAATAAAATAAACCATTATCCTGGAGCAGATTTCACAGCACAAATACCACCTCGAATTATTAATTTGATATACATGGAATAAAATAAATGGATTAAATAAAACCTTTAATCACACTTTCCTATATGTTGGGAGTAGACATTTCATAGAAATACAACATGTATTACTGATTTCCAATATTTTAAACACTCCAGAAAAAAAAGTTATACTTTTTTTTTTCATTCAAAAGTGCATATTCTCCTACATGCTACTCCTTCATGCCAATGCATCCAAGTCAAACTTATGCTTTCTGCCTAAAGATGGTACTATGTATGTCTCCCAGATGGTGCTGCAGTAGTTAAAGGAGTTTTGACACTATTACAATGATTTACCTGCTAGCATAGCATAATGCAATCTGCTAAATATAAATCACCAATTTATACTTAAGAAAAGGAGGTGAGTGGAGGCCATAACAAGCAACTGTAGACCACTGGGTTCACCAGTTTCTATGATTAGGTTCAGGTTTGTGTATGTATATGAATTAACTACAAATTACATTTTTTGAGAGTTGCCTGCTAGAATCTCACTTATATTACCCTACTTATATCTGCACTGGTAAGAGTGCAATTGTTACTGGTTAGAGGAGCCTGTGGTTATATAAATAATACACTGTCTAGATAGATAGGAGCGAACCATGGACAGATGTTAATAGCTAGTGTTTTGACACAAAAAAACCTGAGACTTTAGGTACATTTCAATTGTACCATTTTACCACCCATTGATTTTATTGCATCGGAACCATTAATTTTTCTGTATTCATTTTTGGCAGTATTTTATCACATAAGAACAGCCTCACATCACTTGAAATAGTAATGATAATGAAGAAAGAATCATCCAATTTGGTATTAAGAGATTTAATATCAGTCTCAATAATTATTTGATGGTTCGTTTTTCCATACTACTTAAGATTTTCCAATACTGAAAAAGCATGAACATGGAACTTCTAGTCATTTGTTCAGTTATTAAGAGGGATTCAATTCAGCATTAACTTTTGGTATATTATAGCCATAATCACAGCAACTAAAACATTATGAGTGGGCTTTAAATTTGTAGGAGTGGTAGTGCCAACATAAGCACCTTCATCTAACCACCACCAACCCAGTGACCTAAACTTTAGTGTCAATAGTAACCATTTCTGAATACTTTCTTTGGTAAGAACTATTTTTAGGGTTTTAGAACCCTAATAATCAGATATAATCAGTTATCAGTAATGTGATAACAGTTTAATTGATAAAAAAAGTAGCAATAAAATTCTTGGTTTGAATTCAGTTCTGCTATTCCTTCATTTATACAGATATCTAAAGGAGAATACAGGTAGTAAATCCAATTTCATCACATTGCATTCAGAATTCGATCCCATGAAATACAAGCTTATTTGTACTATAACTCATATTGTAGTTTGAGTTTTAAACTGTGTAAGTAGAAATTGTGCCAGTATCTTATAATTTTTTTAATGTAGTTCTTGCCTTATTTACCTCCATATGAGACTTACCTCGGAGACTGGATGTGCCCTCGTTGTGTATCATTCTCCTTATCACTAATGCCAAATTCTTTTAGCTCAAATCCTAGCATTTTTAGAGTTCTTCTGAAATACACAAGTTCTTCTTTCTTGCTCACAGTATTTGCTTTATGGACAACATTATTAATGTTCAAATTGCTGTCTACTTCTGTGGAACTGAGATTACTGTAAATTAAAAGTAATGCAACAAATATTTTATCTTCATTATAAAGTGTTAAAAAAATAATGGTTCCAACTAAATATAAGTTTTATATTCATCCCTCAAATACTGATCAGTCTAAACACTTACAGAAGGTAAATTATATATATTCTGGTTTGTTGACAAATTATTTTATATAGTTTGCACAATAAACGTTATATTCTAATTAAATACAATGGACTACCTTAACAATGGACTACTTGCACTGCCCAATAATTCAGTGCTGTATTCGGCGGCACTTTCGTCTTTCTCTTCGATAATATTTAACTTAAACTTAACTTGTATATTCCTTGTTCTTAAAGCGTCCTCTGATTCTTTGCGTGTAGCAGTTCTATGTTTGTGCACCAAGTCTGGCAATAAATGCGCACCTTTCTCCTCCATTTCTGCAACTGAATGCATTGTTTCGCATTTGAAAGTCATGTTAATTCTTAACACCGCATTGTCTGACAATGAGTATATGTTTTGGGATTGACCACAGATTAACTACGTTATACGTTATTTCTGTAGCTTGATGCCACTGAAATTTCTATACTCCACCCGATGAACACTTTACCATGTGTTTCAACCATGTTCAACTTGTGCTCGACTTTCGGTTGTCATAGCAACAGTACGTTATTTCAAAACAGGGCTACAAACCTTAGTAACAGCGGGCTGTTATCAACGTTATTGGCACGAGTTATTGAAGAAAATACAGTACATAATAGCAATTTTATTACACAAGTTTACTTCAATGTATAAAGGATCTAAATCTTAAAAATAAGTGACAAAAATATCGTTGAAGTTTACGTCATTCAAACATATTATTCTGTTAAATCTGTAAATATGAACTTTTGAAATGACGAACATGCATTCTGTAATCGGTTCAAAGGGAATAAATAACTAAATATGCGACTTCAAGCATTCTTTATGTTATCGAATATGTTATAGCCAGTCACAGATTCCGTTCCCTCTCGGATATGGGTGAACTTTAAGGGTATGTTTTCTTCTTCTCCTTTAAAGCTTTCTGCCTGTTATTTATAAGTAGAAAACATTTATTATTGCTAAACATGCTACCATTAAATCCCTATTCAGTCTCTTGTTCAATGTGGATAATGTGAACTAGAGCAGGCTCAAGGTCTAATTCCTGAATATATATTAACTTGTTATGTTTGGACTGTATTTCTATAATAGTCTCTGTTAATGCGAGGTTCTTGTGATGCCCTTTGAGTTCAGAATTTGAATTACTAAGCGACACGAACTTTTCATGTTGTCTTTACATGATTAAAATGTTCCTTTTTCTTTGGAGGCTAAGGTGAAATTCATGTCAGGACTTCCTATTATTATTATTATTTTGATATTTCTCGTTTTTTTGGTACCCAAATCTCTGTATATTCTCACCCAATTATTTATTCAATGTATGGCTTTAAAAGTTGGGAGCTGGAACAGTAATTTACAATGCATCTCGTTATTTTTATCATCTTATTAGTCGTTTGCCAAATGTCCATCGCTAGGAGCAGTCGAATTTGCATTGTAGTATGGAGAACGTACCTGATTGTCAGGTGAACTTTAATCCTTCTCCATACTATTCATCTCTCAAGTTTATGCATTTCTTCCATCTCCTCTTAACATTGTTGGTTGCCTTGATTGTAGAACTTCTCCGTCTGGGTCTCAAACCATGTTTCCAGTTCACTAGATCCTGGTTATCCAAAAAACATTCACGAATCAGATTCTTCCCTTTTGGAAAAGGGAAGAAGTCGACACATAGTCCTGAAGCAGATAATCCCCTACCCAAAACCGCCTCTTTTGCACTTTATTTCTTCTTGCAACTTTTCAAGGAGGATTGTATGCTTCTAAAAAGACTAAAGTCACTACTTTTGCAAAGATTATTGCATGATTCACAATGAACGGGTACCGCTCATCTTGAACGCTCCTGTGTTCCGTTCCCAAATTATTCTTTCAAAACTTCAGAGTACATACTAACGATAAAGGCATCCTTGAACAGAGCGGCTATCTCATAGAAAACTTTCTTTGAAGATATGTCCCCGTAAGTGCAGAAACTTGATAATGCAACGGGCTTCTATTTAGTAATGATGTTGCTTCATATGCACAACCGTCCCAATTTTCTGCAATTTCTCGACTCGACAGGGCAGCGTGCTCAGAATGTACGCGCAGGAAATTTTAATCAATAATATGTCGCTACAATCGCACATATATGCACACCCTCCTAATGGGCTTTGCTTCACAGCATGGAGGGATTCTCAAAAGCAATAAATGAAATAGGTTTGAACTGTCATACTGTAAAACATTCTAACACTTGGTTCAGAACTCTTCTATTAGCCACCAGAAAAGAACAGCATTTATCTTTGAATGTGTTTTGGACAGAAGGATGAAGCAATGTGTGCATAAGGTTGTTAACTAATTATATAAAACAGCGTATTTAAATCGGGGTTCAGAGAGGTTTTAAAGCTCCTTCGTATTGCTGTGACCCTACGTATAATTACAAGCGAACCAGACGCTGTTTTTCTTCTTTGAAGAGAATGAAGACATCTGCATAGCAGCACGAACGAGGAGAGACTGACTCCCTTGGAACGTTTTCGATGAAAAAGAGCAAAGTGACAAACATCCCGAACTTCAACCAAAAAAATTATTCAGAAATAATTTGCTACCTGCAAATCGCGGCGTATGGAGCTGAAATATAAGTGATATCTCGAGATATGTAACCAGTTCATACTTTTTCTAGTAGCCCTCCCATTTGCTAATTATTTGTTGTATTATATTTGTGCTATTCTTCTTTGTTTTTGTCTTTGCTCTAGTTCTTTGTTTTGAACAAATGCCGCTTCTTCTTCTCCTTCTTACAGTTGTTAGAACACATTTCTCCGAAAATAAAGAATGTAATTTATGAGAAATCATAAACTGCAGCAATTGAGTAGGACCTTCAACATTTTCTGAATTCTCTCTTGAACATGGAACAGATAATTTAGTGTGTACTTTTCTTTGTCAAAAAATAGGAAATAGTTCAGTACATTCAATCAGTTCTTGTTCAGGATATGTTTTGCAGTTGTCAAAACTGTTTGGCAACAGAAGAGACGATACCTGGAGATGATTTGTAAATTGGAAGCATGTTTTTACCCGAGTAGAAATAACATAGCACAATTCCTTGGCGGATGTAATACTTGAATGGTTGTCGTTAACCTGGTGACGTTTATTTAAATTTTCAGATCTCTCGATTTTCTTCAGTCGATTTCCTGATACCATAAATGACATTCTCAAAGTTAGAAATATAGCACTGAACAGTAGCCGCATCTGCCAGTCTATACTGTAGTTGATTATAAAGGATGTCAACATGTGGCACAATTTTGTGAAAAAAATGCGATCCAGAAAGAAAATTCCCGATCCTGCAAATGTTTAAGAAGAGAGCATGGACTTCTGTTATGGTAATGTTACTAAACGTTTCTGAGTTCATGAGAGTTTCAAAGCACTGAATCAAAGCGCCTTTATGTTCGAAAACAACGTTAACTGTTCCGGACTTAAAGTTCTATCTAGTTGCGCCACCAGATGGTATTTGATTTGCTACACAAGAATTCAAAAAGGAAGATCTCTGTGATGATCAAGAAAAGAATGCTGGGTGGGAGGTCATTTAAGTTCGCAAAAATATTCTGTGTTTAGAATTGTGCCTACAAGCTCTTTCCATTGTAAGATTTAATTGATGAGCCTTAGGGTACACATCCTTAACTTTCATCTGCACACCTCATTTGGAAAATAGGTTCAACTTTGTTTTCTCGTCCGGCATGACAGCCAAACATTCAGCTAATATATATTCTCTGCAGACCTTCAACATGCACTCTAACACTTCATTTTGAATGCTCTTGGATGTACCTTTAAAGGAAGAAGGCTGTCTAAATCAAATTTATGCAATGAATCGAGTTCACAATTGTATTTTATTAATGACACAAAAATACCGGGGTTTTGCTAATTCTCAGATTCGGTGTGTCCTCTTAGGGCTATTTCATTTGAGGCACACACTTTTATGCAGTTTATTATTTTGGAACACGCTTCTCTGTTTTGGGGAACTTCATTTTTGTATCACAAGATTGAGTCTTGGTAAGCCTTACTTAAGCTCATATGGACATCAATCATCCTAGAAGAGCCAGATTAAGGACATTATTTACGTGCTTTTCAGATTTCGCATGATTGCGGATTTTATCATAGTCTTTTTAAGGACATTCCCTTATCAGTCCAAGCCGTATTTAAAGCGTCACCTGAAATTCCAAAGAGAAGACACGTAAAACAGAAAAGCGTATTTTGAACTTCACAGCCGCAAAACCAATCAAACATGTTATATCAGGATTAAAGGTTCTAGCATATTGTTTTTGTTTACTGGAGCACAATGAGAAATGTTCAACATAGGAGTAGGACATCCACGAGCTTTAAATCGCACTTTTCATTCAGTGTTAAACTACTAAATTTCAATGATTTTAAGAACTTCACACTGATATTAGCCTTCATTATTGTATTTGCAATCCACATAAAAACTACATTAAGTTGCAACTAATATTTAACACGCCTACCTGGATTCACAGAAAATGTCACACCCCGGTAACCCACGTGTTTCGTTTTGTAAGTTTAAAACAATTATGAACCCGATGGACTGGATTCGCTGCAGCCCGGTCTGGCGCGTGTAATCAGTGATGGAGAGGGAGAAATGGAATCACGAACTTCGGTTGAAACGAACGTCAGTGGGACTGCAAGGTGCAGAATGGGAAATGGGCAGTACGGCAGACAATTACTGAAACAAGGAGCGAGCAAGGACACATGGCGCTAGACAATCTAGTTCAATTCAAAGTAATATTTACAGATTGAAATCCGCACACATGAACTACGTTCTAACAAATGCATTAAACTAATGAGTTTTCTTCAGACTTATTCTATTGGGGGACCGTCACTGACTTTTAAACTCCTTTCCTGCTTAAATGTTTCTAAACATGACGACTGACCAACAAAGATCCAAGACATTCTTAATACTATTAATGTATTTTTTTTTATCTAAAGTAGTTCCCACCCTCTTCAATTCACTTGTTTCAAGTTTCTGAGTCCTCAGATAGTAATCCATTCTTTGTAAGGTCCTTATTGCCTTTCATCTCGTGTAACACTTCTTTTGAATTTTAAAATTGATGAAACTTTGTTGGGAAGAGAAAAAAAAAATTTCAAATAGAGGCTGTAAGAGAGATGGGGCTTACATATTATGATGGGAAGTCCACTGAACTCATTTATAGCAAAAGTTTTTCAGAATACATTTTGAAGAAAAAGTATTACACACAGCCAATGAAATACAATAAATGGATGACTTATTGACCCAATGATAATCAGAAACTTCAACCATATTTACAACACCAAGGTGGGATCAACAAAAGTATACCTTTCACAAAGGAAATAAAGAACCATGGCACACTTTGAATGAGGTTTGGGACTCACATTTGGAAGGTCCTAGGTTTAGTCCCTTAGGATCGACCATTCCAACCTAGTGATTTTTATGGTTTACCCTAGTCACTTAGGCAAATGCTGGGATATTTACTTTTCTAATTTTCCACTTTTCATTCCATTTGCTCTGTTACAGGGTTGAAAGCATCAGGGAAAATGGGTTGGTGGCACTTTGGAAAGGTTTCTCCCTGGAGTATGGTATGAAAATGGCTCTTCTGAGGGATTCCATCTGCATTGGGGTATGCTATATGGAAACAATGTCAGGGATCTCAACTAAGTCCATGCTTCACTGCACATGGATTCTGATTGCCTGTGTCTCACTTATTTTATCCTTTGATCCCAGAGGTGCCTTCGCTGGGGTTGTATGCACAAACATAGCCATTAAGCAAGGGTGAATGAAATGCTGAAATATCCTCCTTTCTAACAATCCAATCTAATGGCACATTTCAGTTTCTTGAATATTAATTAGGAAAAAGACATTGGGAGCTCTTGATCATGAAGTTTTCAGAAAATCAATACATATGAACTGATATTTAAAGAGTAGTTCTAATCATCTTCTCCAAAAAGAACAAACATAAAAATTTAGATACACAGAACAAGAAGACATCACCAAACTAGAACATCTAAATGAGAATTTAAATATCTCTACCAAGCACTTCAAGTCAATGAATAAAGCACCAAAGACCTAGATAAAATCATTCAACCCAAATATAATATAAGATGTGAAACTTATAGAAAAAAAAACAATAGAAGGCATTTTTCTACCATACATTAAAGATGTTGCAGTATGGATTACAGATTGCAAAACATTTAGAGAAGAATAGATTCAAAACAATATTTACACCCAATAAATAATAAATTCTTCATTCAGCAAAAAATCTTTGGTATCCTTTGGAATCTAAAAAATACTTTGTGAATGCAGAAAAGTTTATTTAGGTATGACTAGCCATTGCACTAAAACAATTTACAGGATTTCAGACATCTCCATTTAAGTCTGCAAGAGAATTCTGCAACTATTCTGTGTAGCTGTTGATTATTTTGAGTTATGTTGTTTTGGATTATGGCTATTGTTTTTATATAATTGGTATGGGTATCTTTCCTGCACATGTCAAATTACAGTATATTGCCATTTTTTATAATTTCCTCCCACAATGGGAGGAACCTAGTTGTTTTCTATTTCCATTATGAATTTAATGGTACTGTTTTGTAGGTTGAGTAGTTTAAATGCATCCTCTTTCCATTTTTCAATTACTATTGCAAAGACATCATCTACATAACAGTACTAACATTTGTATATATGTGGAAAAGCATAACTAGTTTCATTTCTAAGAAACTCATGTATACATCTACCAAGAATAGCGAGAGTGGATTGACCATTTTTTTTTTTGTGTATAGATTTTGCCTCTGAATGTGAAGTAGGTTTGATTAATGCAAATCTTAGTGAGATTTAGATGTTGTTCTATTTCTTCTCCAGGTAGGTTTCTTGAGGTTAACTTTTGTAAATGGGGTTATAAAATTAGGGAAGAAAGTCAAAACAGCCCAATAGAAAATGTCATAAACCTGTTAAACAAACAATTCTCAGAAAAAGTTATTAAATGTAGATCTTGAGATTACTTGCAAAATATAACGGAATATGTAGCCGACATCAAAATACCAATATTCAACAAACCAGATGAAGAAAAAAATAGCAAGAGATCACAATGTGGGAGATTATAGAGCAACTGATTAAAAAAAAAATCATCAGAAAATACCATATCAGAGGATACTCAGATCTGTAAAAGAAAAGATTGTTACTTATAGTAGGGCTGACAAAGAAAACAAACATAATGAATGAGATAGATAATGAAAAAAGTATTTACAATTTACTAACTAGCCAGGATTATGAAAAAATGAAAAATTATCCTACCCAGAAATATATTAGTACAGTAAACAAATTGTTAACAAAAGTAACCATTCTAAAGGAGGAAGGAAAAAAGTAGATTATACAGACAACCCTACCATACCCAGAATCTACGGCCTACCGAAAATACATAACCCTGATAATAAAATGAGACCTATAGTAAACACAATAAATTAACCAGCCTACAAATTACCTTTTAAAAAATTTAATATTTTACCAAAACACAAAAGCCAAAGCATAAAATCTCATCAGCAATGATAGAGAAAAAATCATACACATGAAACTAGAAAACAAGATGAGACTAGAAAACAGGGGTTTGCTATTTGCTTATGAAGTGGTCTCTCTGTTTCCTAGCATCCCCAAAGAAAAACTACTAGTTATTGTAAAGAAATAACCTCAATAAATCTATCTGGAGAAGAAATGAACAATATTTAAACCTTACCAAAATTTGCAAATCTACTTCACAATCAGAAGCATTTATTACACACAAAAAATAATCTAGCAATGGGAAATCCACTTAAGATACGTAAATGAGTTTCTTAGGAACAAAATTTATTGATGATTGTCCACATAAATACAAATGTTGATGCCATTATGTAGATGATGTCTTTATGATAATAAATGAAAAATGGAACAAGGATGTAATAAAACTCTCAATCTACAAAACAGCACCATTAAATTCACAATGGAAATAAAAAACAACATGGTTCTTTCCTTCCTGGATATAAACATTATAAAAAATGGCAATATACTGGAATTTGGCTTATTCAGAAAACATACTCATACGTATAATTACATAAAAAAAATAGCCAAAATGCAAAACAACATAAACTAGCAATAATCAACTGCCTCACAATCAGATTAACAAACCTACCAATATGCACGACAATACAAATCTGAGTACCACAAAATCATAGATATAGCACAGAAAAATGGCTATACAATAGATCTGGTCAACAAGAAAATAGAAAATCAAAAAGAAATAAAAGACATCATTACACTAAAAGGCTAATAAGATCATATGTACATTCCATCCATCCATGGGCACACCAAAAATTCCAGAAGATTTTTAAAGTTGTAAACATTATTTCAGCTCCAATAAACAAATGCAGTTTAAAAAAACCTCCTATAAACCAACACAAAAGACAAAATTCTGCCAGGAAAACAATCAGGGATTTATGAAATCACTTGCAAAGATTGCAATATGAGATAGATAGCAAAACAAAAAGAAATATTACCATATGGTTTAAGGAACACATGAAAAATGTAAAATATAAACATATGGAGAAATCAGAATAGCATACCATTTGTGGCAAAAAAAGAGAGAGAGGGAGAGAGAGAGAGAGAGAGAGAGAGAGAGAGAGAGAAGAAAATAGAAAAAAAGAGAAAAAAAGAGAGAGAGACATAGGGAGAGGTCAAAAGCTCTTCAAAAATCTATAGAATTAACAGTATGTGAAAATATATTCATTAAAAAGATTAGTTAATTTTGATCTTCCAAACAATAGTATCCTCATCACTAAATTTGTAAAATCTACAGAAGGGTATCTTAATACCATGCTGGTAAGCTGACAATGCAACATGCTGATTTTGAAGGCAACAGCCTTTGAAACATGTCCAAGTAAGTGGAACAAAAATAGTAACATTTGAGCGATTTACTCATTAAAGATTGCAAAATTACAATATATTTCAAATATAGTATAATTACTATAAATGAATTATACTAAATTCAAATTATACTTATAAGCAATATTCCACACTTTTTGTTCATCCTGTATATAGCATTTAGTTCCCATGCTATTTAAGATATTAGGTATTAGGTATACCTACTTTGGAAAATAATATCATAAGATCAATAACCCAACTTCTCACAAAAAATACATTAACTTTTACATTTTGTAGTATATAATATACATAAATATAACAAAGAGTTGAGACTGTACAAATTTTTCACTGACACTGTTTCAGTCCAAATGGCAAGATGAACAGAAGTAGTGCCATTCTGAAACTATATATTTATTCACATACTCTAATTTAACTACAGTTATTAGTAATGAACAAAATTGTTTATAAGGAATTATCACTTATCAGTCTATTTATACAGCCATTTGATATTCACAACATTTCATCATTTTCCGTTCACCAATAAGACAACATATATGAACAGCATTTCTAATCCGATTAGAACAACAGAAGTCAATAACAAAACAAAAGATTAATAACAACAGTGAAACTCCAATCAACAAACATGCACAGATAAGTAAATATTAAAACTTTCTTAGTGCTGATGACTTCACAAGATACCACTAGGGCTTTGCTATCAATCAATCTTTTAGCTATTCTCAGGATATTTGTGATCTACCCAATGAGCCCAGGTGGTTCCATGTTAATAGCAAATTTTGAAATTTAGGCCATTCTTCAGGAACATATATATATATAATGTCATTTCTTGGTCATAAATCAATCATATTGCAAGAACCTGACTTTGTGGAAACTTTTCAGGTGGGGAAGAAAATTTTACAGCATCAAACTTCAAGTTATTGACATAACCCAAATTAAAAAACACACATACTACACTGAAAGAGAACTTGCTTTGAAATATTAAAAATTCCAGTAATCAACACTTGAGTAATTGTAACAAGATGCAGATATCTGAAACTTCTGTATGATGCTTTACATGGACATTTCATCTCTAAAGGACTGACATTCCTTGCTCACCATTTTAACTCTATCAGAGTTTTTTCTATGTGGTGCAGCAAAAGAGTGCAGTGTTTTAAAAACCACCTACATGCAATTGTAGCTTGTAAGCTACTCATGACATTTTCAATAATACTTGTAAATTGTTTATTACATGATAGTGAACTAAGTCTTGCCATAAATGCTGTTACAAGATTTTAGTTAAGTAACTGCAATATAATTCATATTTTTTTATCTGCATTTAGCATTAATCAGTTCCCCCATCTTCCCCTCGCACCTGACCAAAGTCTCTGGCCAGAGATAGCACCATTGGGAAATCTGCCACTTCTGACCCCAAAGACACAGTATGACACACTCAATATTAAGTGAATTTTCTTGCAAACCATATCCTAAGCACTGCCCATAGTTTGTAGTCCAGGGGGTTGGGACTACTAGAAGATCAATCTTGAACAATAATAAGGTCTGGAGCATTCCTCTCAAGCCAAGCCAAGCCTGGGTGGACTTTGCCTTATGAGCAATGCTTCTTCCAGAAACTTTTACTTTTACCTAAGGGAGAAAAATCAACATGCAGGATCCTATCTAAGTACTCTGGACATGGATCTCCTGGATATGCTTATCTTAGGGGCATCAGTGTCTGCTGCTGAAGACAGATTTTAGCAACAGCTACAGCCCTCACAGCCCTCCACATCTTGAATGCCTGTCAACAGTATTGATCTAAATGAAGTGTTGAATGGCACAAAACACAAACATTCCACTGATTTTCAGATATTTAAGTATCCGTAAAATCTCCCTTGGTGACTTTCAAACCCTATTAAGGGCTACAGCAACACTGTATTCATAATCTCCCCCGTGGATGGTTACATCTCAACTCAAATGAACTGAACAATGAGGGTGATAAAGTGTGGCAGAAATACTGTTATCTGATGATCAAAACACCTGGCGAGTTCCTTTGAAAACTTTGTAACAATATTTATTCTAAGACAATATATTGTTTGTAAACAAATTAAATCAATTTCAGAAAATGCTTGGACACATCAACTCTTTATATTTTGAAAAGATTTTTTTTATGAAAACCTTTTTATTACAATGTTTGTTATGCAAATATTTTAGTATCATTTTAATTAGTTCTTGTGTTAAAAAGACATTTTATGTTAAAATCAGCATAACATAATCTTTTTGAGAGAAAATGAAAGAATGGGATTCTAATTAAGACAAAAATCATAAAAAACAGGAATTTACAAAAATACCACTAAATAGTAAGTGAAAATGTATGTAAGGAGTTTGTGCTGCACTTAGTCATTCCTATTTTTTAAATGGGAGACATTTTGACATGTTTAAGCCCATATAAATTAGAATATTTACTCTATTCATCTGTAAGCAAGTACAAATTATTAAACTTAATTTTAAAGTGGCAAA
Organism: Metallyticus violacea; assembly: GCA_030762175.1. Classification (NCBI taxonomy): domain Eukaryota; kingdom Metazoa; phylum Arthropoda; class Insecta; order Mantodea; family Metallyticidae; genus Metallyticus; species Metallyticus violacea. The sequence goes on along the minus strand of CM060845.1, from coordinate 14,050,953 downwards.
AGTTAAAGTAATAACTAAATTGGGATATCCATTTTAATTGTACATGTAAAAAAAAAATTAGCTCAAGCTTTTATGTGCAATATTTATCTTTGTGTCTAGATGATAATGTACTATTAATTAAATTATGGCATATTTTATCCATTTTTATCATATGATATAGAAGTATGGAGAAGTACTGGTATTATCAACATGAACAGAATCTTGGTTTTACCAAAGGAAATGTCTATGATGTATATATGGATTACCTAGCATGGAGTTACACAAAAATGTTTTTAGGGAAAAGGAAATCCTAACAGTGGTTGGTTACATGTATATGCAAACATTTTAATGGCCTTGAAGGAGGAAATTAATAAAATAACAAATAATGACATGTATAATTATAATACTTCAGGTACGGATATCTTCCATAGAACACATGTAAATTTTAAATCAACTTATAATGATTCATTGAGGTTTGATACTGCATAATAACTTTCCAACACCAATGAAGGCATATATAGGAAATAAATTTAAATGGTTAAAAGGTACCTAATATATAAATGAAAAATAAAATAACACAATGAACAATGTAACTAAAATAACAATAATAGATAAGCAAAGAAGGGATAAAACACTAAGAAAGTCACAGATTTAATGAATTAAGTATCTGTGACTTTATTAGTGTTTTATCCTTTCTCCACTTATCTAGTTGTTATTATATATACACTAGATATGAGTCTATTGACATTAAATAAATAATTATTATTTTATGTGAATCGAGTCTTCCAGGCTGTAAGGCCATGGTCCAATGAGATTCTTCTCCATATTTCCAAGACTCAGTTCATGTAATTGATACTGGCCATGAAAGCCTAATTTCTACAATTTCCTCCATGGGGAGGACTGCCACGGGTAGTCGAGGTCATTAAGGTGCAGACTCGTGAGTGGGAGGTCTGGGATTTGAATCCCACCAGGACCATCCTTTCTGACTGAGGTTTTTTCCAGGTTTTCCTCAGTCCTCATAAATGGCAAATGCCAGGGAGGTACCCTAAACTTTGGCCTGGAATGATTCCTTCCTTGAAAATAAATCCTTTCCCAATATATCATTTCATCTTATGTATCATCACATCAGTGTCCATTGCCTGTGGTGCCTCTGTAGCAAAAACGGACGTTAAACACTATTCATTCATTCCATGGGGAGGACACCAATATACTGATTCAGCAGCTAAAAATGCTATGCAAGAATAGGAAGATGAAGGAGAAGAACTCAATTGGATCATGGCCTTACAGCACAGAAGACTCAGTTCACATAATTGACATCAGCTAAGTTCTACAATTATTACTTTATTTGCACCAATATTGTGCAAGATGTTCAGAACTTAAAGAAATGCAGGAAATTATCCAGTGGGTGCTCCAATGGATAACATTTATTTTATAACAATCAGTGGCAAAATGTGGCTTTTTATATAGGATAGGTGGAGACATGGGATGATGAAATTAATGACAAATCTAATTATGTTAAATATACCACAAAAATGGCCCTATAACATTATAATTAGAATTTTTTTCACATTCAAAATTAAGGCATTGTGATTATTAATAATGTAAGTGATATTTAAATTCAAATATAAGAAAAATTTTAAAAGTTCATGTTTCATAACATTCTTAAATTTGTTTGTATTTAAGCCTAATCCTTCATTTTGTGTGTGTGTGTGTGTGTGAGAGAGAGAGAGAGAGAGAGAGAGAGAGATAGCAATGACTTAAAAAAATGAATTTCTGCCATTTTACTGAACTTTTAACTTTATACTGTTCCTTTCTCTATATCTCTAGTAGAGTATCGCATCATTCTACTGCAGTTGACATCTGTGTAGAAATAGAGGGAAAACAGTTATAAATGAAGAGTTGCAAACCTTCATATAGTCCATGGTCCTGTATAAACTAAAATACCATTAAGGGAGTTTTAAGAATCAGTTTTAAAAATAATAAATTATAGTAAATGGTATTTACTGTTAAAATAAAAATAATTACATAATTATATTTCATCACAATACATCCTAAATTGGAAAACATTATATTTTAACTCAAATAAGTGTACTTACGAAGCTGTTGACAATGGAGTGGTATATATATATAAACAATGTATACAGTTTTTTTCACACTAACTCCATTCACTTACATAAATTTGGAACATATGTTTCGGGAGCGATCCCTCCCATCTTCAGCCTGTTGACAAACTCTTTGTCAACAGGCTGAAGATGGGAGGGATCGCTCCCGAAACATATGTTCCAAATTTATGTAAGTGAATGGAGTTAGTGTGAAAAAAACTGTATACATTGTTTATATTATATTTTAAAATAATATCATCCCATCCTGTTACTCTGTTGGGCTTCGGGATTTACAAAATACCAGAAAAGGACAGACATAGTCCACTGAGCTTAGACAAGCTTAACCTATACTGTATGAAAAACTCCATGAAAGATCCCCTTCACCTCTCTCTGACAGCAATTTGCAAAATCACTGCTACACTTGTGCAAGACAGACTAAGCCTTAAACCATATTATTGGTGACTGGCTATCTATGTCATAGACAGTTCACTAGTTTTGGGAAGGTTCAACTTTACAGCCATAATGGATACTTCACACCTGGTAATAACACAATATCACCCAATGCTCCAAACAAAACGGCATCAAAGATATTGCTCAGGTAACACAAGACAGCCTAGAAGGGAGAAAATAACCTTTTTATTAGACCAGAACCTAACTGTTGAATTAGAAAATTGTTTGCAAAATTCACAGTTAATATATGAACCAAGGAAGAACAATGGAACAGCATAGCTCCCACTATCTCATTTCTGCACTTGCATTAATTACTGGATATGTGCTGTTCAGGAAACATTTGCAGAGTGCAGGACTTTTTTTAAAGGAAACCTAATCTGTATTATGTAAGCAGCACATTGAAGCTACTCAACACATACTGCTTGAGAGTGAGGTCCTTTCGAGATATATCAATGGGCTGTAGATTCTTCTATAGAACAAAGGTTCTGGAGCTTGTTAGGATTACTGAGCTAAAACCTCCATGAAAGATAAAGATTAGGCTGACATGTGAAAGCTTTGACTCTCAATAATCACCACTGCGTAGATTCTTCTATAGAACAAAGGTTCTGGAGCTTGTTAGGATTACCGAGCTAAAACCTCCATGAAAGATAAGGATTAGGCTGACATGTGAAAGCTTTGACTCTCAATAATCACCACTGTGTAGATTCTTCTATAGAACAAAGGTTCTGGAGCTTGTTAGGATTACTGAGCTAAAACCTCCATGAAAGATAAGGATTAGGCTGACATGTGAAAGCTTTGACTCTCAATAATCACCACTGCTACTACTAAATAATTTCATAGGATTACTACGCTAAAACTTCCATGAAAGTAAGGCGTAGGCTGACATGTGAAGGCTTTGACTCTCAATAATCACCACTGCTACTACCAAATTATTTCATTATGTGATATGTGTAATACTTCTCCCATAATGCTCACATAAGATAATGGAAAGCTGCAATGTGATAGTAAAATGTATTACCATGTATCATACTCCATCTGCATCAATTCACAAATTTGCATTGCCATGTTAGTGTAAAAATTATTGTCAATAGCATTCCTCTTAGCTTGAAACTCTTGTTAAGTTCCTCATGCGCTAATATAAATGGCAGGAGCACTTGCAGTTTCAGATCTTCAATTTCAAATGTTTCCATAGTATGAATATAGTGCATTAAGAGGGCATGTTTTTGGGAGTTCAAGGGCCTGTTTCAAATGCCTCAATTTTAGGATTTCCAATTCTCATACTTTCACAGACAAGATGAAAAAAACTGCAGCACTTTCAAGTACATGTTCATCCAGTCAGCTGATTTGGATATATACATACCCCTCAATTCAGGTGTCTGGATCTCTCATGCAAATTACAATTATAGTAACCACCTACTTTGTCACAGATGATGTTGGAAATGGTGCCCTTGTGCCATCACATATTTTTCAACCTTTAGAAAGTTTGCATTCACATGCCTTGGTTCTTTTTCTGAAATTATTGCAATTTCTCTTTTTATAGTTTTTTTCAGTTCTCTCAACATATGAACTTATTTTTCAAGTTTCCTAATAATAGAAATTACATATGGTAAGATCTGAGGATTGTACTGGCCATAAACCTTTTATCCTCAAAAATTTTATTAATTAAAGGCAACATGAGATAGCTGCATGCGCTGTAGCAGACTCTTGTTAAACATGCCTGTTTACATTCAATGTCTGATAATTCTTCAAAGAATAATCTCATTATGTTATCTCTGCATCTCTATGCATTCACAGTATTGGCATAAAACACAAACCCTATAATTCTGTAAGCATTCACTGCCCACTCACCATACACCAATTTCTTTGTCATGCAGTAGTATTTCATGTACAATAAGGTATTTCTGCATTCAATTATCTGCAGTGCTGTGTCACTACATAATAATTTAAATAGAACCATGTTTCATTCATAGAAAAATTAAATGTATGTCAATAGCTATTCCTAATATTATCCAAAACCGGATGCAGAAATTGAATCTACTTACTTTATGATGTGTCAGCAATTCCTGAACAATGGATGTCTTATCTGGTTTTAATTTTAAATGTTTGGTGGATTGGGTCAAGGTTTGTAAAATTTCTAAGCCTTTGGATATGTTTCTTTGGGCTTCATTCTAACCTTTCTGCAATTTTGTCAAGTTTCTTCTTGGTAGGAACTTGAAAGTTTGCTTTCAGTTTCTTACTGAGAACAGATTCTGTTTCCCAATATTAATAATATTATGAACAATACATCTGTGAGACAAAACTCCAGGGAATTTTCTAACAAACTGCCATCTCACTTTTCTGCAAGTGTTTGTTTTCACACATGAGTCATACATGAAAATTCTGTGTTCTAAAGTGACTGTCCTTTTGGCACTATAACACCACTAACACACAAATAAAGTAAAAAACACTTCATTTCATGATTTATGATCTTAAAAACATCTGAATGGCATAAAGAGAATGCTTTAAACTGGATTAAGCAATGGTACTGAATGTCAGAGGTCTGATTAGCAGCAGATGGTTCTCTGCTGTTGCCACAATGCTATAGCATAAGAATATTTATTTGAATGTACTCTATATGGTGTAGTTTAAGATATTATCAATGATATCCTAACTTTCATGACAATAATAATACAAAAATTTGTTTTCATATGAAAATCTTTCCAATTATAAATCAGACATATAAAGCATTGCTGAATAAATTTCCAATTAATTTAATTGAAATCATGAATTACTTCTGAAAAGTCATGTATATACATGCTACCAAAGTTTAAGACTAATGGGACATGCTCCATAAGCAGGAAACAATGCAAAGCTCAACAGATACATTGTATACAAAATAACAGTTATTTTATTTATGTTCATTATATTAAAATAAAATGTAGAGCATACAATGAACATTTCAACATCAACAACATAAAACATTAAAAAGAGTAGAATTTTAAGAACATACTTTACACAAGGAAATATGGCAAAATCCATGCCACATTATGTAGGTCTTTCAAATAAATAACATTTCGATGCTTTACAATAGGCCAAAACTTACATTGTAATTATTTTTTTCTTTTTAAAGGTTTCTGATATTACTAAATTTGATTAAATTCTAATATCTATTGTGTATTTTACACTGGAGAGTCACTTAACATTATCATCTTGAATATCTTCTAAATTAATGAGCTGTAATCATAAGATGGAAGTTCAGAAAGGAATTCATAAATTGTGTACACAAAGTTTAAGGGCATCAAGAAAAATTGTATGTTCAGTACCAGTTATATTTTATTAAATAATAATAATAAAATAGTTACTGACCAAGTAATCTGGAGACTAGATCAAATTAGAACAACCCTGGCATTTGCAGCATGTTTCCAGTAAAAATATGAGGGTGGTTTGATAAGTAACTTGGTTCCTATACTAACAGAGTGCAACAGTAACATCTATCTATGTGTGATCATAAACTTTGCTTTCTATGTATCAATAATCTATAGTTGCAAGTCATTCTGATGTTAATTCATCATTCGAGAGTTATTTAAACATAAGTGTTTTGCGTGACAGTGAAACATGAATAAGAATGGAATTCATAGTGTGATTCAATTCTTTTACCTGGTAGGGAAAACAGGACAGGAAATTCATAAGAGGAGTTCGCCTACATTGGGTGACACATGTTCTTCCTATGAAACTACTCAACTTTAGAGTAAATGAGTTTAAGCATCGCAGAATAAGCACCAAAGATGCAACATATTCTGAAGCTTCAAAATCAGCTGTGAGGTCAGAATCATCAACAAAGTCTATGACATTATTTTGGCTGATGGATAAGTAAAAATGTGCAAGTTAGGAAAGGCCACAGGCATCTGAACTCAGCAGTCTATCTTTATTTTCCATAAAAATTATATGAAAAAACTTTACACAAAATGGATGCGATATCTGCTCACTTTGGAGTAAAAGTAAAATACATGCAAACATTGGCTGTCTGTGGAAGTTTTCAAGAAGAATACAACTGATTTTTACAGCATTTTGTGACTATGGATGAAATGTGAATTCATTATATACAGCAGAAACAAAACAAACTAATCATTGGACTGCATGAGATGAACTAGCTTCAAATAAGGTTAAATGCATTCTATCTACTGGAAAGGCAATAGCTTCAGTTTTTGGGACACAAAAAAAATTCTTTTGAAGAAGGGGAAAAGCATTATTACAGGATACAATGCATAATTTTAAGAGAGATCAAGTACACATTCACAGAAAAATGTCCAGAAATGGCAAAAAAAAAGGTGTTGTTTAACCATGACAATACATTTAAGCATTCAAGTTGCATCACTCTAGCCAAATTGAATGAACTACAATTTGAAATGCTTCCACATCCACCCTATTCACCTAATCTCGCTCCTTTGTATTACCATCTGTTTCCAAAACTGAAAATTTTCCTGGATGGATACAAATTTAAGTCAAATAAATAATAAATACAGGAGGTAAACAAGTATTTTGAAGGCTCAAAGGAAGTCATAGTCATGAGTGAATTAAGAACCTGGAGAAACAATGGATTGTTGTGATTTGATTTATTTATGGACTCTCTTTAACATCTCAGGTCATCAGCATCCCACTCAATTCAGGGCATGAAATGGTCAACAAATTTTGATCAGAGGCCTCTTCTTTCAGGCTTGAGATTCTTTTTTGTGCTATAAAACTACGACATGGGACCCACAGATTTACTTCCCTTCCGAAGGAAGTCATACTTAGGATTTTTACGCCTGAAAAATCCATTGATCCTGGCCGGATTTGAACCTGCAATCTTGGGATTAGGAGGCAAGTATAGTTACCACTACACCACCAGGACCAACAGAAACATTACAACAACTTCATTGAATTACAAGGGACTTTGAAAAACATGAAGTATGTTGCAAGACTGAACTTGTTCTCTTTAATACTAAACCACCCTTGTAGTTATCAATATGTTGAAATTTTCACATGCAGTGTTTTGGAAAACAGCAACCAGTGCTCTTTAGGTGACCAGTCTTTCTGAATTCAGTGATTGGCTCATACTTTGCTGTTCTGCTCATAAGTAAATGATGGGTATATTGTAGCCAAATTGTTCAGTAAGCGATAACATGAATGACTTGTAAACTTAATAGTAGTTAGAAACAGTGAAGAAGATCAATATTACATATAAAAATTCACATACCATCCATGAACAAACAGCACATTCATAAATATTTTCACAAAATTTGTGTTGGCTGTACAAAATAAATTTAAAATCAGAAACCTATGAACAGAACCATAAAGGATGTTATCCCATCCAACAAAAAGGCAGGAGTGTATCAGATATATTATCACACACACACACACACACACACATTACAGGCAGAATAATACAAAATTTGAAGATAAGAATGAAAAACACTTTAGAAATGCAAGATCATTTTCGGATGTACAACCATAACATCACAAAAGAAATCAAACTGATGAAAGCTACCAGCAATTTCATTTTAAAAAATAAGCATTAGGTTATGAATTTTGACATCCTACCCACAGACTTCCTTTTTTGCTGTATATTGGAACCACCAGAGGTCACAGCATTATCTGCCAGCATTGGTCAGTCTCCAGTTGAAGATGAGAGTGATAGCTCTTGAAATATGTTATGACAAATTAACCAGTTAGTGAAGTATATTGTCATCTAATACAGACCTTTTTTATGTATAATAACATAACTGCTGACTTAAAAGATCTAATCAGAAATGCATAGCAGGCATCTTGGTGGGAGCTAAGACAGTAATCTTCTTCTTCCATGCCTACTGTTCCTTATTCCTCTTTGCTTCTTCCTTATAATATGGATGAGCGACAGTCTTCTAGAAGCTTACAGCATAATTCATTGTTGAAATAAATTAGATTTTGTTTGTTATAAAATTTCTTAAATGATATTCTCTAAAAATTATATAGCACATAAGCATACAATGTCAATATGTTTAAGGAAGATCGGAATCCACACAGTGAAACTATCGTGCATCTTATTTTGATTTAAAGTAAAACACTAAAAATCATGTCATCACATTAAAACTCTCTTGAATTTTCACAAATACACTTATTAAAAGTAATTTTTGGACATGTTTCATTAGGCAAATTGCTCACATTGTCAACCAATCAATGACTCTCTGTTTCTAGTCTTGTTCCAGATGGCTTGAATACCGATGCAATATGTTTAAGGAAGATCAGAATCCACACAGTGAAACTATCGTGAATCTTATTTTGATTTAAAGTAAAACAATAAAAATCATGTCATCACATTAAAACTCTCTTGAAGTTTCACAACCACACTTATTAAAAGTAATTTTGGGACATGTTTTGTGAGGCAAATTGCTCACATTTTCAACCAGTCGAGAGTTTTAATGTGATGACATGATTTTTAGTGTTTTACTTTAAATCAAAATAAGATACATTGTCAAATCTCAATTGGTAAATGCTAGAAAGATTCTAACCATTGTTTTGATATCACTATTTGAAAAAATATATACATTTTAAGGCAATAATTTCATTGCTGACCAGAGATACTGATACAATTCATTCTGTTCATTTATATTTATTTACCAAATAGCAGGAGTTCAAAATAACTTAATCTTTCTTCTAGCTTTCCAGTACATGCTGACAAAATCCTTATCAGAGTTCAAGTTTGAGCAATTAGCAAATGTTGATAGTTCATTTCTTGATGGTCAGCAAAAAGTTTGCTGAAAGGATACACTCCAAATCTGTAGAGGTTGTGTGGAAAACAAGTGTCCTGACATGAGCCAAAATTTGCCCATGGCTCTCTTTATGGGTTTTTAGTTTTACTTCATTTGCAAGCTCTTCAGTTTCCTCCTATTGCTTTCCTTTTGCCGCTTCTTGGTTTTCTATTGTATTTACAATGTGCCATGTTTATTTGACTTTATATTGTTCCTGAGTTGTGGTTCGGGATTACTGGGTTCATTTCTTGGCAAGGGTGTCTGCTATTTAATTACCAAATATTCAAATATGAGATGGTATCCATTGGAAGCCCATCCATTTTTTTCTGATTTTGGAGGAATTTCAGTAATGTTTGGCATTCTCTAATTTTGGGACTTTGTTTTGAGCGATTGCTTGAATGATAACTTTGATCTTTACTAGTCCTTACAGACTAACTCTTTTAGCTTTCACCATACATAAAAGAAAATTCATTAGGCTGGCCAGCTTACAGGTCTGTCATACCTAATCTGTTGCTCAAGAATAGCTATACTCAGAGGCACCAAGTTTTCTCAATTTGCTTGGGCACACTCATGAGAAAAATTATTTAAATATGGGACATACAGTACATAAATACTGTATCTTTCACTAGTAGTTAATAAAGATATATTATGTTCTGGAAACATGCAATTTAATGTATTTACATATCTGGGTCTGCAAGTTGAGTATTTCCTGTGATTGTACTCACAAGCATAAAAAATGGAACATGTTAATATTACCACACACTATCAACAGTGTAATTAATGTAAAATAAGCAGTCCCTTCTTTTATTTTGCTGCCCATCAGTAATAACAATGCTAAACAACACAACCAAAACTATATGAAAGTATCTCTTGATATAATGAGTGCTTTATATATAGAGTAACTTTAAGCTTTTATGTACCATTTAAAATACATAGGCAATTTTTGCTAAAGATTAATTTCTCAAGTAATAGGGAGGGCACACTGCCTCTTGCTCCCATGTAGTTGGTGCCTATGACTCTACTGTATCTTGCATTAAGAGGTGGACATCTTTTATTAACAGCAATATTCCTCCTGATCCAAGTGGAAAGTTTTCCAAGTTTATGTTAGCAAGTTCGCATATTTGTCAGAAGTAAGCCAAGTTCTTCTCACAAAATTGTTTAATTTGTTGATGTAAAACCTACTTTGAAATACATATCAATGTAATTTTGTTTGCATTACAAGCTCACATTCATTCTCAATTTATAGAGTTTGATGTTTACTAATTTGTATTTGAGATCCTCTCTGTCATTCCATCTTGCAAAAACAACTTATTGACTGTAGCACTCATTCAAACAATTTAAACAGACTTACCTGCATAATTTTCAATGTTGAAATTTTGTTGCAAAAATAAATTACCTTTTTTTGGAATGAAAAACGTTTTTAAATTAAAATTATCACAGAATGTCAGAATTTTCTAGCAAAAATGACATCTCTAAATAAAAAGTTTGTTACCCTTTGGACCCATATTTTATATTGATTGGCACCAGTCCACATGGATAATTTTAATTAAATTGGCTGTGTTTTTAAGTTATTCAATGAAAGAGTAAGAGGAAAGACAAAGTTATAGGTATAGATGATCAATATAGTTACATAGTATGGCTCAGACACATGCCCACACTTAAAACAGGTTATCAAATGCTGCATGCAGTGTCTCAGCAAAATAGTTGAAGTGTAATGTACATCAAACATGCCTTGTCCAAAGCACAACCATAACATTTTTACATAAAGAATTAAAACATTTTACATCAGAAAAGAATTGCACTATATTAACAAAAACTGAACACTGTTATATCACGTCTTTCAAGTGGAGGGCTCTCTGCGCTCAGTCTTTCTGTAACACATACCAGCCATGATGCTCTTAAAAATGAGAGCATAATTCTGTGTTTGTTTTCTTAAGTTCTGTTTGCACAAACAACAGAAGGCCTTCAATAAATTCTTTTTTCTTTATGAATAGAATGTGGTTAACTATGCTATATTCTCTTTCAATTACATCTAACAATATCATAAAAAGATGCAAGAGAGAAACAATCAGGATTGCCAGCTCAAAAATGTATTACTATATCAACATTTAAAAAACTGCATACCTTTTTATTGACTTTCAATATTAAAGTACTAATAAAGTCATACCCCAAAATTGCTATGTATTCATATTTGCTGGTTTTGCTGAGTTTATACATTTTCAGAATTGCAATCATTACATATTTCCATTTCAATGAACTCTGATAACACAAGGAAAATGTGAGTTTATCAATATTACATTGGTCAAAATGAGTTTTGTCATAACAAAAATAATGGGTGTTTCTAATATAAGCTGAATACTGAATTAAAATAATAAATATATAAAATAATGTATATAGGGTGATTCTGTATGTGACTTTTAGGGAAGACAGGAAATGTTAAAAGGACCAATTTTTGATAGTCAACCCATATCCAGTAATGCACCATTATGCCTCTATAAATACTTGAGAGGCACTTCTCCTATGGTCATTTGACAATCCCTTCTACTCTGTGTTAAATCCCTTCTTTTTTCTGAATAGTATTTAATGTCTACTTTCACTGCTGAGGCATCACAACATTGGATACTGGTGGTACATGAGATGAAATGATCTGAAAAGGATTTTGTTTAAAGGAAGGAAGCATTCCAAGCCTAAGTTTTGATATTTCCCCAATATTTGCCATTTATAAGGACTGTGGAAAACCTGGAGGGGGAAAAAAAACACCTCAGTCAGGGAGGATGGTTCCAGTGCAATATGAATCTCAGACCTCCCCCTTACGACCCAGGCCTAAAACCTCAGCTGCCATGGAGGTAGTAAATTCCTGGAATTGTAGGCAACATGCTGTGCAACTCTTCACAAATAGTTGGGTACCTTGCAGTACCATGTGTAAACATCCATTCATTTGTTACCTGTAGTATAAATGTAGTTTTTCTCCAAGCATTCTGAGTTTCATGTTTACCTTTCCATTTCAGTAGTTAAAATGGAGAGTTTCACAAATGTAGAGCTTGCAGACATGCATTTGATTTATGGGCAAGCATGTACAGTAGCCGAGTGTCTTTATCACGCCAGATTTCCAAAAAGACATCATCCATCACAACCATATTTCCTAGGATTCATCAACAAATACAGGAAACAGGGTGCATACAACCTAACTACCAAAGCTTGCAGTGTGACCAGTAAGAACCCCAGCCTTGGAGGAGAAGGCCACACTAAATCAAATAGCTGAAGAACTGACCACTAGCAAGCTTGCAATAACTCATGCTAAGGGAGTATACTGGCAGAAGGTGTTACAAGAGGATGTAGTTCACCCTTACTGCCTAGAAAAAGTCCAAACACTTAGTTCAACAGATTTCAGGCCATTAACAGAGTTTTTTTTACATGGTTCTTACATAGACATGCAATGGACCATTGTTCCCTCAGACTGTACTCTATACTGATGAGGCCTGTTTTACATGAGACAACTACTTCAACAGTCAAAACAGTCATATGTGGGGGATTGTGTACTACTCATGCTACTTTCACTGCTAGTCTTCAACAGAAGCTTTTGACCATCACGGATGGCTAAGGCCGTTAAGAAACATATTCAGGAGCAGGAGGTCGAGGTTAAATTCCTACCAGGACCGTCCTTTCTGACTCGAGACTTTTTCCAGGTTTTCCTCAGTCCTCATAAATGTCAAATGCTGGAAAGGTACCCTAAAGATAGGCCTCAAAAGCTTCCTTCCTTAAAAAAAAAAAAAAATATATATATATATATATATATATATATATATATATATATATATATAAAATAAAATGGGAGGTTTTTGTTTGGATGTGGGCTGGCATAATGCAGGATTATCTGATAGGTCCCTGCCTCCAACCTTAACCTCTAACTGGTCATATGTACAAGCCAATTTTGCAGTAGGATTGCCTGAGTATATGGAGGAAATTCCACTAGCTGTAAGTGAACAGATGTGGTTCCAATTTGATAAGCACTCATCCATCTAATGCACAAGCACCTGAATCAACACTATCTTGGTAGGTAGATAGGAAGAGGAGACCCTTTTTCTTGGCCACCCTGATCTTCAGATCTTGCACTTGGACAATTATCTCTAGTGCCATGTGAACAGTGGGCAATTCAGACACACTGATAGTGAGACTCCTTGCTGCATATGATGACATTCAAGGTAGACCAGGTATTTTGGAACAGTGTGATAATCGATGGTATGATGCACCGTGTGCAACGAGATGGATGGGTGCTATTTTGAGCATCTCTTTTAAACTACAGTTTTGTGAAGTACTCAATGTAAAACAAGTTCATTTTTGTATATTGTATAATTAAAATAAAATGATGAAAAGAGTGGCTCTAACAAAGTAGTATTTATCACCTACAGTATCTCCTTGCTTCCCTTCCCACAAACATATAAAACTGCCTAATTGCCATGAGAGAGACTCACAGCTTTTAGATCTACATAGCATTATAATGGCATATCACTGGATGTGGGTTGTTATTTATTAAATATTTGTTCATTTATCATCCATAAAATTTTGGCACAAATCACAAATCACCCTATATATATATATATATAAAATGAGAATTTTTAACAAGGGGTGGATTTTCTGTGACAGCATGGAGAACATTTGCAATTAACATATTTCTGTAATGGAATATACACACAGCCTTCACACATGAACTTGGCCAATATTTGGAAAATGAGAGCATAAAATATAAAAGTATAGACATCTCATGATAAACAGCAACAATATAAAATGTTCTCTATTATACTCCATCACAGAGAGTGAACAATATGGAGGTTTATTCATGTTGACTCCTGACAAAATTTGACTAGTATTATTGCACCTGAGTTTCTGGCTTTCTTTTAAGTTATATTATGACAACATAAAATTACAATTAAAATCAGAATATCACACAACAATTTTCTTGCAAGGAAGTTTCATGTATAAACTTGCATTTTTCTGTGCTCCAATACCTGTTATTCTTTGGCACAATATGGCCAGGACATTTAAATGACACCATCTTTGTTGGTGAAGAATATGAAGTGTGGATCCAATGTTAGAAATTAAACTGATATTCATCATCATCTGGCTGCATTTGCTGGACAATATTAATTATTCTATATGGTTTCAATTGTAACAGTTTTCCCAATCTGTGATATGCAAAGTTTGTATTTTCTGTGAAATCCATATGAGATACTTTTAGGATTATGTTATAATCTTTCTTCAATTTTGTCTCTTTTCACCCCAGTAAGCACAACCATTCTAACCGTTACTTCTTATTGAGAATAGATCTTGTTTGTCTAAATTTGTTTACAAGTAACCAAACAGTTTCTCTGGAGGGGGAAGGTATTCTGGGGAATTTTACTGAAAACCTCCTTTTAACTTCCTTGCATGAATGTATAAACATATATATCATACATAAAAATTCTTTCATATAACGTTTATTTTTGTCTTGGCATTATGAAATTACTAATAACATAATTTAGAACATTTTACTCATTTCAAACACAACAAAAATACATCTTTCCTTGTATTAGCATTAACTCTTATTGAATGAATCTAGGAGAAACAACATCAGAAGAAGTGGTAGACACACACTTCAGCTGTCAGTAGTACAGTGCCAAGCTCTGTACTAAGGTAAATGGAGTCTCAATATGATGGTTAACTATTTGACTGGCAAAATATATGAAAATATTATCATTTACAACATTTTAGGTACATCAGAATCTGTTGTGTGCTGCAAATTAGTGCCAATGAAGTAACTTCAAACACTTGTCACAACAAAACTTTGCCTCTGAAAATGAAATCTGAAAGCACAATTTCATTATGTTTAGGTTAGAAATACAGTAAAATCTCTCATATCCAGCAACTATGGGACAAAACTAGTGCTGAATAACCAATTTGCCATATAACCAAAAAATAGTTTATGTAAAAAATATTAACATTTTTTCATGAAAATGAAAATTTGAAATACAAATTTTATTTTCAGTATTTAACACTGTATTCATCTATTAGTTTATAATAAAAAACATACTAAAAGAGTCATACCTGATTACAAAGTTAATTGATGGCCATATAATGTCAAGATCAGGATAGTGAACATCACAAAAGCTGAAGTTGTAACACATGATTTTTCTATTAACTGTGTCCTACTAACACCATTATCAATTTTATCCTACAATTTCAACTTCTGTTTAAGTGCATGAATATTTTGCTTATGCTTCATTGAATCCATTGTGCAGCAATGGGTTAATTCCCATTGCTGCAATCCACAGGTGTGATAGTGTGCAACTTCCATATTATTGTGAAGTGCTAAGTCATGCACTGTGTTGACATTACCACACTTTTTACTGTAAAACTAAACCGTAACCATATGCTACATCTATGACACTATTAGAAGACAATGAAAGTTTCACCATAATGACTGCATGTCTAAAACTGTGATATGTTTTTTTTCTTTCCCTTTCTTTTCTTATTGAAAAATGCCATTGTTTTGATATTACTGGTTATATAGGTGCCAGATTCGAGAGACTTTACTGTAGCTTGATTTTGCAGACCAGTGTAAATATCCTTCATTAAAATCTTTGCACATAGAGTCAAGAACTCAAAGATACTAACTAGCAACAATGTAACATCTCAGGGTCCTGCCAATAAGCATATACCTTCAATTCTAATATATTCAGGAATCAACACAGTGAAAAAAAAGTATAAAATCTCCAGTAGATAAAATATTTTAAAATGCCTAAAAACACTTTGTAGCCTTACTCTTATCAACAAGAAAACAGATGAATTAAAAACATTTAAAATATTAATATAATGATAAAATACTCTTAACGTTTCACTCTCAAAATTTTAAAATTCAGGATATGTTTCGTGAAACCTTTGCTCATATTGTGAACTGTTAAACAACTGACGAATCATGTTAGGTTGGAAAGGTAGGCTACTGAGGACTCTGGCAGTCTGTTGATGTTTTCAAGTATTTTAAAATATTTTATCTATTGGAGAAGCATAAACCTCTTCTATCATTTTCAGAATTTTCTGCACAGCCCTTAAAATGTCTGTTGCAGCAGCTAAGGTAGAAGAGAAGCAAAAAAATGCCACTTCAGTTACACACAAATTTGCTTGTGGTGGAAATGGTGATGTCACCTGATACAATCAATCAAATTCTCAATATTGAACTTGTGTCATCACTGGAGGAATACCGAATCCTAGAGATAACCATGAAATTTAAGTATGTGTGCAGAAAATTCCACTTCTTATATATAACTTACAAACTTGTAAACAGTTCACAACTCAGCAAAATATCAGCATTGATTCATGTAACTCAGAGAAAAAAGTGCATTTTGTACATCCTATATATCTTAGGCCAGCAACTCCTAAGATTACATCATGTAAGTGAAGCATTAAGAGTGTGTAGTTCAACTAAATAATATTAATTATTACATAATGTATTCTCTGTAACCTTCAACTCAATACAATGTCAGGTTATGTCTCTACATTCTGCTGATGAAGCCAGCAAATGGATTAATTAAATATGATCAGAAAGCATATCCTCTCCTTGGGTTTTGTAATTTAAGTATTGTGAGAAAATCAACTTCAAAGAACAGTTATTTTATAAAAATGAATTACAACATCACTACTTCAGATTAAAAGTAAATTGGACTATTTTCAACTGCATCCCACTGATTTAAAATTAGATAACATGCTGGAATGAATTAATCTTAAATAATTAATGAGTTGGAGGCAGCATGGATTTCCTGCCTGGCCTCCAAGGAGCCTTGACTTAGTCATTCCAAACGTTTGTGGGGGTTTTATTAAGTTAGTCGCAAACAATGGAAGAACTGCTATGACAGAAACATTCAGATGCAGTACAAAAGATTTTCTCAGCAAAATTTCTCCCTGAACTGGCATTGTATGCAGTTGTGTTATGATACAATAGTACTACTACAAATAATGTTCCAGGCATTTTATGATATAAAGCAAATGGCAACATCTGTTTTACTCATGAAATAAAGGAAGTGCAAGTTGTGGCCCACTCTGTATGTTATTTTATACATAACTTTGTATAACTGTAACATTCCTTATAGTTTTATTGGAATATTAATAAAGGTTTCTTATTCTATAATGTGCACAAAAGTGTATTAAACACAAAACAAATATTTAATTTAATTTGCATGTATACATTATTTAATTGTGTAATACTATGTTTTTTGTTTAAAGGGAGAGGTACAAACATTTGAACTATTATTTAGTTTTGCTGTTTTCTTGTATGAGGGTTATTTTTTTTCAACCTCCAAGGATGCTACCAGTTGGTTTGTGAAGTGATAGGAGGCAGGGCATCATGTAGCATAATTGACTTCTCCCCCAGCCCTATCACCACCACCGCCAAGGCCAACTCATCAGCTGAAGTTTGATTATGGGAATAAAAGATATCTGCTACAATCAGCACTCCTGCGAAGTGTGAATTGCATAGTTTTATTTTATTTATCATACATACAGAGGGGCATAATCCAGCAGAAATTCATTGCAGAATGAGTTTTGTGTACAGTCTAAATAGTGGCACATGGTGTGAGAGTGATGCAGGAAATTTAGAGATGGCATTATGAAGGTAATCAGGAATGGAAGTTTGTGATGGGAGATGAACTCTGCAGTGAATGGATAAAGTGGTTCATGATTTTGAGCTGTTCAAAGACTTTCCAAAATTTTCAAGGTCAACTTTATACAACATTGTTATAGACCATCTTGGATACCATAAAATTTGTGCTTGATGGGCATCCAAAATGCTGACAACTACAAAGAGCAGCAAATGACATCAGCCTTAATGTTTCAGCTGTAATATAAGGATGACACAGAACAGTTTTTGAAAATAATATTGACAGGTTATGGTGCCGAGTGACTTCAACCTTTTCCTGGCGATGAAGAAGTGGTTAGGAGGAACAGCACTTCCATCTTCTGTACACCATGCAAACCTGGCTCAACAGAGGAGGCAGCAATATTTTTTTTTTTTATTACTAAATTTCTTTGGAAAGCTGGTACACTGGTATGAGAAATGTTTCAATCTTCATTGTGATGATTTTGAAAAGTAGCTTATATATGTACTAAACTTTTGTCAATAAAACCATTTTGCTATTCACCCTTATTTTGATTTCACACCCATCGGAAGTTGAAAAAAAATAACCCTTATCCATAGTCCCCATTCCTCTATGCAATCAGAAGTACTGCCTCCGGTTCTCACCACCTGCCAAGGGAAATCTTTGCACATAGCCAGAACTAATAGCACACATTATTTTATTTCTTTTGCTATTTATTAGTAATAAACAGTAAATAGTACTGTAGAACCATCATAGCTTAAGTACCAAGGTTTGTTTACTACTTATTATACGCTCGCATTAATAAATCAATCAACCAATCATAGTACATGCTTAATCCTGCCCTTCACTATGAGAAATGCCTAATTATTTTGAAAATATTTTGAGACTTTCACTGCAATTCATCCTCCAAAATATTGTAAACTGCCTCCTGGACATTTTATTTCAATACCTCCAAGAGTCTTATTTCAGATACATCAATAGTTTTATATGTATGCTGGAGTGGCTTTATATGTGCTGCCATTTTGCTTGGCTAATGGCATTTAAGAATTTTTAGAAATGTTTCAATTTATAGCCTATTTCATTAATCTTCTCCTGTGATAGAATAAGATTTTTTGTTCTTGGCATCTTATCAATTTGATTGGATTTAAACTTTGTTTGAAATTAGGGGGATATGGTTTACTTTGTATTTATAATATTATGATAAGTATTGGGGTAGCTTCCAATCTAAAAATTGGATTTTCTGATGGAGAAATTACTCCTGAAAATTTAGTACAAAATTCTCTATTACAGCAATTGTATGGTTTCTTTGGCACATTATAACCATAAATAAAATTTTCTTGTTCTAGCATATTACTCATTTCCGGCACTCTTCAATACACAAAGTTTAGCATAAACTTCCTATAGAAATATACTGAAAAGGTTGGCATGATAAATATGACTAAGTAATACAGATTTTAGCCTCTTACAGTTGGTGTCATATATTAGGAATTTTGATCTATAGAGCCATGGTTGGTGTTTCTGAAGAACTCTTCTGGTTATCTCAGCAGTAACTGTCCACTACATTCCTCAAAGGATTCCAGGATCCACCCTCTATGTAGCAGTATACCCTGTTCCTATGGGGAAGAATATGTGAGCACCATGGAACTCAGTTTAAACACACAACTTGCCAAACACAAGAGGAATGTTGTCAAGATCAAGAAGATAAGTCAGCAGTCAAGATGGAACCATACCACATTAACTTTCATTTTATCAAAAACCATACATTACCATGCTTGCATGTATTGGAAAGCCATAGAGATTTTCAAATACCTATTCAATTTTAACAAGAAGGAAGAAGGCCTCCAAAACTTGGCATCCTATACTACATAAGATCTCCCAAAGGACTGTAACATAGTGAACAAATAAACCATTACTTCCGCCTCCCAATCAAAATCCACGAATTCAGTCAACTAATCAGTTACAAGTAATTCAGCGAGCCAATCAGAAAGCAAGCAATTGAGCACCCCATTCACTATAAAAACAATGACATAATTCAGTATCATCCTCGCATACCCCATTCATTCAGGCTTTTTCAGTAATGTAATTAACCAAAAATTTCAATGCTAAACATAGGCAATGGAACTGTGTGGCAGCAAACAATTGGGGTACACAACTGGCAAATTTTGTCAATGCAGATGTATCCCTAGACATGCAGGGACTGCAGTGTCCTACATTTAGGCCCTGGAATGGCAGGCCAAGTGTAATAGATATTGTAATAACAAGACATATACCTCATTACTTAAATTTAAACACAGTGAGTGACTTATATTCATCACGATCCAATAGTTGGTGAGTTGCTAACATATCTGTGAGCAACATTAGCAAAAACTGGATTTACAAACTACATTGGGAGAATAAATGAATGAATAGTGTTTAATGCCCATTTTTGCTACAGAGGCATCAAGATGATGGACACTGATGACACGAGATGAAATGATATATTGGGAAAGGATTTATTTTTATGGAAGGAATAGTTCCAGGCCTAAGTTTAGGGTACCTCCCCAGCATTTGCCATTTATGAGGAGACAGAGGAAAACCTGGAAAAAATCTCAGTCAGGGAGGATGGTCCTGGCAGGATTCGAACCCCAGACCTCCTACTCTTGAGTCCAAGCCTTAATGACCTCGGCCACCCATGGCAGTGTACATTGGGAGGCTACCATTGTAGCCTTGAATAAAGCTTTCCAGCCAAATCCTAGAATAAATGTTGAGGCTGAAGTAGATGAAGCATCCACTATATTTGCTGATACAGTTACCTCAGTGGTCAAGCAGCATACATACAAATTCTTGGTAGGAGATACCAGCCCATGTTCTCTGCCACAGAATATTCATGATCTATGCAAGTGGGCCAGGGGCTTAGACAGATGTCTCAACATTATAATGATTTGGACTTGCTAGGATTATATCATGTCTTTCAGTCCAGGATAAGATGTCTGATAGACAGCCTCAAGCTACAACTTGGGAGAACATGATAAATAAAAGTGATTTATAACGTATTCGTTAAAAAAGAGCAAAATAAAAACTTACCTTAACCTACAAATAAAAAAGAGAAACATCACAGCAGACATCACATTCTTAAAACATTGCCTACTACACAATGTTGTTCCAACTTTCGTAAGGAAAACGGTAAAAGGTGTTAACAATCCACATCGTGAAACAGCGGAGAAAAAAGTCATACAAGTGGAAAAAAGCTTACAGTACAAAAAACTCAGTGAAATAGATTTAAAAATTTACATTTTACATTTGGAACTTTCCAATCTCTTAGACTCCAGTATATGGGAAAATCTACAAGATAATCTACACAAGAAAGCACATTTTATTATGAAGATCAAAAATAAAAAACTCAAAAACAAATTGTACAATTTACGTTGCCAACAAACCAAACCAAAATCTAGGACAAAACCTTTGGAAAATAATGTAATAAACCTTTCACATTCAACTTTCAATAAAGAAGAATTACAATTCCTCAACCAAGGATTAAACACTTGTGTAGATTTTTCCAAAAGTACAGACGATTATGTAGTAGACATTGAAATTGCATGCCAACCACTAAACGAAACAGATAAAAACGTAATAAAAAAGAATTGCAGCAAAGTTTTAGAAAAACTAACAGATAGTAAACATTACCATTCCATAAGCAGCTACAAAAGCATCATCAATAATTTAAAGTCAAAACCAGTAGTCTACACAATAGCAGATAAAGGCAACATTATAGCAATCCTAGACAAAGAAGATTATGTCAATAGAGTGGAAAACCTATTAAAAGGACCAGACTACATCACAATAAAAAAAAGAATCCCCTCAGCTCACAAATAAATAATTTTAAAAAAATCATAAAAGAAATCAAAATACTATCAGATGTCCAAAAACGAAAAATTACTGTAGACAATCCTGCACTTCCCAGACTCTATGCCCTTCCAAAAATTCATAAAACAGACAACAGTATGAGACCAATAGTAAACCAGATTAATTCTCCCACTTATAAATTAGCAAAATGGCTCAATCAACATTTCAATGCACTTCCAAAATTCAACAGACATAACATTAAAAACTCGTACGAGTTGGTAGACAAAATCAAACATACATCAATTTCCGTGGATGATAATTTAGTTTCCTTTGATGTGAAATCTTTATTTCCTAGCATTCCTACAGAAAAACTTTTAACTATTTTAAAAAAATGGCTTACTGACATTGGGTTACATATCGTAGAAATAGAAGATCTTACCAAATTAACCAATCTGTGCATCCAACAAAATACCTTTAGTTTCAATGGCAACATATGCCAACAGATTACAGGCCTAGCGATGGGAAACCCACTATCCACCATATTAGCAGAACTATATACGGGATCTCTTGAATCACAGATCACAAACACTTTTCCTTGGATTTTCAAAATGTGGCATAGATACGTAGATGACATAGTTGCAATAGTACCCAAGAAACATATTCAAGACTCTCTCATATTACTCAACTTGCAAGAAAGATCCATAACATTCACAATAGAAATGGAAAAAGATAGATGGCTTCCATTTCTTGATCTAAAAATCATCAAGAAAGATAATAAATTACAATTTGGAAAATTTAGAAAATCCACACACACAGATAATTACATAAAAAAGAACAGTTTCAATCCAGTACCACACCAATATGCAGTGTTCAACAGTTTAGCTTTCAGATTGGTCAACATTCCTCTCAGGGACGCAGAATATAAGATAGAGTACGAATACATCATAAACACAGCTATAAACAATGGTTTCAGCATCCCCTCGATAATAAAAAGGATCAATAAATACAAATTAGTAAAATCCACGAAAGAAGCTTCAACTCTGGAGGTAATCAAAGAAAAACCAAGATATTGTAAATTCACTTACAATCCAAAAGTACACTACAAATTCAAAAATATTTTCAAAAAATTTAACATTACGTTAGCTCCTATCAATAGATACAACATTAAATACCTCCTAGGATCAAAACTAAAAGACCAGTTACCAGCAGTAAAGAAATCAGGAATATATTCAATAGAATGCTCGGAATGTGAACTAAAATATATAGGAAAAACTAAAAGAAATTTGATAATCTGCAAGAAGGAACATTTTAGGAACATTAAGTTGAAACAAACGTAAAAGTCAGCAGTAGCACATCATTATTGGAGCCATAACCATGAAATGAACCCAGAAATAAAACTTTTGAAAGAATTAAACAATCCTTATGACTTGTCAGCATGGGAGAATATTTGCATCTTAAAATACCGAAAAACAGCAATGAATTTTGACCTTCCGCCAGAGGACTACCTCTCCAGATTCATTTCACAACCACTAGAGACCACCACACAAAAATTCAATAACCTGCAGAGGACCAACCAGAACAGTGGGTCAACAGCTGACGATGGGAACGACGGTTCTTGAAACATGTCCTGATTTTAAAAACATGTAAGTGAAGTGTATAAAAATTACCCACTATGTATCAATCAATAAATAAGTGATTTAACTGAGAAACAACCATGGATGATGAATATTGTTTAAAGGGCACAAAACATCAAAGGTCATTAGCACCCAAACAACCATGGAGAATTATTTAAAAAAAAAATTAAGAGGGGAGAGAGAAACTCATCCACATCTCCTTCAGGTAAATAGAGGCGGATTGGTGTATCAGCCACAGAAGAAAGCCACTGCATTGGCTGATGAACTTGAAAGGTTGTACAACCCAAGAGATGATCCCTGGGATGACCTCCAGGCGCATAGGAATATAACACAGATCTGTGGATACCTGGATGCGGAACCGCAAGAAAATGAGAAGCCAAATAGGCTGTTGTAACACCTAAAGAGGTGGAAGACCAGCTCAAAAATTAGATCCCTGCAAAGCAGCAGGGATCAGCTCACTTCAAATATATTAAGATGACTCCCAAGAGGCAGACTATACTTCATTTAACAAAAAATTTTAATACATGCATTAATCTCTGCTACTTCCCACTAAAGTGGAAAGAAGCAGAAATTATTTGCATTTTGAAAAGAGGGAAGGACCCTGTCCAACCTTCAAGCTATTAGCCGCCAATCATTTTGCTTGCCAAGGTGTCAAATGTTTTGGAACACACACTTTTATAAAATATGGAGCCACTTTTTATAGGACTAATACCAGGGCATCAATTCAGATTTAAACCAAAACATTCGACAGTTCAACAATTATTGAGAGTAGTGGAGAGGGCTGCATTAGGATTTAGAGAACACATGTATTCTGCTACAGTGCTGCTTGATATTGAAAAAGTTTTTCCAAGTACTTGGCACCACGGACTACTTCACAACTACTTTACAGCTTATTAGTGTCTGGTTACTGAGAACAATCATATAGCTAATATTTAGCTTCCTATCTATCAGACGTTCTGTGTCAAAGTTC
The DNA here is from genome assembly GCA_030762175.1 of Metallyticus violacea. Taxonomy (NCBI): domain Eukaryota; kingdom Metazoa; phylum Arthropoda; class Insecta; order Mantodea; family Metallyticidae; genus Metallyticus; species Metallyticus violacea. The sequence continues at coordinate 14,026,626 of CM060845.1, read as the reverse complement.
AAGGACGTTGCTCTGACATGAGAAGGATACAGAAAGGATTGCCACATGGTTAATTTCTATTCAACAATAGGCATATTGTTTATTAATAATGACATGAAAGAAAAATTTAAATTTTTCATTTACCCAGTGAAATAATACACATCACCATGAGCCACAAGGCCAGCAGATCTGAGGGTTTTGCATCTGCAAGGTCAGGTTATTCCCTGGAGGAAATGGGTCAAATACCTTGGGGTTACCCTGGACCAGTGGTTAACATTTCAACCTCATGTAAAAATTCAAGACACAAAGGCCAGAGCAGCCATTTCAAAACTGAAATCTATATTTTCTCTTAACTCCATTACATTACACATAAAGTTGAGAATTTACAAAGTCACAATTCTGGCTATAATGCTCTATGCTTGCGAGGTTTTGGGGCTACAATGTTCCATTACATATTGCATATTTGCAGAAGGCCCAAAATTTCACCTTACAGACAATTTCCGGCACAGATCTTATGTTCCCATCAGTTTTTCTTCATGAAACTTCTGGCTTAGAGTATATCATCAACACCATAAGGAGATTAGCATGCAGGGCTTAAGCATGCTTTGCTAATCATCAAAATTAGCTGGTATGCACTCCTGGGGATTATAATGCAAGGCATGGTCATGGTAGAGCAGCACATCCCCCACCCTACCCTAGGAGGTGCTTGGTCCAGAATGATACTAGAGAACATAAAGAACCCCTGCTTAGGCAGGCTTGGTTTAAAATTCTGATCATCAGTCCTTAAACCACCTGAGATTACCCCAGCTGACACCTCGCCAAACTGCTGACAAACTCTGGCAGTTCCAAGGAACTGCAGGTTAAGTTAAGCAGCTTTGGCATGGTTGACACTTGGATGGGTGGCCAGATACCCACCCATCATGTGACAAGCTATACTACGTGTATAGGCACCTATATAAGTACTAGAGGCAACACTTATACTCAATCATTACCACCACCCATTCAACATAATTTTTTTTGACAAGTCAACAAAGTAATGAGAATGAGAGATATAGCCACATTGTGGCCAGGCACTTCCCAGAACCTGACTTTACAACAAGGAGTTGGCCTGGAATGGACTCAGACTTGGACTCAGGGCACAGCTACTGTCAAGATAACCAGAAGAATACTTCAGAAATATTAATCACACTACTGAAGATGTCAGCCATAGTTGTTGACCAAATTCTGGAAAGAGGAGGAGTTCCTGTCAACCTAAAGGCTGCAAGTGCTAGCATATACATAACTTAGCAAGCTCAGCTGCCTATGTCAGCAGAAGTTTAACCATTACTACCGGGAATGGCATGTCTATTGAAGATCAACAGGTTTTCACTTGTGTATTTAAACTGACTGCATAGCAGAATGAGGGCATTGTACCTTGTGAGGGATTGTAGGCTTTCTCAGCCAGAGTTGCAGGCTGTTATGCCATGGTCTGCTGGAGATAAGAGTTCCATATGTTTTGTCCACAACTGTGGCAGACATTTTCAATGGCATAGCAATACTGATGGCCATGCATCAGATGCAGTGATACCTTCTCCAAGGAGACTTCATCCATGCTATTAAAGATGTCCACTACAGTTGTGTATGAAACATCTGGAACTCTCATCTCCATCTCTTATCTCATGGCATTACAACTTGGAAGATACCTCTACTTATAACTGTATTGTCACATACACTCAGAACTTGTTTTTATAGGGCATATTTCATACTATAGTTATCTGCATACTCATAAATTGGTGAACTACAGACTTCAAGATCCAAACGTAGCTGAAGGTTTAGTTTAATATTGTAGGCATTAACAAGAATCTTTGCCTCTATAGATACAAATTATTTCATTGATAGCTGCTTTTGACTACAAACAGTCTGCTTAAAATTAGGAATATGTGCTGACGTTTCATAGTAAAAAATAAACGAGGGTTTAAAAGGCAGAACCGTATTATCAATTTATCTAATTTCAATATAACATTCTTTATGTCAAAATTGTGCAATACTACTCTGTACTATTCAGTTTTATAGTAGGCTTTAACCTTTTAAACATTCTGTCATCAAATGTGGAAAAAGATTTAGGCCAGAACTTTTTAACTGGGGGCTGTGACACTCATGAATTATGTAAAACATCTCTGAGTTTAAAAGTTTTGAAAAGCAGCCTTTTGGTTTTTGTTGAAATGAATTATTATAAAAATTGTTTTATCTATATATAAAATTTGTTTCTAAAAATGTAATTAAAATATTGTATGATTCATTAAAATTATTACTATCCACAATAGATTGCCTGAAGCAGCAGAGTGCAGGCAAAAGTGCAAATGACCAACATCTTCAAAAAAGCATCAACTGACCAATAAGTGGCCTGCTAATCAGCCTGACCCATATACCCAATTATCCTTAGATATCAAAATCTTTGCCTGAACATAGTCCAGAAAATAACAAGCCAGACTTGCATTTCAGTCAATGAAGAGAAGTGATGCCACTTCCACCTAAGCAGGAACTCCTAAAGGATGCAATACTTTGAAACAGGGGGAGACAAGTCATTTCTTAGGCAAACTAATTCGGTCCTCAAAGATGCAGATATCCAGGTTTTGTATTTTTTTTTAAAAAATTTACAACTGAAAATGATGCAGGAAGCTTACAGTAAGCAAGAACATGACAAAAATAATTTGAGGAAGGCTGAAGAATATTTTGTCAATGCTTGTCTTGGAAGACCATCCAAACTGAAAACTGAGCAGGATGGCTGAAGTGGTACCACTTGGTACTTACATTTGGGAGGTCCCAGGTTCAAATTGCTTGAAGCCAGCCATCCTGATCTATTTTTTCTACTTGCCTGTATATCCTGAACTGCTATGGTGCAAGAGTCATACCTTTCGTGATGGCAGAGCAGAAAACCGACAGTCCATATGCATGGAATATGAGTACAATAGAAGTCTAAGAAAACATGTCTCTATAGTACACCTGGAAAAGTATGAAGTTATCACACCTGTTCTAAAAAGACAGCACTCGTTTGCCTATCACTGTGAAATATGCAACAAGAATTTCAATTATGCATACAATTTCAAATGCTATCAGTGATATTACCATGGTGAGGGATCAGCTAGAAATCAAACAATGATGTGCAGCTTATGTAATCATGAAGCAACAATGGAATTTCTTTTATTTGAGCATTTAGCATTTAGTGCCTGAAATAAAAGTAAAATAAAAAAGTATGAAATGACTATGTATGTATTGACGTAATGCATGCACTTAATAGCTATGGTTTTGAACTCATAACACTACTAGTACAAGATGACATGAGGCAAGGGTTTCCATGCACCTTTCTTATATCTAACAGAGGTGATTTTCAAGTGCTATCTATATTTTTCCAATGCACAAAATCAGAAGTTTTTATGTCAGATTTTGCAGAGTCCTTCTATAATGCTTGGCTTTCAACAATGGAAGTGCCAACAATGAGACTCACATTGCACATAGACAGAGCCTGAAAAAAGAGGAGAAAAAATATAAACAAAGAAAAGAAAATATCTCATTGCATTCCCCTTGCAAAACCTGATACAACAGAAGCCAACATCATTGCACTTTCTTTGCTGCAAGATGGAAAAGAAGCCATTAGCCCTACCTCATCTCTTCCTCCTGGAGGTTTTCCCACTGTGGGAATAGGTGCAAACAGCCAGCACTTAAAAAGGTTCAAGTACCAAAATATTCTCCTCTGTCCCCTGAAGTGAATGTGAACATCATTGATGCAATATTCCAAGAAAATTTCTGTGTAATAATTGCAAAGATTACAATTATGATTTAACTACATGAAAATTGTGACAAAATGAGTGACACAAGACACAGTCAGCAGCAAAGCACTAATATGATAGCGTGCCCAACATGTTTGCTGCATCTTACACACCTTAAAAAAGTAGCTTTTGGAAGCCATTTTTAATCAATATTGTTTCAGATGTTTCATAGACAGTCAATGAATACTCAGAATTGAGTACTGAACTTTGGAATTACATGGAAGGAGACTATTTAGAAAGTTTTAAATTGAGTTAAATAAAGAAGGTCAATACTTCAGTCCTATTATGTTTTGATGTCTTTTTATATGTAATACTGCAAGAATCATCCATAAAGTAAGTTTCCTTATTTTTTAATCTGTGAACGAGCACCAGCAACAAAATTCAGTGATCTGGCATATTTTATTGGGATATATTTTCAGTATTCAAGCAGTTTCATGTCCCTGCATAAACTGCTTTAGCATTAACCTACTAATCATAGAGTTTGTTCTGTTGTGAATTATGCTGTCATAAATTTTTTGACAGTGAACAATAGAATTTCTTGGATATTCATTGTAAACTATCTCTTGTTCATGGAGTAGCTGCATAATCATCCAAATTTTCCTATGATGGCATACATAGTTCATGAAAGCCTTAAATGCATGATGAAGGGCACAGTAGAAGGCTAAGTGACTTCCAATCATGTCGTTCTTATACAAAATCATATCACTATTGCCATATTTGCTGGATGCTGTTCAGGAAGCAACAACAGATAAATACAGTGCAATTTTGTTTTCAAAGTGCACCTGGAAAAGAGGAATCCAATCATTGAATGCATTTTTACATTGATGAATGCATCTTTCAATATCAAAGACAAAACAGCAAAGCATGATTGGGAAGATGCCTATGAAAGGGCTTTGAAAAAAATGAGGTCACACATTCTCCAAGAAAGGTTAAGGTGACAATACTGTGGGACAGTTGTGAGGTTTTGTTAGTAGAATACATGTCTTACAGAAGATGAAAGATGGTAGTGGGAAGGAGAAGAAATCTACATTGCAAGTAATTTAGAATATCAGGAATAAATTTAAATTGTAATGATGGAGGGAATGAGCAAAAGAAAATGGTATTACTGGAGGAAATTCACACTGAACGCTGTTGTCTGGAGAAAAGGATAATATCTGGCACTGCTTATCAGGAAATATGAAGTAATCTTACAACAGAAGTAGTTGGGAAAAAAATAATGGTTTTGGTTCAGAGAAAAAATATAAAGAAAGAGGAAAAGTGAGGAAGAAATGCTTGATGGGGATTAATAAACAAGTTAAAGAAATGAAACTAGCAGAAAATTATTAGAGATGATGGTTTTAATTATGTGGATGAATTTAATATTCTGATAACCACAGTGCTGTATTGCATAAATAAGAAAATCAGTAATTAAATGAAAATATTAATAGAAAGTAATTACCTTGGCCACCCATAGTGATGTATTTTATTTTGTATTTATTTTATTCAGAACAGTTCATTCAAGTGCTTCACAGAACCACAATGTTGAATGCTGAGAAATACTGAGGTCTTAATGCAACTTCAAAATGCACTCATATGCAAATGCCTTGAACTTTTGACTTCTGCTTTGACTTTTGAATTCTGCTTCCATGATAATGCTCACCTATATTCATTCTCAAAGACTCAAGATTTGCTCAGAAAGTTCAAATAGTAAATTCTTTTGCCATCCTTCATATTCACGATCTTATCACGAATGATCTCCAATTCATGCAGCACCTAGGTAACTGGCAATTTGAAAGTGATGGTGAAATGAAATCCAAAGTGAACAGGCAGGTTGTAAAAATAGGACACAGTATGGTAGAGAAAAGGTGTAGAAAAACTTCTATCATGATACTGGAAATATATGGACAAAGAAGATAACTATATAGAAAAGAAAAATGGATGTTTTGGAATAAAATAAAATTTTCAAAGAAGAAAGAATAATTAATGTACTTTTCAAAATAGAGACATTTAATGATGACTCTTGTAGTATTCATTCTGAATTTCAATAAAATGCAATATTACATATATACAGCTCACACATCTCTCTTTTGTATAAGCTTTATCAAATGCACAAACAAAACATTTAAAAGAGTTAATTTTAAAACAATAATCATATTAATAAATATAGTGAACTTTATAGCACAATTAAAGCTTCTGTTTTTAAGCCCCTCCTGTAATTGGATAGACAGGTGTTAACCTTTCTGTGTTTACGTCCCTCCAATAGAAACATTTTGGTTAGTGTTATGTTAAATATAATTATGTCAGACTCTTTCATTGCTGAAAGAATATTTTAAAAATGTATTATAAATTGAATTTCAAAAAGGGTAATCTTAAACTCAGTATATATGGAAATATGTGAAGCAAGGAAAGTTCAATTTGGCAACGAGGGAAGAGCAAAATGACAGATGGCCCTAACTGGAAGTATGTCACCAGTTACTACAGTAGCAAGAGGAGGACGAAATGAGTAAAGATTGTCAGGAGCCATGGTCCAAGCTTTGCTGTACAGCAAAGCGGCTACTGAAGCTTATGCAACTGGTACAATCTTCACCTCAAGCTACTGTAACCCCTCAAAGGAAGAGTCGTCAAGCGTATGCAGCCAGTTGAAGATCATCATATTTCTCTCATATTTGCTGAGAGGCTTGCCCCTCTCCCGTTCCACATCCCTGATAGTAAGTGGCAGGTTCTTATTGGCACGTTGCTTCACCACTCGCAGTACGGCAGCACTTGTAGGAAGTGGTGATGATGGTGCAGCCACAGCAGCAGCAGCGGCAGCAGTAGCTGCAGATGGTGCACCAGGTACTGTAAGGTGTGTACCTGGAGCAGGACTACTGGAGGCTGCTGCTGCAGTAGCGGCTGTTACCTCAAGCCTGTCCAGGTTAAACTCACTCTGAGACAGGCGTTCCAAGGCCTTGTACGTGGTCAGCAGACGTCTCCTAATGTAATTCTGACGCACCTGGACAACAAAAATGTCACTAAATGAGTAGAGAAATCACTGTTTCATTGCTGCAAATACTTATGATATTACATCTCTCTGAACTTATTTCATTTTAATAGTGAGATTAAAAAATTAAGATTTAATTGGTATGGCAGAAATATAGAATGATAGGGAATTAAAAGAGAAAGGTTTTGCATTTACAAAGCTTTGTTTACTTTGCATACATCGCTCTAATTTTCTAAGTATCAGTCGGTTACTATTTTATTTCCTGTGAGATATACCTTCTTGTTGACGGATCGAATGAGGTCGGCGGCTGTGAATGCTGGCGGAGTACTGGCGGGCGGCGCTGCGCTTGTCGTGGTGGTATGCCCGCCGTGTGGCGAGGGAAGCTGGGACGTTGAGGCTACGTCCCCAACGGCTACCCAGGTGGAGCAAGAGCGCGAGGTGTGGTCTAGACGGGGATGGGCATCCAACTGCATGGAACTGAGAGCAAGTTCGGAGACTGCACACCGCGGGGGCGGTATGCGAGGCTGAGAATCCTCTGGAGACGGTAGCTGTGATATATCCGTCGTGCTGAAACTCTTCTGCAGCCCCAACGCAGAGCTGAGTACCGCACAGCTGCGGATGAGGTCGTTCTCCTCTTCGAACCACAAAATCTCCGGGATATCTGCCGGCCTGCCCACACACACACAACACGAGCGAGGATTTGTAATATGTGATAGCAAATAAGCCACATTCGCCACTATATAGAATATTAATAAATTACTCCAACATTGCGGCTAGCAGTTTCCATCTCATTAGGAGCAAACATCTGCATGCTTAATCATTTAAAATATTATATGACATCATTGTGCGTTCACCTTCTGCTCCTCTCAGTTTTTGCTTGCACTTTTCAAGTACTTGAGAATATAACAAACCAAATACACATGCTAAGGGATACAAATAATAATTCAAATTTTTATAACTGCTAACGGATTCATTATCATTTATCATCATAAATTCTGTTAGAAGCCCAAAGAAAGATTGGTGTAAATAATTTCATTTATAGTAAATTAAATTACAATTTGAAAATTAAAATACCATTTTTTCCCCCACATTTAAGGGCAAAAAAGAACAAGGGAATATGGAATTGTGTTACAGTAAAGTGTAAAATTACTCTACTCACATTTATGTCGATATTATATGAGCAAAACTGCATTCGCCTCAACTCTTTCGCGTTATGGTCTAATCATATTTCCAGTTCTTTTCTGATTTTATTTTTCTCGATAAAATGATATGTATAAAAACTGCTGAGATTATTATGTCTTTGTTTTCGCGCGTCTGGAGGGGGGTGGGGGAAGAAAAACATCTTTTAAATTCTTCTTCTGCGATTAGAGTTTAGAACGAGTCTAGAGTAAAATAATAAAAACTTAGTATTATAACTCTAAACACACTCCATGCTGACAGTCCGTATTTTTTAAAATTAGTGCGCATTGGTACACAAGTTTCACTTGATGAACTGTTGCAAAATAACATTTAAGTTCATTCACCCCTTCACAAAACTGTCGTAATCGGATTGATCAACTTTCTCTATATTTTTAAAAAATGCAATAAAATAAGACGATTGGTTGGTCTAAATTAAAAAACCAGAATTATCGTCCCACACTAGTATGTACATGCAAATTTGGCATAGCAGCAACAAATGTCCTTTGATAAGCCGAGTTAATTTAAAGTATCACAATAATATATTGCTTGCTGACAAAATTGTTGGTTAAGATCCTAAAATAATAAATATTGTTGTCTGAAGGGTAGTAAAATGTTTCTTACTCTCAATAATTTCTTCTGACTTTTAATGGTTGTTTATGAAGCGCTAAATTTTTTAGATATCCACAAAACCAATTTAATCATAAACTTACAGTAAAGGTTTCCCGTTTACACATGGTTTGCAGTGATGAGGAGACCGCAATAAAATCTATACATTCTGCTCTTAGTACTCTTCAAACTTCGGACGAAACCCAATGACGGATTCGTGTAAATACATGAGGCTTTCTCTTTCAACATCATATTGTGATTATATAAGGGTTACTAGATAAGTATTGGCCACCTCTAGGGAAAACATTGTTGTTAGGTCGAAACTGTTGAGTCATTGGTGTTGCCATGGTAGCAAGGAGAGCTGTGTTGTGTTTTTCATTTTGCTGCGTCTGGAAAGTGTAAAGGTTCTTGTAAGCGCAATGCAGATTCAGAGAGAGCATTTTCGTGCGATGAACTTGTACGATTTCAAATGTGACTTAAATGAAACGCAGTCACTTGAGCGTTTGAGGGGGACTTTCAGGGACTTTTCTCCTTCACGTGCTACTGTGTTCCGCTGGTACAGAATTAAAGAGGGGGCGACAATTTCTTAAAGTTGAAGAGAAGAGTGGCAATCAACAACAGTAGTGACTGAGAAGAACATCACCTCTGTGGAAACCATGATCAGGAAAGACCCAAGACTAACCTACCAGGACACTGAGCTGTATTAGCAATTAGTTCGCTAGATGTGCTTCTTTCTTTCAACCTGGGTATGGACAGCTTTAAGACCATCAAATTTAACACTAAAAACACTTACCCAAACGGTACCTCAAGCTTCCTCATCTGCAGCAAGCCATTCGGAGTATCACAGCTTTTTGAGTTCCTTACTCACTTTTTCTTCAGTGATGTTGATGAACAATCATCATTGCTACCTGAGGACATTTTAATAATTCAACCTTCACATACGTACAACAGGTCAATAGTATCAACGCAATGGATGGTTGGTAAAGAGGTGGTACAACAATGCGTTACAAGCATGCGTCATATAGATTTATTCTAAAGTAACTTGCCAATTTGAAATGGCTATACCTTCCGAGCTAGGATTTGTATTTTATAAGGACATGTACAGGGTGTTCAAATGTCACGCAACCATATGGGGGGAAACTATGTTTTACAGTAAGTGCTGAAAGTTCTGTTCTTCACCCAAGTGGACACGTTTAATCTGTTGCTGAACACCCCTTCCAATGTTTGCTGAATGGCACCAACACAGTTCTGAATATTTGTTGCATACTGTGCGGATGAATAACGTAGACAGCATCCTTTAGATATCACCACAAGAAGTCAGGAGATCGCGATGGCCACAGCACCTCTGAGAACAGTCATTCTGGAAACACTGTTCTAAGTAGTGCACAGTGTTTACGACTGTATGGGCTGTGGCATTGTCTTGTTGGAACTTCTTTGCTGACATGTTGACAAATCTTCGACCATTGTTACCTACCAGTCACTGTTAACTGTCTCTTCAAAGAACGTAATGACATGACATGACACACTAAACGCCAATTTTCTGTGAGTGCAGAGGCATCCCCTGCAGCTTTGAGGGTTTTCAGCGGCCCATATTCGAGAATTTTGGGCATTTACGCATCCGTCAGGATGGAACCATGCCTCATCAATCCAGTGCCAATTATCGAGTTCCTCTGCATCTAACGTTACATATTCGATGAACCGGCGACAGTAGGCTTGTCGAGTTTGCAGGTTTCTGGGCTATAGTTGCCGGACAGCACGGACAATTCCAAACTTTTGCGCAACGCACTGTGGGCACTGTCAACGGAGAGCCCGAACTGTCTTGCAAGGCGTCACACCAACTTCTTGCTACTCGCAGTCACATCGGTCAGTTTTTCCTCTGTCGGCCGTTACATTCCCTGTCTTCTGCACCTTGTCGTATCCGCTTGTTTGCAGCACTACTTCCTACTTGTCTGTGTAGGCCTCCTGTGTCCGAACATAACTGCTGGAGCGGATATACTGCACGACACGTTGTTGTAACGTGTACATCGTGACAGCCAGTTCTTCAGCATTTGGCAAAAAAACCGATTCCCCTTAAGGTTGCTACTTGCAGCACTTATTGTAAAATAAATAGTCTCTCCAAAGGTTGCGTGCCTTTTTTTTAACACCTATTTTTACTTGTTCCTGTCTGTACTTAGGAGGAAATGGGGAAATGGTTCTATTTTCTGTTTTCATTATACTTTTGTTTTATTTAGTTCAGCACGACTTACAAAATAGAAAACGATTTGCATAGAGCATTTAACTTTTAATTGTAACACCTAATTGTAATAAATTGAAAACATTTCTAGGAACGCACTTACTAATGCCGCTTAAAACAAGAAGAACGACTATTTTTATTGAACAATACGGCAGTGGTGTTATTTATTATTTTATAATGCTCCTTTTTATTCTTGTTATAAAAAATCTCATTTCTTTACGAACAGATTGGTGTTTCTATTTTATAATTAGAATTAAAATATTTGTCATATAAAGGGCCGGTAAGAAATCTTCACGGGCCTTAATCAAAATAGCAGTAATATTTCAGGCCCTGTCCGTAAAATTCCATATAGATGTACAACTATATGATGTTTTTATTTTGTTAGATTAGCTCCAATATTTGAGTGAACGTAAATTTGTTGTCTGCTTGTAAATCGTGCACTCGTTAACAACAATTTGTCTTGAGATGTTTCTTAAGGGACTTAAGTGCTTGTGATTTTCTCAGCTCAGTGAACATTATTCGTTCTTACGAGGTCACCAGATAAGTATTAGGATAACAAATAATGAATACTCATAGACACGTTTTGTTTATTCCAGTTTCTCAAAGTATTCTGTATGCAGCGTTCCATCCTCTGGAAGCGTCCACGCCACTCAGTTTCCGGCATTGCAGATGCTGTAACCGCTTCTTCGGGGCTAGAAAATCGGTGACCTCGAAGTCGGTTCTTCACAGTAGGAAATAGGAAGAAATCACATGGTGCCAGGCCGTGACTATTAGGGCGGTTTTACCTCAGTTCCTTGCAGAAACTCCATTCCTACATTAACAGTGTAAACTGATGCATTGTAATGGTGCAACAAAATGTCTTTAGTCCTGTCTTTGGACGCCGTTCTTGAATTTTATGAAACACTTTCGGAAGGCAAACATTTTGCAGTAACCGTTCTCTGACTTATGAGCAACGGTTGCCACGTGATCGCTTGTGGAGAAGAAAGAGGCAACCATTTTCTTTCTCATACTCCTTGGCTTCTCTACCTTGATTGTTTATCAGGAAAACCCCAGATGGAGAACTGGCCTTTTTGTTTCTGAATTAATCTGACATATCGATGTAATAATATCTGAAACAGTTAAATCTTTGTAGCATTTCTTGGCACCATTCCACACTGTTGAGCTTCTCCTCTTCAGACAAATTATGGGGCAATCATCTTAAGAATTTGTTTTTACAAGAAGGATGTTTCAAACACACATCTGTATTGAGCCTGAAGAAGAAAGTTATCAATAACTGAGGCCAGGAAAATATTCCATGCCTTCAAACATCACCTAAGTTATAATTCTTTTGCCTGTTAGCAACAATGTGCACATTCTAATGTAGCTTCCAACAAAAGTGGAGGGATGCTGAGAATGTAATCGGTCGAGTATGTTGTTAAATTTTGAAATGTTGTCCTTTTTCTGTATCAACCGTCGCCTTTAATAAAGGCAATCGCAAATTTTTTTCCTTTGGCGGTAAGGGTTCTGAAGCCGAAAGTGAAGTCCATGATTAACTTTCCATGAAGAATCTGATTAAACTTCTCAACTACAACCGAATTGGTTCTGGTGGGCTAGTGGTAACCATGCCTTGCCTCGTAGGCCCAAGGTTGCAGGTTCAAACCCGGCCAGGGTCCATGAATTTTTCGGGCGAAAAAAAAATGCTAATCCTTCGGAAGGGAAGTAAAGCCATGGGTTCCGTGTCATAGATTGACGGCACGTAAAAACAAACCTCAAGCCTGAAAGAAGACACGTGATTTGTGTGCAATGATTGACAGTTCGAATCACAAGAGTACCAAAAACATTTCCTATGCTCGTATGTTATTTTGTCAAAATGCCGAAATTCATCAATGTGAATGGGGAAAGTTAAAATGTAATTTTGGAAGTTCTTAGCAAGTATTAATTAGCAGACAAAATCATGGCTCTTTCTGCCGGTAACACGAACACAAAGTTTGGCGGAACTAATCGAGGAGACGGTAATAATGTTTTTAGCAGCAAAGTAAACTTGAATATAAATAAACAAAATTTAGGTCAGGGTTGTGTTGCGAAATTCTTCACAAGAGCATCCAGAGTGCAAATGAATTATTACCAGTTAACGTAGAAGCAATTTTATCATATTTATAGTTCGCGTGGAGACTCAAAGAGCTCTGGAAATTGGAAAATTTTCAGTAGCAACCAACTGTTGGGCATTTCAAAATAAGATGGCTATCGCTCCAGCTGTTGATTGAGTTATTTCTATTATTTATGGTTTGAAGTTGTACTTTCTTAAAAGTCATATCCTCAAACTTTTTTCAAAGCTCGACTTTGCGTTTCGGATTTCAGTTTTTGAAATATCAACTAAAATGCTGGTATATTAATTGAAATAAGCAAAACGAGACTGAGAAAATAACGACTATTGAACTTCTTGCGATTTTTAATTCACTCACTGATAAAATTCGAGTTGGAAGGCGGAGCACTTTTTGACGTGAGAAACTCCAGTCTTCGCTTCACACGTTGCAGGAAGAGGAAGAAATAGAATAACAAAATTTTCACTCTCAATGTGAAGAATGTTTAAGTTACATCAAACATGGACCAGTAATAATGATATCTTTATCATGACTGTCTGGCATCGTAAGGTGCTGCAAAGTTACCACTCTCTATTGTGAGGAGCAATATTTCAGTAATACAAGCTAGTTAAAAAGATTCCACTTTCAAAATGGTCGAAGGCGGAGTGAAGTTCTGCTGAGAATGATATTTTGACAAAGATAAATTGGGTAAACTTTTAGAGCATTTATTAGCATTAGTCAGCTTTTTCGGCAGTGATTGATTTCGCCCTCTGTCTACCCGGGACTAAAGCTTAGGTTGAGCATGTTTTCGCTTCATGAATTCATTTTGGAGTGGGGAAAGGAACAGGCTAACATTGACACCGTTAGAGCGAGCGCAATATTAAAACTTATCATGTGTGCAATTTTATACCCTAAGATTCTTAAAGACAAAAGAATACTTGATGAAATCCACACTTGCAACAAGTACTCCTATTGCGAAAATAAATCCTATCGTTATTATTATTATTATTATTATTATTATTATTATTATTATTTACGTACCCTTTATGTTTCAGAAAAATTTATTTTAATTTTGACCATTTAATTATAACAATATTGCTTTAGACTCATCTCTAAGACCCTTCTATATGGAGTAAAAATATTTTGGTGTTGTTCAACACTCTGTATGGTGAGTTACAACTTTAATACTTAAAATTACAGTATACAATGTCAAAAGTATTATTTAAAGCAGATACACTGGATATTTTATAAACTTCTATTTCAATAAAACTTCACGAATTATATTCACAGGGTTATTCTGTAAACCTGAAGCAACGTTACAAGATTCTAGAAATTTATAACAACATTTTATGGGTACAATTAGTCCGACTTCTTTTAAACATATAGCCAGTCTAACGGACGAGAACAGTTCCATTTTTACACATGTGGTCAGAAAATTTCTCGCTTACGTACAAAGGGATACCATACTCGCGCTATATTAAGTGAACTTCTCAATTCTTACTTCGGAAATTTGTGACGAACAAATAAATTGAGTTATCAACAAAACGGGAAACTTGCTGCACATTTAACTTCCACCTGTAATCTGTAATCAAGTAATCAGGATACAGCGACTTCGATCTTTCAATGAACGTTACCATATTTAAAAACATTTTATTCTCTCTTTTGTGCTAATTTTCACGGAATGAAAAATAATGTAACGATAACCTTTTCCTAATTAACAAAACCTCCCACATACATATCATCTTTAATTAACTCATGACAAACACATCTAGGATACCCTCGAACTGGAACACCAATATCGAAAATGGTCACAACTAGGACAAACAGCACTCGTCTCCCAACACGAACGTCAAATGACTAAAACCCACAGAAAACAAAGTTACCAAAACCAATTAGTACATCACTGTAAAAGCTCAGCAGAGGTTATTGGGGCAATGCTAATAGAATCACAAGCTTAAAAAAGAACAAAACATAGGAATAATAAAAGGCGAGCAATAAAATAAAAGGCGAGCAATAGAACGAAAGCAGTGATTGTTATGCTGAAATTAATTTTAAAAATCTGAGCGTAATAAAACACATCACTCAACATTTCGGTTATTTACTGCATTAATTTTTCTCTAAGATGGATTTTTGAAGAGTTTTACAAAACTACATTTCATTTAACATATGGTGCGCTATTATGTATTTTAATGGTTTCAGAAGTTAATAGTGGTGCTGCCAGAATGTAGGAATAAAGTTTAAGCATATGTATTTTTGCATTTTGGGGTTCATTGCTAACCTCAGTTTTTTAGGCAAATATAACCTCTACTTGCTCGAGCAACAAAACACGTTCAGCTATTTTCAAATTGTGATAAAGTTCTCAAAAGTAGGGAAAGAGGGCACAATGTGATAACTACATATTATCAGAAGTTCTCAAAAGACACTTAGTTGTGAACTTATCGCAAATGTGCCTATTACCGCCTGGGTACATACTATTGTGTATTACGATATTATCATATGGTTCGTAACGGTGAACAAACTAGAAGAAAAACTCGCAAAACCTGTGGTGCAACTATTTTGAATAAAAAAGAAAGCAAGAAAATGTCCACACATGCAATGTAATCACTTCAACTGTAGCATTGCCCCTTTTGCCTACATTATGCCTTTGCAAAGAATTATGGGCTCTCTAATAAAATGGATTAGTTTTAAGATTACGATACGGATGTTTTAGAACACATAAAAATTGCCCAGGATTAAAGCGTATCAATACCTATTTCGGTCTTTTAATTTAAGTTTTTTTTTTTTTTTTTTTTTTTTTTTGAGTAGTGTTTAACGCCCGTTTTTACTACTGAGGCACCACAGGCGGTGGACACTGATGATAGATGAGATGAAATGATAAATTGGGAAAGGATATATATTTTTTTAAGGAAGGAAGCGTTCCAGGCCTAAGTTTAGGTACCTCCCCGGCATTTGCCAGTTATGAAGACTGAGGAAAACCTGGAAAAAACCCCAGTCAGGGAGGACGATCCTGGCGGGATTCAAACCGCAGACCTCCCGCTCACGAGTTCGTGTCTTAAAGACATCGGCCCCCGTGGCGGTAACTTAAGTTTAAAATCATTCCATGGCCATAGAAAAATAGAAATTTTGTTAACTACTGTGGCACGCCTTTGTTTCGTCTACGACGTAGTTTTTACATTTACCATCAGACTATATCACAGTCGGAAGGTAGGTTTGAGAAAGTGGCATCACTATTTTTCTTGCAGACATTATTAAAATTGCAGTCCATTGTTGACGTGCAATCTGTGTTGACCTTGTAACTAGCTTCTAATTCATGGTGAGATACAAGTGTTTTAATTTTAACTGAAATAATGCGAAAGCATCTTCCAGGAGTGCTTTGCTCAAATGAACTATGGAAAATACCCTCATTTTATAGGTCAAGGGCCTTTTCACCAAGTACAAAATTACAGAAAATAATTTCTGTAGCTACAAATTACAACATTTTGTATTTCACAAAATTCCACAAATAATCCTGTAATTGTAATAGTAATTTGTATTCATAAGGTTTGGTTACTTAAGCAGACCTTGCATTTTATAGAAGTTGTTCTGAAATTAAAATAATAGACCGTGGTTAATGTTTCTCGTTTTCATTATCAGTGAAAAGTAAAATAATAATAATAATAATAATAATAATAATAATAACAACAACAACAACAACAATAACAATAATACCATAGTCACCTATATCCTTTAATAGAAATTCCAATTTTTCATGACTCATTCCAAATCTTTCATTAAACTGTACAATACATTCAAAAAATCAATATTCATTCTATCCCGAAATGTTCTTCCAAGTCGTCTATTTTGTCAAACTTGTGCAATTTCTTCCACGTCCCTTAACTCTAAATACTTATCAAACACGCATCAGTCAACTTTTAAAATGTAAACAGTGATTATGAAAAGCGTTCTAAAAGTTCCCGACCTGAGCAAGAAAACAAGATGTAAGAGAAAGGTCAACATAGTCTCCTGGTAAATCAATACATTTATTCCAATGATTTTCCAACATTTTAATACCCTCAGTAAACTAAGATTTGTCCAACTGTGCAAAATAAGCGTCTGTCTCGGCTTCAACCTCATCATTTGATGTGAATCGTCGTCCACCCAGCCATTTCTTCAGGTTGGGGAACAAAAAGTAGCTGGGAGCAAATCCAACGAATATGGTGAATATGGAAGCACTTGGAAGCAAGGTCATGCAGTTTTACAGCAACAATCCCAGACGTTTGTGAAGGCGCATTGTTGTGATGAAAGGCAACCTTCCCCCCCCCCCTCCCACGCAAGGTGTGGACGTTTAGCTTGAGCACCATCCTTCAGTTGGTCCAGTAGTGAAGCTTAATACTCCCCCGTGATGGTTCTGTTCTTCTGAAGGTAGTCTACAAGCACCACATCATCTGAATCCCAGAAAATCGTAGCCACGACTTTTCTGCAGATGGAACCGTTATTGCTTTCTTGGTACACTTTCACCTGTTACCACCCACTGTTTGGACTGCTACTTTGCTTTTGGCATGTAGTGATGAATCCATGTTTCATCTACTGTTATAAAACGTAGGGGAAATTCATTGGAATTGCATTTAAACAGGTCTAAACACTCTTGCGAAATGTTTATTTGATTTTTTTTGTCGGCCCCCAAAGAGCAGAAAGTTTTTAATACCTAAAATTTCTGTAAATTGTACTGAACGTTCTCGGCCAATTCGCGTACCTTCAACCGGCGATAATTGATTACGGCATTGTGAATTTTTGTCACAATCTCATCGGTCGAAACAGTTTTGGGACGATCTGAGCACTCATCAAAAATAGGGTAAGAATGCCTTACAATTTGAAAAAATTGTCAATTTGTAAATATATGACAAATGAACTAGTACATTTACTGTTGTTTTCTACTTCAGCTACAAATGCACAGGAATATTTTGTAAAACACACCAGTGTAAATTTGTAATTTTTTTCTCCTGTAATTTGTATTTTTTTGTGAAACAGACCCCAGGTAATATTCTGGTAATGTTGATGCAAAGAAATAAGTTGCGATGTTTTAATCACTTATGTATTTCGAAACTAACCTACAAGTGCACATCTCTAATCACCGTTAATTAGGTTATCATTTATGATTCATGGCTTTTTTGTTTGTTAGTATTCAGATTATGCACAGAAAAAATGCATTTATAAATCAAAATTACAACAAGTCATATAAACAACGCTACCACAGAACATAACCAAAAAGCCAACATATTTTCAACCTCAACCAGAAATTGGGGTGGGAGGGGAAAGAAACCAGTGCAGAGTTTTCTTTTAAATAAGTTGGAAAAGGGGCGTTTAGCATACACCAAGGCACACTTTAAGACTCTTTCTAAAATGAAATACTGGAATAACAAGGAATTCCTTTAACAGAGGCAGTAAAGGTGTTACAGAAACATAGGAAAGTTCCTGGAAAGGTTGGAAAAGACGAACTCCTGGATAGGAGATACGTTTTGAAAATAACGGCTATGCTTACGTGGAGAGGTGCTGGAAATTGCTGTATATTGTTAAGAGGGACGGTACATTTGCATAGTAAAGGGCATGACAAATATATATATATATATATATATATATATATATATATATATAGTTAAAAATGCAAATTCAACCATTTTACTTCCTCTCTTTATCCCGGTCCTGGTGGCCTTGTGTACCATACTTGCCTCGTAAACCCAAAATCGCGGATTTAACCCCTTCGATATTGTGCGGATTTTTTTTTTCGGTAAAAATCCTAAGCGTGTCCTCCTTCGCAAGGGAAGTAAAGCCGTGGGTCCCATGTCGTACATTTACGGCACGAAAATGAACCTCAAGCCTGAAAAAAGAGGCCTTTAAGTAAAATATATGGGCCGTTTCACGCCCTGAATTGAATGGGTCGCTGATGACCTGAGATGTTAAAAGAGTGTCCGTAAATAAACGAAATCAACAATTTACTTTTTGCTAGTCTATTTTATTTTTTTGCTGTTTATATGTCACCGCTCTAGTAATAATTTAAATTACTTCAATATTGTCAAACAATATAGCACAAGGTGTAAGACAAAGGAAACGTTATAAAAGTGCGATTATATATCTTTATACAAATTTATAATCTCAGTTTCCCCTCTTCCTTTGTCTTTTAAAATATGCAAGGCTTTCTTTATATTGCAAGACATTACAACTATATTTACAATTGTAAATGCATTACAATTTTGCAGACTATCAGATGAGAAGGCAGAAATTATAGCATACTGTTGATTATCAAACTTAGCTAGAAAAATAAAACGATAGAAACACCACAAGATGCTAATTTTACCTAGAACTAGTACCTACATATAGATCTTGTAATATTAAAGCCAATCTAGATATAAATTTAATTTGTAAAACGATGTTATCAATTAGGTGCCTCCACTCGCGCAGAATTTCCCCAATTTCTTATGCTGCTTAACAAAACTCGCTCTTGTTTGATGTTTTTCATTGAACAAACAGAATATTGTGAACTATAGTTCTGAAAGCAGGCAGTTGATTGGCAAAGTTCTGAATAAATTCTACCTGCACAAAACAAGTTATTCCAATTAAAAAAAAAACAGTTACTCCAGAATCAACTGTCTAACCACATTCGCGAATGAATGTATACAAGAAAGAACAGATTCAGAAAGCGACCTTTAAGAACATAACAAAGGAACTGAAGTATGAGCATCGGCGTTTGGTACTTAAGTAGCCGAGACGTAAAACAAATGCCTATATTTGTGCCCTTCTATGTACTACTGGCCATAGCTTGGTGCTGAAGCTACTATCGTAGTAAGAAATGGTAATGAACACAAAAGCGTTGAATAAACCTTTTATGAAACATATTAACGAGAGGGGGGGAGGGAGAGAAAGAAAAAGATTATAGTAACACTAAGAGCTATGGGCATATTGTTAAATATTTCTACCAACTGGGAACAGCATTCGGTTTCGGTTGGGAAAGGTTGTATACACAAAAGTATTTTTCCGCATCCGAAAGTCTACGGTAGTAGGGTTGCGACACAATAATAAAAGATATTGTTCTCGGTACTATACTAAAGTGTGTGTGCGTTTTCTGCACAGTCTTTGGGTGGTCCTTATGGTTACTAAAAGGTATGGAGCTTTGGAGAGCCAGAACGTTTCTGTAGGAAGATTCTTTGACTTTAGGGCTTGAGCTAACGCACAACCACCTCGCACAAGAGATTAATTCTTTTCTCTGTCCGTCAGGTTACATTAGCAACGCTCATGCTCATATGCTATATTTACTCACTTTTCCCCTCTTAATGAATGAATTAATCATCATTAATAATTCTTCCTTTTATAAAAAATTTAAATGTTATGTACCGTTTTCCACCATCGATAACACGTAAGTCTATTGTTGACTAGTTCTGTTTCTGATGATGCTTGAGCAGTAAATGTATTCCATACTACGTATATCGCACATTAATAGTATTTCTAACTACAAGGTGTTATAATGACGGATACAAAAAGCGGATCGCATAAGAAATATGAGGTTATATTAAGACTTCATTATTTATTTCTCTTTTTTGCAAACCGAAATAATGCTTCAATACATTTATACTTTTATCTCACCACTTCGATTTTAAAGCTTTAATGTTTATAGCGCACTTCCTGCGACAGGCAGGAAATCTGATTGTTCGCGATTGTTGCCAATACAAACATCAACGTTACTATGCTGGATATAGATCACAAACTGCTAGAATCTTACTTAATAACTAGAAAGAACGCACATAATTGAGTGGATATACATTCACAACAGAAAGAGAGAGAGAGAGTTTAAAAGTATCATAGTATTACAGTTATTGAAACAAAAAAGATAAATTCTCCTGGTTTTCATGCCAACAAACGTATCGATTACCTTTTGCTTTAAGAACGTTTTGGCAGAAGTTGTGAGCTGACGTTAATAAGACAGTTTTTCAGTTCTTAGGGAGAGAGTCCAGTTTTCAACTCGGCTAAGTTTCCCGCGAGAGAGTGTAGCGTGAGTTTACTAGTTCAACATCAGCGTAGTATCAGTGAGTTAACTGGATAACCAGGCATCCCATATCAGTAATCCGAGTGTAAGTTTGTAAAGTTTACAACTTTGAACGTGTGTTGATGTCGAACTGTGCCTCAGATAAAGTGCCGCGCCGAAACGTCGCTGGTGACGTCGTAATGGAACTTTAATGGTTATGCAAAAGTGACATACACAGCGTCCCAAATTCTCCAGGCAGTAAGAGTACTATCACAACACAATAGACCTGGAGCAATAAAGTGCAGTTCATCACGAAATACGACTATTCTGTTCATTCCCTCATCAACGTCTTGGTAATATCCTTTTCCCTGTTATTATCCACGGATAACAAAAATCCCAGCAAAAGTCGGAGCAACTGTAAGACAGAGCCGGTAATTATCGGCGAGGAAGAAGAAAACATCATCCCTGAGATAAGAACCACCCACCATGTAACCAATCTTAAATGTCTAAGCATTCAAAAACATTCTCTTTCGCCAATTTCATTTGATTAAAATAACTAATCCACTCAGCCACAAAAATACCGCTGTACCTATCAACATAACAGTGCAATGTCCTTTAAACCCCCAAAGAACCATGCATGTATGATGTGTACATTCTATGAACAAAGTTGTGAACTGCATCGCATTACCATAAGGTGGAGGGGATGGGAAGAAGTTGTGCACATTTAGCATTTAACACTTATTCCCACGCATTATATATTTTTTCTTTATTATTGCTGACACTGGCCTGTACAATACAAGAATTTCTACTTTTTGAAGCCCCAAAAATTCCAGGTCTTATTTCCAAAGTGGCTTATTTTATACTAAAAAGTTGTACTTTATCCTTCACGTACGGGATAGGTAGATACGGCACTTCATAGGGCTTTTGAATGCGAAGCGTTTGCAAATATACAACAATGAAATGATTCGAATAAATTACATCAACCAATCGCTGCTAGTAACAGTCATTGTGAATTATTCTCCAAAGCGAAAATGTTTTTTGTACACAAATAATGTTTAAAAAATAAAAATTTGTATTAAACACAAATGCCATTTTTGTTCGAAGGTACACGACGGTCGGTATTTAATTTCAGAGATTTGAAGAAACTGTGATAAAAATAAGTTCTATTGGCAGCAGTGGAAAGAACATGTCTTGATTAATAATAAAAGTGCTTGATGATCATTTTGTTTCTCTGTGCATACATGTCTTTCCACATATTTCCTCTCACAAGCAGATGTAATCGCAACATTGCAAACTTTACAATAAAAGCTGTTATCTACAATGGTTTAATAATCACAGCAGAAGTTCAGCGCGCGGCATCTATTATTGCAACTGCAGAAAAATGTTAACTGTGGCCTCGAGCTCGCTATTTCATGTTCTAAGATGGAGGGACTCGAGAGTATTTTCTTTTTTACGATTATAAGAGCGGCCCGATCCAGCAAGAATACCTGAAAAATTACAAACAACTTTTTCATACTCTGCTCCTTCACGTACAAAAGTATGTAATGGTTTGCAGAGTTTAGATGAGAATGAAAACGGCCTTCCAGAACAGTAGTCCAAAAAACATTACTCGTGTAGAAGCCACAGCGAAATACAATCCTCGAGTGACATAAAGTGACATACAGGGAGACAGAGAAATCTATAAACATTCATCCGAAATGTCTTCGCGAGAGGAAGCTTTGTTGTCATGGGCACCTACCGCACAACCTCGCGGAAGAACAAAAGGCTGCAAAAGTGGAATGGTGCCAGAAAATGGTTAGCCGTTCCGACAATGGCAGCCTAATTTCTTTTCAACAAGTGGTATTATTGCTACTATTCGATTCCAGGGGGGAAAAAATCACTGTCAAATGGTACATCACAAATTACCTCCCCACGGTCTTCAGAACACCAACAGAGAGAAGACCGAATTCTGAGTTGCGAGGACTGTTGCTTCACCACGACAATGCCCGTGCTCCGTGCTCAAATCGTTTTGAAAATGATACTGACGAACCTCCACCGTACAGTTCAGATCTGACTCCTTGTGACTTTTTCCTGTTTCGAATGTCAAATAAAAACTAAGGGGCCATTAGTTGGGGAGTGTTGCGTCCTATGAAGAGGAAGTTGATGCCATCTCTGAAAGATGGCTTGATTGGTTCCGGAGGGTGCAACTTTGTATCGAGAATGGGGGGTTGCAAGTTACTGAGAGTTATGATTTTGCCAAATTAAATAGCTGCCTTTGCAAGAGTATTGAGTAAGTCAAAAGATGATAATAGTACAATGCTTATGAATTTCAGATTTTTTCTTCCACATACATAGCTTATGTTAAATGTTTCCGATCAACATGCAAGAAAAATGTTCCCACTGTCTCTTTCAATTCCTTCAAGTGTCCACTGCCCATCGATTATCCTTCTATAAGTGAATTTTCTTCAATCCTTTATCTTCAATAATATGCCCTCGCAGACATATTTAGCACTATTTTCGATGGTCTGATATAAAAGCACTATGGAGTACCGATCAACAACTGGTTTTGTCGGTTTTGCAATAAACATCGTACTGGAGTACTATGAGAAGTCACATCCAACTTATTGCGCGGGGGGGGGGGGGGGCCTCAAACATCTACACTTCACTTTCTCATTATTTCTTTTCAATGTCCTCCTGCACCGATTTTTTTTTATCACAATAGTTTTTCTTGTCCGTAATTATTGTAGGTAACAAATCAATTTTCACACTGGATGATAAAAAATGAATTGGAAATAATACATGAATTTACAAAATACATACATAATAAATTACTGCCTGTCAAAAAAACACAAACAAAAAAAAAAAAACAATAACTTCACATTCCTCATTTAAAATCATTTGCCATGAAATAAGTGCTACCCGAAGGTTCAGGTTTCGATTCTCGGTTTGATCAAGCTATCTAGGGGCGAAGTGTTCTCGGAGCTTTCCTTACCCTGAGAAAGTGAATGCCAGAGAAGTTGTTACTTATTTGCACCATTAAATAATTTCATTCATCTCCATAGACTGCTGTATCGATCCTGGTGGTCTAGTGGTAACCATGCTTGCCTCGTAAACCGAAGATCGCGGGTTCAATCCCGGCAAGGCTCGATGGATTTTTTCGGACGTGTAAATCATAAGTATGGATGGCTTCCTTCGGAAGGGAAGTAAAGCCGTAGGGTCCGTGTCGTTTATTTATGACATGTAAAAGAACCTTAAGCCTGAAAGAAGAGGTCTCTGAGCAAAATTTATTAGCCGTTTCACGCCCTGAATTGAATGGGACGCTGATGACCTGAGATGTTAAAGAGCGTAAATAAATCAGATCAACAACAATCCACAGACTGCAGACTTATACCTACAGTATTCACGTCCATAATCTACAGATGTAAGGATTTATTTGCGCTCTTTAACATCTCAAGCTATCATCGTCCCATTCAATTCAGGGGGTGAAACGGCCGATAAATTTTGTTCAGAGACCTCTTCTTTCAGGAATGAGGCTGTTTCACGTGCCATAAATCTAGTCACGTGACCTACTTCCCTTCCGAAGGAAATTGTACTTAGGATTATAGCCCCGAAATGATCCATCGACATGGCCGGGATTGAACCTGCGGTATTTGGTCTACGAGGCAAGGCGAGCATGGTTACCACTATATCACCAGATGTGACGATAAGACCAATGTCTGTGTCAATGCAGTGAAAGCAACAGTAAATAAACAGTAATTAAACAAATCTGTCGAAACTAATTTATCTTTTTACATGGCATCTTAGATTTACTTGTTAAATGTGTTATACTTATTATAATGATATTAAGATAAAGTACCTCAGGATTTGATCGTACTGGAAAAACGACGCTCCTTGCCCTTAAAATGAAAAAGAAAGGGGGGGGGAGAGGGAGAGAGAGAATTTCGTCAATTTTGGGTCTGTTGTGTATAACTTAAACGTCTGATTTTAATATGCATTAAAACCATTAACCTCCCACCCTCATTATCAGGAGCACGTCAAACACTTTTTTCGTAATAAGGATTTTTTCCCCATTTTGGACATGTTAGGGCCTGTGGATCTATCTTGAACTACACCTTTTTTGTAGGTACTTAAAGAAAATAAACAATTTAAAAGTTACAATGCGAGTTATAAAATCTTTGGCTTTATAGTTAGTATAACTTTTAACTTGGTAGCAATAAAAAAAAAAAAAAAAAAAAAAAAAAAACAAGAGTATTTTTGTCTTACACTACATTATTTATTTTCGCAATGGTTGGCAAGAAAGGGTTTGCACAACAATAAAACAACAGAAGGACGCAGTATGGCTTAGTTGGCGAGCTGTTTAACTTACCGATAGTTAATTTGAAGTGTTTTTTATATCTGCTTCCGCGAAATTTCACTTCATGCTCAAAATCCCAATAAGGCGCCCAAGACAGCAAAAAACTTAATACCTTTTCATTATTGACCCCGTGCCCTGGTTTTCAATCACGGATTTAATTTTGTAGCCTTGCTCCCCTAGAGTAACGAAGTTGGCTCTTACGGTCTTAAAGACACCACAAAAAATGCAGCAAGGATTTATCTCGTGAAGATGTGACCTATCGATCCATACTAAGACTTCACTTTACTGCCGCTCCAGGTAGAGATGCCCAAAAGGTCATTTTTAATTCTTACTGAAATGTTTTAAACTTAATTTGTTTGATAATTATGAAAACGTTTCCTGAAGTTGGCAGTTATATAATTATTAATGAGCTTTACTGGACATTTCGATTTACTTATGTTTGTAAATAAAGAGTTCTTAGATAATTTGGAAAAAACCATTATAAACATTTGTACAATGACAAGAAACACAATCATTTTCCGTTTTTAATTTGTGTACGAGCAAAAGCAATGGAATAAAAACACGTAGAATTTTTAGGAAAATCTTTAAAAGTTAACAACGAAGCTATCGGATGTTAAAAACTGGGGAGGGTTAAATAACAATGCATGTTAATAATAGTAATTATATTTGAACAGAAGGAAATTAAAACATATAGAACCCTTTTCATTCTATTTTTACGACAGTAAAGTTACAAAATTGATGTATATACTCCAATTGATTAGTATCTCTTATAAATACACAAAGGTTAAATCTTTTCTTTCTTGATATTTTGAAACGAGCCGATTCATGTAATTATCATAAGAAGAATTGATCTTTACCTGGACGAAGCCTGAGCGCGACTGTCAGGATTGGGGCTAGGCCCCCTGGCGGCCAGCTGGGCATCGCTGTATGACTTGAAGGTTACAAGACGCATGCCCCGGTTTGTTCCTGTAGCTTCTGAAGCTATTGACGACACGGAGAATAAAGACAAGTCCGTCGTGACAGATTCATGTGATGGCGATCGCAACATGCGACATGCCACCGTCAACACAGGAGTCTGGGGCGGGGCCTTGGGATCGCCGCCGTCCGTCGTGGAAGTTGTCATCGCATCACCAATTCCTTCACTGATAACCCTTTTATCAATGATGCCCCATTTCGATCGATACTATGGCACGAGAATCAAGTATAAGCACAGTGGCGCACTTGTGGTCGCTTTAAGAACTACGTATTGCAATTGTCCATTATAAATAAGAGCAACTGAAATGTCACACCGCACAAAACCTTTTGCTGACGTAATACTTAACTAACATTTTTTTACCAATAGTACAGACATGTTATCTTACGGCATTAATTCCACATAGCTATTACATCGGTTTCAGAATAGCTGTTTACTAAGATCATCAACCAATGCTGCCTTCCTACCATCTGCTGTTTGAGATCTGAACTAAATTACTCACAGATAATTTTCCCACAAGAACCAATCATATACAGTAGAATTTACCTTAACGTGTACACATGCAGAGCAAAATTTACTAAGTACCATTTTCAAATGTTGAATTGCAGTTCAAATATTAGGAACACTTTAAATTCTGTTCATTAGGTAACTTCTAAATGCTGTTTACGTCGTAAAATAAGCATTTGCCAATTTGAGATATTTTTAATAAATGGTGGTGTAGGTACACTGAAATTACTATTATATATTTTGGATTTGTAGAAATTATATTATGGGTATTGCATTTTACACTTTTTAAGAAGCGAAAATAAATTGCATTTTAATAGCTGCATACATTTCACTATAATAGATATCTGCTGTCATCCCATGGATTTCTCCAGTAATGAAGTATGTACCATGAAAATTGGGTTTTTGTTTTTTCATTGCATTTTAATGTTTGATAACACTGGATCCTACAGTACAACTATAACAGAGAGATTGCTAGATAATTAGGAATCATTAAAAGCCTACCTACCATTGTAAAACCCAAGCTAATGCATCCAAGGTTAGTCACAAACATGTATTGAACTACCCAACACCTCACGCAGTCAAGTTGCTGTAGGAATGCTTCGGTAACCAAGTCTAATTTAGCTGTACATAGTTATTATCCATTTACTTCGTTTTCAGATTTTGGTGCAAGCACTGAAAATTGTTAACGTGTGCTTCTATTGGTCTTAACCCAAGACCCTTACTCTTAGCACAGTCATGTGGGTTGTATTGTGGTTGCCAGCAGAAGGCACAAGCACAGAAACAACTTTTGCCAGGCTTTAGCCATCACAAGTTACAGCTAAGGTTAAGCACATAAAACGTCACTTGTCACTGTTTGACATCAATCCAGCTCACTATTGCTCACTCTCATGTACTGTGGCAGCACTCTGTTCCAAATAATTTCTTGCTTGGCTCGTAAATGAGAAATACAGTTAAATAGTTGTTCCTCAGGCAAATAGAAATAATTAAACTCAACGTGACATGATCAGATGTAATCTTCAGGAAAGTGCTTTTTTTTTATAAGCACAATAAAATAAAAATGTTTTGCAGCATTAAAAGCTTAAAATGTGTAGTTTTCTAGCCCCTTTTAAAGTTAGCACCTACTTCACTAATTTTTTTACATTTAGTGCAATTAAATCAACTGTGTAAGAAATGAATAGCTCTGTGATACACATAATCATGTGGATATACCACAAACATTATGTACATTTTTTCATTCTTGTGAACTTAAGACAACAACAGGAAGGAGAAAAAAAAAAGGGGGGGGAAGGCTTTATTGCAGCCTTCCTTGCACACACTGTGCCAGTGCATATCCGCCTCTCATTATCGTAGCAATGGCACGTTTTTTTGACAGGAAATAAAACTGAATTTATACAGACATCATGTGTTTCAGAAGAAATATACTCTAGTGACGTCTGCAGGCATATGTCCCAAAAGAAATATATACTCCAGTGACATCTGTAGGTATAGAAAGATCTTTTTCTGCCTTCAAAATTACTTAGACGAAAGATCAAATTATTTGATGGAATATTTGGAAAAGCATGTAATTTGTGAGGCATATTATTTGAAATAAGTGGTTAATGTTAAACAGTGTAATCATTTTTTTTTTAATTTATTGAACATGTTAGGGTAGTATGTGAATTTTTTGAATTGAGCATATTTTTATAAAGCACACAATAATTTAGTTCCTCAAAACATTCATTATATTATAAATGTATTGCAATATGTAAAAATCATACCTTCTGACAGAAAGTTTGGTATCTATCAAATTAATTGCAAAGGTTGTGATCAGATATACATTGCAAAAATGAAAAGAAATTTGGAACCCCATAAAAGAACATTTCAGAAATATTTGTTACAGATATAAACTTCTCTGCTGCCTACACAGTATGCTTCTACCAGTTTCTCTTCTGCTAATGATGGGATTGAATATTCCCAAAACATGACAAATTAAAAGCCCAAGTGAAATAGGTCACCAAACCAACTCCAAAGGGAAGGTAGTTGATGTTCAATGACAAATGGTAAATTTGCTCTCATCCTATGATTGTGATATAATAGCATGCATAGTAACTGCACCCTTAGAGTACACCACCAGAGCACACAGTACGTCTCCAACAAAGTTGATATTTTAAAAACAATACTAAATGATACAAAACCTCAGGTTGTAGTACTTACAGAATATGGGTTAAGGCAGGAACAGCTACATTTTGCAAAATTTATCAATTATAAACTAATCTACCAATATTGCCATATGACACAGAGGCAGAGGAGTTTTATTGTATGCCAGGAATGATATTATTGGCTATTGGGTAGAGTGATTAGAAAACATCAGCTTAGAGATGATCTTTGAGGTAGCTGCAATACAACTAAACACCAAAATGGGGAAAATACTCATTATAGGCATTTACAGGTTGCCTAACTCAAGTATATAAGAGTTTACGGAATTTGGGAATCCACACAGTGAAACTTTTGTTAATCTTATTTTGATTTAAAGTAAAACACTAAAAATCATGTCGTCACATTAAAACTCTCTTTAAGTTTCACAAACACACTTATAAAAGTAATTTTGGTACATGTTTCGTGAGGTACATTCCTCACATTGTCAACCAAAACGACGACTCGTCGTCGTCGAGTCGTCGTTTTGGTTGACAATGTGAGGAATGTACCTCACGAAACATGTACCAAAATTACTTATATAAGAGTTCCTACTTCACCTAGAAAACATATTATACAAATAATCTCTGTGAGTCGGAATATTAGTCCGTGTTTCATTGTGCTCGATTCCAAATTGAATTAATGTTGTACAAAATTACAATTAACCAACATATCATAACTCTAAGCAACTTTAAAGTTGATGCGGACAATGGAACTCCATAACATCCTCGGTAGCTTCAATTTAAAATTTTTCTCTCTAGGGCACAAGAATCACAGATCACTCAATTAGCACAATAGATCACAGAATAACAAATCTAAATGAAGACAGATTTTTCACACAATAAATAATGAATTTCATGTATCAGATCATAGGGGAAAATTATAGATATTTACAACTGTTACAGCCAAATAAAAGACAGTCCTTATATGTATGTTAGGGACACACACAAATGTAACCAAGATAAACTAAAACATGCTTGACAAAAAAGATTGGGCAGGAGTATATAATGCATGCAATCCACATGAAAAATGGAAGACTTTTCTGCAAAAATTTTCTTCTCACTTTGATGAAGGTCAAAGTCAAAGTCCAGTCAAAAAGATTGGCAAAACATAAAATCACTGACACTAACTTTCCCACCTGACCTAATAAATCTAAAGAGTAAAATGAAAAGTATGTATAAATTCGGAGTACTTATAACAATACACTATAACATGTATAAAAAAACAATACAGGAAAGCTTTGTTTAATTTACAGGCAGCAAATAGGAAAGAAAATAATTTCCAAAATACTGCAAAAACAGTGTAGAATATTATAAATAAAAAAACTAAACCCCAAATAAAGGAGCACACAAATATAAATCTGAATAGTTGACCATCATATAACAAATTATTTACGAGGAAGTCACTCAAATTTCACTAGTTTTGTTCCACTTATGTGGTTATGTTTCACTGGCAAATTTCCTTCATTGTCAGTGGAACAAAATTAGTGAAATTTGAGTGATTTCCTCATAAATAATTTATTATATCACAAATATAAGTTATGAGTCACGGTGGACAGACAGTACACAATCCTTCTGATACCTGTAAGCTATTTAACAGCTTCTTTCTGAATACTAATGATGTTAAAATTAGGGACAAAGACAATGATAAAACTAAAAATGAACCTGTTATGAACAACATGTATTTGCACGAGACAAATGCTGATGAAATTTACCAAATAACAAATGGTTTTAAAAATCAACATTCCTCTGGGTGTGATGGAGTGTCATCTATATTACTAAAACTCTGCAAACAATTGCTGAATATATTGGTGTACCTAATAAATTACTCAATAACTGAGGATGGACAATTTCCAGAAGTTTTAAAAATCAGTGTGGTACGACCAATTCACAACAGACCAATCATTCTAACCTCTGTTTTCAGCAAATTAATTGAAAATGTATTAATGAATAGAATAAATAGTTTTTTAGAATCCAATAACATCCTTAATAATTTTCAACATGGTTTTAGGAATAAATTATCAACCATCACAGTTATTGCAGAATATGTGCATGAATTGTTGCAAATGAAAGATATCTATCAAAAAGCAACAGGAGATTACTTAGATCTCTCTAAAGCCTTTGACTCCATATCTCATGATCACGTAATTTCCAAATTAGAACAGTATTATTTTAGAGGACAAATGAATAAATTACCAGTAACATTCCTTAAAAATCATGTGCAATATACAGAAATAAATTGGAAAAAAGGTGACCTTATATTCACGGTTAAACCTGCCTATAATAATGTGAAATCAGGGATACCAAAGAGGTCAGAGCTGGGACTCACGCTTTTCTTAATCTATATAAATGAATTACCCCAACTGAGAAACAGCAAGGTGATCTCTTATGCTGACAATGCAATATGTTGTAGTGATGACATGGAAAGCTTAGAAAGTGAAATGAATACAACTGATGAAATATCACAGTATTTCCTAAACAATGGACTAAAGTTAAACATAGGTAAAAAAACAATTCATGACATTTCAAAATGTTAACTTAAATGTAAAATTAACAATTTCGCATTAGAACAGATAAACTATAAGTTCTTGGGCGTACACAGTGACGAAAATTTAACTTACAACACACATGTAGAAGTAGTCTGTAACAAAATGAACTCAAGACTATACCTATTGCGACAACTAACAAGATATAGGAACATTAATATGCTAAAAACAGCATATTATGGCATTATTTATCCACATTTAGATATTGAATATAAATATGGGGGGAGGGGGTACAAGTAAAACCAATATGGACAGAATATTAAAACAAAAAAGTGCATAAGAAGTGCATATAACCCAGAGTATCAACAGTCCCATAGGGAAACATTCAAAAAACAAAACATCCTAACTGTAGTTTCAGTATATGTATTCTGGATAAGTGTGCATAATATTGATAGTTACAAATATAAGGATATGCACATATGATTAAATAGATGTAAAGAATAATGACAATGTCAGATGCTCTTGTAAAGAGTATTGGCTGCAATAAAATTATTATTATTTACAAGTTAATCAGAAAGTCACACAGCATTTTGCCATTTTCATAAAACTTTTAATGCAGTGACATGTGCATTTTTGTTTACAGACTATCTTTTCTAACTTAATATTTAGTATATTAATTCTTGACAATATTATCAGTTAAAAAAAACAACAGCAGCAGTGATATATACATATTTTATATGAACCCTATAGGGACAGTCCTCTAGGAAGTTGGTTTGCATTACAGCCAAAAATTTAAACTTTAATTTCCTACAGCTTCGCTTGATGTGCTTTTATGCATTAAAAATATCTATAGCTGACTTCATTTTGCCCTTATGAAATCATTAGCTGTAGGAAATTTCTTTTAAGTGCAAACCTATAATTCAGTAAGCTTCTGGAGTATTTTGATCACAGGTGATGAGAGGAACTGGTAGGAAGAGCAATTTGTCCACAAGAACTTTTAAGTTTATGCACCACTTCAAATGTCATCTCCCATCATGTGTAATCCAGGGAATGTTTGGCTAGGGCTCTAAACAGAAGATTATTGTTATTTTATACAGGTTAATAAAATATTTAAGACCATTAGAGCACTATAGTAAAACAGCGCATTAATGCCAACAGTCATGTATGTTAAATATGGAAAAACTTGTAGCTATACACTCTTTAAGGCTTTTATCTCCAGCTTAAATTTAATTTATACCACAAGCACTGCAAAAGAGTCCCATATCATAATCCTTGTAGTTATATTATATTTCACTCTGAAAATTGCCCTATTTAAATCAACAATATTGTAGTTTAAGTAATTAATGCTCTCAAGCAGCAATTATCAGAATTCATTTGTAGTAAATAGTCACTGAATTAGACTAATGAAGTTTCATGTGAATACAATTAGTTGCTTTATTTCATTTGTATCAAGCTATTATACACAAAATGAACACTATATCTAAGCCTTTTTCTTTGAGATGACTGGGAAAGGGACGAAGAAGAAAACTGGACAGACTAGTTTAGGTGTTAATTTAAGTCAACAGTGATTTCACAAGATTGGAAGTATACACTGCTTTACGTAGAGATGGCCCTCATTCTGCAGGTTCCATACTTTAATCTAAGGGTCAATGACAATTTGGTTGCCACGAAAATCGAGAGATGTAGTTTATTGCTTAAATAGGCAAGTTACTATATACAATTTTTTTATTTAGTGCTCTCTCTCTTTGTTCTGCATGTTCAGCCATGCACATGAGTTTTAATACTGGTTATTCTAGAAGCTTGCAATCTATAATCAGCATTAATAGCAGCAAAGTTGTGCATTTTTTGTCTATGCTGCTACTCATACTCTTTTTAAGGAAAACTTCCCCATTGTTAATGGAAATATTGGAAAAATAATGGATAAAAAGGTTAAAGTAAATGTGTAATTTGTGCATTTTACAAGATTTAAATTCTCCATTTTCATATTTGTTAATTTTTGCTTTATAAGAGATTCATCAACACCCAAGAACTGGGTTCGATTCCTGCTTCCTACTTAGGAATTTTTCTAATTTAGGAAGGTCTGGAACGCGGTTCACCTAGTTTTGTGATAATTATGACACTGCCTGATGAACAGCTGGCATTCTTCAATATAGAGAGTGGCATACATTAGCAACCTGTGGGGTGCAGGCATACTGATCATGTGTCCAGCTGCAATAATGCCCTCTTTGATGAAGTCATGATCTGGAGGTAGAGGAAGCAGAGATCACTACTGCAGAACTGCAGGCCAAGGCTCACTCTGGGCAGGCTGTAGTACTGATAAGAATATAAATTTAACTGGCCATAAGTAGATGAACTAACCTTTTTTAAACCTTAAAATCATAATAATATCTTTTGTGAGACAAGTTGTATATGTTATGGCCACAATGAAAAATGCAGTAAATGTTCACAATTACTGGTTATTATAAACATTTGCATTGATGCACGGTAAATGTAGGTAAGAGGAAGAAACAATTTTACTTTTCCCATTTTTTGCTACATTTGCCAGTTCATTTACTGTTAAGTATGCAAATTTATCAAGATCAGAGTGGTAAATGTTGGCAAACCTAAATGAATAAAATTCCCTCCCAAATGCTGATTGTTGTACTGCTCCTGTTTTTCTTTGGAAATATTGCTGAAATATCCATATATATTATCATTCACACTTTTGTGGGCAGTACATTTAATTAGCATATGCTTTGACTTACATCTTTTGGTTATGGCAGTATGGTACAATATATTAGTACAAAATTCCATTTTAATTTTGTTCAAACCAGGTGCCTTCTAGTTAAATATTTATGAAAACACCAAGAAATAATTACTGATAAAATAAAAATCCACTGGAAGGTATCCAGTGAAGATTCATAGCTTTAATCAAGAACCACATTTCATGTAAATAAATTTCAAAAGGAAAAAAAAAAGGGGGAAAAAAATGGATAATGCAGAATACAACAAATCCACATCTAACTAAAAGTACATAAATAATTTTCTAATGCTTGTGCAATAGCATCTCAGTGGGATAACAAGTAAATCAACAAGTGTAACTTTCACCAAAGATGAATAATTGTTAATAATTTCCTCAAAATTGGTAAACTAAAAATATTTCCAGCATTTACTTTTCTTTGGACAATGTTCACATTTACCAGCAATTGTTCAAAATAGCCTGTTTTTTATTTTGATAGCATGTAGTTGTTGATAATTCCAATGAAATCTCACACAGTGTGATAAGATGTACCGTATTTATACGAATCTGTTCTGTAGTTTGCCAGTAACTTCCTCTACAGCTAGAATCGATTTTTAGCTGATGTGAGGAAAAGGGTTCGTGAAACTGGTTCTACATTTATAAACAAGTAGAGCAATATATCTGTATAGATGTAGATGAAATATAAAAATTATGTTTAACCTACATGCTAGCAAAGCAAATCTGAATTAGGGATATCCAAATTTGTAAGCTCAGGAGGGAGGCTTGTGATTGTACATGCTGGTGGAAAAGGAGGATTTATCCAAACATCATATTTATATTTAAGTATGATCTTAAATATGGCAATTTTTATGACAATATATATGCTAGAATTTTCACATGTGGACAGTAAAAAAATTATTACTTGGTCTCTCTCCAAACTGTATAGTGTTTTTTAATAATGCACAATACCATAACATTCAAATCAACTGTATTCCTCCTTCATCAAAGAAGGCAGAAATGAAAGGCTGGCTATAACTTTCTATAATTGTTTAATAATTCCTAAATTGCAAAATGTGTTATAGCAAAACAGCTCCTATATACAGACTGGATATTTTTCTGCAGAGATATGGCCTTATAGTGTTAAGATAACCACCCCCATATCACCCAAAATGAAACCTAGTAGAATTAGTATGTAGTTTGATGAAGTGATATACGGCCTCAAAATGTGCATAAACATTTTCAGACTGCATAATGAACAAATTTGATTAACAAAGCTTTTATCTCAATCACCAAAGAAGAATAAATTGTGCAAAGCGAGCACACAAAGAGCATTAGAGAAATGAGCTGGCATACTGATTGCTTAATGGATCACAGAGATCACATTATCAGCTGACTTCAATAGTTCCTCTGAAATCGCCTTTGAGACAGTGCAGACAGAGAAAAGACCAACACTGCAAACACTGTGAGGACTGATACAACTGGTAGAGATGCAAATTAAATGGTATGTTATATTTTTTTGCTGCTATTAATATATTTTATTTCATTACATTAAAAGTAGCACTTAGGCAACTAGTTGTTGATTGTGCATGCTAGTGCACCGCTGAACTAGGAGGAATGTCTATTTACACTGTACTTCTGCATTCTCTTTGACTTTGGATAAGACTGTATCTGCATTAAAAAATATGAAGATAACCTTTCAAAATACACATGACAGATAACATTAAGACATCAATATTTAGTGATTGCTTTATTCATTAATAGAACATGTTTCATATGCTACCCATCATCTGGCAATCTATTAACGTTTATCTGATATGTGAGAATATAAATTTAGCTGACCATGGTTCTAATATGATGAAATTGTCCTGTGGTAGGATATCTAAATTAATGTATAATCCAATGTTTATTTTTTTTTAATGTCACAATTGCTGATTTAGAAGCCAAAACAAAAGAACACTTCATAAATGTTGTATATAAACAGGTGGAGAAATCAATGATTGAGGTACATTTTTGAACAAAATACTACAACCTCATAAGAGAAACAAAATGATTGAATATTACTGATAACAATATGGAAGATATTGTACTTACAAAGTGTAAAAAATAAATACCTAAGTTTAGGTTAATATGGAAGATCTTCGTTCAAAAAATTATTAATTTTTATATCTGGCCACTGGGCAACTTTGTTCAGAGATCTCTCAGTCCTGGCAGTCGCTATACTATCATTATAGGCTAGGTCGTGGGTTCAAACCTAGCCAAGAATGATGACTGTTTTAGGGCATAAAAATCCTTCTTTAGAAGGCAAGTAAAGTCATTGGTTCCATGTCATAGATTAATGGTAGTAAAAAAAACCTTAAGCCTGAAAGCTGAGGCCTCTGGACAAAATTTATCGGCTGTTTTATGCCCTAAATTGAATGGTACGCTAATGATCAATGCTGTTAAAGAGCATGCTTAAATAATATATACAGAAAATCAGAGTTCTCGTCCTTTATTGTTAAACTGTTTTACTTGTGTTACTAATTTATAAATAAATTTTCAATATGACAGATTAATTACAAAATATTGTAATCTTCTGCTGGAAGTCAACTGTAACCACCCAAGATGTAATTCAAATCATCCGTTAGTTGACTAGCAGCTGAGAATGTGGAAAATGGTACACAAAATAAGTTCTGCCATTAAACTTGCAGATGCAGAAATATGAATGTGTAAGATTCACCAGCATAAACATTTAACTTATTATGTTCTGCATTATGGAAGTTTGATTTATTTTGTTTGCATTGGGAAGGGCAATAATGTAGCCTTTCCATAATAATTTCTACAGAGCTTTAACTTAAAAACTATCTCACATGTGCAGTGTTTAAATTTCCTCTGCTGCAAGCAGCACTCCCCATTCTTTCCCCTATAAGTCTCCTTCCTTGTTCTCAAATGTCACTTCGAAGCAGTGTAGTTGTTGAGCTTCGCCAAAATGGGACAGTTGATCATACAACAGTACATTTTCTCATGTAAATGTTACCACAAATACAAGTTAGCTCATTGTGTTCATGCAGAATATCATTTGTGGTTCCTTGGGCAACTGTCTCCTTCCAGAAAAGCAATTCATAATGTTGCAAATAAATTTGATTCTATTGAATCAGTGCACAATAAAAACACCTGTGGAAATGTACAGTTTTAACAGAGGATAAACTATACATTTGGTGCAAACCTTAAATGTTCGCCAACAAAATCACTTCCAAAATTTACATACAAGTGGTGGTTTCAGTTGGTACTTCACATAAAGCAACAAAATTATTAAACTTCAAACTTTACAAGTATATTATATTCACTGTTTAAAACAAGGTGACCCAGTAGCAAGAATGCATTATTGTGAGTGGTTTTGAAGGTTTAATGGACCCAACACTTCTGCTCTTTTCAGATAAGGTCTGGTTTTCCCTGAATGGCCGTGTGAACAATCAAACCATGTGCTACTGGTGTACCAAAAATTCACATCGTATACAGGAAACCCCTCTTTATGATAGGAAAGTTGGAGTTTGGTGTGCTATATCACAAGGGATATAATCGGTCTGACTTTTTACAAGAAGACCATAGATGCAGAAAGGTACAGAAGGGATATTTTCACTGATGCAGAAAGGTACAGAAGGGATATTTTCACTCCATTTAATTAGCAGCTTACAGAAGAAGAGAAATCATATGGGTGGTTTCAAAAGGAATCTGCAACTGCTCATACAGCAGTAGAGTCTGAATAAAATTAAGAAACTGTTTCAAGATAAGAGTGATTAATGCTGGTGCACGGCCCTCTCACTTACCAGATTTAATAGTGTGCGATTTTTACCTTTGGGGTTGTCTGAAGGATAATTTATAAAACAAATCCTGACACATTGGAGGAACTAAAGGAAAATACCACAAATGAAATAAGAAGCATTACAGTGGCTAAAATTAAGCTCGTCAATCAGAATTCATTTTCCAGATAAAATACCTGTTTAGCCACAGGGGGACAACATTTCCAATATTTTCTATAAGATTTAATACACAATTTTAGAAGTGAGGTGAATGTACATTCTCAAA
Organism: Metallyticus violacea; assembly: GCA_030762175.1. Lineage (NCBI taxonomy): Eukaryota > Metazoa > Arthropoda > Insecta > Mantodea > Metallyticidae > Metallyticus > Metallyticus violacea. The sequence continues at coordinate 13,988,560 of CM060845.1, read as the reverse complement.
TGGGCTGCCGAGAATCAAAACCGATGCATGCAGGATAGTATTTATGTGAAAGAGCGGTATTACTTAGGCATTGTTGCAGCTAGACACATATGAGTGCTGAGCATACAAACTATAAACTTGCATGTTTATTCATAAAAGTGGCAACCTTGGCACAGAAACATAATGCCTCAATATAATCTGAAATTAATTACCAGAGAATGAATTCAACCATATGTAATCCATTCTCACATTCACCTCATTTTAAAAGAGCAATTTCACTGTCTATAGCTGTTAACTTGTAGAAAACATGGCAATCATTTGCTTAGTCTCCTGCTCCATGAGAAAGAAACAAAGAATTAAAAGAACATATATACAAACATATACATTATATTGAAATAAAGATAATTTACAAGTCAGCTAGCACCAAGCAGATAACAAAGTTGGAATCAACAAAAATCCTTGTTACTGAGGTCACTAACGACAATGAACTTGGTTAAAGTCAGTCTCCACTTTTCATCTCACACATTCATTTCACTTACTCATTTGTTCATTCATGCATTAACTTAAAACAAATGCTTTTATAATCAAAACTAGATGGAGTACAACGTCTTTATGCAGAGGAAAATGAGCCTTGTGTAACTTTTACAATGGACAAATATTTATCTGCAACCTAGAAACTTGTACGTGTTTCACACACTTTGCCTTTAATTCTTCTCCTCTTTCTTTTGTTCTTCCTGTTTTTCTTCCGATTTCTCTTCACTGCTACTACTACTGCTGCTGGAACTTGACTCTCTGTCTGCTGCCATCTTAAAAAGAAAAAGGAAGCAAAACATTAGAAATGACATACTTAAACACTAAGAGGGTCACTAATGTTTTCAAACACAAGAATCTCATAACAATAGTAGTTAAGAGTGAATTTGATCTAATCCAAGAAGTAGAACATTGTAATCAGGAAATGTAAATCACTTGGTGGTAGACACAGAATGCTGATGACTAGCAATATTAATACAAGGAAAATTCCCTGAAACAATTTCAGAGATGTTAAGAGTGCCGTAAAGATTGTACAGAAACAGTGTACTAGGGAAACACTAAATATTAATTATAGTAAAAATAATGTTATACCCCTCAACAGAAAGAAAAATGTGTATCCTTAACAAACTTAAAACTTTATGGTTATTCAAGAGTACAAAGTATCACGAAGTAACTTCTGAGCTAGGTTGATTTGTTGGAATCCTCACAATGACTGAGTCATACACAAAAAAAGGTGGTCACTAATTGCAAGCAGACATATGCTTGGATTTACATGGATTCTCAAACCATTTATGTGCCTTGGCTATATGTTGCGGTGGAAAGCACAACAAATAATTGTGCGAAACAAACTTGTGGGCCTATGAAGATTTGCTTGTCTTTGCATAAGTGCTGAATTTCATAAAGCACAGGCCAGAGTGAGAGCTCATATAATTAATATTGTAAGCAATTGGAGAGAAGGTGATCATAACACTGGACAATCTTCAATAAGAACCACAGTATTATATAAATGATTATCCATACTCTTGTCTAACACAACCTAGTGCTTCACTTTTAAAATATGGTGGGACCAGTTTCGATGAGAATTCTCTCCATCCAGTTGGTCCAGGATGGGAAGGATTCTCTTCTCTTCAAATATTTTAAAAGTGAAGCACTAGAGTGCATTAGACGACAGTATTGGATAATCATTTATATTTTATTTAGCTTTACTGTGTTGGTTTCAACAGAATTTTAAAAAATTTGTTATTAACCACAGTATTACTTAAAACATTTCTTGACATGCCATTTGACTACATGTCTACAAAGCACAATTTCACATAAATTATTCAGAATCATAATTGGAAAGCAATCTGACTGGAAGGTGGAAAATGCACCTTATCTACCTATTTGTCATCTGATCATCTTTACAGATGGACCAGGTAATGTACTTCTGACTGCCTAAATTCCTGTGAGAAGAGAAAAGTATGCCAACCAATGTATACTCAATGTCATAGATAGTCAAGCTGTTATAGATCATCAAATCAACTAAGACTTGTACAGGAATGTCTCTAAGCTTTCAACCTTTCCAAAGAATCAATTAGAACTTGGTTCGGTGCCTGGACATTAGGGCATAGAAAATAATGAAGAGGCAAAAGAAGAAACTAAAATTGACTTCACAGGATCAGAATCTTTCTGTGGCATTAGCATAAAAACTGCTAGAATGTATATCAATGGGCCAAGAAAGAACATCAGATAAGATGGAAGAGCTTTCCCCAGTCAAGAATTGGGCAAAATTATTAAAAGCAGATATTTTAACAGGAAGCAAACTAGGAAAGCTATTGAATAATCACTGGACATAAGCCATCCCCAAAACACCTACTAACAATAGAAATAAAACATGAAGTCCCACATGCTTTCTGTGATCAAACCGATGAATGCAACACACTTATTACTGGAATGTGAAGCTGTGGAAAGACAAAGAACATCTCTATTAGGAGATGTAATTCCTAAGCTTGTAGGAAAGATTCTAGAGCCACTAAAGCTCTAAATCTAAAGTTAGGATTGATGAAGTGCACAAAGGATCACTTGGCTCAAGAACCAAGATGTATTAACAATCTAATCTTTTACCATGGCAAAAATGAAAAATCTTATGATCTCTCTCTCTGTCACACATGCATTTGAACTACTAAAACAATTCAGGATATCCATCTTGCACAGACCTTATGCATATACAAATTTTGATGAAAAATATGAAGCAGTTTTTTAGAAAGCCCCAACCTACAGTTGTTTCCTTTGTCTTTAGATAACTCAGAACTTCCTCCTTAATAAAAGATGATTTCTTGTGTCTCAACACATCTACCAGACTACCTCATAAGAGTCATTTTCAGGATTCTTTCTGCTCAAAAGAAATAATTCTGATCATTCCTTCATCGGAATATAAAGTGGAAGATTCCTATATACACCATCAAGGTTGTAGGCAATTCCTGGACAATACTAGGAGGAAGAAGAAAGAAGAGAGAGAGAGTGTGTGTGTGTATATATATAAATAAATAAATATATAAATAAAACAGTAACTAGAAAAGAGAGAAGGATAAAACGATTACAAATCTGTGACTTTTTCTTAGTGTTTTATCTTTTTCTGCTTTTCTAGTTACCGTTATTTTAGTTATATTGTTACATTATTTTTCATTTATATATATAAATAAAAAGCTTACTCTTACGCAATTCAAAAGAAATCTAATGACTCCAGTATGAGGTGCTAACACTTGACACAGTCACTTTTAGGTTCCTACCTTTTTATATGCCATTTCAAACAGTTTCAAAGATGCCTGTTGTAGAGTGCTTGTTAGTTTGCGGATCTCTTCTGGACTTGTTTCATCTTTTTTGGCTACTATGTCACGAACTTGGGCAATCTGCTCTCGCAGCTTATCACACTGAAACAAAACACACCATTTATTGATTGTAATTTAAATATTGCCTATTATGGATGCTTTAGTAACTACAGCTAACATCCAGCTTTACTTTATTTTAATTATCTTGTCTATCACAATACTTTGTTTACTTTGATAGAATAAATTGTAAAGTATTATGGAAACACAAAAGGAGTAAACAAAAGATTAATAAGTTACAAAGAATTTACACGGCTTATTTCACTTATGTGATTTGAACATTAAAATGAATCAAAATTTTGAATTTTGACCAACCATAACCCAATGTTGTAATGAAATTATCACAAAGTTTTACTTAACCGCTTTACAACATGAAGTACATCTGTCTTCTGGTCAGTGTAGCCAACTCTACCCCACATAATTCCTGAGCATTTATAACTGACCACTTTTATTAGCAGTTGGCAGGAAGGCACTGATAGTCACAAAATTATTGAAAATCATAATGCAAAATGAAGGGTTCTTCAAAGTGTTTTGAGGATGCATCTAATTGTTTTTGCATTGTTGTTTCAGCAAACAGTCTGAAATGATTTTGTAAATTATGTAACAATGCCTGCCTAAGGAACCATAAATTTTAACAAACATGCAGTTCAGAATTGTAAAATGTTATGTTTTGCTTTTCTCAGTTGGTATAGTAAATTGAGCAGTAGCAATTGTAATAACTGACTTTAGTCTTATTTGTCTTACAGCTTCTGAATAGGTTGGTATTCATAAACAAGTATAGCATTTTATACAATTGTTAATATTCTGTATACAAATTTCAAATATATATTACTTATTTTCTTATTCCATTCATGAAAAAGCTCTAAACCCTTATTTGGTTCTTTTCTATTGGTATTACAGACATTCATCTGTTGCAAGATGGCTTGAAAAGGTTGTGTTCATAACACAAATATAAATAATTACAATTTTGTAAGCCAAGTTTAGGGGAACTATATTAAACTCTTATTTTATTCATGAAATAGTCCTAATAAATATCACTCGAGAGTCTGAGATTTCCAGATAAATGCACTAAGTTTGTGAATTTATTGGCGATCTCACACTCTCTTGTGATAATTTATTTTGTATTAAGATCTCTAATGATATGGTGGCAAACTATTCAAAATACACCAATTTAAAGCAGGTTTATAAATTAAATCCTATAATATTTAATTTTTATATTGATATCCTAGAGACCATTCATAAAATCAATGGGTATGTTCCAGTAACTGATGAAGAGATCCCTGGGTTATCTTTTGCAGATGATTTAATTACTGGTGAATGCAATTGAATGAATTTATTCAATACTCAATATGACAAGCACAAAGTATAAAATACAGTATTATATACTTTTAGTCAGTTTAAATATATATTCAATATTTCCATTAATAATATAATAAATCAAAGAAAAACTAGTTACAAACTAATAAAGATGGGTTGCCTACATGTACATCAATACAGTCGAACTCCACTAGTCATTGTATATTTGACTTTAATTTTATATTTGCCTGAATCATTCTATTTAGTAAGCCCTTAGTTATTTTATTCATAATAAGTAAATTCCTCAAATTTGTGACATCTTGCCTTTCTCATCCATTTGTCTCAATCTTTCTAAATGTTCTCACATCATTTTTACATTATTTTCTCCTTCTATATTTAATGTTGTTGTTGATCTAATGTGCAGGATTTTGATCCATCAATTTTTCCCGGCCAGCCAATATAATTTGTGTATTTTCTCGTAAGGTGCAGTTTTCCTCAGTTTTGTACATTCCAATGGATGTTCTCCGTTTAAAATCTTGTCAGTATTGCAGATCTTACATGTGTTATCATTCATAAAACCAAATCTTCGATGTTCCGCCAAACAATCATGTCCAGTTGCCAGTCTAAAATGAGCAACTGTTTCCTTCCTTGATAGATTTTTTTTATTTTTTGTACTGTTTCTTTCATATTAGAATAATTTTTATTAGATATTTCCACTTGAATATTATGTTGATATTTTTGTTCTATGGTCGTTTTGATATTTTTTAATTTTACATTTAATCCATAGGGCTTTATTGGTTTTGAATACAGCACTGCCCCCTTTTTGGCCAGAAAGTCTACATTCTCGTTACCTATCACTCCCACATGTGCTGGTATCCACAGTACACAGTAGTATTATTTGTTGAAATGTTGTTTGGAGTAATCTATAATAAGATGTCGCGTCCCTTACATTGTAAGATTCATATGAACTATCATATCGTTCTTTTATGTTATTTTCCATAATATTTCATTCCTAATATCTTATTTTCTTTGCCATATCTTTGGTCTTCATCTCTTAATTTCCTCAATATGTAACAAATAATGAAAGATGATATCTATTTCTCCACACATAGGACAACATCTGGATTATCACTATCTCTCAAAAAATCTTAAATTAATTGCTCCTCTTCTAACCCATGCAAATCGTTTTCTACTCTCTTCTCTTATGCATTCTCATTTTGCATTAGTTGATATGTGAAAATTTATCATTCAGGCTACCAAATATCGTTTGGATATCAATTTCTTTGATTCCAAGTCTTACCTGTATCCAAAAGCCCCTAATACATATTATATTCTTTTGCCTTCCAGACATCACGCATTCAATTCAATACTTACAGGTGTACTTATTCATTGTTTTGTTCCTCAGAAGTATTAATATTAGTCATTCTCTTGTAACCAGTATATATTTCTCTGCAAGTGTAGGAAGTGTACATTTCAAATACTAGCACAACAATTAATCTCTCTTTAATAATTTAGAGAATCATTTGAAATAAATGTGATCCAGTAATGAAAATGATGATTATGATGAGAGCAGACAAAGGTATAATGAAAAATAATTCAGTATTTAAGTACAATGAAAATTTTAAAGTGCAATTAAAGTAAAACTTATTGCTGGCATTCACCTTTCTTGATTTAAATGTACAATCCAGTAGAGTATCTTAGTTTTAAGGTTATTTAAATGCCATGAAAAAAATTTTTTCCTTGCATCATTATCTGTTAAAATAAATAATTTGGTCTATTTTGACACCATTTTCACAATGTTTGCTTGTAATGAAAGTGTGGTTGCCGAACAATATAAACAGATGTGTATAATTAATAATATACATGATTGAGCGCAACTACAAAAACTGATTCTTCTGCTATCTCTACACTAAAATTAAAACTGATGCTGCACATAGCTCATCTCAATGTGGAACATTGTATTTGAATATTGACCGATACAGCAGGAACAATAATCTATTCAGTACATTAAAAACTATGAATGTATTTCTAAGGAGTTGACATAACCTAATTCAAGGTATGACGATGTATAACAACAGCTGTTCCTCTATCTTGCTTTAATACAATGTCACTTGTAACCATTTTTACTAATATTTTAATTGTTGCACATTTTTTTTATAGAACAAAAATTACAACTTCATACTTTACAAGGATTTAAATGCTGCATCAGGAATTTTGTGACAAAGAAAGTCATTTTAAAATGACTTACTCTCTGGGCATGGTTCTGCACGATACATAAAATCATGAATGAAAAAATATTAGGCACAGCTGCCATTCCAGAGATGCTTCCAGCAAATGAAGGCTTGTTGGGCAAAATATGTTGAAGTCCAAGAAGCCTAGTTTGCAGGGGAGTAGGAAGTAACCTACACCAAGTTAGTAATGCTTATTTCTCCTTAGTAAATACAAATATTTTTCAGCCATCATAGAAGGACTGTAAAAATACAATATATAATAAAGTAAAAGTGAAAATTATTTATGAAACTGACAATTGTGCTTGTGTTGCCAAGCAAACTCTTAAATCAGATTGATATTAAGTACAGAAATACCAACTAAAACTACATTTACCTCTTCCTTTGGCAACTGGTCCTTGAATTCTTCCATTTTCGATTCTGTATCATGGATGATACCTTCAGCTTGGTTAACTACTTCAACCCGTTCCTTCTTAACCTTGTCTTCTGCTGCATAAGCTTCTGCATTCTTCACCATGTTTTCAATTTCATCCTTGCTTAAACCTCCAGATGACTGAATAACAACTGCAACACAACATGACAGAGAACAAAACTGATGATGCACTTTTTACTCATTTTCTGACCATTATCACAAATGATAGCAGAAAAATATCAATCTTCATATTTTAGACATTAATTGCCAAGTAATGAGAACTATATTTTTTTGTTTTTGTTTTAGCACTGTAAAATCCAATAAGCATAATTTCATTTTTTTATGAAATAAAAATGTTTACACGTAAAACACAACTTAATTTGTTCACATTTTGTAATTTGATTTTTTAAACTTATTTTGAATGGTCTTGTATGGTTAACACTCTCCCCCCAACATTTTATTTTACATTTTTCAAAAAAATTGAGTTTGTGAAAATCCAAGAGGTTCAAGTTCTTTTAGTTCTCACTAATGTATTCTTCCTATTCACTTCCTGGACTGTTAGAACCCGGCGGCATGGAGTAACCAATCTTTCCTTCTGAATAATTAAATTTGGAACTAAGTGATTTAGCAGGGATTTTTTTTTTAAAAAAAGTTTACACACCACCAGTAGCCAATAAGAAATTTAAAAAAAAAATTTCAAGCAGTACAATATCATCTTAGCACTCAAAATGGATACAGTGTGAAAAAGTTATTAAAAGTGAACAAAACAGATTACAGGCACGCAGAGAAAAAAAAAAATCACAATTTAACAGATTGTCAGAATTATGAAAAAGTCTATATAGGAAAAACAAGAGAAATATAGGCATAAGGTTGAAGGAATATTGGAGAAACATTTGTTACAAGCAAATAGAAAACTCAACAATAAAACATATGGGAAAGGATTTACATAAAAATATGAGCAGAACTTAATGAATTGTGATGTCCCAGAAGCAGACAGCTCCTTATTCAAATTTATCGCATGAGTACCACAGTCAATCCAGACATCTGCCAACCCAACTTCAACAAATGAACTAACAGTCATTTAACAGCCGAGGATGTGGACGAAGGTCCATGAAACATGTTCTGAGTAAATCTCCAGTAAATGAAGCCAAAAGAATGTATTTAAACAGTTCGACTAAGAAGAGGTCATCGACCCTTCCTTCTTTCAATTCTAATGTATTCAGAAATCAACACAGTGAAACCCAGTAAAAAATTTTAAACGCTTAGCAACATCTTCGTGACCTCACTCTTGATGAACAAAAGGAAACAGACTAGTTAAAAACATTTAAAAATATTAATATGATGATAAAGCACTCTTTAACGTTTCACTCTCAAAATTTAAGAATTTTAAAATATTTTATCTACTGAAGATTCCTTCCTTTTTTGTCGTTCTGCCCTGCCAATGAGTTTTGAGGACAATATAGGTTTGAGCTGTTTTTTTTAACATACAGAACCAAAACATGTGTAATTGTATTTTTAAGTCGATTTTCTGAGATGTATGTATACTTGATTATAATTAGAAATATATCAATTTCATTTCTGTCAGTCACAATGGTGTAGTGGTAACTATACTTTCCTTCTAAACCCATGATCACAGGTTCGACCCTGGCCAGGACCAATGGATTTTTTTCTAGTGTAAAAATCCTATATGGCTTTCTTCAGAACGGAAGTAAAGCCCTGGATCCTTATGGTACATTTACAGCATGATAAAGAATTTCAAGCCTGAAAAATGAGGCCTCTGGACAACATTTTTAACAAATAAAATCAATATTCTGATAGGACACAAGCAATTCTACACTAATATAGTAAATTCTGGTAATTGGTAAGTCAGTAATACCAGAGCTAGTATACATATAGATGTTTGTTTTACACCCTGCTTAATGCATTATTTGCTTAACACCCAGATGCTGAAAGAATAAGTAATAGGTGTTTAAGTTTCAAGTGCTACACAACTGATGGTAAAATCATGATATACAAATACTATTATAAAAAGTCAGTTCACTTATGCAAGTGTTTTCTCTAAGTCACAAAATTAATGTCATAACTTACATAATTTGTAACACTTCCAAAAAATATTTATTGCATAAACTGAATGCACTTGTTATAACAGAATAATAAAGTTACATAGGATGTCTGAAGTTTGTTACTTGGGGACTAAATAAAATTCAATTATGACTAAAAGACCAGTTTCTATCTCGGCAAACATGGCTACAAAAAGTAGCACATATAGGTTCACTTCTGTCACTTTGAGGTAGAGTGCACAGTTTCATTGCACAAAAACATACTTGTTGAAGATGGTAAAATCTCTTGCCATAAAATATAAAGAAAATGTCAATGTACCGCAAAATAGTGCACTATATGGTTGTAATATATTATTACATTTAAATGTATAAAGAGCAAAGTACATTAAGTTTTAATGTTATTCTTTCAATTTAGATACCTTAATATTTTTTCAATAAATTTTTTAAATTCTTCTGCTCCCTAGTTAACAAACTGAAAGATACGTACTCTGCTGCTCCTTTCCAGTTCCTTTATCCCGTGCTGAGACATGGACAATGCCATTAGCATCTATGTCAAAAGTAACCTCTATTTGTGGTACACCCCTTGGTGCTGGAGGTATACCTACAAGGCTGAACTGCCCCAATAATTTGTTGTCACTTGCCATTTCCCTCTCTCCCTGGTGAACTTTAATTTCTACTTGTGTCTGTCCATCAGCTGCTGTTGAGAACACCTGCAAGCAAGAAGCCTAACATGAGCAAGATACAAACCTGTTGCCCGCATACCAAATATAATACAAATGTTGCACCTCCTTTTTCAATCCAAATATCTTACCAAAAGGCAAGGACTAACTTTATAATTATTTATTCCATAAAATGGGACAGTACAACCCCTATTTAAAATTTCCTATAATCTTTATACATATTTATACATTTTATTGTACCTTATTTTTCAAAATAATCAAGTTTTCTTTTTAACAAGTTGCATTCTAAGTTCAAAATGTCCATCTCTATATGGTTTACTCTATAACAGAGTTGTCTACTCTAAAAAATGTAACAAACCCGTGAAGAATGTTTACACTGACAAGTTTCAATGAATGTTTGTGGTTTTGGTTCTTCATTCCTGTCATCATAATATCAATATCATTATCTTCATCAATCCAGTTCATTCGAGAGAGTTTTCTTTTTACCATCATAATAAACTTTACTGAATCAGGCTCTGACTTAATAAAAACATTATGTGGGAGCAAACTGAAGCCAATCTGATAATTCAAACTACAAGAGACCACTGAACACCAACACTGACACTATAATGCTAAAGCACAAAGCTAGCATACACAGAAGTAACCATATTGATTTGAGTGGTTAACACTGTCTCTCTCTTATTGAAAACATGCATGATAGGCCATGTTAAATCCGGTTTTGTACTAGTGCACATTATGCTCAATCAAATATGAAATTACATTGCTCCTAAGGAATAATTTTCAGGACTTAAAATTTCTTGCATTAAATATGGATTTATATTAAATTGAAGTCAAACCAAATTTGCATTATACTATATTAGAATAGGCTTGTGTTAAGTAATTTAATGTTTACCCATTTTTTATAAGATTATCTTGTTTTTGTTATTGCATACATATTCACCAACATTCAAGTATAGAGATTAGTTATTTTTCTGAATATGGCTTCAATCTACTAATTTACCTGAAGAGGAAATTTAAGAATATACCAATTGACCCCATTGTTAGCAAATCTCTTTACGAGTACTATAGAAATACACATTACTTAATCATTTCTGCTCATTTTTAAAATTTGATTTCAATAAGTAGATGACATTTTTGCTTTAGCACTGAAGATAAAGGCCAATGATGCTTTAAAGCTACTAAATGTACAAGAGCAAAGCATGAAGCTCTGTGAAAATTGAAGATGGTTTTTTTTTTACCATTTTGGACCTGAATATCCTCAGAAAAAAGAACAAAATTAATTTTGGTATTTATAGAAAATCCACTCACATGAATAATTATGTAAAAATGATAGTTTTTGCCCAGAACCTACCAAAATGCATGAACATATAACTTAACCCATAGACTGATCAATATTTCACTCAGCATAGAAGAATTTCCAACAGAATACAAATGCATCATCAGTACTGAACATAGCAGTTTCAATCTTGCACTAGGAAATAAGAGGATTAAAAAGGCAGATTAAAATTTAAGAAAGAAATCAGCATCCTTCCCATTATACATTTAAAATAAAAACCGAGTAATTCCACCAATGTACAACTTGTGTTGACTCTTTGAATACAAAGTGAAATACAATGTCACTATCTTGTTGAATTAGAAATAAAACTTCTAAAATAATATTAATTGATATCATTGTATGATTCAGTTGAACTACACACTTTTAATTCTAAAATCATGTCAATATATTAAACTCTCTTGACGTTTCACATTAAGACTTTTTTTTATTAAAAAGTAAGTTGGGACTAGTTTCGTGAGTCACTTGCTCACATTGTCAACCAATTGACGACAATGTCGCTAGACATAAGTTTTGTGTATAACTGTTTCACTTCATGATTACCAACTTTCATCAGTATTTTACTGATAATCTAGAGAGATGTAATATGTGACGATTAGGGAATAGATTTTAGCACATTTGCATATTTTATTCCCTAGTTCCAAATCACATGTTATTTTGCAACAAAGGAAAAGATTTTATTTTGCCCATATTTACATATTTCACGAGTCAGTGTATATTTCAGCATTCAGCTCATTTGAAAGTGAATTTTGTTAGGTTTTGCAATCTGGAGCTTAATATAAATTTAACACAGAAAATTGGAATAGTGAAATACAGAAGAATAAGAGACTACAAAACACACTTCACACATTTATATTACATTTACTGCAATCTGGCACAGGGGACTATTGCTGGAGAATCATAGTGGGAAGTTTTGCAGCAATCTATAAAGCACTCTGTAAATAAAGGTATTATTGACTCTTAGCATATGTTTTAATACTATGGTTGGCAGCTGAAATTAAAAGAACAGATTAAGCAATAAGTGCCCTTCTTGTCTTTCATACACAAGTACAAGATTTTGTCAACTGTCACAAGAATGCTGCAACATGATCGGTGTGCACATAAAAAGTAGTGATAGATTTGTGTGCACTTTATTGGAAGTTCACTTAGTATCAACAATAATAGATACATAATTCAACTATTTGCTTTCAGAAGTCTTTTATTTAATTTTGATGACATGTTCATGCATAGAATCCATTGTATTTTAAACCAGCTTAGCTGCAAAACAATTCATTTTGAATTAGCTTCTTCCTTTCCCAACTATGCCTACTAAAAAAACTGCCACAAGTGTAGTGCTTAAACAGTGGTTTGGAGAAGAAGCAACTGAGGGAAGATTGTCATTAATCAAGTCTGCAATTAAAAACATTTATTATTTAAGCAATTAAATCATAATTTAATTTTAAACACCAAAGGGTTTATTTATAGCCTACATATATAAAAATCCAGGGTTAAAATTTCTTTGTAACATTTATGCTTTAAAGGGAAGCATGAGAAACCGATATATTTTCTTACATCAGAAATTTCAGTTACTTAAATGTAAATTGGAACTTAAACAGTGAAGCCAATCATATTAATGGATATCATTGTATGATTCAGTTGAACTACACACTCTTAAAGCTTCACTTACTTTTCATAAATGTATGGAACCGGTTTCGAGAACATTTTGTTCCCATCTTCAGCCATGCTAAGGTTCAACTGAACCTTATGGAAACAAAATGTTCTCGAAACCGGTTCCATACATTTATGAAAAGTAAGTGAAGCTTTAAGAGTGTGTAGTTCAACTGAATCATACAATGATATCCATTAATAAGAAATTTCAGTGTTTAAATGTCTGTAACATCCTGTGATGCTAAATTTAAAACCATTCTTGTAGAAAAAACAGATTTGAGAATTTAGATAAATTAGTAGTAGTTTATAGCAACTCTTATATATAAATTGGTAAAGCTCTGCCCCAATATTTTTATGTATAAAACAAAAACATTACATTGAAAATATATAGTCTATAGTTTGATTATTGGACTGAAGTTTAACACAAACAACCTTAAGCATTAAGATTATTATATGATTGTTCTTTATTGACTTCACTAACTTGCTCAAATGTGGAACATGTTTTGCAAACCCTCATCCGCATCCTCAGCTGTCGACTCTGAGATCAAGGTCATTGTAGCTTATGTCTGTATTGTCCATCTTAGAACAGTTACTAGTGAAGTTATCCATGTCGTTTGTTCCTTGTGGGCGTAAAGTCCTATTATTAGCTTGAAATGCTAACTGGAACTTGTACAGTGAAGCTAATCATATAATCAAGATTTTTGTATGATTGAGTTGAATTACACACTCTTGTTAGCTTAAGTTGTTTAAATATAGAACATGCTTTGCAGACCATCTTTCGTATCCTCAGCTAACTGTCAACAGACAGATGATGGTCAGGGAAACATGTTCTATATTTAAACAAATGGCGCCTATAGGAGTGTAGAGGTAGACCTAATTATCAAATAATCTTAATTATATGATCAGCTTCATTGTAGAAGTTCCAATTGCATTTCAATTTTTGAGGAACTTAATTAATTACATATGAAAAATACAAGGGAAAAACATGATTTTATATTTTACCAACTTGACAGAAGAGCAAAATTAAATTTTCAAGTCTCATTATATTTAGTTTTCTTTGGTTGTAACCTCCTTCAGCACTAAAACAATTAATTATATAACAAAAACATAATTTGTGAAACCGTTATACTAATTAATGATGAATGTAGGAATCAACATATTGAAACGGCATTAAAATCTTAGGTAGATTATATATACTACTTTAAGAATAAATGTCATACTCAAGTTTTTGAGTCAATACAAAGGAAAAAGCTTATAAATCCTGATAATCTTATTAACAATGGTACACTAAAACAAAAATTATCACTTTTTATAATATATATTTTTTTCCAATATTTTAGTATCTAAATAAATAATATTAGGATCTTTTTGCACCTGAAAATATGCAAAAACTGATTTAAAAACTCACTTTCTGAGACCTTATTGTCAACAATGTAGTTAACCAGAACAGTAGTTATAAAATCAAATGCAAGAAATTCACCAACACAGTGTAGGAAACTATAAACCTTTTTTTCACTGTATTCTATGGACTAGTCAAAAGTTTTTACCCCCGTATGCCATTTTGAAATTTCAAATTTAAGATTCAAATTTCTATGGCATAATCAGCTATTTATTTTGTACAGTCAAGGCATATAGAAGCATCCTGAGCTACTAAATAACATCAAAAACTAAAAAAAAAAAAAAAAACTGATAATTTTAGGCTGATCAGTTTTTATTGCTTGTATTCACTATATATTATTTAAATGTATAATTCATCAAATCAATAATATATGAAACAACATAAGCTTTTCCCCTCAATGTTAACATAAATATTTTGCATTTTTAGTGCATATAAATTCTCCCCAGTAATGATAAATCTAGCATTTTTTTTGCTTTACATTACCTGACTTTTCTTGGTGGGAATTGTGGTATTCCTTGAGATAAGACGCGTGAACACTCCACCTAATGTTTCAATACCCAAAGAAAGTGGTGTAACATCTAACAGCAGGACATCTGTAACATCTCCAGCCAGAACACCACCCTGTACTGCTGCTCCTATGGCAACAGCTTCATCTGGGTTAACAGAACGACTTGGCTGCCTACCAAATATCTCCTGCACTGTGGATTGAACCTAACATACCACACACCAACTAATTACAAATTGATATTATTGTATGATTTAGTTGAACTACACATTCTTAATGCTTCACTTACTTGTCATAATGTATAGAACCAGTTTAGAGAACATTTGGTCCTCCACATCAGCTAAAATTCAACTGTCGGATAATTCATTGAGCTGTGGGAACGTGTATTCTGCTCTGGTGGCAGTGTGATAAACGTTTGTTTTCATCCCTGGCAGTGTCGAAGTTAATGACAGTATTCCACAAGAAAACAAAGCAGGTATTTTCAAAATAAATTGTGCAGAATGAGAAAAAATCTACATTGGAAAAACAAAGAGAAACATAGGCACAGGGTTAAAGGACATTTCAAGAACATAAAGTACAAGCAAATAGAAATCAGCAGTAGCATATCATTTTTGGACAAAAAATGACCACCTAGTGAATAAAGCAAAATATTAAAATCAGTACAAGAACCTACGGAACTAGCAACCTGGGAGAAAATCTACATCTACAAATATAAAGACAGTCTAATGAACTTCGACACTGCCAGGAATGAAAAACTGCAATTCATTTAAGAACTTTCGAAAAATAACACATTTTTAAAAAAAAATTCTGTTGGAACTCACACAGTTAAGCTCGTTAAATGTAAATTATAATTAATCTGTTGTCTAACACACTCTTATGCTTCACTCACTTTTAAATACGGCGGGACCGGTTTCAAAGAGACATCCTCTCCATCTTCAACCAACTTGACACTAAGCTATAAGTTTATCACACCACCACCAGAGTAGATACACATTACCATGGCTCAACGAATTATCTAAGAGTTGAATTTTAGCTGATGATAAGAACCAAATGTTCTCGAAATTGCTGAACAGAATAAGAGACAATGATTTTCAGGCTAACAACTAAATTTCATGCTCACAATCAGCTCAGTTATTTTTCTCCACATTAACTTTTCAGAGACGAAAAATAATAGCATCATTGCTGTGATTGTGAATTACAACATTTTTTGACTTATCAGAACTTTCAAACATATTATATACCTTTGGCATCCTTGTCATTCCACCAACAAGCAGGACATCTCCAATTTCAGACTTCTTTATTTCTGCATCTGAAAGGGCTTTCTGACAAGGTGCAATTGTCTTCTTGATCAGATCTTCTACCAAACCTTCAAATTTGGAACGTGTCAGCTGAAATAAGACATTTATTACATTAAAAAAACAAAGCAAAATAATAATATATTGTTTTATTAACATAGCCACGACAGTTCAGTCATTATATTCCTCATAGCTAATCAGTGACAAAAAATATCAGCATCATTACATGTTACAGCATTTTGAAAGACTTATGAACTAGAGAGCATACCTTGAGATTCATGTGTTTTGGACCAGAGGAATCCATTGTGAGATAAGGCAGGTTTATATCCGTCTGAAGTGAAGAAGACAACTCACACTTTGCCTTTTCTGCAGCTTCTTTTAAACGTTGCATTGCCATCGGATCTTTGGTTAAATCAATACCTTGCTGTAATTGAATAACTAGATGTAATTATAATGCAGGTGGTAATTGCTTTTAGGGCAGTGTTTATTTTTCCATTACTAATCCACCAGGAGAAATTTGCTCATTACTATTCGATTTGAAAATATTATGTAAGTTATTGTGATTATTGTGAATTGTCACGTTTTATTAGAGCAAGAGAATAGAATCACTGCCAATTCCAATAATTTTTGGTCCAAGAATGCAAAATAAGTCATGGCCACTAGTTTATTATAGTGAAATTCATTGGTTGAGCAGAGGAAGGTTCTTAAAAGTCTTGCAAAATTCAATGATCCAAAGTGAATACCAGACTTTGTCTTTTTGGCAGAGATATCATTGCATTTGAATGATCTAAATGTGCAGCTATAATCCAAAGATCAACTGGTGCACACTCGGATCACATCAAACTTTTGTGGCCAAGCTCAAGCTTTAGGAGACATAATCCCCCCCCCCTCGGGAAAAGGGAGGGGAGAAAAAAGCCTCATTAGCAAAATCTTCCAAAGTCCAACTCTTTGCCACTTGAAAAATATGCTACAAAACTAGCTGTGTTGCAAAGTAACTTTGAAGAGAGACTTAGCGACTTTCATAACATGTGCTCTTTTAGATTTATTTTAAAAATCATTCAGTGTGATGCTGCCAACATACCCGGGTGAATACAAATGGAGCTGCTTGAACTTTAAAATAATTCTACCTTGAGAAAAAAATTCATCATTTGCTCCTGTTTACAGTTTACAATGACTACTTTTTTGAGAACATGTTCTCTAATCTTTGCCCGCATACTTTGAACATGTGCACTTATTAGAAAGCACATACTTAAGTCAGCATGTTTGAAAAAGAAGCATATGAAGTCAGTAAAAAAAAGTCAAATTATTATTGATTGGTAATTGATTTGATTTAATTCAATTTATTATACTATTTGTGGGAGTAACAAGCACTTGTCAGATATTGTTAATTTCTACAGTTGGAATTTGTACATAGTTATATATTTATAATCTCATTTCGCAGAGCTTTAACTATAAATTATTAACATAATACAGACTTTTTTGTATCAGATAAAATTTTTATTTGTATTTGAATTGTTTATCCCCTTGTAATTGTTTAATATGATTTAGTAATCTGTTTTATAGAAAAAGTCCTTATATCTGTCAGTCATTTTCACGTTTGTTCTTGGCCTGTAATAAATTTCTTCTGGTGTAATGCTCACGGATACTGTTCTTGAACAGTAAATAATCTTCTTTGTACACACATAAAGAATAAAAAGTACGTTATTTTCAATGTATCCATCTACACAGGATTTTTGTGGGCTTTATATTCTGAATTATTCTAATATGTTTTTTTTGTATATTTTCTTTCAAAGTATACCTATGCACAATTACACAAAATTTCAATACCATAATTCATGTGTGGTTGAATAATTCCATTAAAAATCATTTTTAATAACTGATTTTCCCACATTGGTTTGAAGTTTCTCAATTGCTCTACTAAGTTTATTACATATATGTATATTCAACCTGTCGGACCAAGACAATGTGTTATTTAGATATGTTCTTAAGAATTTGTATCCACTTGAATCTGATGTGGGATGGTTATTTATGGGTAAGATCAATTTGTGTGCTAGTTCGATTTTTTTTTAATAGTGTTGAATGTCCTTTTTTACTACTGAGGCACCACAGGCTGTGGATACATGAGATGAATGATAAATTGGGAAAGGATTTTTTATAAAGGAAGGAAATGTTCCAGGCCATGTTTAGGGTACCTTCCTGCCATTTTGTCATTTGAGGACTGAGGAAAACCTGGAAAAATCCTCAATTAGAATGGACGATCTAGACCTTCTGCTCACAAGTACGCGCCTTAACGACCTCGGCCACCTGCGGCAGTGTTGTGTTTGATGAACACACACACACACACACACATATGTTTAAAATATAATTTAAACGATAATTCTGTGAATATTTAAGTATTTTATTCTTTATCTGTTTCTTTAGTTATTAATATTTGAGTTACATTGCTTTATTTTTCATTTTAGTTTTGGTGTATTCACATTGCATTTGAGGTTATATGCACTGAAATAGATTAGTAAGTTGATCTTACTCAAATTTTGCATTAATATTTCATTATTTTTCCACTGCATATGGCTGTGGTGTCATATGCATATTTTATTTGTTTTATTTGGTATGGATGGAATGTTGTTTATATACATGATAAATAACAATGGACCTAGAACACTTCCTTGAGGGACTCCTAGTTTTATAGTCTGATTTGTAAGATAATAAACTGTAAGATAATAAACTTTTTGAAAATCAATTTTTATACATTGTTTTGTCTTTTCAATAAAAAGAGATTTTATTTTTAGCTATTCCTCTTATTTCATAATGTTCCAGTTTATGGATCAATAAATTATGACTTATACATTAAATGCTTTAGAAAGGGAACAAATAGCGTGCAATTTTTAAAATTTAGTATAGCTTTATATATAAATTCTGATATTGCAGCTGTTGTACAGAAGTATTTTCGAAAGTCATGCTGTTTATCATTAATGTTTAGTATAAGAAATTTAGGAGTCTAGCTGCCATTAATTTTTCCAAAATTTTTGCCAAATTTAAAAGTAAATTCTAGAGTTATTTAGTTCATTTAGGTTTATGGTATTGGCCAAACTTGACTTTATTTCAGACATCTCAAGAATACTTTGTACATTGCAACTTCACACAATGGTGCCAACATCAATAAGCTAGTCAAGGAAAAGCATTACCAAGTTTGTCATTGACATTGTAAAAAATTAATGTTGCCTGCAGGCCATGTTTGAACACTCCTATTCTAGAGAGTTTCTCATGACTGGAGCACAGTATTTATTTTCCCCCCACCCTTCTACCCCTGTGGCCTATTTTGGTTGTTTCCATATATTACATTGCCTTCAAGTTTCAATATTAATTTTTACTACCTTCACTTGTCCTCATAAGCTGTTGAAAATATTGGGACTATTTATGGGGCTATTTTAGTATTGTACTTGATAAGTTAAAATGTGAAAAACACATAATTTAGCTTGGACTTTAAATTAATAATTACAGAATGTGTATTAAATTCAGTGAAATTTACCTACCACAATGGTTATCTGTGTCACTAAGAGGAAAAATTATTACAATATATTATGAAAACAATGAGCTATTTTCATAAATGTTTAACATTTTAAATTAGCATTGAGTTTTTGCACCAAAAACCATCCTGAGGAAAGGCCTCTTCAATATCTCAGATATTAAAAAAAAAGTCTAAAGTAGCCTACAGCCAAGCAGAGAAATAATGTTGAAAGATACAAGCTGGAGGCTAACTGCCAGTAGTAAGAGAAATCAACAAGCAGGAAAAGGTGAAATACAACAACAACAAGAAGAAGAAGAAGAAGAAGAAGAAGAAGAAGAAGAAGAAGAAGAAGAAGAAGAAGAAGAAGAAGAAGAAGAAGAAGAAGAAGAAGAAGAAGGTATTTTCAAGAGAGTTTAATTAGAGAAAAGTCAAGAAAAAACTTTAAAGGAAAAATTTGCCACTCAAGCAAGAAAGGAGAATAATTACCACCACTACATAATTTACTTACTATACCTACAATCTGTTTACATTTCTAAACCATTTACTTACTTCTTTCTTGAATTCTGACACAAGATAATTTACTAAAGTGTTATCAAAGTCTTCTCCTCCAAGGAATGTATCTCCATTGGTTGATTTAACTTCAAAAACTCCTTTCTGGATCTCCAAAATTGAAATATCAAAGGTGCCACCTCCAAGATCATAAACTGCAATTCTTTAAACAATAAAATAAAGAGCAATTAATTTTAATTCTATTTGATATCCTAATTAAAACTTTACACTTGCTTTGCTTCACTTACACTTTGTCTTCTGTTTTATCCATGCCATATGCTAAGGCAGCTGCTGTTGGTTCATTGATAACACGAAGTACATTTAACCCTGCAATTTGTCCAGCATCTTTTGTAGCCTACAAACATACAGAACATGTGGACTGTGCTGTTTTAACAACAAACTTTTTACCAAACAGAATAATGAAGAGACAATGTACCTGTCTTTGTGAGTCATTGAAGTATGCAGGTACTGTAATCACAGCATTCTTCACTGACTGGCTTAAATAACTCTCTGCAGTTTCTTTCATTTTCATCAAGACGAATGCTCCAATCTGACTGGGTGAGTACATCTTACCATCTGAACCTTGCACCCAGGCATCACCATTTGAAGCTTTTACTATTTTATATGACAAAGTCTTCCTGTAAATCAACAGTTGCAAGTGAGACAACCACAAAACTCAGTCTAACATATCCATAACCATATGAAACAACTTACATGTCTTTCTTCACTTCTGCATCTGTAAATCTTCTTCCTATTAATCGTTTAGTTGCATAGAATGTGTTCGCAGAGTTAGTGACAGCCTGACGTTTGGCTGGCATACCAACAAGTCTCTCTCCATCTGAAACAACCACAAGGAGGGTAATGTGGTATTCTTCTGAATGTCAAAGTCCAAAAAATGCAAAACTATCATACTTAACTTACCCTTACTAAAAGCAACTACAGATGGTGTAGTTCTGGAACCTTCTGCATTTTCTATTACTTTTGCTTGTTTACCTTCCATAACTGCCACACATGAATTTGTAGTACCCAGATCAATTCCAATAACTGCACCTTTAACACCTTCTGATCTGCAATGAAGTCAACAAAGACTTGTTAATCATGTGTCATTCAGAGATTCTAACTGACATTTTAACATATATTACCCTAGGACAGCAGGCTGAAGTAATATTCTGGATGTTTGAAACCAGTAAATGTAAAATGCAGCTTGTGGGAAACTCTCTGTATGACAAAGTGCAGGTTAAATGAGTTACTTGACAGAGGAATTCATGGACAACCTGCATGTGTCAGTTTTCTATGGTTCAGTGAATTTAATCCTGTGGCCAATAGTCATTTAAATTGCTCTCTGGGTGTTCCTAAATACTCAATATCTATAGATAGGCATATGGGCATTTTAATGGCTGGAAATTTAATTTCTATATTGTTGATCTAATATTTCCTTTATTTGTTAGAATATTTTAATGAAATTAAAAGAATATTTATGCACGACACACAGGTTCATTTGAGTAACTGTGTTATTTACAAAATCTTAAAAACTGTTGGGGAAAATTTACATGAGTGAATTACATTTCTAGACCAAATGCATGATTTTTATTCACACTATACTTTCATCTGACACAAACTGCTTATCAACGGAATGAAACTTTATTGCCTCTTCGGTGTGAATTTAGAAAGCCAACTTTTTATTTCACATGTCTGAACTTCTATGTTGCAGGCTCGACTCAAAACATTCTTTCTCTCTTGCTCTCACTGTTATGTTTCTGTCACCTCCAGTTTCATAAGGAGCTATCTTAGGGCTGTTGTTTACACTTGCTAAATTACTAGCTCTTCAATCCACCAAAAAAAACCTTCAAATAAAAAATTATGGATATAGGATACTATGGGATGGTAATTAGGTTGGAAGCAACATATTAAAAACCAAGAGGGCTAGATTTGGCATTAAGATTTTTGATCTTTATGAAAGTAAAACAGGATATACATCTCCAATAACTGCATTTGCACAACACGGTAGACAAAAGTTATAGGGTTATCTGGCTCCATATTAATGTATTTCATGGAACATTACCCTATTCTTGATCAGGGTAGGCTGTGTATTTAAATAACTGGCACAGTTATTCATTACCTTTTATAACAAAATGACGAATGCAATTGGAACAGTACATTTAAATTGTAATGAGTTGCTGATAAATTTTGCTCAGATGCTTCTTATTTCAGGCATGAGGTTCTTTCACGTGCAGTAAATCTACAACACAGGATCCACACTTTCTCTTCCCTTTTGAAGGAAGCCTAGGAAGGAACCTAGGTTTTACGCCCGAAAAAATCCATTGACCCTGGCCATGATTGAACGTGATCTTGGGTTTATGAGGCAAGTATGGTTACCACTACACCACCAGGACTGACAGGTACAATTGTGACATCAGGACACTATGCTGTCATTTTCTCTTTTTGGTTCAATTTTAGCTATAAAAGTCTAATCACATTTTGGGGTGGGTTTAGCTTTTAAAACATTCACATCATCTCCTAATTTTGTTTATATTCACTTTCCTGTAAGTTTCAAACTTTGTTTGTACTGTATACCTATACAAAAGTTTCACCACCTTGTTCAATAATACACACTGGAGCTTTCAGCAAGATTCAGAACCAGTTCACAAGGCAAAGATCATGCAGGACTGACCTTGTACTTCCTGACAAAGGCAGTGGCAGATTTTCCATTAAAGATTGTGTGTTGTGACATAGATTTAAGCAATGTGTGAACAGGTCAGAGATGTTCATTTTGAAAAGTGATTGGTATTTAATGTGCAACATGCATGTAAATATCTTCTGTAAAAAGTATGTTGAATTATAATAAAATCTGTATGTTTCATTAAAAACTGTAATATTTGATATCCTATGTATATTGCTTTACTGATAGCAATACATTACAGAGGGCTGTAATATTCACTATTGATGAAAATAGTCCACAAAAGTCACTTTTTGTTGATAATTTTGTCCACCATTTAAAACATGCAACTTTACCCCAGCCATTTAACCTCTTCTTTTTCCGTTTTTTTGCATATTTATGAAAGAGAGGTGGAAAACCTAAAAAGAGACAGTAGAATTGCAACACTGTAAGCAGAAGGGATAGATACACATATTGTAAAATTTAATCAAAGAAACATACCAAATTGCACTTCTGTTCACTGAACAGACTATCTCATGGGATATGCTCACACCACCACACGTGGCATGTAAAATACTTGCTAAGTAATACTTTACATCTGTATTGTTTTTAAAACTATAAACACTTCATATGAATTTTCATTAAAAATTGAACATTTTAATGCTGAAGCCAATGTATGAGTTGAAATGATCTACAGAACCCACCCTCTCCTAACATTACCTAATGGAACATCCTACAAGTTATAGTTACCACTCCTCTATGACATGGTGAGTCATCCTGATATTAGCCCTTTCTAAATCCCAAATTCCATTCTCTGGCCCAAGGTTTCAGATCCCTACAAATTTTCATAAATGACTAGATACATATGAAGTGGGTTACATGCACATATTCCAGATTTCTAACATGCCACTCAGCGAACAGGAAATTAACCCAGGTCTAAACTCATAACAATTACTCCCAAATGAGCCATGAGCAGTTTGAGTTAAAATGTTATTTTCTTTACCTTATATGTACCGAGGTTTCTATTTTTAGTTCGACATTGGTTGTAAAATATGGCTATTTGTACTTATATTTAACTATACCAGGTTTTCATTTTGTTTTTTACCGCATGTGCACTGAGTTCAAAGCTGGCAGGTCACAACTTTACATACAGATATTCAAGAACACATATTGTCTCTGATAAGGCCAGTTAATGCGTGTTTTGATTCGAAACAGCAAGGGGTTTCTGCGTTTTATTTCTCTGTTTGCAATGCTCCAAGATTTAATACAGAACATATTTTCCATTTTCTGTAACTTTTTAAGAAACAAATTAGGTGCTTAGGGTCATGCAGCATTTTAGAATGTTTTTTGGAGGTTCATCCATCTGAGAATCTACATTTCCTAAAATAATCAAATTCAAAACATTACTGTTGGACAAGAAAATACAATACAGGTGTTGTGTGTTAACAAAGAAACTGTGATAATATGGCTGTTTAAATACAAACATCACCCCAAAAATCTCTTGTACATCTTGTTGAATTAAACGTAAAACTTCTAAAATCATATTAATTGATATCATTGTATGATTCAGTTGAATGTGTAGAGTGTGTAGTTCAACTGAATCATACAATGATATAAATTAACATGATTAGCTTCATTGTGCAAGTTCCAATTTACATTTAAGTTCTAAAAATCATGTCAATATATTAAACACTCTTGACATTTCACATTAAAACTTTTTTTTATTAAAAATTAAGTTGGGACTAGTTTCATAGTTGCTTGCTCACATTTTATTAAAAAGTTTTAATGTGAAACGTCAAGAGAGTTTAATATATTAATATGATTTTAGAAGTTTTACATTTGATTCAACAAGATTATGATAGTTTCCTGTGTGGATTCCTACATTCATTTTTAATTTAATCTCTTGGACAGTTAGCACAAGTAGGCCCATCTGCACATTGTACTACAAAACAGTTGAACTTTCATCCCTACAAGGATACTGAAGTGGCTGCCTTACAGCCCACTGACTCCATGAGGCAAATCACTTTTTTCCAACTGGTTTCCGGTAGTAGAGAACCTCAATTCGTGCCCGAAACCCAATTAGATGACATGAAAGTATGGGCTACCTTAAGTGCAAGACAAATTTTCGTTCATGAAACATTCAATGTGACTAATACCAAACTATAATCCTGAAATTTCTCAATAAAGATCAAATGTATAGTGTGTTTTGGCAAGAAGGAACTACACCCCAGACTCTCACTTCATAATCTGCAATTGCTGACATGTTTGATGACAAATGCAGGGTTGTGACCACCTCAATCCTTAAACTTATTCTTCTGATTGTTTTTATGGGGCTCTCTAAAGGATGGAGTCTATAATTCAAAACAGCATAAGAGCAGAAAAAACATTCTACAAGCAGTGCTGCAATGTATGAATCAAAATCTGTTTATGCCTTACATTTGTCTTGCAGCAAATGTGAAACATTTTCAGCAATTGCTAAGAAAAAGACAATACTTTGCCAATCAATTGCATGGCAAGCTGGGTGTGGGCACTGATCTGTACTCCCTGCCTAGTCCATGTGCAGGTAAAAACAAAACAAAGACCCAATAAAATCACATCACACTTACACACATACAGTAGCAAAGGAAATTTACTTACTTGTAACGTGCCTGGACATCATTTCTATTTCTTACCAATGTTGGTGCTGCAGCCTGGAAATAAGCAAAGACCAACATTTTCTATGCAAATCCATTCTTTGTCCTTAAACAATTAACACAACAAGCCCTGGTTACCACATGAAGCAGGGTTAATTAAAATAAAGCTCTCATTAATGGTACTGCTAATACCACGTAGAAGGATAATGGATCTAATGCCACAACTTAATATCAATTTTTTATTGGATTATATTGGTAGTGAATATATCTAAAATATAAGCCTTTCATTTGGTTATCTACAGCATGGTTATTAATTACTTTAGCTACATTAGTTTCTGAGATTTTGTAGCTTCTTACCTGTGGTCTTGCATAATTTAATTTCCTTTAAAGTTTATAATTTTGTTTTGGGTGACAGGTATACATTTTGATTTTGCTGCAAAACCTGTTGTTTCCTTCAAGAGTCTGGCCGCTATAGGTGTAATTATTTGATGAAAATGAGTTTTCAGCTCTCAGTCATCATTGGCAGATGGTTGGTATCATTTGTTTGGGTTGTAAAATAATATTTTTTTGAATACTCAATATAATCTTTACTATATACTTTTAATTTAGAAGAATGTATATGTGAAAAATTGAAATGTACCATAAACTTTATACAGTTATGGAGGAGCACAAAAAGTTTCTGGAACATATTAATTAATCTAATCTGAAATTTCCCATTATATGTTCTCAAGTATTCCCCTCCTCAGTCTCTACACATTGATCCTTCTTCAGAATCAAGATAGGAAGCACTGGTGCCTTTCATCGTTCTCAATGGTGATCAGCTCCTCTTTGTACACTGCCACAGCATCTTCTGGCTTTAAAATCACTTATCCTGCATTGGTCCTTCACCAAAAGGAACAGGAAGAAATTAATGGATGCCAGGTTAGATGTAAGGATTTGTTTTATTTATGGATGCTACATGTCAGCATCTCATTCAATTCAGGGCATGAAACTGCAGATAAATTTTCCTCAGAGGCATCTACTTTGAGGCTTGAGGTTCTTTTATGTGCCATAAATCTATGATGCAGGACTCATGACTTTACTTCCCTTCCGAAGGAAGCCATACTTATGATTTTTACACCCAAAAAAATCCATTGACCATGGGCAAGACTGAACCTGCGATCTTGGGTCTACAAAGCAAGTAAGGTTACCACTAGACTACCAGGGCTGATAGACTGTTAAGGGGTATGAGTAGCAAGCTTCATGGGGTACTTTCCATAAAGTTAAGCGAGGCATTGTGGTCAGAGGAATTATCATGGTATGGTGTAGCTTGATGACTAAAGTCCTTGACCATTTTTAGGAAATTATAGCCGACACATTATTCTAATTACAGGTGTGGTTTAAATAAATAATTACCAAGAACTCTAATAACATTTGACCATAAATGAAAACAGCTTTTTATTCCATTTATCTAATTATTAACAAAGATGGAATGAAAATGATAATTCAAAAAATGATAAATGTATTCTTAGGTACACATTCAACACATTAGATTATTAAAAAATAAGTTGCCCAGTTCTATAGTATTAAATACACTCTTGTTTTCCTCTGCATTCTTAAAATCACTAACCTATTCTTGAACTAATGTGTAAAGTTATGTCAAAGTTTAAATTCCTTTGTCATTTTAAGCCCTAACGTCTATAGAAGTTTAATGTTGCAAAATATTGTGCAACTCCTATTGATATACACTAGTCACAAAATTCCTCTTCTTGACTTTGCGATTTAACATAACATTTAAAATCCACTCACTTTTGTGTGCTAAATTAGAAATGCACCATTATGCGATAAATTATAGTCTATTATTCGTGCTGCTCCTGAATTTTTTTTATATATCAGTGCTGTGTTATTAATCCCGAAGTTTGTGTCCTGTATGTCTTGGTGTAATCATTTTCGATATTATTGGCACACTATAGCAACATCACAGCCTAATACTAAAGGCTGTCGGCTGTGGTGGCACGGTTATTCAAAACCGATGACAACACCAAACTTCATACCGGTCAAGCCTTAGTGTTCTAAAATTTGAAATACAAGTTACTTCCCCTCCCGCATAATTGAGGCCACCCATGAGTACATCAATTTACTCTATTTAGAACCAAGAGCTGATATTTTTGTTGTATGAAACAAATGTTTGTCATGTGCTTACACCAGACTTCAACGTAACTACATGAATGGTCTGCAATAGCGTAAAATGCTATCATGAAAATTAAATAACTTTATGTATGCTCTAAACGCTATGACAAAAACTTTCCTATATGTTTAATATTAAAAATTTGTTTCTTAAATTACATCTTGCAATTAATCCAACAGTAAATTTTATTATATAATGCTACTAATACTTACATGTTTAAATAACGTACTGAAATGCTGTTTACTTCCAAAATCAGAGGAAATACTTGTAAAATCGAAAGCTTTTTTGCCTAATATTCTGCTTGCAAACAACATTTTCGTTTAAAGATCTCGTACTTCTTTTTAGCAATTCTTCATTCACTTCACGTGCGTGCAGTGTAGCTGATGCAACTAGGAGGAAAGATTAGTGCGCATGTCGTTTACGCATATTCAAATTCCGGAAAATTCTGTTCAATACTTAAGTCGTTTGAGGACTGCAAAAGGATTGGAAAATGACAGAAAATAAAATGTATTCTGTTCTTAACGCTTTGAATAATGAAGAAGTTAATTTTAATTCTATGAAAATATAATAATTTTTATTGATATATACTTTTCTTCCTCTTCTCATTGTTCAATATATATTACGTCAATAATGAAAATCATAATCAGCTGAAGCGATCATTGGCGGTTTGGGGATTATATATTGTTACAAAAGAAATGCGAGAGCGAGAGAGACAGAGCAGATAATCTTAATTTACGGGGACAGGCATGGGACTAACGCAAAAGTACAATTGGGGTTGGAAATATTGGAGAAAAAAATTCATTATACTAAGTCGCAGATAAGTGACGGTATAGGATGATGTCAATCCCACAATAATAAATATATAAATAAATAAATTAAAATATATTTAAAAATAATAAACTACTATTTATTAATAAGACAAAACTATTAACTTTATCATAGACAACATACAAATAAATTAATGTATACAGAACAATGTTTAATATGCAGGAAAACTTCTTTTTAAGATTTATGTGTAATAGATAGAGTAGGCGACTTATTCAAGAGCTTCAAGTTTTGGTCTTGCTGTGCCTTTAGTTGCTTTCTTATATGTGCTTCTTACTTCATAAATTCATCATTCTCACTCTAAGACTTCTCCTTTTTCTTCATTTCCATTCAGGACATAACATCTGTTCACTATAAAACCTAATTTTATGCAGGAATAAGTATAAGGAAATTCACATGTTTTGGTCTTGCTGTGCCTTAAGTTGCTTCCTTACATTCTATTCTTACTTCATAAACTTATTGCTCTAACTCTAGATTTGCCTATTCTTCTTTTCCTTTCAGGACATTACAGTTTGGTCTGTTCACTGTAAAAACTAATTTTATGCAGAAAGAAGTACAAGAAAATTTAAATACTATCTTCAACAGTAATTTATTAAAAAAATTATTAATAATTTTGTATATAAATCCTAATTGGAAGAGTTCATACAGTACAAACAATCCTAGCTGACTGAACAATAAATGAATACAATTTGTCTACATAATCCTTTAATATACCTATGGCAATGATCGTGCAATAAAATCTATTGCAACTAAAACTAATACACTACAACTTATTCATGCCAATTTCTTCCTTCAATAACTGCATAATCCCATCACTTTATCAAATTTATTTTTACTAATACATAATTACAAATAACATCTTTTTTCAATAATTACAAAACCTTTTTATTTCCAAATCCAACTTGTAGTTTCATTTGTTTCAGTCACTCTGCTGATTAATGAAAAAAGTTGTAATTCAGAAGATTGCTATTTTCCAAATAAGAGTAAATAGTTTTGGAGGTCCATTATTATTTTCGTTTTTGATGACTTTTTTTTGCACAATTTTTTTAACTGCTTTCTTCTTATTTTTAAATACATAATTAAAGGCTAAAGTTCTATACATTCTAATAATTCCAATCAGTATTAACATGTTTTGTTCTTTCAGGTCAAGTTCTCAGAGTGATTAGAAATGATTCTACAATAATTCGTACCGTGGTAAGATAGCAACATGAAACTGAATCCCTACCCACTTCTCCAACACATGCTCAACTCTTTCCGTCCTCATCTTGCATATTACAACAATGATGCCTGAAACGTGTATAATGATGTTATTTTTAGTTGTTTTTAATATAAATTTTAGAAAATGAGATTAAATTAATCTCTAAATTAAATATAATGTACACGTTATAACTACATACAGTTTATGTTCTTTTTACTGGTTTTCTTTAATAATGACTATGAGAGTGCACAACGGGCATGCAAAAATACTATGAGTCACAGAAAATCAGTTTCCCCTTGAGCGCATGACAGGTGTAGGTGAATAAGTATGCTCAGAGAATTAGGAAAGTATGAGTTTAAATAAATCTAAATATTTAAGTGAAAATTAGGTCCCAAAAGAACAGAATCAATCAGGAAGTAGAAAAAATTTAAGTGTGTTTTAAAAGTACAGTGATACCATTCCTAGTGCTAGGGGTAGCAGGTCGGATAATGAATGTGTTTTTAGTTGATGACGTAGATTGCATAATAAATTAATTTGAAAATGTTTCCACAAAATATGTTTCAAAAGATACCTATACTGATGATGTGGCACATTTAATTAATACTGACCAGGGTTACTTTACTGATAAATTAAGTGATGTTTTAAAGATGAAAGCTGTTAATTTAGAGGCCCATCAACCTGAAGGTCTTTTTTCAAAAGACTCCCTAAAAATAGATCTTTCAGTTTTTTATTATACATTTAAAAACAGAACAAGCAATACATAGATGTTGGTTATACAACTACTAATTCTAAATGTGGTATATTGTCATGTGTGTGGCTTTTTCTTAACAAAAGCAACAAGAATTTTGCAGATGCAATTGTAATAGTACAATTAAAAAATGGCAGGCAATAGCAAAAAAAGGAGAAAAGCATAAAACCTTAAGTTCATCTTACATGCTATTTAACATATGAGAGATGGAAAAAATGAATCTATTGTGTCATAATTTTCAAGGAAGAAAAAATTAAAGTAATTGATATACTGTTGCGGATATTGAATGTAATATTAACATTTGCTTGTGGTAATATACCTTTTCATGATCATGATGAAGAACCATGTCTCAAAACATATGGAAATTTTTAAGTCCTATTGAACTACTTGCTATATATGACTCATTATTAATGGCCCTTGTTGGCAATGAGAAAAAATATTTAAATCCCCGAATACAAAATGAGCTAATTGGAATCTTGTCTCACTCAGTATTAAAATTTATTATAAAAAACATTAAAAAGCTCCACTTTTTTTCTCTCTTGTTAGATACACCCCAGGACATGAGTAAAGACAATCAGTTAAGAGTATTCAGTCAATATGTTACAACAGAATTAGGAAAATCAGTAAATGTTTATGAATCTATTATTGGATTCTATAACGTATGAGAGCAAACTGGAAAATCATTCGAAAAGAAATTCATTAAGATACTGGAAAACAATGAATTGGATCTTAACAAGTGTTGCAGCCAAGGCTATGATTCTGCAGCTAATATGAGTGGAAAATACATATGGTCTGCAAGCATGTGTCAAAAGCTGATTATGTGCACTATGTAGATCATACTTTAAAATTTAGTTCTGAATGATTCCATTAGTGACATTTCAGAATTAAGAGGGCTTTTACACAAATATAGAGCAAGTATGGTAGGAATTAAATAATATTTTGGATAATGAAAAAACTGAGCATACTGAAAACACTCTGTGGTATGAGAGGATTTCGCGATCTGACAGTTTGTGTTGAAAAGAGGGTTTTTTGCAGGTGACAATGTGCCTTGAGAATATACTTCCAATCTCAAACAAAGCTTTTAAAAAATGCAGCTCCTGCATTAAAAAAGATCTCATTTTCTATCAGTTTGTAGTTATGCTTTATTTTTTTCCAGTACATTACAGTACAGCAATATTTTTAAAATATTTACAAGAAAAGTACACTGATTTGCTGACGACCACATTATTGTCAAAACAAGCCCAAAATAATATGATGGGAGTTGAGACAGCAGTGTTCAAGTACTGTTTTAAAAGAAGAAAAGGAAATCTCAAATTCTTGGAAAATAGATCCTATTTTCAAAATAACCAGCAATGTCAGGTTTAAAAGTTCTTTGATGAATGAATACAGAATGCAAAAGAAAAGTTCCAGGTATTTGTTTTAAATGGTTGCCTGGACATCATAATTCAGCATCTTAAGGCAAGTTTTGAAAGGATGAAAGCCATCTCAGTTAAATTCTTTCTGCTCCAGCACGTTAACTGAAAAGAAAACACGAAAAAAGCAAACACACTTTGCAAATATTATGTTCCTACTTTTCCTCAGCAATTGATTACTTTCTGATCCCTTACAATGGAAGAGATTTGTAAACTTTTAACAATAAAAGAACTGGCCGAATTATTAATTGGTGAAAATCCTGCTATTGTCAGCTATTTTCTTGATGTGTGTACAGTTCAACTTTTCCTCACTTA
Source organism: Metallyticus violacea (assembly GCA_030762175.1). Taxonomy (NCBI): domain Eukaryota; kingdom Metazoa; phylum Arthropoda; class Insecta; order Mantodea; family Metallyticidae; genus Metallyticus; species Metallyticus violacea. Next base: position 13,956,320 of record CM060845.1, on the reverse strand, counting down.
CCTGTCACTATAGCAACAGTCGAGAGCTCATTCAGTAAGCTAAAACTAATAAAGAGTCTTACCTGCACAGTATAATGTCACAAATGAGTTTGTGAGGTAAGCTCATTATTATTATTATGTATGTGTAGTTATGTATGTGTATGTATTTGGTATGTGTAGTTACAAAACATATGTTGTTAACTCAGCAATACAACACTTTTTGGCATAAGCAGATATGAGGAGAGCCCTAGAAAAAAAAAAGTGAACTAAGAAATAACTTAGAAAATAATGGTATAGGAGATGTTTGGAATAAAAGGATATTAAATAACAAAGGTTTTTGGAGAAATTAAAGAAAATTTAAAGATATTGAGATACAAATTTTATTTAGTCAGATAAGTGAGAAAAAATTGTTGGCATTTTATGTTACAATGAAAAATCATTGGGAAAGACAGATGTATGTAGACATCACTAATAAAGAAGAAAGAGGGGGATAGCATGGATAAGAGCAGGAATATGGAGACTAAAAGGAACACAAAATGGTTATCTGCAATGCATATGTCCATTATGAAGGGGAAGAGAGGATATAAAGCACATTCTATTTGAATGCAGAGAAACAGAGATTTGGAGAAAAGAAAGTGTAGGGTATAGAATGAATAGGAACACCCATATAAATAAAATTCTAGATAATAACTGTAAGAGTATTGGGCAATATTTAGAGAAAGTAAAAAAATAAGTAGAAATGGACTGTTAAAAGATGACAGAAATAATAATATAAGAATAGCACTATAAATGTAAGGATTAAATACTATGTAACATGCAATTCTCAACTTTAGTGGATTGCCTAGCTGAGTAGCCAGGGCCAAATAGAATAGGCAGTTTAATTTATATGTATATATTTCAAAGCAATAATTATTCATTAATTCATTCATTCATATTAATGGTAGCACCTGCTTCAATGAATTTTTTCACACAGGTCATAAACAGCTTTTCAAATCATTGGTTATAGAACTTTTCTGGCTTCTGCAGAATGCAGGTACAGAACTCATATTTATATTTTGAAGGCTCTCAGCTTTTTTAACTTACCAATGATTTGTTCCAGCAGTTTTACTACAAGCTAACATGATCAGGCATTTTTTGCTTGTTTTGAACCAGGCACAAGAAGCTCTTGTTTCATGGTAGGATTTCATTCAGCTGTGACTTGAAATGCACTCACTCCTTTACGCCTTAATTTGTATGTCAATGCATCTCTATTTACCATGTCAAATGCTTTCTCAAAATCTGCCAAGAAATATACTCTACCCATTTTATTTCTTAAACATTTATCTATGGTATCGATTGTCATTATGTTATCTAATGTTCTTCTTCCTTTTCTAAAACCTGCTTGAAATTCTGATAATTTGTCACTCTCTGCCCACTCGTCTAACTTTGCAGTTAATATGCCAGTATATATTTTACCTAATATAGATAAACTAATTCCTCTACTATTACTTGGGTTATTTATATCACCTTTCCCTTTATATAATGGTACAATCATAGCCATTTCCAACTCTCGGGTATTCCTTTCCTCTCCTTAATTCTATTTAATAACTCTATTAGCAGCCTAGTACTTTCTCTCTTTTCTGCAAATATTTTTCAAAACTTTCCTGAAATTCCATCTATTTCCGAAGACTTTTTTTAAATCTTATATCATATCTTCTTCATACTAAAATCTTTATCTAAGCATTCTATCCTATTTACAATACTATCTAATTCTAATTCATAACTCAATACCTTTCTGCCTCCTATCAAATTTCTAAAGTTTTTTTTCTCTTTCCCCATTAGCATTAACTTATTTCCTTTCCTTTTTCTTTCTCAAATCTCCTTCACAGCTGACCATATGTATTTACTACTTCAGTTATCACAGCGTCTTTAAATTTCTCCTAATTCTCCACTGTCACTCTTCCCTTTTCTTTTGTACTAAACACTTATAACCCCCTTTTTAAAGGAAAAAAAAATGCCTATCCTTTTCCTCTTCTGTCTTTCTCCACCTCATTCGTAAATGTAACTTCCTCCCTTGACCATTACACATTACTAAATTATTTGATTCACAATACTTAATGAATTTACCACCCTCTTTATTCAGCACTTTATCCCTGCTTTCCTTGACCTCTCTTCATTTCGGATCCATACACTTACATTTTCTAAACTCATAAATTTTATATCACTTTCACCTATTCTTGCATTAAAGTCACCAGCTATAATAAACTCCATACTAGGATGCTGTCTGCTTAATTTCTCAATAATTTCATTTAATTTTAAATACAAATTTTCATTATAAAAATCCGATGAATCAGGTGGATTATACAATATACCTAGTTCTACTAAACATACTTTTAACCACATTACTTGTCCTTCTGTAAATAACACTTCACTCACATTAACTCCACTGTTTTTGTTCATAAATATCCATATACCTCCTGAAACCCTTCCTTTAATGCTATTCCTTGTACCATGTTTACTTAAATAATCATAACCCTCCACATTTATAATTTCATCTTTGTCCAACCAGATCTCTACCATTGCTATCATGTCTCCTTTCTTGAGAACTTCTAACACTTCTTCACTTCCCATTTTTGACCTTAAACCCTGCATATTCCATAGCACCACCCTCCAATCTAATTGCTATCTTGAATCACTTCTTCTTCCTCTGAATTTCTCCAATTTCGCCCTATATCTTGTTCTCCTTTCACCCGCAGCCACGTGCTCATTTTCAATTATATCCATCAGGTTGACACCACTTTAACTCAGTGCTACTAATATTATTATGTACTTCCCTCTCCACTGCTTACAAGGTCTTTTCTATATAGTCTATGCACCATAACATCATCTTCCCCTTCCTCTATTTTCTCCCCTCTATTCTGCTCCTATGCCTTATTCCCCCTGTGTTACTTCTACCTTCCCTCATCCTGGTGACACTGTTTCATAGATGGTGTCCTATTGCATTCTGCTGCCATCACCATTGAAACTTCTTCAGTTAGTGAAGTACTGTCACCTAATATTGACATCTTAATGTGTATAATTAATTAACTTCACTGTTTCTAACTTCTATTAAGTTTACAATTTCTAATTGATTCTTTGTGGAAACATTAATGAGAGCTTGGAGACATTCCCATATAAGTTTACGGTTGACTTGGTAAGATTTATATGCACTAAGAGTAACTTGACTGTCTGTGAAGATGAGTATATATTGCTTAACAAACTTTCTCTTATAGAAGTTAAAGCAGATCAGAAGTGAAATTACTTTTGTCTAAGAAAACAACTGGTTAATCATATGCACATTGAATGGGCAATCTTCAAATATTGTACATTATACTCGTAATTATAACAATAATTCTGGATAATCTGAACATAGCTGGTCAGAAAGTCCCAATTAGTCTGAATTAGCAGAGCTCTAGTGTACTTTTCCCATTTCTATTTCTTTAGCTTCCTGGAAGAAGGGTTGTCCAATTTCTGCAAACTACTGGTTTAACACTTTCATGAAAATTCCCCCTCAAAGGTTTTCTTTCAGTATTGGGAAGAGTCTGAAGTTGCTGGGAGCTAGATCTGGAGAGTAAGCTGAATGTTCCAGTAGTTCAAACCCTCCTTATTCATATAAGACTTATGATTTAAAGCATTATCCTGAAGACAAGCACATCTCATCTCAACTTTCTGGAGTACATTTCCTACTTTTTAATTAAATTTGCATAATAATGACCCGTGACTCCTCTCTAGAGAGATTACAGATTTACTTAAATGCATTTCAGGCACACAACATGCTTTCTTCTCTTTTGTGGCTCCATTCTCAGAAGATGCCATATGGTGGCAAAAATATTCCACCATTATTAATTACTTGAAGAACAAAATAACATTTCCACATTTCTCCATCTCATTGTGAAAATGATATCAAGATAAGGATAATAACTAAGCTGTAATGATTTTTCAAAAATCATGGGGATCATTTTGACTAACTCTGTATTAAGAAAAGCACGTATTTGTGACATGTCATAAAAACTATGCTATAAGAGATGAATGTCTTATTTAAATTAAGTCAAAAAATCATATTGCCTTAACGTTCTTAGTACTTAATAAAAATCTTCAGAATTATTGTGTAAGTTAACAATTTGCCAGTAATATTTGAAATGAAAACACAACAATTTTAAAAATTTGCTGGTATATTTTATAACAAAGTTTTACAAGAGCTTATCTTGCAAACTGTCGTTTATCTTGCCCTTTCTTAAATGGCTGACGATACATTTTAGTCTTGTGCATGTTCTTTGTCGCACTATTCAGTGTGTTGAAGTAGCCATATCCCCCACCACCTTTCCGCTTGCGGGGCCTTGCATTTTTACTACTGCTGACCTCTGGGTACAAGTTAAGGAAACTGAAAATCCAAACATAATAAACTTAATCATTATAAGTTAACATGCAAGTTTAGTGAGATCATAAGATCAAATGAAATGTCTAATATGTAAACTGTAGAACCTTGATCTATCATTCCCAGAACCATTGTTTTCCTGGATGTATTGTTCAATTTATGATGTCCAATGTTTTGCATTGTAACTTATGTAAACAAAACCTGCATTAATATTTTACAAAAATGAGTCGAAATTGTAACATTCACACCACTAAAATTCAATAAAATGGAAGACTAGTTTCGGGAGCAATGGTTCCCGAAACTAGTCTTCCATTTTATTGAATTTTAGTGGTGTGTATGTTACAATTTCGACTCAATTTTTTAAAATGTTAATATTTGACACCACTGTTACAAAAAAGTTCACTATATTTTATACAAAAACCTGCATTCATCGTTCCTTGAAGTTATTGTTTTTCTGCATTATTCATTCCAAGAATTAATTCTCAAAGAAATTCTATTATCAAGCAGTTGTTTTCAAACTGGAATAATTGAAGCAGTGATTGCATGTACAGAGAGTTTGTATCACACTTGTTCTGAGAGAGTGTGATTTGAACTCTCTGTAATTGCCTATACTTTTGAGTAACTAGATGATGATAGCCAATAAAAAGAACGGGTCAGAGTTGCCGATGCCATTACATCTGGCATTCAAAATGTTGCTTAAGCCTGCAATGACATGGGAGGAGTAGCAACAGTTTGTGACATGGTGGAGGTGAGTAAGGAAGAAGGGGAAAATGATGCAACATTCAAAGCTTTGCTGACTTTTGCTGAAATTCTTTGCATGTGAAACTGCAAGTATTTACCTGTACACATGACAATGATGGTTGTGAGAAACAGAATGTGTTGAACATGAAAAATTCATTGTTTTATATGAAAAGAAAAGCAACAAAAAAGCAAAAGTCAATTAACAACCTGTGCCAAAGAAAGTGACAAATGTGTAACATGTAAAACTGATGCAAAATATAGTGTTTGCTTATATAATGGCTTTATTTTTTAACAAAATAAAAACAAAATGCACTGTCCATATCATCGTTTTTCCACATCCATTGTTTTCTAACCTGGTCCCTCCAAAAACAGTGAAAGTTTTTGATACAACATGATAAAAATACAATAAAATCAAAATTGGCCAGGGTTCTAGTTGTCTATGCTAATAAGACCTGAGCTACAGGAAGACTCTTGAAAGATTTTTTTGTAAGCATTTAACTTTTGAAGTGATGAATGGAATTAATGAAATGGTAATGCAAATGAGTTTGAAGTCATTGGTGTTTAATTAATTTCATATTCACCCCTTTTAAGGTAAGAGAAAACTCAAGAAAAAAACCTTATATATGAAACATGTCCTGACCAAATATGAAGTTTAATAAAATATAAACAGAAATTTTAATTTAACTGTTGGTAAGTAGAATGGAATTACACACACCTTTGGCATCACCACCACTGGTGGCTGAGGTTGTTAAGGTGCAGATTCGTGAGCAGAAGGTCTAGGGTTCGAATCCTACTAGGACTGTCCTCCCTGAGTGAGGTTTTTTTCCATATTTTCCTCAGTCCTCATAAATGGAAAATGCCGGGGAGGTGCCCTAAACTTAGGCCTGGAACGTTTTCTCCCTTAAAAATAAATCCTTTCCCAATATATCATTTCATCTCATGTATCATCAGTGTCCATTGCCTATGGTGCCTCTGTAGCTAAAATGGGCATTAAACACTATTCAAACCTTTGGCATTATGTTGGGGGTTTCAGCAATAGGGGGGGAAACTGGTTCACCTGTTGAACAGTTTTGGTTTAATTAACTTCAGTTCAATCAAGAGGTACACTCATTGATTACGCAGTACATTAATATTGTTATTAAGTTTTTGGAGTGGGAGAGCATAAAACCAATCAAAATTATGTAAAGATCAAAGGCACAATTTGGGGATAAGACATCCAACAGTGACCTCAGACACTTGTAATGGAAACAAACATTCAAATTGTTGAGATATTATCAACATGACTGACATTTGACGATATCTGAAATTGCTTCTGAGATTACCATAATGGGTGAGGGTATTCACTCCTGTCAATGCAAAAAATCTCCTGTCAGCTGGGAAAGTCTCTCAACAATTTTCCGGCACTCCCAAGGCACTTTGTTCATCAATTTTCCTCACGAACATCAGTGCATTTTATTACTATCAGCTTCTGGTTGAGACAAAATATGCTTATAAATGAAAAAGACATTAACAACTAATCAAGTTCTCCTCAAAGATAATGCCTGTCCTCATACAGCTGTTTTGGCAAGGGAAAAACTCAAGGAAATCCACTGCATAGCATTGAAACACCTTTCCTATTGTCCAGATCTATAACTTTCCAATTACCATACATTTGGACCATTACAACAGGCATTGGGAGGTCAGCTATTCGAAAGCACATTGGTGTGAAAGCACTGTGCACAATTGGCTGGAAACCATGCTCTATTCTTTATTCACAGATGTATCTCATTTTAAATTTTGTTACAATAAATTATATAGGTGTGTGTAATATTTTTTAAAATCTGGTTAACATTTCGTTTACCCTTGTATCAATGTAGGGATCTTTTTGTCTACTTTCTTCAGATCTGCTGTCTGTAATAATGACAGTTAACAATGTTTCTCTACTCTTGGTCTATAACAATGTCCTTTTATCAAAAACTATCATTATACTAGCAAAATAAATAATCATTTAACCTCATTTACCGACTTATTTTATTTCAGAAGAATTTCTTTGTGTCATACGAGCCAATTTCATCTTTTGTGTTGCTACCCTGATTTTCTGACATGAAAGAAGCCTATGACCTTTAAGAGATTCATGTGGAAGGCACTTGAACAAGATTGCAGATGCAAAGCAAATAAGAACTTCAGAAAAAGTCTTTCATATGTGCACTAGGAAGCATTAGAATTGCAGGTAGGTTATAGTACCTGGAGGAAAAGGTTTATCCACATTATTACATGAGGGAAAGATATAATAGGAGATGAAACTCTTAGCACCCTCATCTAGTTTTAGTTTTTTAATTATCCTGGCATCAGTTTGATTAACTATATGCACCATCGGCATTAGTTGATCATGTTTTGCCATACTATAATGGCAAGATGGGTGTTCAGGTATTCTAACATGCACATGTAACTGCCAATCTGCTGCACACTGGGTATGTGTTGTGTTCAGAGAGAATTATTAGCAGTTTAGATAAAGACATGTGGTGGACTCTGCAGAAATTAACTGAGCATAATGGAATATTTCCATTCGTAGTGTTTCACATTATATGACATGTCATCAAGGTGCATAAGATTGCCACATGCATTAAACAAGATTAAGGAAATATGTTGCATCCAGCTAATGATCTAGGGGATGACCTGTTAATTCACTAATTTAAACAGACAAACATTCAGATGAACCTGAACTCAAGCATCAATTATTTATTTTTTTAATTTGAATAGTATTTAATGCCCATTTTAACTACTGGGGTGATAGATGGTGGACACTTGTATAACATGAGATAAACTGGGAAAGGATTTTTTTTTGGAAAGTTTACGATACTTCTCCTGCATTTGCCATTTATGAAGACTGAAGAAAACCTGGGAAAAACCTCAGTCAGGGAGGAAGGTCCTAGTGGGAAATGAACCCTAGACCTACTGCTCTTGAGTACACCCTTAGTGGCTTCAGCCACCCTTGGGGGTCAAGCAAGATTTGACAGAATCCCTTCCCATAAAACTCTGGTCATTTTGGCTTTTGTCAGTTAAGGTGTTCTTAAATGCCATTCCTTTGTGAGGGCTGTGCTGTGAGAAACATCCAGAATGCTGTCAAATCCATAATCCTTCATAATAGTATGACATTTCACACAGCAGCTCCTGTAAAGGATTTGCTGAGAAGTCTGCATTCATTAGACTTTAGTTCATATGACTTCAATCTGATATCCTAAAGTAAAAAAGTTATAGCATGAAAAACACTTTGTGAACAAAGAGGGTATTTTGGCGAGAGGTTTCAACACTTCATTGACTCACCACCTTCCTCACTGCTGGCAACATATCACTGGCAATCTTGGGGACTCTTTGAGGGGTGTAAGTTTGTATGCACCATTATGGTGTTAATTGTACTGTTGTACTCAATGGGTGCTTTATTACTCTATGCTGTGTTGTAGTATTGAGTTTTTAATGTTCATCTGAAGTTCCTCCCAAACCCGTGCAAATTTAGTAGTGACAGTCAGAAGCACAAACAACAGGTTTTCAAATGCATATTTTGCAACTGCAGTGTTACAACTTGTTTGACAGAAAAAAATAAATACTATGAATTGCATTAAAGGCCCATGTACGAGGTGTGATCTGTATGTTTCTGGCCAGACATAGAAGACCATAATTCCTTTTTGTGATGTTCATGATATCTGATTTTCGCATGTTTCGGGAGTGTAAACACTGATTTCTTTTCCAACCATGCCATTTAGTTGATTGGAGAAGCTTATTTAGCCAGACATGTTACATAATATAAGTGATGTTCAACAGTGAATATGGAGCAGTGATTAAATTTTTAGGATTTTCAACCAGTGACATTAAACAGCACCTTGACACAGTCTATGGAGAAGCTTCCCCTTTGAAATAATTTCAACCATTGTGAATAAGTGTTTGAAATTATTTCATTTGGGGAGAAAGAGCCTTAAAAATAACCCATTTGATGGTAGGCTGGAGGTGTGTTGACACAAGAAGGGAAGTTCTGAGTGACAGTCACCTGAAGCCAATGTTCTGGCTTTCTAATACAACTGTGCTGCACATCCTTCATCAACATTTGCATATGCATAAGGTTAGTGCATGATGAGTGCCCTAAATTCTACAGTTAAAGTGCAAGTGCATGAGTGGAATGTTGTCCTCAATTTTTTTTAACCTTTGCCACGGTAATGTGAGGACAGTATTGGAATTCATCATCACAGGAGACAAAACTATGGTCCTGTACTAAAACCCTATTTCAAAAAGCGAATTAATGGAGCGGTAAAAGAAGGGTGAAGCACAACATAGAAAGAAGAAGAAGAAGAAGAAGAAGAAGAAGAAGAAGGAGGAGGAGGAGGAGGAGGAGGAGGAGGAGGAGGAGGAGGAGGAGGAGGAGGAGGAGGAGGAGGAGGAGGAGGAGGAGGAGGAGGAGGAGATTATGGCGATAATTTTATGGTACTACACAGGAATTCTGATGACAGACCTCAAATAAAGGAATGCAATGATGACTGGGAAGTACTATGCTGAGTTACTCTTCAATTGTGCAGTGCCATCAAGGCACGGAATGCTCAGTTGAGGAGTTTGTTTCCTGCATGATAATGCACCAGTTCATATGCTATTATGAACACATGTGACTTCCAGCAGCTGTATCATTCACCACACATTCCAAATCTTTCCCCATTGACTATTATCTATTTTAAAAACTAAATTCTGATCATCAGGGGATGAGTTTCATGTCGATGAGTTAAGAGAGACTGTTGTTTAGCATTTTGCAGACAAAGATTTGGAATATTTTTTTTTAGGGAAATTGAAATGTTAATTTAGAGATGTGAGAAACATATTGAAATAAAGAAAATTTACATTGAAAAATTATATTTCTATTTTGTTTCTGTCACCTACCTAACATGGAAATTTATCTACTGCAATTCTTTATTAGATATGTAATGGCTGATAAGTTTTGTCCAGGGATTTATTTTTTAATGTATGAAGTTCTATAAAGTGCCATAAACTTAAAAGGAATGCACAGTTTAATGTTCCACCCAGAAGATTTGTTCCCAGGTTTATAAGTTTAAAAAATGCATTCAGATAAATTTTAAACCCATGAATCTAGAGCAAAGTGTATTTTGCTGCTAAATTATTCAGATCAACAATGTTTACTTCTCATCTGAATCCAATTAGTAAGTTTGGAGGCAAAAACAAGTCAAGTAAACACAGATAAGTTGTAAAAGGATACGAAGGTCGACTGCTGGAGGCACCCGGAAACCAAATGACAGAGCTACTTTAGCCAGGTCAAGTGTCTGTATATCAAATATCTGCTTCAGATGATGTGAATCATATGCTCTTACATATGATCTAAATGCTTCCTTTGCTGACATGTTCAAAAAGTAGTTCTTGGATATCAATTTTTCCAGCTGAAATGGAAAATAAATAAATAAAATAATTAACTAAAAATGTTAATTGGAACATTCACAGTGAAGCCAATCATATAATTGAAATCATTTTATGATATAGTCGAACTACACACTCTTATGCTTCACTTACTTGTCACTATTGTAGACCGGTTTCGAGAACAGTTGTTCTCATCATCAGTTCAAATCTCCGACTGCTGGATAATTCGTTGTGTTGTGGGTATTCTGCTCTGGAGGAGGTGTGATGAACTTAAAGTTTATATTTTCCTCACCGGAAGTGTCAAAGTTCATTAAACTGTCTCTGTATTTGTAAATGTATATTTTCTCCCATGTTGCCAATTCTGTAGGTCCTTGCACTGATTTTAACAATTTTGCTTTATTCACTATATCGTGGTTTTCTGTCCAAAAATGAAATGCCACTGCTGATTTCTCAATTTGCTTGTATTTTATGTTCCTGAAATGTTCTTTTAACCTTGTGCCTATGTTTCTCTTTGTTTTTCCTATGTATATTTTTTCACATTCTTCACAACTTATTTTGTAATTTTTTAATTTTTTTTTCTCCACAGGAGAAAAAACCAGGCATTTACAAAATAAGTTGTGAAGAATGTGAAAAAATATACATAGGAAAAACAAAGAGAAACATAGGCACAAGGTTAAAAGAACATTTCAGGAACATAAAATACAAGCAAATTGAGAAATCAGCAGTGGCATTTCATTTTTGGACAGAAAACCACGATATAGTGAATAAAGCAAAATTGTTAAAATCAGTGCAAGGACCTACAGAATTGGCAACATGGGAGAAAATATACATTTACAAATACAGAGACAGTTTAATGAACTTTGACACTTCCGGCGAGGAAAATATAAACTTTAAGTTCATCACACCTCCTCCAGAGCAGAATACCCACAACACAACGAATTATCCAGCAGTCGGAGATTTGAACTGATGATGAGAACAACTGTTCTCGAAACCGGTCTACAATAGTGACAAGTAAGTGAAGCATAAGAGTGTGTAGTTCGACTATATCATAAAATGATTTCAATTAAATAAAATAATATTTCAATTTTAATTAAAACCAAAAGCAGCAGCAATATATTATGCCAAGTTTAACCTGTAAGTTTGAATTATTTATGGAATAAGTATTGCATTTACAATTGCATAAAAGATGACACTGCATTATATATATACACTTCTTTTTCAACAAATATTTTGGGTAATGTAAAATCATAATATTGCTTGCATTTATTAATGATGATTTGCCAGTAAATTTTTAAAGCTATAATAATTTAATTTTGCAATTTTTTATGAGGATATCACTCAAATTTTACTAATTTTGTTCCACTTACTAAAATAATACTATATTTCATTGAAAATTACTGCTGTTTAAAACAATAATGAGTTAATTTATCACAATGCTTTTTTCTAAAGCACACAAGAGTCTTACTATGATTTTAATATTCAGAAAACAAAACTTTTCAAATAGCACATTATTGTGTAGCCATTATTATCTTTTGGAATTGGGTATAGATATTCAGTGTAAATTGTTTCTAATGTACTGATAGTGTGTGTCTTACAATGAATAAAGTAAAGGCTAAATATTTAAGCTATACAGCAAACTTTAAGTTCAAAGTGAATAAGGTAAAAATAGTGTTACTGGACCTATGTATTACTGGCAATAAATTCCCATTAGGTTTTTACATCATTTTATTATACACAATGTACAGTAGTTTGCTTTATTTCACATGTTAACTACTTTGCAGTATTTGCGACTACATTATTCTTTTTATCTTTTAAGTACTGCTGCCATTGACTGGAGATTTAAAGTCATTTTACAATAATTGTTCAGTATTACTCGAAAAGTTGAAATTTGAAACCATCTCAAAATATGCTGTACAGTGTCTGATATTGATATGGAGGCTTGTGATTTTTTCCTCCCTTAAAATATGTACAGTTTTCTTTTCCAAAATTAGAAACAACATGCATCTTTTATGTAAGTAAATAAACATAGTATTAATAAAGAATGCTTCTCAGAATATCTATTATTAAAACTGTTACCTGCCTGTAACTGAATGTCGGCAATCTTGTTCCATGAGAACTCAAATTCATTCAAAGGAATACGTGCTTGTTTGAGGTAACGCAGAAACCCAAGTTCCTCTGGACGCAGAATGAGCAGAGCATGTCCCCTCCCACCTTCCCCACGAGCTGTTCGCCCAACTCTGTGTATGTACTCCTTTGGGTCATCTGGAGGGTCATATTGAACTATCCAGTCCACTGCTGGGATGTCCAGACCTCTTGCAGCTACATCTGTACACAACAGGATGCCTGACTCTGCATTGCAGAATTGGAAGAATGTTGTGGTTCTCTTTGTCTGCTTCTGCTTCCCCTACAACAGTGGTTCATGAAACATGTCCTGAGTAAATCTCCAGTAAGTAAAGTCAGAAAGAGTGTGTTTTCAGAAGAGATTATTAATTCATGCTTTGCAAATTAAATTAATGTTGAAAGTGAAGTTTTAATTAAATTGATTTTGAAAAATATAATAATAATAATAATAATAATAACAACAACAACAATAACAACAACAATTTGATTATTGTAATTGTTTTGAGGGGTGGCTCAAATAAGATCAATTCAGTTATTGATTTCCAAATGTTTTCTTTCTATCAGCGCCCCAGGTTTTGAGTGACATTTATCCATATTTGTTAATCGCCCTCTTAATATTTTATAGAAGTTGGCACTTCTGATGATTGCCATTGTTTTCTGGGATGCTCAGGGTGTTGTGCTCATATACTCTATTGAAAAAGACAAAACGGTTAATGGACAGTATTATGTAGTATTGCTAAAGCAATTGAAGGACTTTATTAAGGTCAAATGCCTGCATTTGATAAAGAAATAGTGCTTCCCATATACAACAACGCACCCACACACTCTTTTTCAATTGCTGTCACAAAGCTTAATGCAGCTCAAATTGTTGCCACATTTATCATATATAGATTTTGTCCCAGGTGACTTTTTCCTTTCACTAAATCTGAAGGTATGGCTTGTTGGACAAAGATTTATCTATGACCTTAAATATGGAGGTCAAGTTCAGGCAGACACTTACTTTGTATGTTAGCAAAATTGTGTCATCTTGAAGACATAAAGAAGTTAAATTTATCCTTTGTTTTTGTGTGTGTGTTATAGCTGAATGTTTTTAACAATAAAGTTTAAAGAGATAATGAACGAATATTTGATGAAAGGTAAGGAAAAACTTCAGAAAAAACCTTACCAGACAACTTATCTTGCAGAATGCAAAACAGGGACCATTTGCAGGCAGACATGCTGACATAAGACAATGGACGCAGTCTTAAATTATCTTTGGTCTAACAGTATTGAGTTGAATGGTAATTATTAAGAGAGAGAAAAAAAAAGAAACACTTTTACTTACATGAATGCTCATAACAGGAAGGTCAATATAATTCAGAAGTTCATGATGATATTTGACTGCAAGACATGAACTAAAGAACACCATCAATTTCTTCTTCCGATTTTTCTTAAGGAATGTGAACAAAAGAAGGAATCTTTTCTCTGAGGGACATACCACATATCCTGCAACAAAATAACATTAGGTTAAAAAATCAACTGCTATGAATTTTTTTTCCAGTACCACAAAGTATGAGGTTTGTTTAGAAAATGGTCAAATATTCAGCAAAATGCCTTGCTAGCCCCGATTTGCAATAATTTTGACAAATGAACTTCTGTTTACATTATTATTTTACTGTATGCTGAACAAGCACTATATTGCTTTGTAGGTGAGATATTTTTTAAGATGGCCAACTTTCATAGACATTATTTAATCATTTATAAAGTAAAGATTTAGAACATTTATGAATGACAGAAAGTGATGTAGCAATTATTCAAGGGCTGATCAACAAAGACTGAGACTGATTTTTTTCCTGTAGCTTCCGTGATAGTTTGATATCTGTAACATAAATATTTGAAAAGAGCGTGTTTTTATGTATAATGTTGGTAGGTGGCAGCACTCTCGTATTGGTAGGTTGGTAGTAATGCTCTATTTTGTAGACCCTACGTGCATTTCGCATACCAGACAATGGAGGTGACGCGAGAGGAGCAGTACACGCAACCAAATTCTGTTTTCGTTTAAACCATACAGCCACCAAAACTTCTGAAAAGCTGAAGCAAGCATACAGTGAAGATGCACTACCTCGTGCAATAGTGTTTAGGTGGTTCAAGGGCTTCAAAGAAGGCCGATTTGTCAGTGTTAAGCAAGGTGGGCCTGGTGTTTTGGCTTCTGCTGTGATGAAGTCAACATCAACACAGCTGCTGTGATTGTCCGAGAGGATCGGCGTATAACATTATGTAACCTCAGTGAAGTGTTGAGAATTTCATATGGCAGTGTGTTTACAATTATGCATGACCATCTCCATATGACCCGAATTTGTACTCGTTGGGTGCCACGTCTGTTGACTCCCAAACAAAAGGCTGTGCGAATGGAGACAAGCCGTGAGGCACTGCGTCTCTTTGCTGATGGAGGGGATGCATTTTTTAAATCGATTATCACCGGTGATGAGTCATGGCTGCATCATTTGTAATGGAATGATTTACCAGCATGCAGTTCCCCCTCACACTACTGTTACAGCAGCATACTACACATCAGTATTGGCTACACTGAGGAAGCACATTGCAAAGAAACGACCAGAGCTTTCTTGGACTGGGTGGCGACTTCATCATGACAATGCACAGCCTCACGTCGCAAATCAAGTCATGCAGTTTCTGGCTCGATTCAACATTACCTGTGTACCACATCCACCTAATAGCCCCGATCTTGCACCCTGTGACTTTTTTTATTCCCATGATTAAAGGCAAAGCTTAGGGGTATTCGATTTGTGAACTCTGAAGCAGTGCTCAAGAAGTGAGGCGATTCTCAAGGACCTGACAAAGAATGGTCTGCAGCATGTGTTCAAGAACTGGCAGAGACGCTATAAAAAGTGCATTGAAGTAGGAGGGGACTACTTTGAAAAAGATCATGTAAACATTGAATTGGAGTAATAAACATCTGTGAAAAAAAATCAGTCTCAGTCTTTGTTGATCAGCCCTCGTACATTCAAAAGATGGAGATACTATAGGTGCGCTGCTTTAACAAGGCAGCAATCCTCTTAGATTTTCTTCCATATAGATACAAACGTTTTAGTAGTACAGAGAAAAAGAATGTTTTACATTCAAATCAGTAAATGGCAAAATAAAAGGAAAAGGATAGCATTCGTTAGGCTTTCACAGCTGGCATTGTTGTTATTAAAACTGATCATTACCAGGCTATATTCTTAATTATCAAATCGACTGTAGTTATATATAATTCAACAGAAGTGGAGCATAAGATTATCAAATTGACTCACTAGATAATTAAGATTATATTAGTCATTTCACTGTATTGGTTCCGACACGAAATTAAATTTTATATAACCAGGCTATTTTGGCTTGGTTTTTGATTTAAATTAATTTAAAAACCAGGGCTTTTGCCAACATTAATTCAAATCATCAATAGACTGAAAGTGTCTGGAGAGGCAGAGGTAGAAAACATTAGAAGTGGGAGCAGGTAGGAATGTTGGGAAAGTTGTAGAGCAGACGTTGTTTATTGACACTAAGAAATTCCAATTATTGCTTGTTTGAAAACCTCTGTCTTTGTTTATATTATTTGGTTGCTCCTCTGTCACTAAGACCTCTATTCTATCCATATTGAAATATTCTGTTGTTGTTGCAATTGCTTCTGCTTTTTCAAATTTTACTCCATTAAATGGCATATTCCACAATTGCAGATTTTTCTGGTTAATTAAGGTGTGAATGATGCTTATGTTCTATGAGCTGAGTTTTAGTGAATCTTCCAGGCATACCAATGTATAATTTTATACATTTGCATTGCACTTATATATTCCTTTGAGCTGAGAGAATCCCTTGGGTCTTTCACAGATGCAGTTTTTGACCTATTTTTGTTGCGGTTGTGAAAACAGTTTTCATGTTTTTTCTCTTAACCTGAGCAATATGTAGCGTGACATTCTGTTAATGGCAAGAATCTGGCTAGAAAGCCTTAGAAATACAGCAGCATCCAGATAATATTAATAAAGACAGGAATCTGTTACTGGTCAACAAACAATGTCTGTGCCACAAATATACCAACACTCCAACATATAACAGTTCTGTACCTGCATATCCAAATACTTATAGTTCACTGAAGATAGGGTCAGCAAAAGCTCGAATTTTTAATTAATTTAAACCAATGATCACAGCAAAATAGCCTGGTAATGTCAGCTTGGAAATAGCTCTTGCCATGCTTTACTAGAGAATGAATTCCACGGCTAGTCCAGAATTGATTCCAGCAAATTAAATAGTATGTAGAACATGCTGGAATATATTTTTTTAAAAATTTAATACATATACCAATTTACTTATTTTTCACTATTACATATTATAAAACTTATCTTGCGATCATCAAATTTATTACCAGAAAATGCAGGTTTTTAACTTGCCATTAACAACTCACTTTTAATAGGGAAGTTTAGCCTCAACATTTAGAATGCTTCCTTTGTTAGTATCAAATACTGTTGCAATAAATTAATGATAATGGCATACCTTGCTCCAAGCCCTCCACAGTTGCCTTGTCCTGCTGGTCATCCACGCCAACGTACACAGGTTCCTTCTTAAGGGCAAGTTTTGTCAGGTCATCTGTCTTCTTTGTGCTAGTTGCACTGAACAGCATTGTTTGGCGCCGTTCTACAAAATGAATTTCCTTTTATAATAATTGTAAATTAATAATTTCCTTTTATCATAAATATAAATTCCTTTTTTCTTTTATCATAAATATAAATTAATAATACTATGAGAGGTGTTCTGAAGTTTGTGTAAACTCAAAAAGTGGCAGCAATAGAGCATTACTGACATTACGTTCACAACGTGGCAACTCTTAGGGGATCATGTTTGCAGTTGTAAATAGTTACAAAACTAGTCTTTATTTCAGAGCTGGTTGATTGTTAAAATCTAAACATGTGTACAAAATGGAGATTCATCGAATACTTCTGAAAGATGCTAGCTAAGGGATCTTCAATTAGCGTGGAGTACAAACTGTTTGGGTCAGTCTAAATATGGTCAAACAAGCAGAAATGATGTGGACTGTCCCAGATATCCTGTTGAGGTTACAGCTCCTAATGATTGAAAAAATATGTAATATCGTTTAAGAATTGAATCTGTCGTCTTAACACTCTTCATGCTTCACTAACCTTAAGACGACAGATTTGATTCAATTCACATGAGCTTCACTATGTTAGTTCCACATGAAAACTTTTTTAAAGATTTACAATTTTTAAAAAATTCTGTTGGAACTCACACAGTGAAGCTTGTTAAATGTAAATTCTATATATTCTGTTGTCTAGCACACTCTTATGCTTCACTTAATTTTAAATATGGTGGGACCGGTTACGAAGAGACATCCTCTCCATCTTTAACCAACTTCACAATTCAGTGAAGCACAAGAAAGTGTAAGATAACAGATTGGATAGAATTTACAAATATGCAATATGTTTAATTTTTTAATAGTGTTTAATACCCATGATGATAAACAGGGAAAGGATTTTTTTAAAAGGAAAGTAGTGTTCCAGGCACAAGTTTAGGGTACCTTCCTGTAATTTGCCATTTATTAGGATTGAGGAAACCTGGGAAAAACCTCAGTCAAGGAGAATGGTACTGGCGGGAATCAAATCCTGAGGGCGACCTACAAGCTCTTCATCCTCAATGCTTTCTCAATCCATTCGAAAAAGTTTGACCCATTCTTTTACTGTAGAATATGAGGCAGATGCTTCCCCACACATACACACACACACACACACACACACACACTGTCCAATAGCTGTTTACTTTCATTTCATTCTTTTGTAAAGAACTTGATACTCCATTATGTACATGTCACAATCGTTCTTTATGCAACTATATCTGAACAACTGAACACAGCAGAGTGGAAGTTACAGTTGCAATTATTTACTTAACAGATAAGGTATAACACCAGATAAAGGTTTTGTGAAGGCAATAATCCTTATCGGCAAGACCGGAAACTTAGGACATACACTTATATATTGAACACCCCTTATATGTATTTTAAATGTCTTTTTGTTTGCTGTTCTACAGTTTTTAATGTCTGAACATCTGATATTTCACTTTTATTCATTAACATTGGCAAATAACCTAAAAATTCAATATATATAAATGGACTTACTTGGAAGTAAATTGATTATCTGTTTCATTTCCTCCTCAAAGCCAATGTCAAGGATACGATCAGCCTCGTCAATAACCAGACACTGAAGGTTTTTGTACAGGAAATCTGGAGTGTTCTGGAGGTGATCTAGTAAACGTCCAGGAGTTGCTACTAATACATTGATTCCTATAAATGTAATCACATGACTGTATCATATTAACTTACTAAACTTTACAATAAACTTCTTTCATCAAACATTTGCAGATGCCTGAAGTTTAAGAATATGTGGTTTTTTCTCCTGTTTGCAAAGATATAAACTTATTTTTAAGTAACACAGCTAAGCTAAAGAATAAAAAGTTATCTGAACCTTTATGCAAGAAATTAACATATAAATGTTTACAACCCAATCTCTCTTAAATGAATGAATCTGAATGCTTCTTTGAACGATCTGAAAATATGGTAATCAGAAAGCCATAAGCCTGGACTATAGGGAACGTCTTCCATGTTGTCCAGTGGATATCTTCAAGTTTTTCAAACCAGCATATGCAGACAGGTGTTGTCTTGGATAAGAACTTCTCAATCATTTGTTCACATCTTTTTCACCCAATGGGCTCAACCAGAAGCAATAATAAGCTAATTGTTTGATGTTTATGAAGAAAAGCAATGAACAAAACACTTTGGGAGTCTCTGAAAAGTATCAAGAGAACCTTCCCAGCTGAAAGGAGAATTACTGCTTTGACAACAGCTATTTTCCCTCTTTTCCTCCATTCCACGCTCATCTGCTTTAACTCAGGATTATAGTGGTGTACTCACGTTTCATTGCAATGCAAGTTATGATTTGATGCAGGAGCATTTCTCCTGAATCCTGTATTAAGCCAAAAGTCTCTGATGCACTCCCTTACACATGCAGCCTTTTGGCCCTGGTGAGAATTAAAGGAATTCTCAAAACATTTAGTAATCTAAGTCATCTGAAATGATAGACTGAACACTTCCATAGTCTATCCTAAACTCAGAAGCAATTTCAGAAATCATCAAATATTCATCACACTCTTGAATGGTCCAAAAGTTTTTCTGTTATTCGTATCTGAATTCGATATTGTTGACTTCCATTTTGCACAGTCTAGTCTTTCTGTGAAACCTTTGTGCTACTCTTGTGTCTTAAACAGAGTCTTATCCCCAAACTGTGCCCTTAATCTTTGTAAAATTTTGGCCAGTTTTACACTGTCCACGCCAAAAACTTAGTAATAATGTGTTGAGCAATGGATGAGTGCACCTATTGCTTGGGCATGATGCTAATGACAAATGTCTGTGTACAGCGAAGCAATTTCCGCACCTAGTCCTGTCTTGCTTCATACTACACACAAGTGGTAAAATCAAATTTCCTGTTAATATTTTATTCACCCTCAAACAAGAAATTAAATTTTAAATTGAAAACAAATTGTGCAAAGAAAGCATTCCAGGCTATTTCTCTGTTGTAATTTTGAGAACAATACGAAATTTGGAGACAAGGACCAAAGAACACTTCAGAAATTTAAGATATAAACAAGTGGATAAATCAGCAGTTGTACATCACTTTTGGACTTATGATCATAACATTGCAGGAGAAGCCAAACTGTTAAAAGTTACCACCAATCCCAAAGATTTGGCAATATGGGAAAAGATTTATATTTTATAGAGTTATGAATTTTGACATTCCACCAATGGACTTCCTGTTCCATTATCTAATGAAACCACCAGATGCCACTGCGTCACCTGCTAGAGTTAGTCAGTCCCCAGCTGAAGATGAGAGCGAATGCTCTTGAACCATGTTCTGAAGAATTAACCAGTTAATGAAGTTTTAGTGTCACCTAATACTGATTCATTTGTATATATAACTAATAAATAACTTTACCTTTTGACAGTTTCTGTGCTTCAATTTGCCTGTTTGCTCCTCCCATTACCAGGCCATATGTGTGATGATGATATTTCATCAACTCTTTCAACACACCAAAGGTCTGCATCGACAACTCCCGAGTTGGAGAAATTACAAGGCACCCAGTTCCTGAGCAAATGTAAACCAATAAACTTTAGAAATTAGCTGAATAAATTGTACCTATGAAGCTGTATATAATGGAGTGATAATATATCCTACATTAATGTATTCAAACCGTTCACAATAATTTCATTTAATGTGTGAACAGTTTCAATACATCAATATAGGATATAAACGTTAGAAAAGTACTTTGTTTGAAACTCAGAGAAAAATAAATACCATTATCCTACAATTATGTATTCAATGCTTACATTAAACTTCACTTACTTACATAAAACTAAGACATGTTTCTAGAATAATCACTCCCGAAACATGTCTAATTTTATGTAAATAAGTGAAATTTAGTGTAAGCAAGTTGAATACATAATTATAGGAAATATTACCGCTCCATTGTCTACAGCTTCGTAAGTACA
Source organism: Metallyticus violacea (assembly GCA_030762175.1). Lineage (NCBI taxonomy): Eukaryota > Metazoa > Arthropoda > Insecta > Mantodea > Metallyticidae > Metallyticus > Metallyticus violacea. The sequence continues at coordinate 13,935,123 of CM060845.1, read as the reverse complement.
ATTTATTTAAATTCCATTATTGCTCACAAGACCCTGATACATTTTACATTTTGATTTTTGTTCATTATTTTTGGAAGCATTTATTCATTGAATATAAGGCCCTCTATAATTCATTTACAGAGAAATGTTCAAGGATAAATTTTTCTAGCTAAATTTTCTAAAAATTCTGACTGCCACAAGACAGCAATTCTAGTAAAGAGTTAGTTTCCACCTCCGCACACAGAGTTTATATAACAGAGAGAGAGACTAGCAGAAGAGGATGTGGACAAGGGTTCTGTTAATAAATGTTGGTAAGAAAGAGTAATAAAAATATGTAATTGATTCACAAGCTAAAACATTTAATTTATAATTATATCCCACTGTGGAAGTTCTACAAAGTTACATTTAAATAAACATGTGCTTACCATTACGGGGCATGAACCTCAGCTTGTAAATCAGCTCCACTGCTGGTATCAGAAAGGCTAGTGTTTTGCCTGAGCCAGTTTTAGCAGATCCCACAAGATCCCTGCCTTCTAAAAGGGGTGGAATAGATCGTGCCTGTATTTCGGTCATTGTGGTGAACCCCATGTCAGCTACTGCCTTCAATGTGTTCTCACATACTTTGTCTGCCAGTGACGAGAATGTTGCATCACTCAGAATTGACAGGGCTAAGCCAGAACCTGGAACTGATGAACCATAATATTCATTGTCAGTAACATTCTGACAGTCTAGTTAGAGAAAAATCATTAGTGAGCTCTTTATATAAAGTTTTCTACTCTTTATCTCCAAAAAAATTATAATTTGTTACATTTATCATTTTTAAACAATTCTAATAAAGTCTAAAATGGGAAGCAAATAACAAGCTAGATTCCAAAAGTTTCCTACCTGATACTAAAACTTGCATAGTAAGAGAGAGCGCCATCTATGAAAACAAGCATACAATTTCAGCTCTCTGTTTAGCTGCAGACACCTGTTTAACCAATATATGGCACACAAGATGCTGTAATGTTCAAAACTGAAAGCCCGCTATAATAAAGTTGCGTCTTTCTCCAAGTGTTATTAAACTAGCAATTGGAATTACATCTCTCTTTTATTTCACTATGAAGAATTGGACAGTTTTGTCTAGGAACATATGGCATTGAAGAGAGTCCCTGTGAGGCTAAAGAGTTCATCTCCCTTCTTGGGGAAGATCTACTGAATGATAGGTGGCTGAAGCTCAGAGTAATCTCAGCAAGAATGGGTCTTTCTGTTACAACTGTCTTTGGAATCATTCATGACAACTTCACACAAGAGAATAAATGCATGATGGATTTCTTCATTAATTGAGGACATTATTGCAGGATGGCATGTGGTCACCTATCACAGAGCGCACTAAATCAAAGAACACCACCTCTCTATCAGGCAGCTTCTCAATTATTCTCACAAGGCTGGGTGGAATCCGCTCCAGAATTCCCTTACCTCAGAAAATTCTTAAGAAGGCCCCAGAAATCAAATCCAGCCCTCCTGGCCAGCAGTAAGCAATGCTAACCATTAGAACAAGGAAGTGGTCATGAAGTTAGCTACTGAAACCTTTATCTTGCCAGACATTTATTTCTGTTGTTTTCACTTTCAACTATATTAATATTACTATAGTCCTGAAATGTGCAACCATTTCTTTAAATGAAATCTAATATGGTATCTGCATGTTTTCATTCATGAGATTGTACAATAGAGGATTGGAAAGCAATGCACATTTTTATTTACAAAATACTATTGGAAGTTTGGAAGTTCAATGCTAGTAGGTGGTAAGTTTGGATCTTGTGCAATGACTGGACAAAGTGTTTGGAAAGGAAGTGAAAAGGTTAGTCCCAATGTCATAGATTTATAGCATATAAAAGAACCTCAAGCTTGAAAGAAGAGACCTCCAAGCAAAATGTATGAGCTTCATGCCCTGAATTGAATGGAATTCTAATGACCAGAGACATTAAAGAGCATCCTTAAATAAACCAAATAAATCTGATGAATTGTGCAGTTACTTGAAGGTAAAGATGGCGCTTGTGCTAGTTCGTCCACGTGTGTGGAGCAGCAAGGTATAGTGTGGGAAAAACGAAAACACAGGATGAAATTCCGGAAGTGTATGTTGCTGATTGCCTGGATTGCAGCAGTATTTCCAAGAGGTGCCGATTCTTTGAAGAGGACTGAGTAAACTTGCTGAATCAATGCACCCCCATTATGTGGCTTCTGTTCATGCAAAAATTGAGAAATATTTGTTATGGTTGCTGGTGGCCACTATGGATATCATTTATCATTTTTTCCCTAGCTTTCCAATAAAGAGCTTTTAAATTATTTTTCATTTGTTTGTTGCTATCAAGTTGGCTGCATTTCAGTAAATTTTCTTTATTTAGGATTGTATTCACAACTTTAAACAATGAGCAGTAGCTGTTCTTGACTAATTTCATTTTGAAGAGATGGTCTGACAAGCAAGCATGCCAGACAATTAAGTGGAATTGGGCAACTCCAATTTTTTTTGGTTTCAATAAAAGATGTTTAAAAGAATTTAGATCTTCATATATTTTTCCTTTAAGTTTTTGTTGGATATTTTGTTTTTCTTGGTCAGTAATTAATCTTTTTATGAGTTTCAAATCAGAAGGGAGTTCTAGTTGAAAAGTTGGTTTTAATTTTATGATGGTTCCTTTTTTGTAGTGTCAGAAACATGCTCCCTTTATTCCCACATGGCTAGGGATCCATTGTAACACTATTTCTGTATTTCTGAACTGGATTGTATGATATAGTTTTCTTATTTCATTTAAAGGGAATGTTGGTGGGTAACTAATTCTTTACACTTAGTATTTAGAGTCACCTAAGATTACAATTCTTTTAGTTATGTTAAGACTATAGAGTAGATTTCCTAAAGCTGCTCTAATGGCCATTATTTTTCCAACAAAATTGTTAGCATACTGTCCCAAAGGTTGTATTGAGAAAATTCTTCACAGTATATTACAAAGCCTGTTTCTCCATTTTTGAATAATCCATCTCTATATAATCTACACCATTTATCAGTTGGAAAACAATGTTTAATGTACTAAGTGCAGTCAATCTTAATATTTCAGGTAGGATCTTCTTAGAGGACATTGTATCCGGATTTGTTTCACGCTGATATCTATATGATGTAAAGGGTCAGTTAGTATAATAGCAGGTTTATGCTTATTTTTAAAATTTTGTCTAAATCTTCTTTCTGTACACCATTTTTTGAAGTCTGTTGTGTTTTTTATAATTATGTGCTGTCAGGAATAGAAACCACTTATTCCAGTGTTGATTACTTTTTTTCATTTCTGTTCCAGTACTGCCATTATAATATCTAGTTCTGTTTTAGTTGGCAGATTGTTAGTTATACTGCATTGCAGCATTATGCATTGTTTTATGGCACCTGTTATTATTCTTAATGACCTAGATTCTGTTATATACAATTTAATTTTAAGTTTGTTGTTTTTTGTGATATTATCTCACTTCCATAGAGCAAATTGGGCTTTATGTAGCTTCTGTGCGTGTCATTAAGGACCTATGGTTCCCCCCATTTGATGCCTGCTGGTCTTCTTAATATGTAGTTCTTCTTATTCACTTTCTTAGTTATATTGTCAGTCTTTTCAGAGAAGGAAAGGAAGGTGTAGGCATTATTTTTTTTTTGTAGAAGGAATTTTAAATATCCTGTGTTAAATGTTAAATCTGATGAATTGTTGATCTTTGCTCTCTGAAACCTGCTTGATGGTCTGAAAGAAATTTTTGAGATTCCAAATAATAAGTTAATCTGATAGTTACGATATTCGCCATTGTTTTAGCAAGTACAGAGGTTAAGCATATAGGCCTATAACTGTCCAACTTGTCTGCTGGGTTGTCTTTCTTCTTAATTGGAATGATTTTTTTCTATTTAATAGGAATACTATCTGTTCCAGATCTTGATGAATAAGTTCAGTAGTTAGCAACTGAGCAATATTATCTATAGAACATAAAGGGTCCTGGACAGTCAAAATTGAGAAGTATGGCTGGGACATAATCAACTTGAAATCTTGCACCATCGGACCTTCATCTGTAAGTCACTGAAGAAATTCCTTGGAGGTCAGCGCTTCAGTAAAGATTGAAGAAGTGAAATCGGCTGTGGTAGGTTGATGTTGGTTTTTTATTTATGGACTCTTTTTAATGTCTCAAGGTCTTCAGTGTCCCATTCAAATCAGGGCATCAAACGACCAATAAATTCTGTTCAGAGGCCTCTTCTTTCAGACTTGAGGTCCGTTTACATGCTGTAAATCTACAATACACGACCCATGTCTTTACTTCCCTTCTGAAGGAAGTCATACTTAGGATTTTTATGCACAAAGAAATCCATTGACCCTGGCTGGGATTGAACCTGCGAACCTGGGTTTACAAGGCAATTATGTGCAGGAGGCTATATTACCAGAGAATAGAGTTCTATTAATGAGGAATATTCAAAATGGTGTCATAATGGAAGGAATTCAAGAGACTTGGCTCATATATTGAAAAAAAAATTGTTTTTGTATGTACGATTTTTGTACATTTTGTATATTCACCTACATACATACAATATTAACACAAGCAAGGCCATAAAATATTACCATCAGTTGTGCCATCACTGGTTGTCCATCTAATTTTCAATAATTATTTATAAATGAATGTGTAAGATTCCAATGCCAGAGTTCAAAATAGCTAGGTCTTCCGATCAAGGCTACTTCTTGAGACTTGAATTTGCCGACATTTCATCCATCTTGTGTCACTTGTGCTTGGCTGCTGAGCAGCCAATTGTGGCACATTTAATTAATAATGACTGCCAGATTAGGCTTAATATCTGCTATATCCATATCATGTTATGTTATTTGTGCTCTTGCATACGGTTCTCAAAAAAAATAGTCTCAATAGTTTATGATTTCTTTGCCACTGAAATTGATATTGTGTGCTCAACTAGTCTAGGTTTTTCAGATTGATTGAGTTTAAAATTCATGATGTGTTCTTTATGGTACTTGACAACAGATTTTACCATTTGTCCTATGTAAAATTTGCCACACTCAAGTTTTGATTTGAGAAGTGGGTCACCGCAGTCCTTTACAGAGTATACAAAGGACCAAGTATTTTAACAGATGAATACGATGTACTGATGATATAAATATTGTACTTACAAAGCTGTTGACAATGGAGCGGCAATATACTTATGTGAATGGAGTTCAGTATAAAAAATGAATACCTAAGTTGAGGTTATACTGATGATATGTCTTTTCAAAACTTGCAAAGTCTTAGATATAAGGCAGGCAGCCCACCACACCTCACTGTTGTCTTCTGCAGAAATTTTCTTGTTCTTCTGAAAACATCTGATGTCCTGGTGGGAAAACCCATTGACCCTAAGCACAATGTGTAGATGAGTTTTCTTCAGGTATTTCATCAAAAAAAAATTTTATGTTAACTGCTTCTGTCATTTTATATAGTTTAATAGCTTTAGAAAAGCATCTTACACTGAAAACTAAACAAAAAGTGAAGTGTTTGGGTCACATATACTCTGGGCTTATTGAAAAATTGTATTAACAATGTGCATTTAATTGAAGGAAGCAATGTGATTTGGCATCTACAAGATGGCGCATGAATGTTTGACACATTGTAACAATAAATAAAGATTGTATCTTTTGTTAGAATTCATTCGCTCCAATGGTTAATGTTTCATGGAAATACCTGTAGAGGTCCTGTTGTCACAATATTTCCAGTCTGTTGTTTCTCAGTTAGCATTTCACCAAGGATGAGCATGGACATTTATCACTGTGCAGTATGTTAACCCAGTTCTCCTTTACATTGAATAGAAAAGTGTTACAGCAACTCAAAGAATATTTAGGACAATATTCCACTTGCATTGGGGTCCATCAAGGAACACAATCCTCTGATTACACAGAAAATTAGAAGAAGACAGTTTGTTGGAAGGAAAACACCCTTGGACAGCACCTGTTCATTCTCCTGAAAATATCACAGTGCTATGGGTCACCATACAACAAAGTTCAAACATGTCAACCCAACAGTCAGCAGGGGAAATAAAGATATCACGTTGTTCAATACAAAGAATTTTATCTGTGATCCCAAGCTCTTCCCTTTCAAAATGACTGTATTACACAAGTTGAGTGAACAGAACAAACCAAGAAAACATAATATGCGTTATGCGTAGTCAAACTGTCAATGCTGTCTGATATAAGGCTATGTTGGAAAACAAATTTGTGCCACATCTTATTGCCACCAATCTTCATTTAACTCACAGTAGTTCATGGAAGACGACACTACACCTCATACAGCTAATGCTGTACTGGATTTTCTGGAGGAAATATTTAGCAATCATGTGATGTCCCATTGTTAGGCGCCATCATGAGGGATTCTTTTGGCCTCCTTTAAGTCCAGATTTAAACCCATATGACTTTTTATGCAGGGCTATTTGAAAAACAAACTGTGCCTTTAAGGCCACAGAATGTTGTGGAAATGCGTGCCCAGATTATGCAATTGTGTAGTGAGATAAATAAAGAAAAGTTATTAGGAATATGTGTACTCACCTTCACAAAGTTGTTGCTGCAATGGAACACACGATGAAGTGAATTGCATTTCCATGGAACATACTACCTGTGTGTAAAATTTGAAAATTTTCATTTCAGAAATAAAAGCATTGTGTCAAGATTAAATATGTCAACTATTCGTGTGCCACCCTGTATGCATTTCTCAGTGTGTATGGGTTTTCAGAATGCAACTTTAACCAGAAGACCTAGCTACAAATTATTTATAAAGTTACCATTGATTTTATGGCAACATTATTTCCATTAAATGTAGAATATCTGAATCTATCACACTACTAATTAAATCAGTTTGGTCCAATTGGCAATTTCCTTATAAGCTCAAAAAGTGCATCCTGTGACCAGTTCCTATAAGTTATAAGAGCTTATCCAAGGTACTCAGAAAGAAGTATTTTAATATATTGTCATAGGAGATGAAACCATAGCTCTTTATTATGATTATGTTTCCAAAATGAATCCTTGCAGTTGCTATGTCATCAAGAACATTCAAAGTCATTCAGTTTATAAAGAAGTTCTGTCAGTTTCAGGCCAGGCATTTCAAAGCTTCCCATTCTGAACAAAATAATATCTCTGATATTATATAAAGCCATCGTCACTATTGAGGAGCTTCTGCTAATGTGATAGAAAAATATGAATTCCATTGTGAAAAAAATCCTTAAAGCAAGAAGCAAAAATCATGCAGTGCAGTTTCCAGATCGGCAAGGTATTGAATTGCTGCCCTTGGAGGTGATTATCCAAAGAAAGGAAAATAAGATAAACTGATGGAATGTCTGGAGAATATGATGAGTGCACTAGTCTTCTAATCATTACTGATAGTAGTTTCACAAGCCACTTTAGCAGTATGTAATATTGTGTTATGATGCAATGATTGAAGAATGGAGGGGCTCTTTAGTTTTCAACTTTTCATGGACACATTCCAGCTGTTGCAAGTACACAAAGCACAAGTTTACGATGCACAATACCCTGCATAGTCCATGAAACTCAGAACATTACCTTTTATTAGTGCAGTGGTGGTTCTGGTTGTTTGGGAACAGATTAAATGACTGCAAACCTGTGATGATTGTTTCTTGGATTGTCATAGAGGATCAACTTCTCATCACATGTCAGCAGTCTAACAATTTATATTTGTCATCCCAAAATATAATCAGGCCAGATACTTTTGGAACCTTCTTGTATGTTATAGCCTATCTTTTTATTCCTAGTTTGATAGCAATGATGTCTTTATCAGTATATCTATTAACTTACGTTGCTCTCCCAGGCTATCTAAAGGAATCTCATCATTACTGCTCACATCTTCTGGCACACGATACTCATCTTCATGATCCTCATTCTCTGAATTTTTTCTCTTCTTTTTCTTTTCTGTAAAAAATGGAGGGTCAACAGATTTTAACTATAAATTGTATTAGATCCAACAGAAAATTCAATTGAGTGCAAAGAACAAACAGTTTTAATAAAAAATTAGAATAAACAGAAGAAGCTTCAAATAATGTTATAATGCATATTGGAGTTACACAATAAATAAATTTCTCAATTTTAGTTTCTGATGTTGGGTCACAATGCTGCCTTCAGTTCATGTTCATATATGCTGTGATGGCTTAGCGGACAAAAGCACCTGACTAATGATAAGAATTGTCAGGTTTGAATCCCAGTTTATTTTATTTGTTAGTTTTTGCAATTAAAATTAATGTTTAATATAGGGTAATAATACATCGTTCAATGGACAGTATAAATTTGAATATGAAGGTATAAATGACTCATCTTTGTTTTCAAAATTATTGCCACATTAATACATATTCTTAAGTGAAAAATTAAACAGGAAACATAAATTGTCTTTATGTCATTTTAAAATAATTATTTTTTAAAAAACCAAGACTACTTTAAGTATTTTTATAAATGCCTTGAAATTCAAAAAGGTTTGTGCAATTGGAAATTATATTATTATGCGTATACTAAAAATTACATTTACTTGCAAAAAAATAACAAATAAAATAATTTACATATAGATAGGATTTGAACTTCAGTAGTTCTTATTACTACATCCCTATTTTTAACCACTAGACTATCAGCATGCCTATAATGGAGAACTTGATTTAACTGGTGATAACAGAATGAAGCTAAGACTCATGCACAAAGATATACCACAATTGGTTTCACAATTGTGATTCTTAAAGCAAGCTTAGTCTGGAAATCATCTGGTTCTCGACCCCAAAGAAGGCCAAGGTTGTTAGGTCCTCAGGAAAGGTCCTGCTGATTTCGTTCAACTTTAGCAACATAAAGTCACCCCACAAATAACAGTTAATGGGGAATATTACAAGATTTTTTCAGCATTCTAGCTGAACACATCTGATGAAAATGCCTTGAGCTGCATCTATCTGGTTAGCACCTTCACCATGAAAATGCATAACCTTATGTTTGTAACAATGTTGCTAAACACTGGGCCAGAAAAAAAAAAACACATTGAATGTGTGCCTCACCATACATGCATCATGAACCTAGCTCTGTGCAACTTTTTTCTGTTCCTCTCAAAAATGAGCTGAGGAACCACAATTTTATTTCATCAATGGCTGTCATGAAGAAGGTAGAGGCTGTCTGGAGACTATGTCAAGGAAAGGTTTCCAGCATGTCTTTCAGGACCAGCAGACATGTTGGGCCAAGTGCATATAACTCAATGGAGACTACCTCAAAAAGGACCATAACAACCTTGACCCTGTCTAGTGTATTTCATAAATAAAAAAATATATTTTCAGACATTAATGATTAGCCCTTGTAGTTTCCACTAAAATGTAAGCTGTGCTGAAAAGAATCCCGAACCATGGAGTGCTCTTATTGTCTGAAATGTATTTAATGGTGAACTGTAGAACACCTTGAGGATAAATTTGCTAGCACAGATTCTGAGTAGAAATGCAAAGGGATATGATACCACAACAACTGGAAAAGCTATAATTATTAACTTGAAGTGTGAATTGGAACTTGTTCATTGAAGCAAATCATACAATTAAACTGTTATATGACTGAATTGAACTACATAGGGTGGTCTGTGAAACATGTTCTAGATATAAACAAGTATGTAAAGCTACTAGAGTGTATAGTTTGATTCAGCATACAACAATTTAATTATATTAAATTATTAATTAATTTGCATCCATGTCCAATCTAAATTACAGATACTTTCTTCAGCACTTATTTATTCATTCTGATAGCAGAAGCAATGAATTCACATTCATTTAGTGCAACCTTATTATATTTACATGATGTGGTATTGTCAAAAATGTTACATATACATAAAAATAAAATACACAATATCAAATTTTACAAGATATATAGAACAAAACATACATAAAAAACCTAAATTGTCAATGTCATTTAAACTCATACATATTTATATTGTATACAATCTACTTCCATATTTATACATATCACTAGTTTCATCAGTCAAGTATTCCTCTACTGAATAGTAACATTTTTGCACTAAATATATCATCGGGCTGTTTTTAAATTTTTTTAGGGAAGCAACGTGTTTTATTTCTTTAGGAAGTTTATTGTAAATATGGATTCCATTGCATTTGAAACTGGTGTTCATACATCTTTTTTATGGTGACTGGCATGCAGGTATGAACTTTTCCTAGTATTATGGTCACGTATTTCACAAATTTTTTATTGAATCTATATAAATTAGTTCTCAACTGTACAATTATTTCATAAATATAGATACAAGGCAATGGCATAATTCATAATTTGTTTAACCATTCTTTAGAATTGACCATTTTCTTCAGATTCATCATAATTCTTATTACCCTTTTCTACATCTTAAATACTCTGTTCATACCACTATTTCCCCATACTGTTATCCCGTATGTAATGAGTGACTGAAAATTTGAAAAATATACTGTCCTTAGAGAGCTAGAATTTACATTATGCTTTAGGATAAATATTTGGAAGCAATATGTACTTAGCTTCTTAATTAAGATTTCAGTTGTTGTCCATCCATATTCCTAAAAATTTTGTATTTTCAACGTAATTAAATTCATATTCGTCTAATTTGATTTTAGGGAAGGTAATCATTTTGTTCATTTTATAATGGAATCCCAATGTCTGACTTTTGTCCTCATTAATAACTAGCTTATTAGATTGATATATAATTTGTTTCAGACTATGATATTTCCTTTTAGCTCGTTTTCATTTGTACCTGAAATCAAAATGCTAGTGTCATCTGCAAACAGCAAACATTTTATGGAGTTATTTGATTGAATAGCAAGATCATTGACATATAAAATAAACAATAATGAACCTAAAATTCAGCCTTGAGAGACTCCACAATCTGTAATGGTGGCTTTTGATTTCATAACCTTTATTTCACTTGTATTTTTGTCGAGAAAATCTATTTATATTATTTGCCTTCGCTCTCTTAGATAAGGCTCAAACCAATTGTATGCAACTCCTCTAATTCCATAGTGTGATAATTAGTTTAGTAGTATTCTATGATCTACTACATCAAAAGCCTTAGACAGTTGGTGAAATATCCCAACACATTTTTCTGAGTCATCAAGCCCCTGATATACCTTATCTATAAACTGTATTAATACAGTATTAGTGGACTTTCCTTTTTGGAAGTAATGTTGGTAATCAGATATTATTTAAAAATTTAAAATGAATTCACACACACTCTAGTAAATACTACTCTTTCAAGTATTTTAGAGAAAAAGGATAATAGTGTACTAGATCTACAATTTTGAACTTTAAATGTTGATCCTTATTTATATAATGGCTTTATTTTCTCCTTCTTTAAGACATCTGGGAAACTACCTTCACTCAACAATACATTTATTAAGTGCATCAATGGTTTAGCCATATGCACAGAGCATTCTTTAACTAATACATTTGACAATGCATCTAAGACAGATGATCCTTTATTCTTCATATTCTTTATTATAACCAATAGTTCATCTTGTTCATGGGTGCTAAAAATATGGTTGGGTACATTATATTACTTATTATTTTACTTTCTGTTTGAGAATCCCTTGCTAGCATTTTTGCTACTCCTGCATAGTAATGATTAAAAGCTTCTGATACTAACCTGGGTTCATTTATATTTTGCCATCTTTCTAGATTTTACATTCATTGTTCCATTTTAATTTTAGTATCCTGTTTTATGATTTTCCACAACATTTTGGATTTATTTGCTGAGGTTAATATTACCTTATTGTATAGCTTCTTTGCCTTTCTAATGACCCTGTTATAGATTTTTTATAATTGGTCAATTTAATAATCTTAATTTTTTGCTCGATATTTGAATACCTTTAGTTATCCAGTTCTGATTATATTCATTATTCCATTTTATTCTTCTCAAGGAACAGGCAATGTTTACATAATACTTAAGAGAATTTACAATTTCTACAAAAGCAGTATATACATTTTCTTTAGAATCATAGATATTCTCCATTTCTCCTTAGAAAGTAAATAGTTTAAATGGTTTATGTTTGATTTCCCAAGGCACTGCCTTATTGACATGCATTACTTTGTCTATTAGTTTAAATGTTTCTTTTATTATGCATAGTGAATATTTGCCCATAGTGATCTGACAATGCAGTATCAATGGTTTCAATGTTACATGACAGATGTATAATCTGGGCTTTACCTTTACTTTCATAAAAAAATTTCATTGCTTTATCTTTTTATTAAATTCTTCTTGCTTATGATAAAAGTAATAAAATGCATGTTTATGATAAAAGTCATCATAAGCAAGCATTACATTTGTATAAATCAGGCCCTTCTTCTTTGTACTATGTAAATAAAATTAAAACTTCTTTCATTTTATTTGCCATTAAATTTTTATAATTTTTTGCTTCATGGAAAAGTTCTTAAATGAAAATGAACTCTTTATTTGATTCTGATGGCTTTACTCTGCAAACCCTCCTGCAACCGGTACACTCCTAGTATCATGTTTAGGAGACCAAGAGCACCATTCCGTGGCAGAATGGACACCAGTATTAATATATTTATTTTCATTAGGTTGGTCATAGGTTATGTTGGTAGCACTTTCTCTACATTTCCAAGCAAGCTGCTTAAATTCCTTGCAGACCCTCTAGATGGCATTTAAGCGCCTCCAGATATATTAATTTTTATTCAGTACTTAAATGCATTTACTACTACTACTACTACTACTACTACTACTACTTTTAGCACTTGGGGAGCTTATGCTTTCCTAATTCAAATAACAAATTACAGCATATCTTACAGATAAATTATAATTTACTATAAAACTTACTCCCTTTCTGTTCATCTTCTTCTTCTATATGTCTCTTTTTGTTTTCCTGCTTCAAATCTTCCTTAGTAAACAATGTGATTTTTGGTTCTTCCTCTGGATGCTCCTGTAGACTTTTAGCTAAACAAAACACATGACACACAAAAAGTAAGCATTTATTTGTCAAATCCATAAAATCTAAAATCATATGACTGAAACTTCAATATAATATCCCACTTTCAAACTTCCCTTCCGTGTATGTGACCCAGTTTTAAATGTACATAATATAACAAGAGTAGATGGAGATATTACAAGAGAAATACATCATTGGGTCCTCCGATTTCTAGAATTTACTCAAGATGTGTGTATATTGAAAAGGAGGCGAGCATGTTTTTCTTGGCAATTTTAAAAACTTTACTTCTGAGGTGTACATAGGGTAGTTTAGAGCAGTTTAACCGTAACATATTTAAGGCTGTTAACTCCCTTACAAGGAATATTACATCAAAGTTAAAGTATAACAGGCAACTGTAAGCAGGTTTTCTAAGTGAATACATACATGATACATAAATGATAATTCCTTTAAATCTGCTCTTAGAAAATACCTATGTAAAAAGGCCTATTAATCTGTAAAGGAATATATGAGTGACAATATTATACCGAGTTAAAAACACTACAATGGTTTTATTTCAATGCATATGTAAATATGTACGGAGTAAAATTTGTATGATTAAGTGACTTAAACTAAACACATGCAATTTGTCCTTCCAAAAAAGTTGCACTGCTACAAACCCACGAGGCTCTAGTACAGGTTAGATCTGCACATACCTTTTTCTTCTTCTTTTTTCTGTAAAAACAGGAGTTTTTTCTTTTCCCGCTTTTTCAATTTACGCATCAGAACCTTTTCGGGAACTGACATATTTAACGACTAAGGTATAGAAATTTAAATTAGTTTTCTCTTTGTTTTCTAACCAACAAATATTTGCTCCTCACAATTGATTGACTGATTGTGGACCTTAATGCCAACTTCTGTATACTCCTTGGATCAGTAAATTTTCCTCCATCGCTACAAAGTTTACCTGTGTAGCAGAGTATCGGCAAGTATAAACAAAATTATCTCATTTGAAACTTTTAAATTATATTTTAATTTTACTTTAATAGAATGTCAATCCCCTACGTTCCATTAACGAGTACAACGTTTATTCACAGTTAAATGCGTTTTCTCATTTTGCCATTGAATTCCCAGATTGGGCTCAGATTGGTACTTTCTGCACTCCTATGTCAAAGGATTAGCTGTCTGTTCTTCGTAACTTGACATTTTATTCACAGTCTATTAAATATAAAATTGCTTTTTGCTCTCATTGTAGGATTGGTAACTCTAGATACATTTTTCCATCGGGCAACACTTAAAATAATTCCTCATATTTGCACCGGTTCATAGACATAGAACTAATATTGTTTTACTTTTTTACACAATGCATTTTGCTTTGATTAATTTTTTAAAGAATTTTAATAAAATATTATCAATATAAAATCCCCATGAATTATCAGACTTACTTCAGATGTAATACCTTTCATTCACAACTATTAAAAACTAAGCATACTTCAATAAATAAACAGTTAATAGACTGCCAGGATATGGAAAATCATATATAGGCAGTTTAAGATTAAAACCCACATTTCATAATCGACAAGAAATGCATAATATGCTATTTAGCGCATAGCTTCAGAACTAATATGATACAATGAGGGAAGCACATAAATTTCTGATTTTAGTTTTCACATAATATGCTTTCTAATTTAAGTATTTGTTCAATTTGAAGACCTAGAAATTTGATATCATCGTGTTTGTCTATTATGTGAATATTAGCACTTATATATGATGTGAAATCAGGTAAGTTATATGTTATGAATTTCCTGATGCTTGTTTTATCTAAATCTAATTAAATGAGATAGATTTGAGTTAGTTACAAATTGTATTAGGCATATAATTTTTTTTTCACCAGATTTTTAAGATTATTGCTAGAGACTTTTACAGTAGTACATCAGCGAACGGAACAATTATATTAATATTATTTATGATAACGAAAGATCGCTTATATAAACTGTAAAAAGCAGTGGGCCAAGAAATGATGCCTACGGAACTCCACGTTCAATAATTTCCCAATTTGGAATATTATACACACTGTTTTCTGAATAAACATAACTTGCATCCTTTGTTTTCTGTTGTCAAGTTTTTTTCTATTAGACTTTCACGGTGAATGCAATTAAATGCTTTAGATAGGTCACAGAAAATTCCACCAATATGCATGTGATTATTTGGTCCTTACAGAATTTCATGTGTTAAGTTTTAAGATTCTTTTTCTGTAGATATGCCTTTCCTGAAACCAGAATTTTTGCGCCAGAATGTTGTTGTTTTCAAGATGATTTAAAATGCTGTATTACTTTTTCAAATATTTTTGGGAAAGTTGTTAAATGTAATATGGGTCTATAATTGCAAATTTCATGCTTGTATCCTTTTTAAAACAAGGATTAAACAATGGAGTACTAAAATATTTCTGCAAAAATGACAAATAACAGGGATTCGTTACATAGATCATTGATTGGTATACTTACTATCGATGAGTATGCTTTTAAAATGTTACCTGTAATTATATCATATCCTGCAATTTTTGAGTTGATAATTTTAGTTATTTCTTAGGGAAATAACATGAACATTAAATAACATTGTTTGGAATGCTAATCAAAAGGGATATCTTAGTATATGTAATGCATCTTCTATACTTGTATAATTTATATTTTAACTGTTGGTAATGTGCGTGTGTGTAAAGTTGTTAAATATCTTGCAATTTTCTCACTTATTTCTTTATGATCTTTTAATTGATTGGATGTTGGAGTTTTTGCCTAATTCCCTTTTTATAATATGCCAAGTGGTTATTTTATTATCAGAGTTCTCAATGGGTTTTTGATAATGAGGATCTCTGCTGTTTTTATAACTTTCGTAAGCAATTTACAATATCGTCTATACTGTTATTTTAAGTTTAAGTTATCGTTGTAACTTACTTGGTAGCACATTTTCTTTTCTGTTTACATGAAGCGATGCGTACATATTTTGAAAGTCAGCTCGCTAAAAAGAATTTCCTAGATACGAGGGACAAATCATGAGTAGTAGCAACAATATTTTTTCGCGAACAAGGGACAAACAAAAATCTAAGACATACGATTGAAAATATATGACATTTACTGCCGAGTGGTCGTACCAATGGAAGGGTGGATATAGGCGACCCTCGTAGGGAAGAAGCAAAACACAGCCAACCGGACAACATTGTTTTATTATGGCATGAGCAACATTTACACACAAAGTATACTTGTCATTCACTACTGAGGGGAGCACTGTGAATACCCATTATTAGGGTCCTTTATGATGTCACAATTGCGACGTGCCATACGCACCAAACGGCCAGAACTTTTGAACGGCCATTTCTCCACGATAACGCCACAGCTCTTACCACTCACTGATTTTTGTTTGTTTGTTTCCGGACGCTCTTTAACATTACAGATAATCAACGTACAGCCGATAGTGTCGACTGTCTTTTAAAGAAGTGGGGATGGTAAGTTCTTTGACAACTGCCATATTCACCCGATCTCAGTGCCTGTAATTATGATCTCATCCCCAAAGTGAATCGTCATTGCACGGGAAACATTTTGCTGTTAGGATTGAAAATCCGTCATATGGTGTTCAGCAACCTTCGACGTAGCCTCCAAGTACGTCGACGGTTCGTTGCCAGCGATGGGAGCGGCACTGAATGCCATTTGCTGCATGTGAGTTGCTAACGTGAGCCACTCGCGTCGAAATGCCGTCAAAAAGTGTACTTTGTTAGCAAAACGTTTCCCACGCAACGACTGCTTCACTTTCAGGATGAGATCATAATCACAGGGATTGAAATCGGGTGTATATGAACTTCTCATCTCCACCGCTGTAAAAGAAAGTCGTCGTTATCGGCTGCACGCTGATAACCTGTGATATTAAAGAGTGTCCGTAAATAACCGGAGGAAAAAAACTGTCGGCTGTGTGAGCTGTCACGTTATCGTGGAGAATAATGGCGTTGTTCAAAAGATCTGGCCGTTTGGTGCGTACGGCACTACTCAATTGTGACATCATATAAAAGACCCTAATACTGGGTATTCACACTGGTCACCTCACGCAGTGGATGATACAAAAGCACCTTGACTGTCATACGCCAGAATGACCATGACTTTTGTTGGTGAAGGAGTTTGGCGAAACTTGTGTTTGCGTGGTGACCCAGAGTGACGCCATTAACTGGACTGTCGCTTAAGTTCTGGTTATACGCCCTTGACCACGTTTCATCAATTGCAATGATGCCACAAGTTTCGTAGCGAGTCCACTTCCGTGCCTCATTTAATTGATGTGCACCCACTTTGTACTCATTTTCCGCTCGTTCAGGTTCTCCGGTGAATTGTTTTTACCGGAATTCCTATTTGCTCTTCTGCTTCTACAAGTATTCAGAGTCTATCATCGCGTAAGTACTGTTCCAACACCATCACCTGTTCATCTTTGTCTGCGGACGCAGGAGCCCACTACGCGGTCGACATTCTGCCTCGTTTGAACGCCTCTGTCCACCTCGCCACTGTTCAATTGGGCAAAGCACGCACACCCAGTGTTTCTATGTGGCATTCTCGTGCACATCTGCTGCGGAGAAATGCTATTTTTACATGCGCAGATTGTTCCACTCTTTGTGACCTGCTTTCCGGACCACTGTGCCCACCAACTGAACTTCGGGACGAGCTGAGACATGCAGTTCTATTCACATATACCATCTGGTGACTTCATTCGAAAGTACATTCCGTACATTTTCAACCACTTATCTTAGCTTTTTCATGCTGCCGCTTGTTCGCGAGGGGAAAAAAATAGTTATAATAACTTATGACTTATTCCTTGTAGAGAGGGAAATAGTTGAGAAGGAACTTAGATAACTAAACATGAAGACCGGGTTCCTATGTAATATAGCTAAATACATAGAGAAGTGAGATACACAGGTACGAAATATTAGATTATTCGGTAATTAATGGCCGTTTCGTATAAAGAGTTCACAAAGAACGGTACATTCTCTTTAATTTATGATAACAAGAATACAAAATATGAAATGTATTTTTTCTTATAAGACGTTTGTTAGTCTAAAGTTTAAAATTAAAGTAAAAAAGGAAAAATTCGAGAATATGTGGTTCGAGTCCCGGCCGTGACCTTTAAGTTCTCCTATCTGATTCTAATTCCAAATCTTAGCCTAATACACGGCTTGTCTCAAAAGATCCCATTTCATATAAATTAACTCTAATAGTGTGGTTAACTATGTGAAGCTGACCACAAGTATCCAAAGTTTCGAGTCGCCTCTTTCGTGTAAAATATCTGTAATCATATAACTTTATAGGTCTCTAGGGCATACAAACTCACATGAAGGAGATTCGTGAGTGTAGTTGGACAGGGCACGGTATCTCAGGTGTAAGAGCATTAGTAAGGTAAGCTGAAAATTCGTGATTCGATTCCCGATCGTGATCTCGATTTTTTCCTGTCTGGCTGGTTTCAAGGAATACAAAAAATATAGTTAACTTTCCTATAATACTATTTTGAAGAGAAGATCTCCAAGTTTTGTTCTACCTAACATCAAGTCACGTGCATTCGGTAACCCAATTCAAAAGCCCATACCCTTCTCAGCACATGGTCTATTACTGTCACGACAGTTTCTCGTATCCTCTGTCCGAGTTCTGATACATCTTGTGGCAAAAATGGGAAACTTATCTAAAATAACAGGCGAGCGAATAGAAACATTGATTTTTATAGCTGAAATCCGACGAAGGAGAAAATGATGGCGCGGTGTGGTGACGACAGAGTTATACTAACAGCAAAAATTGCACTAGATACCAGAACGCAGGAGGATGAGTAAGAGGTAAGGCCTAATGAGGGCAACTTTCTTAAACCAGGTAGAAACTTACATAAAATAATAGGAGAGATAGTACGGGCATATTAGGAGATGAAGAGAATGCGTTGCAAACTGTTAAATAAAATAAAAGTAGGGGAAAAGATTAAATAGTTTGGAGCAATCCACCAGCTCTTAGACGGTGCGTTATTAATATCACGAGTTACACAAGGTCACGTTAGAATGTAGTAATGCCACACATCAAACGACATAGATGCAGGCATGCTAACAATATCAAAATAAGGTAAATGTATGTCGAAATAAGTAAAACAGGACAACAATAAACAAAAAAATATAATTCCTAATCAGTTCAATCATACTAACATAGAAATAGGAGGACCAGAGGTTTATTATGGCTCGCTACGGCTTGACGGCCTCCTTTTTCTAAGTCAGATTGGTGCAAACGTATGTACTAATTTCTCATAATTACCTGTAAGTGGCTCGGCAGTCACTAAGAGTGACTCTGATTTTACCATTAAAATGTAACCCTACGTTAGGTTTAAGTGGTGGTATTAGTGCACCTAACGGTATTTTTATATTCTGTTTCTAAAATTCCATTACCGTAGAAACAAATAATATATGCTAAACCGAAAAATAAAGAGGGAATCACTCAAATTGATGCGAAGAGCCCCCCCCCCTGGTGGGAAAAACGGTACGATATACACGAACATGGCGATGTAGAATGTTACTGTATTAGTCGTCTAAGTTTAAGGGCGGGTGCGTAAAACCACGGACTCCAAACTGTTCACATCTTGCCGTAACAATGTATCTACTAGTTCTTCCGTTAAATTAGGTAAATTTCTTCTTGTGCTTACTGCCTATATTGCAGTTTCATTACTTCTGTTTTAATATTTGGTTGTTAGGAATACAGCCCTAAACTGACACTAAGTTGTACACATCCTGAATAAATTTTCTGGGCCTCACTTTTGATCGTTTTGGCGTGTCCTTTAAATCCATATCTTGCTTTACAAATAGCAGAACATTTTATACCCTATATATTTTGTTCCAACGTTTCAATAGCTACTATATGATATCTTTCAAGTATATGGCAAGGTGGTGCTGATAACCAGAAGGCGCAACTCACATATAATTACGCTGTTTTCGGAAATCTATAACTTGGTATTATGCACTTAAGAAGATCAAACATGCCTTTGGTTCAGCTCATTAAAATTACCATTTTCCTATAAGTTGCAAAACAGGAGAGCCGAATATCAAAACACAAGGTCAATGCAAAATACTTACGTAAGTATAATTTACTGTAAGTCACAATTATAGACGTAAGGAGCGGCTGCTCACAGTGGGTGCGCCTGCATGTGGGCGACAGGGTGGGTACGAATCGTTAAGAGAGAAGTCCAACTAAGGCCACTGTAGTGAGAATACAGTGCACAGACACAAAACTTTTAGTGAATGGGGATAACTAGACATAGGATCGGTTTTTCGTATTCCTGAAAATGAATGTGCAAAATTTCAGTTTTTATTTATTCATATGGTCATTGTTCAGAGTTTCGCAAGCTTTTATTATACACCTTTGTTTATATGAGGAAGATATACATTTTGAGAAAGGGTGATTCCATTTCAAATCAAAGGGAAAATTAAAACATATCTTTACTGCCTTGGTATACAAGATAAGCGTTAATGAAATAAAGCGTTACAAAAGCACAATATTTACAATAAGAATAAAACGGAACTATTGACAGTGAAATAGTATAATACCCTAGTAAGAAAGAAAAAAAAAAAAACAAAAACAAAACAAAACAAAAACACAACCTGAGAGTGTACCTTTTAACGAAATATGTTAAAGTTAATTTGTATTTACGTTACACGCAGTGGGCTGAGCTAAGAGGTACTGCATGATGTTCACTGAAAGACTGGCTGTTGCACGCTGTGATAACGAGCATTATCCATTATTTGTAATGAAGCTGATGGGTGGTTAGGGAGGAATTGAGTAACAAATCACTTGAATAACACTTCTTCATATTGAATCCTTATTTTCTAATTTGGATTCTGATATATTCACTTTCACATTATAATTTTTTTTTTTTTTTTTTTTGAGTAGTGTTTAACGCCCGTTTTTACTACTGAGGCACCACAGGCTTCACATTATAATGTTTTCTATTTTTAAGTGCTTTGTTAAACTCGCAGATGATATACAATTCAAGAATTAATGAAAATACAATTCAAGAATTAAACACCTTATTTGACCCTCTTAAATTCAACTACCTCTTTTCCTTTCTTTCTTTCGCTCGATTTTTCTTTAGGTACAGAACATTTTAAACGCCCCTTAGTTTTGATAGCATCCCTGCCTTCTTTCATTACTTTTGTTGTTAATTTTTTTGACACATCAGTAGCCATGTCAGTTGAATCATTAACATTATATGGTAGTTTCAATTATTTTAAATGGCCGTTAAATGTAGCCTTACGCTGCACACAATTTCACAAACCTGATTGCGCTGGGCACACCCACTGTAATATTGAATTCCGTGGAGTCGAATTCTTTACATGTCGATGCAATGACCATTGAAAAAAATTAAAACAATTCAAAAGTGCAGTAAATGATTTACTTAACGTTACTAATTAAAACGTCCCTTTCACATGATTCTATCAAACGGATCACCATACTCGAATCATACGAAATTCACACTCGACTGCACAACACAACTAACCGACTCTTTCGAAATCCCGCTCGCAACTGACTGAGAAAGAAAGTTGTGTCGGGCAAGTCACACCACGGAGAATCTCACGGTTTGGAGGGGAGCAGGTCTGTTGTCGGCCGATCTATGTTGCGGGACTTTAAACTGCTCTCACTATAGAACAAAGGTCCTACTAACGGCTGCTATGAACCAAAATGGTGGGAAATAATACAGCAATGGTATTAATTCTGGACACTTTCCTTGACAGTTTTATTCTTTTTAAAGTTACAATATATACAAATTTGTGTTGCACTAAATCAACAAATGACGTTTTTGTTTTGTCTATGATGTTTATATATCATATTTATTATATTTAAGAAAGGTAAAAAGTGGTATATTCAGTATAGATTCTATAAAAAAGTTTGATTAACATCATTCACTAACTGCAATGATTCTGTTTTAGTGCTGCAGCAACATAATTATTGTATTTTCAACCAAAAGAACTCTTGCGTTCGATCGTTGTATTCTCTCAGTATTTAAGTCAAGTGTGATCATCATTGTTGTATAGCATTTGGAACTAACTTTTATGAAAAGAACATCTTTTAGAGTGAGCTGAAAAGTGATGCTATAATTTGAAATAATGGCTCCTAAGAGTGATTGGTCGCCAAGTAAAATGAGTAAGGGAGTAACACTTGTGAAGAAGGCTATTCCTATGAAGAAATAACGTAAAGCTACAAAATCTACAAAATGAGGCATTAGAAAAGTAAATGGGAGCACACAAACGTCTCCAAGAAGTGGCAGAAAACCCAAACTAGCTGCTAAAGACTGTCGCCTTTCTCTACAAGATCGCCAACATATGGCAAAAGATATAAATGTCATCTTGAGCACATGTGGGCTACAAGTCTCTGACCGAGCAACGGTAAAAATTTTGCAAACATGATCTATGAACGAGGATCCCAAGAAAGAAACCTTGTCTCAACCAAATGCAGAGGCAAAAGCGCGTGCAGTGGGCTTTAGCACACAGGGATTGGACGCAAGAAAACTGGGGTAAAGTCAGTTGGAGCGATGAAACGAAGATCAATATTTCTGGAAGTGATGGCATCGCGTTTGTGTGTCGCCGAACAGGTGAGGACAAGTCATCTGAGTGTACCACCCCACTGTGAAGCATCCTGTCACCGTCATAGAAGCATGGCAGGGCATGATGTCGGGCGCCTAGCATTGTTAGAGGGCAACATTAATGCCTCCCCCCCCCAAAAAAAAACAAGAATTAAAACTGCTACCCACTATTCGTGATTTGTTTGGAGGTGACAGTCAGCAGTGCATCTTCCAGCAGGATGGCACAAAATGTCATCATACCGCTCGAAACAATCAAAAATGGTTCAGAGACCATCATGTAACTACCCTGCTTTGACCAGGGAACAGTCCTCACTTCAACCCAATTGAAAACTTGTGGTCAAGGCTGAAATTTTTGGTGTCACATCGGAATCCCAGTAACAAGAAGTCATCATCCAATCCAATCGTGACTTATAGTAATAATACCACAAGATCTCCAATGTTTGGTGGACTCAGTGCCACGAAGAGTTGAGGCAATAATGTATCAAAAGGATATCCAACAAAGCATTAACATGAAGTAGTTACAATAATCCATATGAACGTGTCCAAAATGTACAAATTAAAACTGTTGTTTTGATAAGTAGTAATTGTAATTTAGTTCGCTCATTTTCGAAACATTGAACATTAAGGGATGTTTATCTGGTTTTCCTGAAATTTTGACTTCAATAAAAACATAAATTTCAATTAAAATCAACAGTTTTAAGTGATATTTAACAAAATTCTTTGAAGTGTCCAGAATTAACGTCACTGCAGTATTTAGTCTTTTAGATAGTCATACACCAATGTATGAACTTGAAACTGTTACGAAGCGTTTTACATTTCAGGCATTCTTGTGATACGAAATAAAAAAAAATTAGAAATGGGTAGAGGTAGAGTATAGAAATAATTATTAATGTAAATAATATACCTTTCAATAAAAAGATTTCAAGCTATCGATAATTTCATTTCCTAAAAAGTTTCTATGTAACTGATCCTTAAATTGTCATTCTCGCTTGGATACATGCGTGTTGCACCCTGGTGAAATATATCGAATTAACAGTCGACTATTTGGGAATACAATGACGAATAAGCCTTTCGTTCTGTTTAAATAACAAAAACGCATGCAGCCGATAACACAACTATAATTATAACGAAATCAAAAAGACGGGATAATAACGGGGCTACAGGAGATTTCCCCGTGTATGACGTGTCCCCTAACTGTATGGGCGGCTCCTTATGTTTACTGACAGCCACACCCCGCCTTAATGTTCTGACTTCCAATTTTGGTTTGGAATAATAATAGTAACATCCCTCGCAGGCACCATTATCATTTCTCTGTCCGAGGTAAACATTACCCGCTTTATTGTTTTATTTTATCTGCGGGCTCGTTATTGCCACTGTTTTGTTTTCCATATTTCCAACAACGAACAAGAGAATTTCATTTTTACACAGACTGATAGAATAGCGTGCGAAAGGTTTGGGTATAAAATGTTTAAACGCCATTAATTTAAAACCTATAGGATTATACACTACACAATCCGTTAAGCACAGGCTGGGTGTTAACTCTCTTAAATTCCTTTATTTCATAAATACAACAGATGTCTGTGCTTTTTATCATAGCTGTAATATCAGCATGAACACCGCTGTTATCGTAACACAACTTAATACGATGTTTTGCAGAGAAAGTATTTGTTTATGCATCTGGCAGTTCCATTGTTCAGTAACACCATCGACCACTTTATCGCTAATAAAGGCTCACAAATCGTTTTCTGGAGTAGATAAGTCAGAGTTTCTTGATGACCAAGCCAAGGGGTCTGCGCTGCCTTCGATACATGCCCAATCCACCAGTCTGGAAACAGTTTGTTAATACAGTTCTCAAACTGTGGTCTGGAGACACTCGGGGGGTACGCGAAGCATTACAACAGTGTTAACGGCAGTTATCTTGAATGTATAGATACAAACAATAAATTCAAGAAAACGAAAGATGGTACAAATTTGCGATGAGTAGTTACTGAGGTAAGGTAAATCAGAATCTAATTGAAGGCGACTTTTTTCCGAAGAAAGCTTTCAATAGGCAAACAGAAAACATGGACCAGAAGAACGCTTATATGCACCGTCACAGTTTACCTGGAGATAGGCACCTTTCTACAGCGGATCACAGAAGACCATGAAATTATCGATGTCTTTTGTAACAAGTTACTTTGTGAAAAACATTCTCTGCACGTGTTTATTTACAAAAACCAAGTGCAGAAACCATTTGGAAACAGGAAGAACTTAGAATAGACTTTCTCCTATAAAGCCAGTCTTTTAAGTGAAATGCAGTATCATTCCTCTTATTCAAGAATTAAAGTTAAGGAATAATATCATTCCCTCATATATTGATGTTGTGCTATAAACTCAAAGGTATTTTATACTTAAATCAAGGATAGTTGGAGAACCGCTGTGCGGAAACGTTGCACATTAATATAGCACGTGCTCTTTGTTGCTCGACATTTTGTCTTAAGCTGCTTTAAGAAGTATGTGCATGCTCGACAAGTGCTGTCGAGAGTTTTTCTGTTTTGAGATAGAACCTTACATGAAACTCTGTTTATAGCATCACACACTATTGTAACTGGCCAAGGGAGGATTTCAGACCGAGGGCTTATACCTCGGGGTAAGGGCGGCCGGGAACTCGAGCTCCTCGGAAAGGCCGCTTTCGCACTTGACTCCAGGGCAGAAAACTTTCGCAGTGAACAAATTCCACCACCGCACGCTGCACACCGCCAACCCATGTCTTGTACCCTGAAAAGATAATTAAAGAAATGAAATGAAGGCTCAGTAATAATTAACCCAGCATTCGCCTAGCAACCTGGGAAACCCCCGAAAACCCATGGTCATGTTGATTGCTCCTCATAGGTTTCGAACCTAGGATCTCCAGAATTCGAGTCTTAAGCTTTACGACAGAGCCTGTTTGCTCGGTAATTGCTCTCTTGCTGCTTACTTTAAATGGAATGGCATATTTCACAATTGATAGAAATAAACTTTAAAATATCTCTAGTGGAGTGTTGGAACGGAAATGATAGTGATCTAAGTTCAGCGACGGCGGATCTTAGTTCTGAAATAATAAATTATATTTACACGTTTATGAACATGGAAATGATCTGTGGACTTCACCAATAATTACTTGTGTTTGATTCCAAACGTAATCTGGATTCTGGCGATGATGTTATAAATGTTCTATCCTTTGAATCACATTTAAATATAATTTGTTAGCTTTAAACCAGTCACATGTGCAGTTTTGGTGTGAGATAATTCGTGCTTTTGCTGGAAACTATGGTCATCAGCAAAGTAACCAGAAGTAGGTATGTTGTATTATTTCACTGCCAATAGCAGATACTTTAGTGTTTATTATTTAATTCGTCATTTATATAGAAATTTATAGAAAATCTTTTAGCTGCTCGAAAAAATGACATGACGTTAAATTTAGGATCGAGGCCAGCACAGGTCTAGAGATTATATTTTCTGTTTAATATTCTCAGAGAAGTCAGAATAGGTCCCAATGACGACCATGGCCTGTGTACGTTGACTTTGGGATAGGTATAAGATCTCTCTTGGCATCCCGTAATTTTTTCATGTTTGGTAACTCAACCAGTCCAAATCGCTGGCGATGGTGGCGGATTGGATGGCAATGAAAAAAAAAAAACTTCTGGAGATGAGCAGGTGAAACCTTTCGTAAATTATCCTCACGCAAGAAGTCCGAGTTGTATGAGCTTTAGCCCCATCTTGTTGGAATACAACACGCTTTTGTACTTCTTCATTTAGGACACTCGCATAAACACCGTCGTCATGATCGTGTAATGAGCTTTCATGTATGAGGCTTGAATTTTCTCCGGAACTGATTATTTCCACTGTTAACTCGTCTGAGTTACATTTTAATCGCCGTTATGTACGCACTAAACAAACCAAAAAGTTCAATTTTGGGGGTTTTCGATGAGATTGCTCTATGCAAGCATCACATAATTTCTGTTAAAATACATCTTCTATTTGATCTTATTCAGTGCATGTAGTGTTCAGTTTGTTCACTGTAACACAGTGCTTGTAATTTGGCTAATGTAAAAGCTATGAAGTTTTTATTCATAATTTAGTTACAATCTGTTATAATTAGGCAACAGTTTTGCCCTTTTTGCATGTTTTTTTTATTTTATTGCTCAAATTGTAAGTTTGTTTGTTTCATTTGAGGATTCAAGGATTCAATACATACGATTTTATAGTGTTATATATGCTTGTTTACATGAGCAGTGCTAGTTCTTGAAATACAGGACTATACATACCTTTTTGTAGGACTTTTGTAATTTAGGTTCCACGGTATACACATTGATTGTCTATAACAACCACTCAATATCAGTAACAATATCTGCAGTCTGATATCAGAATGCAATGTGGGATGGTGAATAGGTTAACACGCAGCAAGCGTTTTGAAGATAATACGGTTCTTATTTTCCTCTAACCTAACTATTTCTCTCATTCTGGTGTTACCGCATCCTGTTTCGTTCTTCTCTCGATGCAAGTATAAAACAAAGATCCCATTTAGCTCCTTAAAATTAACACTTATCTCAGTCTTGTGTGCTGTTTCCTTTTCCCGTTGCTGTTTGTCGTCTCCACATTTTGCACGATTGTTATTGCAACCAAGTTCCGAAACAAACTGAGATACGGCGAAGTAGAAGGAAATGTAACAACAAGATCTAGGACTCAGCGTGAAGTTGATGCATAACTGTCAAAAACAAACCCTAGCAAATGAATAGATAACATTTATTTATTTGAGGAAAGTTCTACAGTAGATTGCTTGTTTCTCAAACACTTGCGCAAGTTAACAGATTCGCCGTTCTTATAATACAAGATTTAGCCATTATCAACTGCAATATTCTGCTGAATTTCAACTACTTGACCATTTTGAAGTTTGAATTGCTCTAACAATAATTTATAAATAGAATATCGCAGTTAATAAGAAAACCGTAAATACCGTGCGATCAGTTTTGTTTTCCCCCGGAGATTTTGCCTATGGGCGCGCTAGTTAGCCGGGTCTCCGTGATTAGCAGGAGGGCAAAACAATAAAACAAACCAATCATACAATAATACACAAGCCAATTTAAGAGGCCCATTACTTACAAATTATCTAATGAAACTGCCCACCTTCATTCTCCAAACATTTTTGGCATCTCTTTAGCAAATTATTCATCACTCGCTGTAGTCAATTTTGAGATATTCGAACAGTTTCCTGAAGAATATTATCTTTGAGTTCTTGTACGGTGTGCGGTTTCGTCTTCTAAACACCATTTTTTAAATTTACCCCGGAGATAATAATTGAAGGCTGTTAACACTAGGACAGCCAAGATTCTGATATACCTAAAACGGCGGAAAGGCGTCATTATGACCCCAATATATAAACATGCAATTTTTTATTATTATACATTAGTACTCGCACCCGCTTCTGATAAGGAATCCTTGCTAACGTTTATATCACTGTCACTAATTTTTGGCATAAATTACTCGAGTCTGATAGTCGATTTTTCATTCAACTTCGGAACTCTCGAAAAAAGCGCGCAAAATCTCATCATCAGAAAGACCCTTCTGACGATACATGGCTGAATATGACCTTCTAGAACACACAACACTACTTAAATGGGAACGTAATATTTACAGATAAAACTGAGAGTATACACACAACCCGGATCCCAACAATGAGCCAATATTTCTCTCTGCACATTGTTGATTACTCTAACTGTTTTATTGGTTATTTATTGAAAGTTTCACTGAGTAGTTACGCTATAAATTTATAGAGGTCACTTGCAGTTCTAGGTATAGCATATCAAAAATTAATGAAAATACAAAATATTTTTATACCCAAATGTAACACCATAAAGAGGAAGAAAACCGAATAAAATTCACCATGTTTGGTGGAAAAACACGAATACCTGAGGAAAATGTTCAACAATAAATTTTGTCAGGGGTAATTTTGACCTCTTTCGCAGTTCTAGTGTTAAATTTAGTACCCTTTTACACAGACTCATATGAAATTCTCACTTGTTATGCAAGAAGACGAAAAGATTTTCTAGGGAAAATTAATAAACGATTATCAGTAATCTTTCTTTGGTGAGAACCTTACGCTGCTTTTTTTTTTCTTCTTCTTCTTAGGCTGGATACTTCCAGTTTCCTGACATTTATTATACATATTATGGTCTGTTTTACGATATGGAGCGTCTACACCCGGGAATATTTCTTGAAAGTTTTCGAATTTCATTTTTTTTATTTGGTTTATTTACGCTTTTTAACATCTCAGGTCATCAGCATTTGCTCAGAGGCCTTTTTTTTCAGGCTTGAGGTTCTTTATCGTGCCGCAAATGTACGACACGGGAACCTCGGCTTTACTTTTCTTCCGAAGGAAGCCGTACTTAGGATTTTTACGCCCGAAAAAAGCCTTCATGTGTTGAAGGAAATTTTATAAATCTTTCTCTCAACAGTGCCGCAGATATCGCCTGTTATCAGCATACACCTGTTGCGTATAACCTCAAAGGAAGAAGTAACATTGTTTTCGCCGATAGAGCCTTGTTTCTGAATTAATAAAGATGGTCATTTAACATTTTGAATTGTTATCTAAAATAAACAATACCTATATGGTAATTTGCATTACTAACACTATTACCAGTGTGATGCATGTTTTAATTCATCTCCAATGACTTCCAACATTTGTTTGCTGTTTACTTAACCTAAATATCTTGTAGAATTCAAACTTGCTCCGTAAATTAAAATAATCCAAATGTGTTCTAAATGTTCTTGGTCTCCTTAACCATTCAATTTGAGGTGCAAGAAAGTGAATTTCTTCGTCACTTATATCTTCTTCTTCTGAAAACATTTTGACATACTATAATAACCTAATTTAAACCATGCTCCTCCTCGGCTTAAGCCAAGAGTCAATTATCACCCAGTTCGCACAAAAACGCATATTTAATTCCGAACTAAGCTTAAGCCTAAACTGTAATAATGGGCCTTAGGGAATTTCTCTTTCAATCGGCCTAAGAATTACAATACTACATTGCATAGTTTATAAGTAATTAATTTCTAAAATGTTTCATGGAATTATGAATGATCCTGTATTTAATACTAGTCTTTTTTTCAACAAGGATCGAAATTGGTAAAACTCTACCACAGCGGTTTCGTGTACATCTTGGGGTCAGACCCTAGCAATACTTCACAGTTAATGTCATTGCGTGTGTCTAGAGACAGAACTTCCGATTCTTATCGGAACTAACGACTCCTTAAGCGGAAGGAAATGAACGACCTCTATTCAAGTCAAATTTCTTTTGTGATAGTAAGGAAGTGGCATCACTTTGCGATTTCGGTGGCAAACCTATATTTATGATACATTGTATTGCCTATCAACTTAATGACGGCATAATAAACCAACACAGTCACGGAAATATGAAATGGGCCGTTCTTCCTTTTTATTTTTATATACAAATGTCGCTTTACAGCTGTCAACATATGAATGGGGGGGGGGGAAGACAAATTGTAAGAATGAAATTAAATTTAACACTTTTCACGTACAAAATGATTTTTCAGTATTAAAAGGATACTTTATGAACGATTTTATGACAAAGCCATTACTCCTTCCCAAAAATGACATTTCATTTCAATTTTATTACACTGCCTTTTAATTGGAAACGGCACGAGACAAGGTTCCTACTGATCAAAATACAACACATTATTACGAATAAAAACTATTTGCGAAACTTGCTTTAAATACCTATTTAAATGAAATGCTGCAAGACAGGTTTTGTAAGATCTAAGCACCTTTTTATTCACATTTTGAAACTTGCTTCTGCTGTATTATATATTTAATGGTATTTTTAAAGACCGTTAAAATTAAAACAACATGGTATCGAGCAGGCCAAAATTCTTCAGTAATTACCCTTTCATTAAAGACTTCAGCAATTGCATGCAATGAAGTCCAAGCTGGATGTGCTTTGGACCCCTTTTGCTGGAACTGCTTTATAATTAAGGCTGCATATCGACCAGAATTAGCATTTAAAAATGGAAGGAATTGTTCACTTCCTATTATGACACGCCATACATCGATCTTAGGGCTAAGTAATGCAATTTCATTTATGACACTTGAATTATATATGAAGTGCTAAATATTTTCACTCTTAACTCGGCCTTACACTAAAAGCATCCTCGCTACTAAATCAAATTTCAGGTTTAATCGCCGCTATTTATGGACCGAAGCAATTAGTTACAAAAATATATTGGCTCCACTTCTATCATGTTATATGGATAAAGTTTCGTTAATGTAGTACAGCTTAAGTTAACTTGACAGTAATTTTCGTTTAATTCTTCTATTTGAGCACCAATATCACCAAGTTTTTTTCTCAGTTAAAATATGACATCTCAGATTTGGTTTCTTATTCAATCTGTTCAGTATTAGGTGCATGAACCCAAGAAAACCTTCTACGATACTCAGCATTTGGTTGGTTGGTTTGTTTTTTACGAGGCTAATTCATTAAAATAAGCTTAATTTAGCAATCAGTCCTATCAGCTTTGCGCACGCAAATGTACAGCCAGAGATCTACAATTTGATGTACGAACAACTGGAATAGTCATTTCTGATCAGACTGTAAGAAAGAGACTGAGAAATGCAGGGCCGAGATCTAGAATCCCAGTTTCAAGCCCTTCGTTTGTCACGTCAGCACAAGGAAGCCTGGCGGAGAATTGCTCAGAATCACCTCAACTGGCAGCTCCGCCAAAGTAAGACTGTTCTCTTCATAGACGAGTTTTTGATGATTTCGTTTGACGGGTTGTGATGGTCGTACACGTGTATGGAGATGTCCTGATGAACGTCTTGCTCCAGCCACCATTATTGAACATGACAGATTTGGAGGCAGTTCGATTATGTTTTTGGGCTGGTATTACTATTGAGTCTCGGACAGAGCTTCTTGTTGTCCCATAGCGCAAGAATGCTGATGTTTACATTAATGACATTATTGTTCAACATGTTTTACCCTTTGTTTGTGGCATGGGCCCTAATTTTCTTCTAATTCATGATAATGCTGAATCTCATACAGCACGGAATACCAAAGATGTCCTGCAAGAATTTCAAATTCGGGTCATGGACTGGCCTGCATGCAGCCGACTGGACAAGTGTGGGATAAGCTGGCAAAACTTGTTCGCGGGGTTTCTCTGTGCCACAGAACCTGGGAGAACTCGCAAATGCACTCACAGAAGATTGGAAGAGAATTCCACAAATCTCTTTTAGGAGGCTGGTGCGAAGCATGCCACGTGGGAGTTATGAAGCCATCGCAGCTCACGGAGGACACACTAGGTACTGAGTGTTGGAATAACCATGGAAATATTCATTACTAAACATCGTATTTCCACTTTGTTTTCCGTATCAATCAACAATTTGTTCGTATTTCTAATCCTGTGAACAGAAAGTTTGTTAGAATGCCTATTCTGATTTTACACAATTCTTCAATCTATAATTATAAACTGTAAAAAATTAAATTGTATTAATATTTATTTTGGGAGTTAGATTTAAACACGTGTTCCTTAATTTTTGAGTAGTATATATAATGAATAAAATTATATTATATGCTTTTTGACTCAGCCTCGTATAAAGCTGCAACAAATGAAGACTTTATATTAAATCTCAGAAAGAGCACAGTGCATGCAGCTTTGAGCAGGCAGCGCTGAGCTATTGTCTGCAAGTACTCCTTGGCGAGAACATTGCAAAACAAATGGAAGAGGTGTATTATTCACTTCATATGAACGTAAGACATGGGGGAATCTCCATTGTCTAGAACTTCGACTCAAAAAGAGCATACAATGTGTAGGGGTAGTTAAAAGTCACCATCACTACGGACCTGCTCTAATTTACCACACGAAGTTGCATTGCCACATTTCCACAACATAACGAACAATAGAGAGTAGGGTCATTAGTGTACCAGCTTACATACTTGTACTATAAGCAGGCGCATCGAAAATCAATGAAATCTGTCTAATAAAAGCATGTATTGCTGTAAATCCATCATTTTCTACCTTCACTTCAGTACCTTTATGTCCCTTGTAACGGCAATCATTAAAAACGGACGTGAGTCGGCACTGCGGCGCGTGGGGAAAATTATGATGATGATGGATCTGCTTCTCTACTCCATTCAGTTTAAAATTTATTGATCAAGCTAGCCACATATAAACTTACATATATTTACAATGATGTTTTTTTCCCCCTTCCCAAAGGAACTCTTCAGGGTTCTCTCTCTCTCTCTCTCTCTCTCTCTCTCTCTCTCTCTCTCTCTCTCTCTTTTCGCGGGTAAAAAGAAAGTTTTAAACATTTCCCCGCAATTTTGATGATCTCCAATTTCTAAAATACTGAATTGCCAATTTATTTTCTAAATAAAATGTATAATTTTCTGAATTCTATTAATTGTGGCTGCTACATATTCTGGTATACTGTTGCAATCTTCCATTTTAAAGTCCTAACCTTTAAAATGTAAACGTTATTTTTTATACAAAATTTACATACTCGTATTTACATACAGAAATCATAACATACTGCAAATGAGTTCAGTCTTGAAGTTCTATCAAAGCGCCTGGAACATGCCACACTTCTTCAAATGGTCTATTAATGTGCTCTATTCTGAAATGAATGTCCATTAATTTCGTCAGTCAGGATCTTTGAAAAGTTAGAACGTTATTATCAGTTAATTATATAATAATCATAAGTAAATTCTCAGATTACCCACAAATTCAAGAACATGATGGGCTGAAAAGCTCAGACCCTCTTGTGATATTTATTAGGACTATTTCAAGAATAAAATAAGAATTTAAATATAATTCCCCTAAACTTGGCTTACAAAATTGCAACAATTGTGTGTTTGTATTATGAATACTTAACCTTTTCAAGCTATCTTGCATCAGACGAATGTCGATTATCAGTAATACCAATAGCGAAGAGCCAAATACGGGTTTAGGACTATTTTATGAACAGATAAGAATAAAAGTAATATATATTTGAAATTCGCGCACAGAATATTAACAACTGTATAAAATATTATTTATACTTATGACTTGCTACCTATTAAAAAACAGCGAGACAAACAGAGGACAGTCGACCTTAACAATTGCTACCGCCCAATTTACTAATACCAATGGAGTAAAACAAAAACAGAACATTTTACCATTCTAAACATGTTTATTAAAAGTTATGGTTGCTTAGGCAGGTATTGTTACATAATTTACAAAATGATTTCAGACTATTTTGCTGAATACGCAAAAAACAATTGTCTGAATGAGTTAGATAAAGGTACAACAATTATTGAAAATGTGTCAGATGCATGCTAAGGAATTACAATGGGAGTATAGATTTGGTTACTCTGACCAGAAGCTCCTCTGGCTATGAGACTGCAAACACCACAGGTCATAATTATACAAAATACGTTTGCCTAGGCTCCCTAACAGTTTTAAAATTAAAAATCGTGCGATAAAAATATTTTGACGTCACATTCGTCAAGTGTCTTTTAAAAATGTGTGATCAGATGTTTAAATTTTAACTAAAAAGTTTGCATAAAACTGCATTGGTCATTATTTTCTAGCTATGGGATGTATGCAGAAGGCAGTGGGCCTAAAAACGTCCAAAATTATTTTCTTTCCCCCCTAATTTTTTAAAACGTTCTATTTATTGTAGGTTTGGTCTTCCCGCGACGTCTGCAGATTGGACGTGAATATTATAGGTGGCAGTCTGTAGTTATGAATGAAATAAAAGGAATTAATGATGGCGCAAATAAGCTCAGAGTCCTTGGTGTATTAAAGCTATCTGGCATTCACCTTCTCAGGGTAAGGAAAAACTCCGAATAAAACAGCTTGACCTGACCGGAATTCGAACTCAGCCTCCATATTTGAGTCGCAAATGCTACCAGTAGATCATGGAGGCGGTCTCAAAAAGGTTTGTTTTCAGTAAAATGAACTTCCTTCATTGGGATAAATGACTGATTTTCAGCTGCACATTGGCGCTCATTAGCGATCTCGAGGTCGTTATCGACTTGAAGTTTATCTTCTTAAGAGGACTTTCCTTAGGGTACGAAAGGCATTGTATGTAAACTGCGTATTAGTCTATGAGGGCTGTCAACAAAGAATGATCATAATTTTTACAGACATAACTTCCAGTGCTAAAATATAACTTTACAATATTTTAATAGCTTAATGCGTAATACCTGGTGCTAGGTTCACCGTTGTCACTTCGGTTCCCGCCTGTGAGAGGTGTGCAAGTTGAGACATGTTCAGTTCCGCCTACAGCTTAATGGAGGTGACACGCGAGGACCAATATGCTGTTCTGAAAATCTGCTTTCGTCTCAACAAATCTTCATCTGAGGCCTGTGCAGTATTACTGGAGACCTATGACAGTTTGTTCTTTCCTATAGCACGGTTTGAAGATGGTTTAAAATGTTTAAAAAAAATGCTGTCATTGTGAGGGAGGATGGTCGAACACTTTCAGAAATTGTGCAAATTTCACTGAGTGTCATTCACACGTTGATAACTGAAAAGTTGCACACGAGACTGTTTGTGCACGTGGGTTCCAAAACTGCTAATTCCCGTTCGCGTGTAGATTTAGGATAATGTTATAGCAAGATGCGGCATTTCGATCGTGAGAGTAAACAGCAAAGCTCTGTGCCGAAATCTCCGTCATCAACAACATGTTTGCTTTTGCTGGGAAAGTTATGCTCATCTCATTTCTCCACATTCAAGCATGTCATGCCTGCACACATAATCGTAATTGGACAATACTACCGAGATGTTCCGAAAACTCTGCAAGGCCATATCACACGCACACGCAATAGGCCACATTTCCGTGCAACAAACTGGTTGCTGCATCACGATAATACACGGTCGCGTATCGCAAATGTTGTTGCCGAATATCTTACACGAATCAACGTGAATTGTGTCCCTCGCCCTCCCTATGATCCAGATTTAACTCCGTGTGACTTTTTCCTTGTCCCCAAATTGGGGAGAGAAAAAAAAAACACTTTCTTGAGACGCATTTTCCATCAGCGGAAGCACTGGTGAAGATCATGGAGGGATTCTGAACCTGTAAAAAAAATTTAAAAAAAGCGCCGAGACAGGTGCACATCCAACAAGATCGTCAAAAAATTGTGCGGATGCTTAAAGGCATGTGTCAAAAAAGTATGACAATTCTTTATTGAACAGCCCTCTAATGTTTCTTTGTTATGTTAATATCATTCTGATTTTCTGTATATGCTTTCGATGAAACATAAATGTAAGAAAACACCATGTATTATACATCAGAAGTGAGATAGCAAAGGACGTCCAGAAATATGTGAAGACTGTAAACCACTGAATTACGTATGCCCAACATCAAGATGAAATCTTTGAAAAGAATCCGAAGAAAACCTCAGCTGTAACCTTAAATACAAACAGAACGGATTCTATTAAATCTGCGACCTTAATTCTGAGAGAACTAGATCTTAATTACAACGTTGTTATAAGAAGGCTACACAGCAGTGGCATCCATCATAGGAAGGTGGTTGTGAAGCTAAACTTCAACGATGATAATCGCAATGTTTATATAGGTTTTGCTCTAAATGTTTTAATGAGATTTAATTTAAAATTCTAAATATATATTTATTTATAACAAAATTTGTTTATTATTATGATGTTACAATATGAAAGGTAACAGGACTAATGTATCGATTATAATGGCATATATGGATAATAAAGACCGTGACATAATATATAACTGCAGTTTTACTTTTTTAGTGTAGTATTCTTATTAGGCTATAAAATCAAAATGTATGAATAATTTTAAATCAATTAAAATAAAATAACAAATAAAATGTAATACCAAAGATATTTATATGTTTTTAAAAGAAATTATTTCATAAGAAAAGGTCTAGCCCTCGCCATGTTTACTGAAGCCCTGAGAAAACAATATAATACAGTATCGATACAGGTAATCTGTGGGTAATACTAATGAACGGCAATGTACATCATCAGCATAATAAGAAAGAATGTAATATGCAATGCTAAGCGTAATCGGTTAGTAATAAAGTGCTGATTACTTTACTTACATTTGAATCTAAGGTATCAGCTTCAAATTTCGTGTCACAAGAAACAAACACGCATCACATAACTCACACTCAAATATTTTATAGTTTATACTGTCATGAATGTGTAATTTGTGGCCGAAGCTTCCTTATTGTAGACTAAGACGGTGCGGCGAGGTCACGCGACGTTCTGCAGGAGGTATATATTGCCAGGCGTCGTAGCGGAGCGCTCAGTTGATATTCAGCTTGCAGCTCAGACGTCACGCTAGCGGCTCAGCAAGCCATCATCATGGTGAGTTTATTATTATCATGCATAATATTAAAAATTACAAAAAACTTCCTGGTGTTAATATAAAGAAATAGTCTGCTTAATAGCGTTGGGGATAATGTTCATTGGCAACTATGATTTATTTTTATTTATAACATTTCCGTAAAATAGGTTATAAGTTAATATTAGATAATACTTGTGTGCAGTTTTCCTGAAGTGATGAAAAAATATCGCTTCATGTTATAATTACATTACACGCTTAATTTCGAAAGGTTTCTTCACTTTCATTGTCATTTCGGAAACAGCTTTAACTCTTAAGTACATCGACAATTGTTACCACTTTTAGGAGTGAATAAAATCCGTAGAAGAGAAAAAAGTCATTGTTATTAATGAACAACTGATAAATTGCTAAGGACGACTAAATAAAGATCAGTTTAAATATTAGTGATGGAAAAAAAAAAAAAAAGAAAAGAAAAGAAAAGAAAAAGGCAATACAAGAACGTAGTCAGTTACAGAAATAAAATTTCAAAGAGTTATTAACATTATCAGTTAACAATGTTTGTTCAAAGTAGTTATCATTCATCGAGTGCGGAAAGAACATTTAAAAGGGGCATTAACGCCGACAAGGAAAACTGTGATAACAATGATGAAAAGCTCGGATTGCCTGACTTTCGTCTTTTCTGTAGGAAAAACAAACAAACAAACTACCCCCATAAAACTTGCGTCCCGTTAACTATTGTACAAAATGCTGCATCAGCATGCCCTGTAATATATGTTTTTATGACTGTTTAAAACTGAAAGCCCTAGTTATGTTTTTAATGTAGTTCAAAAAGTTACTCGCTGTTAAACGCTATAAATAAGAAACGAAAACGTTTATGAACAAATGAAATGCGTTTTTACGACTGTCTGCTTTCAGCAATGAAAAACAGCATCACCAACACATCTCACCTTTTAGCGAATTTAAGGAATGTAGCTGCATCCCTACTTGTGGCTAGATTTTTTAAAATTTTCTTCAAATCTCCATCGATCCTACCTTCCTACTAGGCACCGAAAATTCAATGACATACATATGTATGTGTGTTTATCTGTCAACGCTCTAGCGGCCGTAATTGTTTTTTCTCAACGAAACTCCGCTGTTGATTTCGTTTATTTATGGACGCTCTTTAACATCTCAGATCATTAGCGTCCCATTCAATTCAGGCCGTGAAACGGCCGGTAAATTTTGCTCAGAGGCCTCTTATTTCAGGCTTGAAATTCTTTTTCGTGCCGTAAATGTACGACATGGGACCCACGGCTTTACTTCCCTTCCGAAAGAAGCCATACTTAGGATTTTTACGCCCGAAAAATCCATCGATCCTGGCCGGGTTTGAACCCGCTATCTTGGGTGTAGAGGGCAAGTATGGTTACCACTACACCACCAGGATGGAAACTCCATATATAACAATAAATTAACAAACAATTCATCTAGTTCAAAAACCAGCAAAATTGGACCAATAAGAGGAGGGTATACCTGAAAACTAAAATTTAAAAAGCGCTCTAATGTTTCACTCTCTATTGTTTTAAAATAAAAGTACAATTAAACTAAGTATATAATTTGCATTTATCACGATGCATATGTTTCACATCTGAAAAAAAGTACTGTCCTGAAGATAGCAGTTGTGAATTATTAATCTAATATGTGTGTGCAATTTATATTTGTATGTAAGAGCGCTCTGTAATAACCTTCAGATAACTTTTGCATTATATGTTTTAACTACAATAACATTTAAATTATATTACAAAGCCAATGAAACAAATGGCACTTTCGATTGTTTATTGTTGATTGTGTATATTTGCTTTGTACATTGTAATTGTTTTTAAATAGTAATATGTTTTTGTTTTATTGACACATATAAAGTTCTTCTTCTTAAATGCACAAGATAATACGAAACTTTCTCTTATTTCTCTCTATTTTAGTGAATGTAAAGACGATACTAAGGGCTCATTTGTATTTAACAATGTTTAAAAATATCCACACAGTATGGTTTTGTCTATCAGAGACCACATATTTCATTTAATTTATAGTATATGATTATTTTTGTGGTTTAATCTCAACGACAATAATGATGATGATGATGATGATGATGATGATGATTTTAAAAATGAGGTTTCTCTTTTGTAATACTTATAGATTGCAATAATTGTAATTTTGTTCCCCTTACTTTTGAAAATTAGAGTAATTTCACTATAGATATTTATTTTCAAGTGATTTTGAAGGGAAAATACAAACAAACATATTTAAGTACTGTATTATAGTTCAGATTTTCTTTTGTTAGCTAGTTTTAGAGCTTGTCATGTAAATACCACACAGTAATGCCATAGCTTATTTCATTAATGAATAAGGCCATGATTTGCGTTTTATATCCCCCCCCTTTTTAAATTTATTCTACTTGCTGAGGAATTCGCTTAGTTTACGCAGCTCCTGTGTGACGGACTTTTCCAATCTTTGAGATACTATCCTGAAATTTAGTGAAACATATGACATGCACACAATAAGAAACAACGATACTACTCTGGTTTATATATTACAGCTAATTTGGACAAACAAATTTTAAAGTGTCTTAAAGTAAATTACATGGTCAAATGCTTATAAATGCACACCTCTTATTCACTTTTTTATGGTCTTCTTAAGTATGGAAACATTTTCAGCTAACAGATAGAAAATCTTGACATGCAGAATAATTTATGTTGAAACAAATGCGTACGTTTTAAATAGAAATAAATGAAAACCATACATCCTGAAAATGTATCCATTACTCTTAATTGTTTTAAAAGTTCGAAGAATGGACCTTCAGTTCAAAAAATGTTTTCCTTTAGTAGAAGCTTTTCTTTCGGGATGTTCTGGATCTTAGGTTTCCTTGCATCTCTCTCCTTACCTATCCAGTCAATTCTGAATATTAACACAACTGAAATGATTGCCATATAAACTTTTTTCTTACAACGAAACCTCTTTGATAATGGTGACAAGGGAAGGTAGTCGGTCATGATGGACTAGTGATAACCATACTTGCTCCTCGTAGACCCAAGGTTGCAGGTTCAAAACCGGCCAGACATGATTTTTAGGAAGTAAAAACCTTAGGTATGGCTTCCTTCGGAAGGGAAGTAAAACCGTGGTTCCCGTGTCGTAGATTTACGGCATGTAAAAGAACCTCAAGCCTGAAAGAAGAGGCCTCTGATTAAAATTTATCGTCCGTTTCAAATTGAATGGGGTATTGAATTGAATCATAATTAGTTTCACCAAATATTCTGAATTTAAAGACTAAAATACATCACACCCACCTATTTGTAGTCATTTAAGTTTTCAAAGACAAACAAGAATAATTTTAAATATTTAAGGTACAAGCATTATTAAAGTAACAAACGTTAATTTTAGTTTTTAAAACCCATGCTTGTCTGTTTGCTGCACTGCGTTGAAGGAAAACAAGTTGCAATTTAATACGCCCGGTCTGTCTTAAAGAACATGCGTCGTGCTCCGCTGACTTGTCTTGTAAGAGATACAGTGTCGTCACATCGCAGCCAAAAGACTCCTAGCGTATTCTCTTTTCCCGCTCGCGAGTAAAGAGCAAAAGAAAAGAATTTTTTGAGAGTAATGACAGAAAGGGGGAAAACAAATAAACAGAGCAGAAAGAAGCAAAGAGGGGGCGAAAAGAATTATTTCCTTGAAATGATATTTTCTCCTCTATTTTGTTAATTTTTTCTTTATTCTCCTCCTTCCTCTATTACTTTCGCTTTACTGCTTGTCTCTAGAGCAGACAGAACACGTTGTTTGTACGCTATCCCTCAAACTGAAGCAATAACTTCATTACGGGTCAGTTGTATAAAAAGTTAACTTTGAACTTAGGACATTAGATTAACATCGGTGATACTTATCTTGGAAAACAGATTGTATAAACATTAATCTAATTAATCTAATTATTTTGTCTTAGCCTTAAGTTAAATCTGACTTGCGCAATTTCACAAGTTAAAGCACACTAAAGTTTAGTAATTGTTAAATAAAACATTTATCAGAGTATAAAAGCATAAAAACTTCATTTATAAATAAACTGATGTGTCACATTTCATACAGATAAAGTTTCACTTTTCATTTGCGCATAACAACAGCAGACAGAGTTGCATTCAATTGTAGGTTACGCTAGGCTAACCTAACAAGCAGTAAATTGTAGAGCTTTCTCATTATTCCAACATCTCATCCGATGATGAATTTCATGAGAGAAATAATTCATTCCTAGAACTGGATGACAAACAGTTGAAAATGTGATTTCGCTTAGCAAAAGATGTCGAAGAGCTGGAGCAGATGTTATTTCCCCGATTACAATCACAAACTATGCGAAATCATGCTTTGAATTCTATGTTCATGACACTAAGCTTTAAGTTCTATGCGTCAAAGCCTCCAAATAGTTTAAGTGGAGAAAGAAACGGCTTATAGAACTATCCATAAAGTTACTACAGCGATTGCATCTCTGAGACCTCAGTTCATTAGAATGCTAACCGAAGAGGTGATGTAAAGAAATTGATGCTAGGCTTCTATAACATTCACAACATTCCTGGAGTTTTAGGTGCTATAGACTGCACACACATACCCATTATATCGCCTGGGGGTTATAGTGCAGCAGTCTTCTGAATCGAATTATGCTCTTTGACTATTTTTCCCCATTTACGTTCTTTATCCTTGCTTGAGATTTTTCCCTCCATTATTTCCTTATAATTTAGCAACAGATCAATAATAATATCTTCCTCACATCTGCTAAAATTTGCTCGCATTCCCTTTGGCTTATGCTTGTTGGAAGACATATTAAGTAAAAAACTTATGTCTAGGACGCGGGAAATTGAATAATTATTGGTTTTCTCGAGTTCAACAGTTGACCATCAACTCGCTCTAAACACGAATTTCCCTATTATTTCGCAATGTTGCCATAGGTTTTAACGCCTGGGGTTATTTTTATGCATCAGAAATTATGACTAACCTCTTTAAATTACAGTTAAAGTAATATCCAGCTAGCAACTTTTTATACAACTGGTCCTATGTAGGCATTTCTTTACGCAAGTTCTGCATTAATTTTTTTTTTAATTATGAGTGATTTAAAAGCAGAAGTTTAGGCGTGTATTTTTTCTTTTAGAAACAACCCCCCCCCCTGTAGAATAACTCGGTTTCTGCGTCTCTTTTTGATGCGATCGAAACTTTCTGGAGTCTTTTATGGCTTTCAAGTGTTTTTAGCTTTTCTGTGATAGCTCTGTGTGTTCTTTGTACAGAGTGTAGTTAGTACGCTGGTTGTTAGGTTCAAAGATACAGTTGATGTGAAGTTTCCTGATAAACTCCTTGACTTGTGAAGGGGTGAGTTGTGTTCAGCGGTAAACCCCATGATGATGCGTGATCGGGGGGAATGGCCAGTGAAACGCAAGTCTGCCTAGCTAGTAGACAGTGAGGCTATACGTGATGTAAACGAAGTATTGAGCAATACTTTCAAGATCGTTGAGGAGGCTTAGACAAGCAACACCATACAAGAAAAGTATGGCCTGCCTATTCGAATTCTGAAGTTATTTAGTAAATTTCTAAAAGGCCAACTTGCCACCGAATAATGAAACTTCCATAAAAACATCTCACAATAAAGGACGGAAGTTGGAGCATATCTATGACACAGACGGTATGTACGTACGATCATTGCTATCGTCTTCAAACCTTGATTACTTTTTCTACATCTTAATGTATGAACATTCTCCACCATAGAACAAAACTAAACATAAATAAATAAACAAACAAATAAAATTAATTAATTCGAAGGACCAAAACGTACAATCTTCGAAACCAATCTATCACCTAATCCAATAAGCCACAAATTCAGTTGATTACTATATTATTATTATTATTATTATTATTATTATTATTATTATTATTATTATTATTATTATTATTATTATTATTATTATTATTATTATTATTATTATTATTATTATTATTAATAGGTTTATTTAATGACTATCTCTAACATCTTTCAACTCAAGGTCCATAAATTTTGCTCGAAAGTTTTTTCTATCAGGCCTGATCTTCTTTTACATGCCGTAAATATACTACTCTGGACCAAAGGCTTTACTTCTTTTCCGAAGGAAGCCAAACTTAGGATTTTTACGGCCAAAAAAAATGCATGGACACAAGCGGTTTGAACCTGCGACCTTGGGTCATCACTAGATTACAAGACGGTCACATGGATAGCTCCCTCCAGTGGTATGAAAAGTTCTCGGCCTAACAAACAAAGAACAGTTTTAACTTGATCAGTATTAGCGAATTCGGAAGGAATGAAGCTAATGCTGTTGTAACCATGTGAAGATTTTTTTAAAAATATCTTCAAATCTCCATCGATCCTATTTACAAGGCACCAAAACTGACAATGAAAAAAAAATATATATTATAATTACATGTGTGTGGAGTGATAACGCTCTAGCGGCCACAGTTTTTGTTTTGTTTTGTTTTTCAACGAAACATGGCATATAACGATCACTTAACAAACGAGTTCAAAAACCAGTAAAATCGGGCCATTAGAAGGGGGGGTATACCTAAAACCAAAATTTAAAAAGCGCTCTAGCGGCACCCGTTTCTGTGCTCTAGCGCTCACAAATTCGACTTGCTAAAGAATCCCTTAGTTTAAGCTGCTCTTATGTGACTGATTTTTTATATATAATTTAAGAAAAACAATGACCATCGAGGAAGAGTTTCGGCTATGGGAACAGAAGAAAGCCGAAGGGAGTCAAATCTGGGGGTAGGGTGGGTGCTCCAGCAATTCATACTTCAAATCTCTCAATTTTTGCTAATACACTTTTGCAAGCAGATGCATTGTCTTGTTAAAAATAAATTTGTTTCTTGTGCTAACCGGTCTTTTCTCGTGCATATTTTTATCTACTTGGTTTAAAACCTTAGAATAGTACTCTGGTATTTAAGGTTATACCCTTCAGAAGCATTTAAAAGACTCATAGTCTTTGCTGCAGATGAAACCGACTTTTGTCTTCTTTAGTGCTGAAGCACCATCACTATTTCAGTTCTGGCATATGATGATGATCCAAGCCACGTCTACAGTTATAAGCCTACACTCAAAATTCTGTTGTTGTTAAAACGCTCCATACACTGTTGCGATATTTTATAATCTGCTATTAGCAAGCGCGGCATCCATCTTGTGCAAAGGTTTTTCATACACATTCTTCAGGAATATAAGAGAAGTAGCTCTGCAGCCGAGA
Source organism: Metallyticus violacea (assembly GCA_030762175.1). Lineage (NCBI taxonomy): Eukaryota > Metazoa > Arthropoda > Insecta > Mantodea > Metallyticidae > Metallyticus > Metallyticus violacea. Next base: position 13,890,989 of record CM060845.1, on the reverse strand, counting down.
TTTCACTAGGGAGCGAATTCGGGTGGCAGCTCTGACCGCGCGCCGAGCGTACAGTTATTATGTTCATTTAACCACCAAAGCAAGCACACACTTCAAACCTTAGCAGTGGTGAGCGGATTATCTGCTAAAAATCTGCTTCGAGGGAAGGATTGTTATTAATGCACCAGTGCCAACTTTCTCCTGTGCAGTGCACATCACTGTGTGCGGAGGAACTTGTCGATGACCCTATAACCTACATGTTCCTTTGAAATGCCAATAGCCTCAGCAATTCCACACACTTTTAAATAGTCGGTCATCTGATACTATATCATTTATTTGTTCAATGAATATGCTGTTGTTGCACATTTTGGACGTCTTTCACAAAAGCTGACACGGCCATATTTAAATTAAGCAGGTCATTTTCAATCACTGAAAATAAAGAAGAATAGTTCCCATGAAGGTTTAGAAATTTGGACGAATTTCATTTAGAAAGCTGTGTTAAATAAACTATTTGAAACAATCTGGTATTTCAAATAATTGCTCAAGACAGATGTACTAATATAATAAAGAACCATCTTGCCAATTGCATGGCCACCTATGATCAAGGCCGAGAGTATTTCAGACCACTCTCGTACTTATCAGAATAAATCAGTTAATCAGTAATAGCCCAAACTTTTGAGATTTATATACAACCAAATTTGGAAAAGAGGTATTAGAAATCGGGATTTGCTCGCTTGCTACACTGTTTGAAGAAATAAGACAAATTGCTAATCCATTTTCGCTTTGACACTACCTTATCAGCATATAATTTTAATTTATAACTGGTCGGTTCTGGTGGTCTTGTGGTAGTCACACTTGACTCATAGACTCAGGGTTGCGCGTTCCAACCCAGTCAAGAGTGGTAGAATTTAAATGACATTAAAATCTTAAGTGTGACTTACTTCGGAAGGGAAATAAAGCAGTGGATCCCATGTAATAAATTTACGGCACGTAAATGAACTTTAAGCGAAAAAGAAGAGGCCTCTGAGCAAATTTTATCGGCAGTTTCAAGCTCTGAATTGAATGGGATGCTAACGACCACAGATTATGAAGAGCGTACTTAAATAAACGAAATCTATAAGCGCAACCACGTAATTCTTCTCGTGGATCATGTACTTCCTATCTCAAACAGCTTGTGTAAGTCGCTCAATCTCTGAAAGTAGTGCCGCATAGCTCATTAACATCCGCACCATCTTTCGCTCCAGTTTGTGTATTGCTGCTTGGTCATAAAATATTTGACTAATGTTATTTAGTGTGGCACTTTCATAGACACAAGTTCGGAAGCCACATCCCCTCACAGGTTTTCAACATTTTGTTACACCTCTAGAGCTGTAAGATTAAGGAGGAACCTTCACGGTCCCGTACAGCAGATGTTTGTTTCCGGGGTGGAGTCCCCGGGTATTGTCTCATCTCCAGCCTCGCCTTTCTAACGAACCATGACGCTATCAACGTGATGCCAGCCTCTACTTTGTTTCACCAGGAAAGCTTTAATTATTAGCATTATCGTAGCAATAAGTTGTTACTGAGTGTCCCAACTAGGTTTTAAACAGTAACAATAAGCGGCAGCTCGCAGCAGAATAAAGCCGGAATGCTGCTGCTTAATGTAGATCACAAACTTCCAGAATCTTAATAACACTCACACGTAAGTGATTGAACAGTGGAGAGCGATAAAGAGACAATAAGAATATCGTAGTAATGTACGTACTTAGACAATAGTAATAGTAATTTGCTTGATTTTCATAGCAGCAAGCTTGTCGATGTCTTTTAGTGGTAAGTATGGAGTCTGCAGGATGAAACCTATCTCTCTGTATACTTCTTATGTTTAGAAATCACGGTTTTACTCAAAATAATACTTGCGATTGATCTACCTAATTTTTAATTAATTAATTTTTTATTTATTTATTTCCACAAAACAAAATAAAACAACTATTTCACGAATTCACGCGAAAAATAGTATTCTATTCAGTAACAACTGACTACTAACCAAACGACTGATTATCGCTGTTGTAGAGCTTCTACTTTTTTCAAATTTGATATTGAAATAACTACAATTTTCCCTTGTTTAATATACGACTGTATGGCCATTAATATAACGTTTCACTGTAATTATATAAAAATAATAAATGAGGTGGGGTAGAGAATATATGCTTTTAGTGGGGACAAAGAAAACTGACGGCACATTCTAATGCACTGCCCAGATACCGAACAGTGGAGGTTAACAATTCTGGGAATGAAATGAATAATGCTTAACGCCCGTTTTTGCTACAGAGGCACCACAGGCAATGGACACTGATGATACGTGAGATGAAATTATATATTGGGAAAGAATTTATTTTTAAGAAGGAAATCGTTCCAGGTCTGTGCCTCCCCGGCATTTGTCATTTATGAGGTCTGAGGAAAACCTGAAAGAAAAAAAAAAACTCAGTCAAGGAGGACGGTCTTGGCGGGAATCGAATCCCGGACCTCAGTCACTCATTTTAAGTGTTATAGTAACGCAGCATGTGTTCCTCTCTCCTCCCGCCTAGCGCGTAGCGGCCACGAAACAAAACCGTACTATACAGCCGCGACGTTAACGAATTCTAAACTCAAGTTACTCTGCTGTGAAAGTTAATGGTCGAGTTTAATGCCGGTGTGGAGAGCAGTACTAAAGAACCATAACTTAATAATAAAATCTTCATGAAGTACTAAAATAACTGCGGAGCAATGCCCCATATATTAGAGAAACCCACGCAAGCTGCCTCTTCACTGTAAATAGTTTATGGCTGAAAGAGGTTAGAAGATATATCAGCACGCAAGACCTGGGTCAGCGTTCAACTGCATCAACTTCCGGGTTCATGATTCGCAATGTCTGTGGGATTACTGATTGCACTGGGAGATGTTAAGTGCAATTGCAAACCATTGGCCTCCTGGAACTAAACGTTCAATCGGCAAAGTTTTATTTTTCATATTTTATTGTTATCTTGTATTCACAGTACACTACTTTGAAACCCATGCAGTATCTTATATGACCCTCTTAGCCTTTAATAGAGCGGAAATTCTCCTAGATATACCCTCTAGTGTTTATAGGGGATTTTTTTTATCTGCACTACTTTACATTGCTCCAAAACACCCCACAAGACCCATTAGAGCTCATGTTACTATTTCTTTGCTACTTCAACACAGAACGCCATATAAAAATATGGCAAAAATTGCAAATTATTAAAACAAATATATATATATTTTCCCAGATTTGTGCTCTAAGTTAAACTGAGGGAAATTTTTTTAACATGTAAGCAGGATTCTCATATCTGTCTTGCACGCTGATAGTTATTACACAGTCAGCACTCTCAAGTCAAAGTCGCACAACTGACTTTTCGCTTTGCCCGGGAAGGCTATACGAGAATGCAACTAGCAAGACTCGCGTGTTCCAAATATAATTTTAACGAAAATATTTTAATGAAAATTTTCCTTGATAGAATATGAAAATAATAATTCACCAGGGAGAGTAATCAGCCGATATATTTGTTTTTACTATTTTTCATTGGGAAGTCGGTCAAATATGAAATATTACGTCCTTTTGAAATGTTACATTAAATATAGCACTGTGCGTTTATAGAATGTGTGTTATCAGCTATAATATCAAATCTTTTGAATGATCAAGTATTGTATTTTAGAGTTTATATCCTTCGAGATTGTTCATTTTCAGAAATATATAAAAATTTATCGCATTGAAAAAGTAAACTAATTAACTTGAAGAAAAACGGCCTTCCTATAATCATATATCTCTTAACACACCTTTTATACAGCGTGATTCGCTAGAGGCCCAAATATATCATACTCAGATAATGCTTGCCAATGTTTATGTACATAGGGTGTATCAAAATAACTATTTCCACTTTTCTGGTGTGATAGAATATATGAAAATAACATTTTTTTTTCGTAATAAAGTAGTGCTCGGAAATGCTTCGTTTTCATTACAAAAGAAGAGTTCGTCACTCACTTTACGGCTGTATTTAAGTTTTAGCTATCCTGTTATCGTAAAAAATGTAAATTATTTGTTTCAGCTATCCTTGTTACAACAAACAATTGAATTTAAATGTTTCAGCTATCCTTGTTACCATGGAAACAATAAGCAACTGAAGTTAGTTTGTTGTTGTATGTCACAAATATCTTCTGCGTGATCTATTTATTTAAATTAATGGTATTAAAATACACCGGTATACAAATATTGAATTTGCAGACATACATAAGGCATTTGGAGCAGCTTACGGCAATGCTAATTTGCCAAAGCGAATCTATGAAGAGCAACACCCTCAGCGCCATATTCCTTGTCATACAACATTTTCAAGAATGAATCAACGTCTTCGAGATAGTGACCAGTTCAAAGTAAATAAAGTAAATTCAGAAGCGAATCGCAATCGAGCTGTTGCCCATTGTCACGTGTCTGTATGGAAAGTCCTAAGTCAGTATGAAAACCACCCATTTCATAACAAAAAGTACAAATGTTAATTCCAGATGATTATCCTAGCAGACAAGATTTGCTGAATGATATTTATGTACCGTTAACAATGAGCCTGATTTTGCTGGACGCATACTATGGACAGATGAAGCATGTTTTTCAAGAGTTGTCTTTTTTAATACACACAACAGTCAGTTTGGAGTAACACTAATCCTAAACCTGTGGAGATTCTCCGCAACCAATAGAAAATTTTCTGAAAATATTTTAATTGGATTTGTTGATAATTTTCTCGTGAGGCATATGATATACCTGCATGATTGACGGTGCACCCGCACATTTCGGCTTAAATTGTCGAAGTTATTTAAATGTAATTTTCCGAATCAATGGATAGGGAGAGCAAGTCAAGTTGCTTGACCGGCACGTTCCTAAATATGACTCCAGTTGATTTTTGTGTATGGGGTCATGTTAAATCAATTGTTTATGAAACATCAATTGACATAGCAGGAAAATTAGTTCCTAGATTTATTCTTGCTTTTGACGATCTTCGTAACCGACCACAGATATTTCGAAGAATTCGTCGTTCAATCTTACAGCGTTATACTTTGTGTGTCAAAAATGGCGGTCGCAATTTTAAACAGTAGTTCGCCAATACCATTTTATTAATATCTGGCATTAAATTAAAAAGTTACTGTTTAACCATAGAATGCGAATAATGAACTTTTCAAGTCATTTATTTTTTCCTTCACACCACATAACTTGAAATTGAATCATTTTTGACACTAATTTTCATGAAAAAGTTTTATTTTCATGTCCTCTATCGCATCAATAAATTTAGAATAGTTATTTTGATATATTGAGTCCGAAATGCTGTTACAGCATGCTTTAAATGAACCTGTTTGCCAGCATGTACGAACTAGGAACAATAATCACGCATCTGCCGAGATGCAATGGCAGTGAATGGTCACCAGACTACTCTCGCTGGTGTTTTCATGATGCTTTGCATCGTAGAAGGTGTGCGCATATGATTTTAGAAGCCATTTTTTAAATAACACAACTTTTTATAGACAATAATTTGGGACCTGTAACATTTTTTCAAGGAAATTCTGATTTGTATGTTTCCTTGATGTTCCATTTGATATGAATTGAACATGAGAATCTAAGTCTTGTAAAACTACCTTTTCTAAAAATACGCAGATGTAGTAGGCCAAAATACTGAATCCTTCCTTGTGTCACCAGATGGTTAACAATTTGAAACATTGTCGATAAAATTCTTTACCTTATTTTGAGACGAAACTTCTAGTGTAGACGAGTAGGTTCAACGCTAAAATAATATTTTGTAGTTCCCTCCTCTAGGCTTTGTTAAGCGTTACAATTTTAGTCCCCCGGAGCGATTGCTGTGTTCTATTTCCGTCTTGTGACATCGCTGGTAGATGGCAATATTGCAGAAGGGCATGTGATCAGCATACCGACACCCCACCATTTGTTCTATTGCTTCTTTGCTCTGGTGCGAGCTCTGCGGACCCTGACCACTCGGTACTTTTAACGTTACTAGAAGTACGTTGTGCTGGATATTCGGTCCGAATGGGTTGAACTCAGCGGAGTGGTGCGCTCCCACAAATCACAGTTGAGTACGCAACTGCCTGGTAGCTGAAAGAGCTCGAATTACTCACCTGCAGGGTTGAGGAGCCTGATGTTAGATTAGGCTGTCCTACCTGTGCAGGTGGGAGATGGATTGGATTATCTGCCGCAGGTAAGCGGCGTATTTTCTTCCATCAGTCGAGGAATCGGGTGATTGGTTGCGGCCTGTCCGGAATTGTCCCCACAGAGAACTCGGAGGAAGATGGGCTTTAATTCTCAGGTACCGGCCTATGGATACGGGAAGGGGTTCTGCGCAGGTACCCGATGGCGTCCATCACGTGGCTTTCGTAATCAAAAAACCTTTATCTCTCTCCTTGGCAGCCCATTGTCCTCACCACACAAGGTGGGCCCTGTTACAGATCTGCTAAACTTAAATACTTTCTAAGCAAGCTCGGACCCGGGAGCTCTCGGTCAGTAAACAGCAACGCATTCACTGGACCAAAGAGGCGGTCTATTTCTTAGTTAAATCCAAAATACAGCGCTTTGTGTGCATCATTTGAAAAATATCAAGAAACTACCCAAACCTTTCGCTCGTGAAATTTTGATACGTTGTTCGCTATTATTTCTACCAAGCAGCATCCCCAAATTTATAATAATAAATTACATGAAGAAACTGTCTATGACATAGTCTCGTACTGAATGTTTGTACTCACCTTAAAGGGAAATAAAACAATGAACTAAAAACTTCGAGGACAGATGTCGTGTGATTCTGGAACAGGTCAGCTGACTGCAGATCAATATTAGTACGGCAATCATAAGAAGAGATTGCGTGAAGGAAAGAGTTGACCTGAATGTCTAAAGCAACGACAAGAGTGACCCCTTTTGAAGCAACTGATTGCTATGCTAATATGCATAAACTGCAGGCGCATTCATTAACCGAACCATTGCCCGCATTACAGCAGTTCTCAAGCCTTCCTCGACCACCCACCCTCTTTAAGAATCTCTCGCTATCGCAAACCCCTGAGATTTAACTCAGAAGTTAAAAATTCTAAATTTGCATTCTATCTTTTTTAAATTTGTTCATTACTTATGAACACACTTTAACGATATAAACAATCAAGTAAATGCAAATTTGTACAATATTTACATTTTTATTTTGTGTATTCTTACCCAATTGTATTGATTAAAATAGAAATATTAAGAGCTGTAAGTTCAGGTATTTATTTTGGTTAAAATAGGCAGGCAAAAAGACACTTGAAATGTTAAAAATAGGTAGTAATATAATTAAAATATGAATTCATTAAAAGTGGAAAAAAAAGAGTAATATCACTCATTATTAATGAAAATATATATTTAAGATACTTAATAATTCCTTATCACATAATTAAAGTACTTTAGCTTACTTTTCTTGGTAACAACAAGATGTTTTTTCAAGGTATCGATTGTCATAGTCAGCCGCTTGTCAGAGAGAACATTTTTCATCATGGCAAAAGAACGTTCTACTTCCTCTGAAATGATTGGAGCACATTTAAAAGAAGTTATTTCGGGAGGACTCATACCAGTTACAACCGAACATTTAACTTTCTGAACATCGCGGAGACGTTGATCCAGACAAAGTAAACCGCCACGGAGGCGGGGAGGGGGGGGGGCCGAAAACCGCCACGGGTGGCCGAGGTCGTTATAGTGAACTCGTGAGCGGGAAGTCTGGGGGTTAGAGAATTGTCCTTCCTAACTGAGATTTTTCCAGGTTTTTCTCAGTCCTCATAAATGGCGAATGCCGGGGAGGCACCCTAAACTTAGGCCTGGAACGTTTCCTTCCTTAAAATAAAATACTCCTTTCCCAATATATCATTTCATCTCATGTATCATCAATATCCACCGAATGTGGTGTCCCAGTAGTAAAAACGGGCTTTAAACACTATACGAGAGAGAGAGAGAGAGAGAGACAAAGTAAAGTAATTTTCAATAGTCCTGACAAATGAGCACAACATGCACAGTGGTTTCTGATCGAGTTCACTTTCTATTTATGCGTTTATAGGAGAATCGATTAGTATCTCGCTTACTTCCTTATGGCATTATATTGTTTCTAAGATTATTTGCATGCATATTGCAATCGTGGAACCATATCAAGTTGAACAGTTGATTTCTTCATTGCGCATGTCCAAATGCATACTACAGCGCAAGAATGTTACATTTTTAACAGAAATTTAGATAATATATAAAATAAAGTGTAATGATAATAAAAACAAAAGTTTAATTTGTAATTTTAACTACAAAATGTTTTAAAACCAACAATTCTCACTGCTGCGATATTGGTAAAAGTATCCAGATATTTAGGTAATACTTCTTCCAAGCTTCTCCTAAAGAGAAAAATACTCAAAGCATTTCTTTCAAAGTGGTATGTTTCGGAATAACTGGAATACCTTAAATGTATCTATAATTACCCACTGACTAA